>CM059428.1:4417063-5617063 GCA_030390025.1 Squalus acanthias
AAGTTAAACAGTATCAGCCGTGGCTCAGTGGGCAACACCCTCACCTCTGAGTCAGAAAGTTGTGGGTTCATAGTTCCCAATCCAGAGACTTGAGCACAAAAATCTAGGCTGATCCTCCAGTGCAGTGCTGAGGGAGTGCTGCACTGTCGGAGGTGCCGTCTTCCGGATGAGACGTTAAACCGAGACCCCGTCTGCTCTCTCAGGTGGATGTAAAAGATCCCATGGCCACTATCTCAAAGAAGAGCAGGGGAGCTATCCCCAGTGTCCCGGGGCCAAAATTTATCCCTCAATCAACATCACTAAAAACAGATTATCTGGTCATTATCACATTGCTGTTTGTGGGAGCTTGCTGTGTGCAGATTGGCTGCTGCGTTTCCTACATTACAACAGTGTCTACACTTCAAAATGTACTTCATTGGCTGTAAAGCGCTTTAGGATGTCCAGTGGTTGTGAAAGGCGCTACAGAAATGCAAGTCTTTCTTTCTAATATATACATCCGCTTACGCTGAGGGCCCACGTTTAAGCTTTGAATAAATACACACATAATGCAGCAATAATTCTCAGCCAGCCAGGGTATAATTGCAATTTATAATTACCTTGAAGAAATGAAATAGAACAGAACAGGCGACACGTGGATTTTTAAAAAAACTTTATGATAAATTCTGTGACGTTCCACTGAGACTTGGTGAATGGGAGTGTAGTTCACAGGTAGGTCACTCAACACTATAGGGTTGTTCTGCACTTTCCCGTCCACTGTGCTGGGAACCTCACCCTCTTACTTTTCCACCGCTTCTCCAACCAGTTATTGTTGATACGTGGAACTCGACTAATTCGGCTTCTGAAAGGTGCTCATGTTTAGCTCATTCAACATCGGGCAAAAAAAGTGATTGGCATCACTGAAGAGAGAGAGAGAGTCAAGAGAGAGCAAGAGAGAGAGAGAGAATTGCACATCACCCTAGCAACAACCAGTGTTCAAGATTGAAGAAAGGCGTTGGGTTGGTTATAGTAGTGCCACACTGTAAACGTCCCACTACATACTACTGCAACTTACGCGAAAGGATGTTGATATACATTGCAAAAGGATGTTGATAATACAAATGTGTAGAGAAATGTAAACTTGTGTGCGTAAGAATCGGCTGAAGGACGGTGCATTGACCAGGCCACTTCCAGTTTGATAAAGGAATCAGTGTATTAAAAAAAGCAGCTTTTTGTGTTAAGTTAGAAAATAGAGAAACCTACTAGACTTGAGCGCATGCCGACATTCAGAACTGCTGACGAAACTCCGCTTGTAAACTGCGTTACACTCTGAAGAAATTATACTCTGCTTTTAGATTGTTTTTAATGTTAAAGTAGAAAAGACAAAGGGGGGAAAATTGGCTCGTGCCCCCTTCGGGGCGATAACGTCGCTACTTTTAGCGCCCAAAACAGTTAGCGTCCCGTGCCCGAAATTCAATGGCAGCACCCCAAGCAGGAGGCGGGGCGCTACTGGAAGCCCTCTCCCTCCCTCTTGGGGCACTCACATTGAATATCGTGGTGCTACGTGCAGCAGCGCCACGCGCGCCGGCACGTAGCGCCGCAGTACTGCAGGCCTCCCTCCTACCGGGGAGCAGGATGCCGGCAAAAGAGCCCGACACTCAAGAGGAGTGCCGGGCTGACGGTTCGCGGCCGGCACCCCACAGGAGGATGGCGGCCCGGCACCTGCCCTTTAATTATCGCCGCCCCAGCAGCAAAAACGCCACCCTGACCCTGTCGGACATAGCGCTCGGTGGTAGGTCAGGGGGTGCGAACCAAGTTTGCGGCCGGGGCGCGAGTGGGGCGCTGCGCACAGCGATGACATCATCGCCGCAGGCGCAGCGCCGCGGGGCACTACCGGTTACCGCCGGCGCTAACCTCCTGCTGAATTTCACAGGAGGCGTTAGCAGCACTGCGCCCGGGCGCTAGTTGCTTTGCGCGCCGTTAGCATCCCCCCAAACTGATTATAACCATAAGACTGAATTCGTTACTGCCCAAGTGAACAACAGAAGATTGGTTAAAGCTACAGTTATAACTCAACCATGACCTCTTCCTACTCCCATCATGACACTAACTGCTCTTCCTTTCAGCCTCTATCTCTCTCTCTCCCTCTCCCCACCCACCCCTCCCCAACAACTGTTCAAACCTCTACACAGATATTTGCCAAATGTTGACGGGTTTGATACTGAGATACCAAATGGCGAACTACGTGCCTGTTCATAGGTTTTGAAAGTGGTGCCTTCTGTTTCTTCCTCTGATTCCTCCATCTCTAGGTTTTCATCAGAACAAGATTCAAAACCATCTTCATGATAAAATTCTTCAGCTGCTTCCGGATCTTCAGGGATCTCTAAAACAATAGATTGAAGCAGTTAACAACCTTTCGCATATGTAATCCTGATACCTACAAGAATTGAGGCTTGAAACATACAAGATTCTGAGGGGGATTGACAGGGTAGATGCTGAGAGGCTGTTTCCCCCTGGCTGGAGAGTCTAGAACTAGGGGGCATAGTCTCAGGATAAGGGGTCGGCCCTTTAAGACCGAGATGAGGAGGAATTTCTTCACTCAGAGGGTTGTGAATCTTTGGAATTCTCTACCGCAGATGGCTGTGAATGCTGAATCGTTGAGTATATTCAAGGCTGAGAGCGATAGATTTTTGGACTCTCAGGAATCAAGGGATATGGAGATCGGCAGGAAAGTAGAGCTGAGGTCGAAGATCAGCCATGATCTTATTGAATGGCGGAGCAGGCTCGAGGGGCCTTATGGCCGACTCCTGCTCCTAATTCTTATGTTCTTATGATACCCCCTCCACCTGAATGAACTGGAAGTCCATTAAACTAGATTTGCGGCTATGGTCTGACAAATGGCTTTGGGATGAATAACCGGCCCAAGAAGATATCTGGGTTTTGTTCAACCCAAGTCGACATAATCTAATCCTGCCCTGGCCCAATGAAAGTCCTATTCCATCTATTGACTGAACGTCAACATGTAAATTTGTTTCAGCATCACACTTGTGTTTCTTTGCACATTGCCTTTAAAATATATATATTTTTTAATGTTCAGTTTGAGGTTAGTTATAACCTGATCTTGTCTGAACATAAGAGCATAAGTTAAGAACATAAGAATTAGGAGCAGGAGTAGGCCATACGGCCCCTCGAGCCTGCTCCGCCATTCAGTATATAAAAATATATACATGCATATATAGCTAAGACAAAGAAAACCGGACCTGGTTTTCTTCACCTGGGTCAGTTGCAAGGGCCAGGTTTTGAATGGAGGCTGGCATGCATTTGGTAGCTCATCCCTACTAATGTCAATAGTTAACACTGGGGTAGCATTTCCACTAGCTTGCGCTATTTCATCAGCCCAATCCGAGTGAACTTGGCCGAACCAGCGCAAAAAAACCACAGAGGATCAAGTGTAAGTTATGTCGAGCGTAAATCGAGTTTCTGCGGTCTTTAACGCTGGTTTAAAAATCATTGTGCCCAAAGCCGGCCCCGCCCACAAAGGCTGACCCCGCCCACAAGAGGTGGTCCCGCCCACAAAGGCTGGCTCCGCCCACCGAAGCCGGTCCCGCCCACAAAGGCTGGCCCCGCCCCCCAGATCAGAATAACAAGGATGGCGAGTTTCCGTCAATTACACCCGTTCAAGCAGGCTCTTCAAATTAAGCTTGTTTTCTCAGGCACCCAGGCACCTGTAGGCACGTTTTTCAAAAATTTTACAACTTAAAAAAAATCTAATTCACTAAGAAACTGACTACTGTACACCAACGAAACTAGTAAATGGTTCAGAATAGTTTTTTTTAAGTCATTTTCAGTGATTTAAAATCAGGTTACTCACAGGTGGTGGACTGGACCCCAATGGTCCCTCTAGCCTGCGCGGCCGCACAGTAATAGGAAAGGTCGCGCGCAGGCCGCTCGCCCGCTTCTCCGCTGTAAATACCGCGCGGAAATGTAAAGGGACCGCGCGCTAAAAGAAACAGGCCGCGCACAGCAAGCGCAGCTTACGGGGAACATTGCGCGACACTCTGATTAAAAACCCTTATTTTTTGTGATAACCCATTTTCGGCTGTATTAATAAAACTGCGCCAGGTTTCCACTCGTAAATACAACGGGGAATATCTTTCAATGCAAAGAAAATTAACTCAACGATTACGCTCTGCTACGCTACCCGATTGCGCTGGTTCATGGAAGATTTTACGGTTGTGATTATGCAAATGAATTTTAGCGGAAATGTAAGCTGTGACCTAACCAGCGCAATTTCAAGCGCAACTTGCGCCCAATTTCCCGATTACGCCCAAAGCGGGAATTCTACCCCACTATAGCTTACCACACCTAATTAACAATGCTTGCTGACGAGAGCATTGCCACTGTACTCACATGTTTGGGGTACTCTGATTCCCATCCTGGCCTTGATGTGGACCACTAGCTTGATTATTGTGGTTGAGGTCAAGTTTTGGTAAAAGGACTGCTGTTCAATTACAGCGTTTACACTAGCGTGTTAAAGGAGAAGGTAGCCCACAATGTCGTGTTAGATTCATTGTTGGGCCACTTGCCTCTTAAGACGGTCTCTGAAAAGCTTTTCTCTATCTTTAAGGAAAAAAACTCAGTAGAGACTGAAGTAAAGAAATTTAAATGACTTGTAACGCGGTCTGAAAACTGAGTCGACACTTTGGCAATGGCGATAGGACACGGGGATACTCCGAGGAGAGTCCCTTTGGCTCTCGTCACAGAGGATATCCACTCTGTTGCTGGACGGAGGAGCCCTTTGGATTGGAATTTTATCAAAACAAACTTTTACTTAAAATATATATTGTAGAAAACAGCATGAGCAGGCGTGAAGGGCCAAATGGCCTACTCCTGCTCCTATTTCTTATGTTCTTATGATGGGAACGTTGCATAGCGGTTGCATTATTGGCCTAGTAATCCAGAGGCCTGGACTAATGATCTGGAGACTAAGGGCAGGATTTTGAACCTGGGGTCGGGTTGGTGTCGTGAATCACACATTCTGGCTTGTGAACCTGCCTCCATCAAGATGTGGCCAACCCACTGTATTTTCCCTTGATTGACCTTGTTGAGCCCGCCCAGTGGGCTCAGCAGGCCAATTAAGGGCCACCCGGCAACAGGTGACGTCACAGATTGACATTTCATCTGTCAAGAGCTTTTGACAGATGAAATATCAGCGTTTGACAGCTCTGTGAAGCTGTCAAACACTGACAATATGATTTCTAACTTCAGACCTTCCTCTCAGGCTGAGTTAGAAATCATTCCACCACAGAAAACAGAAGGCTGCAGTTTTTGACAGAACCAAGGCTTTCCTGCTTTCTGTGCCGGTGAGATTTCTAACTCCCGAGAACTGAAGGGCTGACACCTGCAGGAGGAAGTTAAGGTAAGTAAAACTTTTTCCAACACTTAGCACTTACCTTACACACTTACCTCTGCACACATGCACCCATCACTCACCTGCCCACCGGACATATCGACCCCTCCAACCCCTGCAGACCCACGGGCCCGCCCCGATAACTTGGCGTGGTTGCCACCTGTTGGGAAGCCCACATTTCTCCTTTTAAAATAGGGATTATCCAAAAAACTGCCTGTTAACTACCTGTTAACAGGCAGTTAATTGTCACTAATCCCCTCCCGCCTCGGGGAGTCGGGTCTCAGCACAGGTCGGGTACCCGCCGCCAGAGAAACTGGCATGGAGGCGGGTTGGAGGCGGGATGGGGTCGGGACCCCCGAATCTGCAACTTTAACCCCCCCCCCCCCCCCGCCTCCAAACCCGACTCCACGGGTCATTGAAAATCCAGCCCTAAAAGTTCAAATCCCATCACGGCAGCTGGGGAATTTAAATTCAGTTAATTAAATAAATCTAGAATAAAAAGCTAGTATCAGTAATGGTGACCATGAAACTACCAGATTTTTGCAAAAACCCATCTGGTTCACGAATGTCCTTTAGGGAAGGAAATCTGCTGTTCTTACCTGGCCTGGCCTATATGTGACTCCAGACTCACAGCAATGTGGTTGACACTTAACTGCCCTCTGAAATGGCCCAACAAGCAACTCCGTTAAGGGCAATTAGGGATGGGCAATAAATGCTGGCCTTGCCAGCGACGCCCACATCCCTTGAATGAATAAAAAAATATATATATATTCAGGGGTAAATATCACTTTTTAGTGATTCTTTCCCATTTTAATAATGTTTTGAAAAGCAATGCAACAAAGTTCACTTTTCTCAAGTATATGTCAATCACAACAACAACAACAACTTGTATTTATATAGCGCCTTTAATGTAATAAAACATCCCAAGGCACTTCACAGGAGCGATTATCAAACAAAATTTGACACCAAGCCACATAAGGAGATATTAGGACAGATGTCAAGGAGGTCGGTTTTAAGCAGTGTCTTAAAGGAGGAGAGAGAGGCGGAGAGGTTTAAGGAGGGAATTCCAGAGCTTAGGGCTTCGGCAGCTGAAGGCACGGCCACCAATGGTGGAGCGATTGAAATCGGGGATGCTCAAGAGGCCAGATATGAGGAGCGCAGAGATCTTGGAGGGTTGTCGGACTGGAGGAGGTTACAGAGATAGGGAGGGGCGAGGGCCATGGAGGGATTTGAACACAAGGATAAGTAATCCCATTGGAAAACACATTCAGAACGCAGCAAGACCTTAAAAGACATGAGGCACGGAACATGAAAAAACAAGCGATTTAACCCACCAAGCCTATGCATTCTAGGAAGGATGTGATTGCACGAGAGAGGGTACAGAGGAGATTTACGAGGATGTTGCCTGGGCTGGGAAATTTTAGCCATGAGGAAAGACTGGATAGGCTGGGGTTGTTTTCTTTGGAACAGAGGAGGCTGAGGGGAGACTTAATTGAGGTGTATAAAATGATGAGGGGCCTAGATAGAGTGGATAGGAAGGACCTATTTCCCTTAGCAGAGAGGTCAATAACCAGGGGGCATAGATTTAAAGTAATTGGTAGAAGGATTAGAGGGGAGTTGAGGAGAACTTTCTTCACCCAGAGGGTGGTGGGGGTCTGGAACTCACTGCCTGAAAGGGTGGTAGAGGCAGAGACCCTCATCGCATTTAAAAAGTACTTGGATATGCACTTGAAGTGCCGTAACCTACAGGGCTACGGACCAAGAGCTGGAAAGTGGGATTAGGCTGGAGAGCTCTTTGTCGGCCGGCAGGGACAAGATGGGCCGAATGGCCTCCTTCTGTGCTGTAAATTTCTATGATTCTATGATACAGATTATGGGGGTGATTCTGACTTTGGGCGAGAGGGCAAAACGGGTGATATTGGATCAGCCGTTAGTTATGCATCGCACTGGCTTTTCATTTCCACTGAAGCCAATCGGGAGCGATGTATAACTGGCGGCAATGTTCCCTGTAAGCCGCGTGGCCGCGCAACGCTCCAGGGGTCCCGTGCGGCCGGCTTTACAATAGAAATGGGCCGCGCGGTCTCTTAAAGGGGCCTCGCAGCCCGAAAAAAATATGACAGGGAACACGGATGGGCGGCTGAATCGATATCGCCCGTTTTACACGACCGCCCCAAATCAAAATGAACCCCCGCTGTGTAATCACACGACAATGGGCTGCGCCAAAACCATTTTAATCTATCAGCAAAGCTTCTGCAATGTTTTCTTTACCCACCTCCCCCTGCTAATAAGAAAGATAAAAGAGCGGAGCAGACCTCCTTCCGACTTCAAATCATACATTATTTATGCCTGTCAGGCTGATTTCCCTGGCGTGACATTTTTAAGGTCGTTTCAGCTCAGGAACTGTGATATAATATTTGACTGTGTCTATACTTCTAACCTTTGCTCCTGTTCCGAGCTAGCTATTTACCCAGCTTTTTGTTGTGCGTGTTAATTAAACACGGCATTAAGCGCTTTCGCTGGGAGTCTGTTCCACACATTCGCTACTCTTGCGCGTTTGTTCAACGCTATTGTCCTGGGAGCACATGAACCATCTGTCACAGATGTCTACATCATTTAAAATAAAATAAAAATTCTTTCCTTACCATACAACTTCTGTTGTGCCTGTCAACCAAGAACAATAAGCGTTGCAGAACAGTATCAGTAATATTACACAGTATTTACAGCACAGAAACAGGCCATTCGGCCCAACAGGCCATTTGGTGGTGTTTATGCTCCAATCGAGCTTCCTCCCACCCCTCTTCATCTCACCCCATCAACATATCCTTCTATAACTTTCTCCCTCTGCTTATCCAGCTTCTCCTTAAATGCATCACAGAATCACAGAATCCCCACAGTGCAGATAGAGGCCATTTCGGCCCATCGAGCCTGCACCGACACATATCCCACCCTATCCCGTAACCCCACATATTAAATCCCCCCCTAACACTAAGGGTCAATTTATCATGGCCAAATCAACCTAACCCGCACATCTTTGGACTGTGGGAGGAAACCGGAGCACCCGGAGGAAACCCACGCAGACACGGGGAGAATGTGCAAACTCCACACAGACAGTCACCCGAGGCCGGATTCGAACCCGGGTCCCTGGCGCTGTGAGGTAACAGTGCTAACCACTATGCCACCGTGTTTCCCCTCAACTATTCGCCTCAACCACTCCCTGTGTCAGCGAGTTCCACATTCTCACCGCTCTCTGGGTGAAGATGTTTCTCCTGAATTTCCCATTGGATTTATTAGTGACTACCTTACATTTAGTTCTGGCAGCCATCTGACTTTGATAACTGGAGAGCCACTGACAGCGCCATCGTCGCCCTGCTCTGAGGCTGCAGGTCTGGTTGCAGGAGGTGGCAGAGTTCTGTGACCACCTCCTTGGTGAAGCGGAGCCTCCTACTACACTGCTCCTGGCTTAGGTGCAGGTAGGAGAAGTGCTCCCGAAAGACCCTAGCTGGGTAAGGCCTCCTGCTGAGAGACTTCCTGCCCCTCCTCCTACTCCTCCCTCTGTGAGCATCTTGTCCTCTTCTTCGCTCCCTCTGCTCCATCCCCCTATCATACTCGAGCGCGAGGGGGACTGCAAGTACAGCCCCCATGACTGGGAGCAAGTGGAGTGAGCAGAACCCTTGAAATGAGAAGCAAGGCGTTCTCCACTTGCACCACCACTCCCTGTGACCTCAGCAACTTTAAACAACTCTAGAAAGCTCCAAACAGTTGCACAAAGTTAGACAGAGCCAGTGGAAATCAAAAAGCAAGTCAGCTACAAGTTGTATACTGTGGCGGATCGCCACCTAAACGGGCATAACCCACTTTTCCGTCTGTGGACAATATATCGGTGAACCTTCCCTTTAAGGCACCTTACCTTTAAGACAGGAGTGGGCGGGGCTTCAGGGTTTTTCCAGAGAATTCTGGGAGCAGCTCTCTCAGCCATTTTTGTGTGCCATGCACTGAATTAAAGTTTCTTGTTTTCCACATATGGATTCAGCCTCCATTCGTGTTTCGCGGCAGCCTCAACATTGATGACCCCGACGCTCAGAACGTATTCCGAGCACTGCAATGGCGGACACGAACGCAGTTTCCGTGAAACTGCCGGAGTTTTGGGAAAATCAGCCTGAAGCCTGGTTTCTCCAAGCTGAATCTCGCTTCCGGCTGCGAAATATCACCACAGATGGGACGAAGTACGACTATCTCGTCACATCACTCAGTAGCGCCGCAGTTTCGAAGGTTTGGACAACGCTGCAGAACCCACCAGAGAAAGGCAAGTACGCACATCTCAGGACAGCGCTCCTTAAAAAATTTACGGCCTCGGCATATCAGCGAAACTGCCACCTCCTCGACCTTCCAGGCCTCAGTGATGCCTCACTGTCAGACCTCCTCTCCCACATGCTCTCCCTCACCGACGAGAGCCCACCCGGATCCCTCTTCCGCACGCTGTTCATCCGCCAGCTCCCTCTCAGCATCCGCCCAGCGATCGTGGCGTCCGGCCTCACGAACCTTGAAGCCCTGGCCGACGAGGCCGACAAGCTGCTGTCCGCTCACTCCAGCCGCGACGTCACTCCGGACCTGGCAGCCAATGCCTGGGCGCGCCCCTCACCATCCAGCACGCGGCCACAAGGGCCTGTCACCAGGCCCACGGGGCCTTCACGCCCCACTAACCCGGGCCACTGTTACTACCATGCACAGTTCGGCGCCAGGGCACAACGGTGCACACCTCCTTGCTCTTTCAAGTCCGCCCCCGTACCAGCCCCCGCGATGGCTGTGGGCCACGCGGGCTCCCTGCTGTTCGTTACGGATGACAAAACCAGCCGCCGGTTCCTGTGCGACACTGGGGCTCAGCACAGCATCATCCCGGCCTCCTCCCTCGACATCCAAAAGGGCGAACGAGGACCGGCGCTGGCTGCTGCTAACGGCCCAGAAATCCGGACGTACGGCACCCGGACAGTCACCCTCGACCTCGCCGGTCGCCGCTATCGATGGGAGTTCATCACAGCCAAGGTGCTCTCCCCTCTCATCGGCGCAGATTTCCTGTGCGCCCACGGCCTACTGGTAGACATCCCCCGTCACCACCTCGTGGACATGAACACCATGTCCCCCATCCTGGGCGCCATGGCCCCCCGTCAACCCGCCGACATGGCGTCACAGTGCCACGCCCGGGCCACAGATGACTACTCGGCACTCCTGGCCGAATTCCCAGCCCTTACCAATCCGACCTTCTCCGTGGAGGCCGCCAAACACGGGGTGGAACACTTCATCCCCACCACAGGCCCCTCAGTGTCCGCACACCTAGCAGTCGACTACGCTCAACTCGCAGCAGACCAGACCACCGACCCTGATCTGCTCTCCGCACCCACCAACCTACCAGGGCTACGCCTGGCCGACGTCGCCTGTGGCCCGACCGCAGTCACGGTCAAGTGCGACATATCCCTATGTCAACCTCGGCCCGTCGTCCCAGCGTCCTGGCGCCGCCGGGTATTCGACATTCTCCACAACCTCTCCCACCCCGGCGCCCGCGCATCCATCAAATTGGTAGCCAACCGCTTCGTCTGGCGCGGCCTTCGCAAGGATGTGCGTACTTGGGCCAACTCCTGCCTAGCCTGCCAACGGGCCAAGGTACAGCAACACACGAAAGCACCCCTCGAGGAGTTTACCGTCCCCTCGCGGAGATTCGACCACATCCACGTGGACATCGTCGGGCCCCTGCCGCCGTCGCAAGGCCACACGCACTTGCTGACCATCGTTGACCGCACCACACGCTGGCCTGAGGCAATTCCACTGACCTCTACCACCACCGCCGACATCGCCAGAGCCTTCGTCAGCACCTGGGTCGCACGGTTCGGCGTCCCCACAGACATGACGTCGGACAGAGGTCCGCAATTTACCTCTGAACTCTGGACCGCCGTTGCACGCAATCTCGGGGTGACCATTCACCGCACCACAGCATACCACCCCCAAGCCAACGGACTGTGTGAGCGGTTCCACAGATCCTTGAAGGCATCTCTTCGAGCCAGCCTCCAAGACGGCGCCTGGACCGACCGACTTCCGTGGGTCCTCCTCGGCCTGCGCACCGCGGTTAAAGAAGACCTCCATGCATCGGCAGCAGAGCTCGTGTACGGTCAGCCGCTGCGCGTACCCGGCGAGTTCATGCCCACCGCCACGACACCCTGGTCAGCCGACCAGCAACGCCACGACTTCACCTCACCGGCGCTGCAGTTCGCCCCGGTGCCCATTGCTCGACACGGCAAATCCACCTCACACGTCCCACTAAGCCTGCACCAGGCACGGTTTGTTTTCGTCCGGCACAACGCCCACCGCGGACCCCTTCAACCCCCGTACAACGGGCCCTACAAGGTGCTACAGGCTGGGGACAAATTTTTCACCCTGCAAGTGGGCGACAGGACCGAAAAAGTGTCGGTTGACCGACTCAAGCCAGCACACTCGGAGCCCGGTGAGCAGGTCCCTGTAGCTCGTCCACCTCCACGCGGCCGACCTGCCCTCAAGCCGGTTCACCCGGCTGCTCCACGCCCGGCCGTTCCACGTCCACCGGCGTCCTACAAGAGCCGCTCCGGCCGGCCCATCAGACTAGCCGCACCGTCTCGTCCTAAGCAGATTCTGGGGGGAGCTGTGTGGCGGATCGCCACCTAAACGGGCATAACCCACTTTTCCGTCTGTGGACAATATATCGGTGAACCTTCCCTTTAAGGCACCTTACCTTTAAGACAGGAGTGGGCGGGGCTTCAGGGTTTTTCCAGAGAATTCTGGGAGCAGCTCTCTCAGCCATTTTTGTGTGCCATGCAGTGAATTAAAGTTTCTTGTTTTCCACATATGGATTCAGCCTCCATTCGTGTTTCGCGGCAGCCTCAACAATACGATGGTTTTAAACAGTGCTGCTGGGGGTCCTTCCTGCTGCTGAATGCTTGGTCAGCTGGTGGTGATTAGGAGAAGGCGTTAAATGGAGCGGCGACGTCCAAAATGGCAGGTCTCGCGTCAAATCAGCGTTGCACACTCATTGACATCACGATCTGCCTCATCTGAATATGTGGAGCGAGTGCTGGCAACGCCAGTGATACCGACCTCACCAAAATGGCGGCCGCCGTGGGATGCGCCGGAAGCAAGCAGAAGCGAATCGCCTGCCATTTTTTCCATGAAACAGGCCTTAATGGCTGGCGCTAAACCCCCCAATTTCGCAGCCCAAGCATTCTCTTGCCTGAAACTGTTACTATGTACAGTACGCCTAAAAGAAAGCCCCCACAAATTTAGCAATGAGACCAACACCTATGAGGTTATACATATCAGGACAGACTGAACAGGCTGGGGTTCTTTTCTCTAGAAAAGAGAAGACTGAAGGGTGACCTGATAGAGGTCTTCAAGGTTATGAAAGGGTTTGATAGGGTTGACGTAGAGAAGATGTTTCCACTTGTGGGGGAGACCAGAACTAGGGTCCATAAATATAAGATAGTGACTAATAAATCCAACAAGGAATTCAGGAGAAACTTCTTTACCCAGAGAGTGGTGAGAATGTGGAACTCGCTACCACAGGGAGTGGTTGAGGCCAATAGCACAGATGCATTTAAGGGGAAGCTGGATAAACACATGAGGGAGAAAGGAATAGAAGGATATGCTGATAGGGTGAGATGAAGAGGGGTGGGAGGAGGCTCGTGTGGAGCATAAACACCGGCACGGACCGGTTGGGCCGAATGGCCTGTTTCTGTGCTGTAAATACTTTGTAATATACCCGTGTCCTGTAAGCACTGATACAAGTGATCATGAGGTGCATACCGGGTTTACTGCAATTATACACAAGAGTCTTCGAAAACAAACTCACCAAGGTCACCTATGTGGAGCTGCGACACAGTGACAAATTCACTTGACCTATTTGTCAAATCGAATTTTGAATATATTTTTAGCAACTTGTTCTTTTAGCTGGTCAGTGTAATACTCGGGGTTGGATCATCCTTCACGCTAATGATAAATGCTGGCGTTGCAGCAAGAAGGCTGTGGTAGGCAGGGAATGTGTAGCATACATCTGAAAATAAATATCCTTAGAAGGCAGTGTATTGATTAAGCTCTTAGATAATAGCTTCACAAAGATGAATACAGATAAGGGAGGTCATTCAGTCCATCTAGCTCATCCTTCCAAAGAAATTTATGACTCCCCCATTCATAGGAACATAGGAACAGGAGTGGGCCATTCAGTCCCTTTGGCTTGTTACATAAGAACATAAGAATTAGGAGCAGGAGTCGGCCATAGGGCCCCTCGAGCCTGCTCCGCCATTCAATAAGATCATGGCTGATCGTCAACCGCAACTCCACTTTCCCACCCGCTCCCCATATCCCTTGATTCCCCGAGAGTCCAAAAATCTATCCATTTCAGCCTTGAATATACTCAACAACTGAGCATCCACAGCCCTCTGGGGCAGAGAATTCCAAAGACTGACAACCCTCTGAGTGAAGAATTTCCTCCTCATCTCAGTCATAAATGGCCGACCCCCTTATCCTGAGACTGTGCCCCCTAGTTCTAGACTCTCCAGCCAGGGGAAACCGCCTCTCAGCATCTACCCTGTCAATCCCCCCTCAGATATGTTTCAATGAGATCAACTCTCATTCTTCTAAACTCCAGAGAGTACAGGCCCAATCTACTCAATAGATAAATTGATAAATCCAATTCATTCTCTGCATTAAAAATATTGAGTCACCAGATCATTTGTAGATAACACGGCAATGTGGGAGTTCAGTGATTGAAGAAAAGAAATCATCAGGTAACGCGAATTAAGCAACTTTGAATTAAGAGGAGTGGACTGTTATGGCAAACAAATCTCTTGAAAACATGAAGAAGAACATGGAGTTTCTCAATGCTCTGTTATTTGAATGCAGCACCATTTGCCCAGTGAACTGGGTCCTGTTATAAAACAGCTCACTGTTCCACTTTCTGATTCCTTCCCCCACAGGTTAGGTCTCAAGATGACACCTGTCAGGCCTGCCATCCGAGATAGAAACCTTGCAATAAGATAGATGTTAGAAAGGGCAAAAATGCTTAAGCGCTTTTCAGATAGTTTGTGAAACGCATTAAAGGGGCACTGTCTTCACAGAGATACAAGTTTTCACAAACATTTAATGTAATGACCAATGTTCCCTCTCTAATTATTTTGGGTGCGCGGGCCATTCAACTGGCTGCTCGGCCCATTCAAATTTTCGCACAATGCGGTTTCTCCCATATAAAAGCCGGTGAGCGGCCTGCGCAGGACCTCCGGACCACCACGCGGCCGCGCAGCTTAGCGGAAACGTTGGCGATGACATAAATTGCCGGGTGACACATTACTGTTCTACTTTAGTGTTACATCATGGTAACAGAAATTGCTGATGCCTTCTCTTTAAAGCAAAAGGTTTGTATAGAATCATAGAAATTTACGGCACAGAAGGAGGCCATTCGGCCCATCGTGTCTGCGCCGGCCGAAAAAGAGCTCTCCAGCCTAATCCCACTTCCCAGCTCTTGGTCCGTAGCCCTGTCGGTTACGGCACTTCAAGTGCATATCCAAGTACTTTTTAAATGCGATGAGGGTTTCTGCCTCTACCACCCTTTCAGGCAGTGAGTTCCAGACCCCCACCACCCTCTGGGTGAAAAAAGTTCTCCTCAACTCCCCTCTAATCCTTCTACCAATTACTTTAAATCTGTGCCCCCTGGTTATTGACACCTCTGCTAAGGGAAATAGGTCCTTCCTATCCACTCTATCCAGGCCCCTCATAATTTTATACACCTCAATTTAATCTCCTCTCAGCCTCCTCTGTTCCAAAGAAAACAACCCCAGCCGATCCAATCTTTCCTCATAGCTAAACTTCTCCAGTCCTGGCAACATCCTCGTAAATCTCCTCTGTACCCTCTCTAGTGCAATCACATCTTTCCTGCAATGTCTGTCTACATTTAAAAAAGGTCCAGCAACAGGAATGATTGCTGAAACAGCGCCATTTGGTATAAGTATAAGGACACCAGAATTATTTTGCTAGGTCTTTTTTGGTTCACTGCATTTTGGTAAATTCATTGTCATTGTAAATAAGAAATGGATTTACTTCAGCTTGCAGTTTGCCAATGGCATGTCAGAAAGTAATTGAATCTCTTTTTGGAAAAATGTTGAAGACCACTTGCAATACAAGGACTTCATAGAATCATAGAATGGTTACAGCAGAGAAGGAGGCCATTTGGCCCGTCAAGCTCGTGCCGGCTCTCTGCAAGACCATTTCAGCTAGTCCCGCTCCCCCTCCCTTTCCCCGTAGCCCTGCAGATGTTTTTCCTCCAGGTACTTTTGAAAGCCACGATTGAATCTGCCTCCACCACCCTTTCAGGCAGTGCATTCCAGATCCAAACCACTCGCCTTTGGTTCTTCTGTCAATCACCTTAAATCGGTGTCCTCTGGTTCTCGACCCTTCCGCCAACAGTAACAGTTTCTCTCTCTCTACTTCTAAGGTATGGCCAATAGTATTGGGGAAGCTGTTAAAGATCAGCAGAGGCAGGGCTCCAGGTTCAATGCTTCTATTAAAGAGAGATTTTGCGCACAATTATCGCACTGCACTCACATACTGGCAGCAGCAAACTTGATAATACGGTGCACTTCTCAATCTGTTTCGACAGGTTTCAGCATGTTTTCCTCTGTCACACTCCGTTTTTCCTCTGTTGTTTAGTTTTAGTGCTTGTTCCCCATAAAATCTGCTCCTTCATTTTGTTCTTTCAGTCGCATTGCGTTGTATTGTTTCACCCTTATTTTCCTCCTTCAGGACAATTCCTTTTGCTTTGTTAAGCTCCCTTAGCTCAATTTCCTTGCCTCTCACTCTTTAAGTCACTATTCCTCTTTTGAGTTATATTCACTTTCACATTCTATCGTTAAAAGTAACTGATAGCTTGTTATTAATCAGCCCTTAAATTGTAGCTTGGCTCAGTGGGCGGCACTCTCACCTCTGAGTCAGAAGGTTGTGGGTTCAAGTCCCAGTCCAGAGACTTGAGCACAAAAATCTAGGCTGACACTCCAGTGCAGTGCTGAGGGAGCGCTGCACTGTCGGAGGTGCCGTCTTTCGGATGAGACGTTAAACTGAAGCCCCGTCTGCCCTCTCAGGTGGACGTAAAAGATCCCACGGCACTATTTCGAAGAAGAGCGGGGGAGTTATCCCCAGTGTCCTGGGGCCAATATTTATCCCTCAATCAACATCACTAAAAACAGATGATCTGGTCATTATCACGTTGCTGTTTGTGGGAGCTTGCTGTGCGCAAATTGGCTGCTGCGTTTCCCACATTACAACAGTGTCTACACTTCAAAAAAAAAGTACTTAATTGGCTGTAAAGTGCTTTGGGACGTCCTGAGGTCGCGAGAGGTGCTGTACAAACGCAAATCTCTCTTTCTTTGCTGGCTGTTTTCTAGTTCAGAGGGGAAGACGTGGCACTGGCAGCAGATAAAGAGAAGCATAAAATATCCCAGGCTGCCCTCCCCGCCCAAATTAAAAAAATAATGCCTGGATAGCAGGGCAGAAACCGAAAGCATTTGGAGGGGAAAACATTAGCAACAGCAATTTGTTCTTTTAAAATTCAAGCAGCCAAATGGTTAAGTTTAGTAGTTTTAGTTACATCATCATGACTTAAGTTACTCATTTACTTTGCATAATTACCAATTGATATCATCCAGTTATGACGGAAAATAAACAAACTGTCACGTATCAGCAGCCAAAGGTACTAATTTGCTTCCATTACTATCTTTTGCATGTAAAATTGTCATCTAACAGGAATAATTTGACAACGGTGCACAATACAATATATAATAAGGCAGCCCGTAATAGCAGTGCAGCATTTTCTCACATACTGTTCTGATTTGAGTTGATTAAAGGATGTCACCTACAATTTGATCAGCTATGTGAACACTTCTAAAACAGCTCCCAAGATCAACTAAAATGATTATTTATCTTACGTAGGATATACAGCACAGAAACAGGCCATTCGGCCCGACCAGTCCATGCCGGCGTTTATGCTCCACTCGAGCCTCCTCCCGTCTTTCCTCATCTAACTCTATCAGCATAACCCTCTATTCCCTTCTCCCTCATGTGCTTGTCCAGCCTCCCCTTAAATGCATCTGTACTATTCGCTTCAACCACTCCCTGTGGTAGCGAGTTCCACATTCTCACCACTCTTTGGGTAAAGAAGTTTCTTCTGAATTCCCTATTGGATTTCTTGGTGACTATCTTATATTGATGGCCTCTAGAGACCCAGCCTGTTCATCCTTTCCTGATATATATAACCTCGCATTTCTGGTATCATCCTTGTAAATCTTTTTTGCACCCTCTCCAGTGCCTCTGTATCCTTTTTATAATAGGGCGACCAGAATTGTACACAGCACTCCAAGTCTGGTCTAACCAAGGTTCAATACAGGTTTAGCATTACTTCCCTACTTTTCAATTCTATCCCTCTAAAAATAAACCCCAGCGCTTGGTTTGCCTTATTTATGGCCTTATTAACCTGTGTTGCTAGTACCCTGTACTGTATCTGTTTCCACCAACGTGCATGTCTCATTCTTTTTTAAAAAGTCCTGAAATAAACATCACTCATCAAATTTTACAAGTGGAAAGTGTATCTCCTTTTTTTCCTTTGGAGAACAATATACTTCTCTGTGCCTGAAAGGGTGGTAGAGGCAGAAACCCTCATCGCATTTAAAAAGTACTTGGATATGCACTTGAAGTGCCGTAACCGACAGGGCTACGGACCAAGAGCTGGAAAGTTGGGATTAGGCTGGAGAGCTCTTTTTCGGCCGGCACGGACACGATGGGCCGAATGGTGTCCCTCTGTGCTGTAAATTTCTATGATTCTACGGACAATTGGAAAAGAACGGTTGATGGTAGAAAGATTGCACTGTACAGATACAGACAGCATTGTTCAAGTTTCATTGGTACAGCACCGTCTTCAAAGATGGCACTTTCCTTTTCCTTTTCTCCACTCCAATGGTCCACTTTTATTAAATTTTAAAAAATGAATTTCTTACTTCAAATTCTAAACATCTTCACCGAGAAGGACTTCACTGTGTGCCAGAAAATAACAAATGGTAACTTACTGAAGAATTCAAAACTAATACGCTGAAAGATGTGCATGTATAATGGGGTGCCATTGCCCATTGCGATAGGAAATGAAAATGAGATGTACTAACTCCTACGTCCCTCTTTGGGGTGGTCTTTGTAGAGATGCATGGCTTGCTTATTCAGTTTCAGGTCAGTGATACGCATGAGCACTGTGAGGCCCTTCTGGGGAAACAGCAGCCAATATTCATGCAGCCGGTATCGACCCACTATCCAGATGGACAGAATCGTGGGACGCATGCAACCAACACCTCATCACTGACCAAACAGCAGAGGTTCCCTGACTTCGACCTCTCTCGAAGACGGACAGCGCTCAACCCAATCCGCACAGGGCATGGATGATGCGGCCACCTGCTCCACCAGTGGAAGATGAGGGGACGACCCGAAGTGCGACTGTGGCCAGGAGTCCCAGACCATGGAAGACATCACATCAACCTGCCCACTGAGATCTGTTGCGGGAGGCACCTCATTTCTCTACTCGGCATCTCAGGAGGTCATCGAATGGAGAGCCAAACTAGACATCCCATAATAAGCTTCTCCCGTCATACGAAACAACAACTATGAGTAATATGAGGTAGTCTTTATCAGTAGGTGGCAATTCAGGAGGTAACCAATGCCAATCTTGCTGCAAACAGACATCACAGCCTCCCTCCTTCTACCCTATCCATTCTCTGATTGTTTTGAAAGCTCCTCATTACCCTAGCACGTCTGCTCCAGTAGGTTTATTGCTGACACAAAGGAACAGAAGGGTCTTGTGTGATGGAAACAAGAATTTCTATATTTATTTCAAAGGAGATTGATTTCAATGCTCTCAGTGGGGAGATGAGCTGGGAGTGTGAGTTGTAAATAGGGACTACAACGCAGTGATTCTCTGATCCGCACTCCCTTCGAGCACCGGTCCCCACCAGGAGCTTGGGACCAGTGAACTTAACTCAAAAACGGAGGGTTACAGTAAGTTACAAAAACGGAAAAGACTCAGGCTGTGGGAGTAACAGCTGATAAGAAGATTCCCTTTGATTGCTAGGGAACAGATTTAAAGATGTTAATGTATACCACATATCCGCGCCATAACAAAGACCGCCTATTTCCACCTCCGTAACATCGCCCATCTCCGCCCCTGCCTCAGCTCATCCGCTGCTGAAACCCTCATCTATGCCTTTGTTACCTCTAGACTTGACTATTCCAACGCACTCCTGGCTGGCCTCCCACATTCCACCCTACGTAAACTTGAGGTCATCCAAAACTCGGCTGCCCGTGTCCTAACTCGCACCAAGTCCCATTCACCCATCACCCCTGTACTCGTTGACCTACATTGGCTCCCGGTTAAGCAACGCCTCGATTTCAAAATTCTCATCCTTGTTTTCAAATCCCTCCACGGCCTCGCCCCTCCCTAGCTCCGTAATCTCCTCCAGCCCCACAACCCCCCCCGCCCCGAGATATCTGCGCTCCTCTAATTCTGGCCTCTTGAGCATCCCAGATTATAATCGCTCCACCATTGGCGGCCGTGTCTTCAGCTGCCAAGACCCCAGCCTATCCACTATCCATTACTTATAGTTGCCTTCTCCTTTAAACAGGCCACGTGCATTTCGGCTGTTCGCTGAGTTATTAATGCGACCTTTGCTAATAATCTCTGACATTTCAAAGGAAAACCACACTTTCTCATGTAATTTGTTTTAGCTTGTTAAATTTGCATTTCTTATCAATTGTCAACACTCGACAAGCTTGTTAAAAATGTGATCAGAATATGAAGCTATGATATTAACTCCCGAAGAAAGGGCGAGCAAGCCGAAGACAGCACAGATCTGCTTCATCGGTATTCCTCAGTGATGGCTGAATCTGAGACAGATCCACGTCAGTTCTGAACAGCTAAATATCACCGTTCTTGCCAATAAAGGGGGGCTAAAGTCGGTTGATTTGCATCTCCCGTTAGCGGCTGGGCGCGGCACAGCGAAATTCAGCGGGAGGTTAGCGGCGGCGCTAACCGTTAGCGCCGCGGGCGATGATGTCATTGAGCACAGCGCCCCGCTCGCGCCCCGGCTGTAATATTGGGTGGCGCACCCCGACTTACCGCCGGACGCTATGTCCACCGGGGTCAGGGGGGCCTACCTGCGGCCGGGGTGGCGCTAGTTAAAGGGGAGGTGGCGGGCAGCCATTTTTGTTGCTGGCCGCCTGCCAGCACCTGCCCCCGTTGCTGTCCCCGGCCCCCGTGAAGCCCCCCCCCGTGTGCCGGGCTTGTTTGCCGGCTCTCCCAATCCCTGGTGGCCCAGCTGGGCGCTGGAACACGCTGCACCAGGCCCCTCCCCTTTAATAAGGGGAGGAAGGCCTGCAGTACCACGGCGCTGCAGCTTCCAGTAGAGACCCTCCTCCCTCTCGGGGCGCTACCTGGGAAAATCGGCCGCAGGGGCGGTAACCTTTTCGGGGCGCTAAAATTGGCGCCCCGGCGAAGGTAGTGCCCCAAAGGGGGCGCTACCCAATTTTTACCCCTAGAAGTGAAAACCTTAATTTAGCTTCAACGTTCCATTTCCCCCATCAGAAACAAAAATTTAAAGTTTATCGAAGCCCCACACACCAGCACAGCACAGTGCAGCTTGAGTGTCATCCCGTGGCTCAGTTGGGAGCCTCTGAGTCAGAAGGTTGTGGGTTCAAGTCCCACTCCAGAAACTTGAGCACAACATTCTAGGCTGACACTCCCAGTGCAGTACTGAGGGAGCGCTGCACTGTCGGAGGTCCTGTCTTTTGGATGAGACATTAAACCGGGGTCCCGTCTGCTCCCTCAGGTGGGTGTAAAAGATCCCACTGCATTATTTTGAAGAAGAGCAGGGGAGTTATCCCCAGTGTCCTGGGGCCAATATTTATCCCTCAACCAACTTCACTAAAAACAGATTATCTGGTCATTATCACATTGCTGTTTGTGGGAGCTTGCTGTGCGCAATTTGGCTCCCAAGTTTCCTACATTACAACAGCGAGTACACTTCAAAAAGTACTTCATTGGCTGTAAAGCACTTTGGGATGTCCTGAGGTTATGAAAAGCGCTGGAGAAATGCAAGTCTTTCTTTTCTTTCAGATCTGAACAGTTAAATAACACCATGCTCCCCGATGACAAAGTGAAAACCTTAATCTGGCTTCAACGTTCCATTTCCTCATCAGAAACAAAAATTTAAAGTTTATCCACACCGGCACAACTAGGTTCCAACGTCGCTCTCCCTCAACATACCAGATGGGAATGGATTTATACTTACTGAAAATGGGTAACGTTTACCTAACACACCAGGAGGGAAGCTGATGGGATTGGGTCAGTTGCCCATTTTAACTTTCCATTGACTTCAATGGTAAAGCCGTACGAACACAGGAACAGAGGAACAGGAGGAGGCCATTCAGCCCCTCGAGCCTGTTCCGCCATTCAATGAGATCATGGCTGATCTGCGACCTAACTCCATATACCCGCCTTTGGCCCATATCCCTTAATACCTTTGGTTAACAAAAATCTATCAATCTCAGATTTAACATTAACAAGTGATCTAGCATCAATTGCCGTTTGCGGAAGAGATTTCCAAACTTCTACCACCCTTTGTGTGTAGAAGTGTTTCCTAATTTCACTCCTGAAAGGTCTGGCTCTAATTTTTAGACTATGCCCCCTAGTCCTAGACTCCCCAACCAGCGGAAATAGTTTCTCTCTATCCACCCTATCAGTTCCCCTTAATATCTTGAAAACTTCGATCAGATCACCCCTTAAGCTTCTAAATTCTAGGGAATACAACCCTAGTTTGTGTAATCTCTCTTTCTAATTTAACCCTTGAAGTCTGGGTATCATTCTGGTAATCCTACGCTGCACTCCCTCCAAAGCCAATATATCCTTCCTAAGGTGTGGTGCCCAGAACTGCTCACAGTGCTCCAGGTGTGGTCTAACCAGGGCTTTGTATAGCTGTAGCATAACTTCTACCCCCTTGTATTCTAGTCCTCTAGATATAAAGGCCAGCATTCCATTAGCCTTTTTGATTATTTTCTGTACCTGTTTGTGACATTTTAATGACCTATGTACCT
Organism: Squalus acanthias; assembly: GCA_030390025.1. Taxonomy (NCBI): domain Eukaryota; kingdom Metazoa; phylum Chordata; class Chondrichthyes; order Squaliformes; family Squalidae; genus Squalus; species Squalus acanthias. The sequence continues at coordinate 4,439,634 of CM059428.1, forward strand.
GTATTACCCATCCCTAGCTGCTCTGAACTGGTGGTGGTGGGCCTTCTCCTGGAAACACTATGGTCCTTATGGTAATATTGCTGTTAATGGTGTTGTTGCAATATGGAGCAGGCTAGAGTCCCAACATGCTGCACCATGGCACGATATAGAATAGCTTACATCAACAATACTTTGCAGAATTAGTTACTGACCATAGTTATACTATTGTGGCAAGATGCTGAGCAGGAAATATGCCTCAGAGAAGCACTGGCAGAAGTTTGGATGTAAGGCCACCTATCTATCTTCTTGGCCACACATGATCTATGTACCTGTATTGTCCATCCCTAGCTGTTCTGAACCGGTTGTGGTGGGTCTCCTCTTTGAATCACTGCGGTCCTATGAGGACAGATTGAATAGACTAGGCCTATATTCTCGAGAGTTTAGAAGAATGAGAGTAGATCTCATTGAAACATACCAAATTCTTACAGGGCTTGACAGGGTAGATACAGGGAGGATGTTTCCCTGGCTGGGGAGTCTAGAACCAGGGGTCACAGTCTCAGAATAAGGGGTCGGCCATTTAGGGCTGAGATGAGGAGAAATTTCTTCACTCAGAGGGTGGTGAATCTTTGGAATTCTCTACCCCAGAGGGCTGTGGAGGCTCAGTCGTTGAGTATATTCAAGACAGAGATCGATAGATTTTTGAATATTAAGGGAATCAGGAAAGTGGAGATGAGGTAGAAGATCAGCCATAATCTTACTGAATGGCAGAGCAGGCTCGAAGGGCCAAATAGTCTACTCCTGCTCCTATTTCTTATGTTCTTATGTACATGGCATGGGAGGGCCTAGAAGGGTGAAGGGGAAAAGATAGCTTAGATACAGGGAACGTTCATCCACAACAAATATATATTTTTTGAAAAATATTCTTCAAGAGAGAATTGGGGGGACTCATTGGACACTGTCTTTGCACCTCTGAGAGCTGGCCTCAAATCTAGCTGAGATAGATGGGTGATTAGTTATTATCACACGAAAGATGTGATCGCACTAGAGAGGGTATAGAGGAGATTTACGAGGATGTTGTCAGGACTGGAGAATTTTAGCTATGAGGAAAGATTGGATAGGCTGGGGCTGTTTTCTTTGGAACAGAGGAGGCTGAGGGGAGACCTAATTGAGGTATATAAAATTACGAGGGGCCCTAGATAGAGTGGATAGGAAGGACCTATTCCCTTAGCAGTGAGGTCAATAACCAGGGCGCATAGATTTAAAGTAATTGGTAGAAGGATTAGAGGGGGGTTGAGGAGAATTTTTTTCACCCAGAGGGTGGTGGGGGTCTGGAACTCACTGCCTGAAAGGGTGGGAGAGGCAGAAACCCTCATCACATTTAAAAAGTACTTGGATATGCACTTGAAGTGCCGTAACCTACAGGGCTACGGACCAAGAGCTGGACAGTGGGATTAGGCTGGAGAGCTCTTTTTCTGCCGGCACAGACACGATGGGCTGAATGGCCTCCTTCTGTGTCGCAAATTTCTATGATTTTATGATTCTATCATCAACACACAACACCTAACTGTCCAACACTTCGTTCCAAATTTCAGACTCAGAGAGGTCATAAAGTTGGTTGGTGTGGGAAATATAAATGGCACACTGCTGCAGTAGAGGATGTTCTTCAGGTATTAGTAAGCTACATTTTTTTGTCCGAGAATACAGGGAGCTTTACTCTGCACCTGGCACGTTACTTGTGATCTGTACGTGCTTGATGCCGAGAGGGAAAGCATACCATTGCCCAGCAGTAATAAGCTTCAGCTTCCCACATAGGTCTTCCTAGTCCTTTCCCAGAGGGTTTTGGGTTCAACGCTGGGTTCCGTGCTGAGGACCTGCTGCATTTTCAGAGTCACTGTCCTTCAGATGAAAAGTTAAAGCAAGGCCCCATCTGTCTATGCCGGTGCTTCAGATGGACATTAAAGATCCCATATTAGATATTAAAGACTGCCAGCCCCCGTGGCTCAGTGGGTAGCACCATCGCCTCTAGAGTCAGAAGGTTGTGGGTTCTAAGTCCCACTCCAGAGACTTGAGCACAAAAATCTAGGCTGACACTCCAGTGCAGTGCTGAGGGAGCGGCGCACTGTCGGCGGTGCCGTCTTTCGGATGAGACGTTAAACCGAGGCCCCGTCTGCTCTCTCAGGTGGACGGAGAAGATCCCATGGCACTATTTCGAAGAAGAGCAGGGGAGTTATCCCCGGTGTCCTGGGGCCAATATTTATCCCTCAGTCACCATCACTAAAACAGATTATCTGGTCATTATCACGTTGGTGTTTGTGGGAGCTTGCTGTGTGCAAATTGGCTGCCACGTTTCCTACATTAAAACAGTGACTACACTTCAAAAATTACTTCATGGGCTGCTTTGGGACGTCCGGTGGGCGTGGAAGGCGCTGTAGAAATGCAAGTCTGTCTTTCTTTTTTTCTTTCCTTCCTTCCCAAGGTACTATTCAAAGTGCAAAGATTTCTTCCAGTCCTCTGGCAAACATTACTCCCTCAACCACTCATCAACAAAAACAGATTAACTAGTCATTCATCAAGTCAGATTAGCATGGTCATTCATTGCGGCCTGTGGGATCTTGCTGTGTGAAAAACAGTTACCACGTTTATCCACATAACTCCAAAGCCATTCCCTGCAGGCTTTGAGATGTATCTGAGAAATGATAAAGTGAAAGTCTTTCTTATTTTAAAATAAACACCAGAACATTTTCAGAAGCAGTTGGCAGGGCTAATATTTGCACAGCTTATATTCCTCATTATAAACCCAAAGTACGACAATAGATTGAGTAACGACTGGATCTACAGACGCTGAGTGCAACAGTTCACGTCTAATGACTCTGCCTGAAGAAATCTTAACTTGAATCTGCTGTCACTTCCTCACGACGTATAGGAACCTGAACCTTATTATTCTATTATCGATACAACAACAACAACTTGCATTTATATAGCGCCCTTAACGTAGTAAAATGTCCCAAGGCGCTTCACAGGAGCGATTATCAAACAACATTTGACACCGAGCCACATAAGGAGAAATTAGGGCAGGTGATCAAAAGCTTGGTCAAAGAGGGAGGTTTTAAGGAGCGTCTTAAAGGAGGAAAGAGAGGTAGAGAGGCGGAGAGGTAACGGCAGGGAATTCCAGAGCTTAGGGCCTTGGCAGCTGAAGACACAGCCGGCAATAGTTGAGGGATTAAAATCGGGGATGTTCAAGAGGGCAGAATTGGAGGAGCGCAGATATCTCGGGGGGGTTGTGGGGCTGAAGGAGTTTACAGAGATAGGGAAGGGAGTGGCGAGGCCATGGAGGGATTTGAAAACAAGGATGAGAATTTTGAAATAGAGGCATTGCTTAACCGGGAGCCAATGTAGGTCAGCGAGCACAGGGGTGATGGGTGAACGGGACTTGGTGCGAGTTAGGACACGGGCAGCCGAGTTTTGGAATGACCTCAAGTTTACGGAGGGTGGAATGTGGGAGGCCAGCCAGGAGTGCGTTGGAATAGTCAAGTCTAGAGGTAACAAAGGCATGGCAGCAGAAACTCACTGGTCTAAAATTTCTTTGGACCAAGTGTTTTGTAAGTATATTAACTATTTCTTCTGCTTACAGAGCAGCTAACGTCTCATCCGAAAGACGGCACCTCCGACAGTGCAGCACTCCCTCAGTACTGCACTGGAGTGTCAGCCTAGATTTTTGTGCTCAAGTCCCTGGAGTGGGACTTGAACCCACAACCTTCTGACTCAGAGGCGAGGATACTACCCACTGAGCCACGGCTGGCCCCGTAATGAAAGAAGGAAAGAGACATCGGGGCATCGTTTCCCCGCCTTAATGTCTGAAAGCTTCTGGGGCATTAGGACGAGGAAAATTTGGTGTGGGGACCCACCATATTAAATTTCAGGTTAATTGCTCAGGAGTGGCAATATTACGCCCGCCTGCATCATTTTCACGGATTTCCACTTTGTGTCTACCACGGAAGAAGATCGCCTAGGAGAAGCAGGCCTTAGAAGTTGCTGGCCAGTCCCGTTTGAATGGACGATCAGTAAAGGGGCTGCCAACAACCGCTTCAGGCCGGCCACGCGTATAAGGTTTTACACTGATGTATGCCAGGAATGAGGAATAGGAGACCCTCTGGTTGCTGTTTGAGTCTTGCTGCATGAGGAATCTGCGAGTGCTCAAAGACTGACACTGCATGCTAATAGTGGGCTCTGTGCCATTTCCCCACTGCTGACATGTCCTTACCTTGAGGTGCATGAATAAAACATAAAAGTAAAAAAAAACACAATGGTAGAGGGGATCCTCACCTGCATTCAAGATGTGACTGGTGCAAACCTGTCCATTTCCATAGAGATGCTGAACAGCAGTGACAAAGGCAGAATTAATTCAAAACTAGAGGCCATCAATATAAAATAGTCAAAATCCTGGAACTCCCTCCCTAACAGCACTGTGGGAGTACCTTCACCACACGGACTGCAGCGGTTCAAGAAGGCGGCTCACCACCACCTTCTCAAGGGCAGCTAGGGATGGGCAATAAATGCTGACCTTGCCTATCCTGTGAACGGATTTTTAAAAATCATAGCTCAAATGTCCTCAAGCAGCAATTTCAGTGCCTTGACTTACAGGGGCTGCACTTCAAACTGAATGAGGAATGCACATCGCATGGCCATGGAGGGCAATGGACACCTACTGCATGCACCAACAGAAGGTGAGGTTGCCTTAGCATGGAGGTAGTCGAGAACGAATGCCACCCATTTCTCCCAACGTCAAAGTGAGAAGTATCACACATCAGTCTGACAGATAGCGGGCACTCCTGCAGACCCATGCTGGTTTCTCTGGTGTCTGCTGTTTCTAACCCCTGACATGAAGAAACTGAAACCTTTTGCCTTCTCAAGGAGGGCTGGGGCAGGGGGGGGGCGGGCAGACACCAGTGCATCCGTAACACCAGATTTTACAATATACTGAGAAGGGAGCAGGATATAAAATCAGAACACAATGGAAGGCAGAAGAAATGAGAACATAGAACATCAGGGGGATGAAAAATGAGGTCAGGCCCACACTGAATCACTTCAGATATCTGAATTTGTCAAATTAATCAGAGATAAATGAAGCTTCACTGTAATTAGTTCACTGGGGACGTGTTTTTAATCCATAAAGATGAACCATACTTCCTGTAGTGTCAAAAAAAAAAGACTGAAAAGAAGCATTGGGCTGGAATGTGCAGTGGGTAATAGCAGCGAACGAGCACCGCTCGCTGTTATTACCCCTCTGAAACTGACCGCAACCTCGGGATGTAGCGCACGCGCATCCTAACACGGAAATCCTGAAGTTGCGGTCAGTCATTCACTGCTCCGACACAGGCTGCGCTGTGGGCCCCCGCCCAACCCCCGACAGAGCCGGCAATCAGTGAAATCTCTCAAATCAGGGAAACTGACGCAAACTTCGGCTCTTCCGCGGTAATTACGCTGTTAAATTCCCTATTAAAAGTCAGACCCTTTTAGGATTAGATAGCAAAATACTGCGGATGCTGGAAATCTGAAATAACAACAGAAAATGCTGGAAAAACTCAGCAGGCCAGGCAGCATCCGTGGAGAGAGAAACAGAGTTAACGTTTCAGGTCGAAGACCTTTCGTCAGAACTGGAAAAAAGCAGGAAATGAAATAGATTTAAAGCAAGTATAATGCTGGGAAAAGGGGGAGGGGATGAAAGAACAAAGGGGAAGGTCAGTGGTAGTATAGAAGGCAGGAGAGATTAAGAGACATTGAGAGACATGGGTGGGAAGAAGTTATTATTGACTAACATTCTCTACAAGCCCACTGACTCCCACAGCTACCTGGACTACACTTCCTCCCACCCCGCTTCCTGTAAGGACTCTATTCCATTCTCCCAGTTTCTCCGTCTCCGCCGCATCTGCTCTGACGATGCCACCTTCCATACCAGTGCTTCCGCCATGTCTTCCTTTTTTCTCAACCGAGGATTCCCCTCTACCGTGGTCGACACGGCCCTTGACCGTGTCCATTCTATCTCCCGCACTTCTGCCCTCATCCCTGCCCCTCCCTCCCGGAACCACGATAGAGTTCCCCTTGTCCTCACCTTTCACCCCACCAGCCTCCACATTCAACGGATCATCCTCCGCCATTTCCACCACCTCCAGCATGATCCCACCACCAAACGCATCTTCCCCTCACCTCCCCTTTCAGCATTCCGTAGGGACCGCTCCCTCCGCGACACCCTAGTCCACTCCTCTACCACCCCCAACACCCCTTCCCCTTCGCCCGGCACCTTCCCGTGCAAGCGCAGGAGATGCTACACATGCCCTTATACCTCCCCGCTTCCCACTGTCCAGGGCCCCAAACACCCCTTCCAGGTGAAACAGCGATTTACGTGTACTTCCTGCAATTTAGTATACTGTATTCGCTGCTCACGATGTGGTCTCCTCTACACTGGGGAGACCAAACGCAGATTGGGTGACCGCTTTGCAGAACACCTCCGTTCAGTCCGTAAGGGGGACCCCGAGCTCCCGGTGGCCTGTCACTTTAATTCTCCGCTCCACTCCCACTCTGATCTCTCCGTCCTCGGCCTCTTACACTGTTCCAATGAAGCTCAGCGTAAGCTCGAGGAACAGCACCTCATCTTTCGATTAGGCACGCTACAGCCCTCTGGACTCAACATAGAGTTCAACAATTTCAGATCATAACCACGGCCCCAATCACATATATATATATATATTTTATTCTTTCATCCACCCTTTTGTTTGGCCCCCTTTTTTTCTTTCCTCCCTGAAGCTGGCAGCAGTCCTTCATTCCGCCAGCGCACTTCACACTTCATCTAGCCTCAACCTGTCACATTACCACCTCCTCTCGCCTTGAATATCTCTTAATGTCTCTCAATGTCTCTTAATCTCTCCTGCCTTCTATACTACCACTGACCTTCCCCTTTGTTCTTTCATCCCCTCCCCCTTTTCCCAGCATTATACTTGCTTTAAATCTATTTCATTTCCTGCTTTTTTCCAGTTCTGACGAAGGGTCTTCGACCTGAAACGTAAACTCTGTTTCTCTCTCCACAGATGCTGCCTGGCCTGCTGAGTTTTTCCAGCGTTTTCTGTTGTCTTTTAGGATTAGATGTAACTGGGGTTTTATCAGCGTATTGACTGCTAGACAAAGGTTATGGCCCTGAAAAACTAACTTTAATTTTGTGCAGTGTCAAATTTGTCCATTTTAATAAAAATAAAAATTTTTAAGAAACTTTAAAAGAAAACATTTTTAAGTTTGTCCATCTTTATTTCAGGTTTACCTTTTCCCCCCGTGTGAGAGCCCCAATCTTTGTTTTGCTCTCTCTAACATTTAAAAAAAGTTAGAATCAAAGGAGCTTACCCACTTCCTGGTTCGCTGTCTGTGAGAATCCTGCATTGTGATCGCGTTAGGGATTCCCCATTAACTCGCGTTGCTTTCAACTATGAGGTCGGAAAAGCCAAACTTCTCACCAGAGAGAGATCGCGAGATCCTTGTGGGAAGATTACTTCACGGCCAGCAGCAAATTACGGACCAACCCATTCGTTAGACAAGAGTCCACATTGCATTAAAATACCATTTGACCTGGGCTGCTAATACTGGTTTTAAAGAGGAAAAGGTGAATCCAACAAAGTGAAGGGTGGCAGCGCCGGGGGATTGCAATACTTTTCTATTTCTGTCACTCACGGAGATGGGGAAACTATTTTCCCTGGTGGTGGAAATCCAGAACAAGGGGGCACAATCTTAAAATTAGAGCTAGGCCGTTCAGGAGTGAAATCAGGAAGCACTTTATCACACAAAGGGTAGTGGAAATCTGAAACTCTTTCAACAACAGCTTGTATTTATATAGTGCCTTTAACGTAGCAAAACGTTCCAAGGCGCTTCACAGGAGGGTTAGCAAACAAAATGCGACACCGAGCCACATAAGGAGATATTAGGACAGATGACCAAAAGCTTGCTCAAAGAGATAGGTTTTAAGGAGCCTCTTAAAGGAGGAGAGAGAGGCGGAGAGGTGCAGAGGTTTAGGGAGGGATTCCAGAGCTTAGGGCCAAGGCAGCGGAAGGCACGGCCGCCAGTGGTGGAGCGATAGAAATCGAGGATGCTCAAGAGACCAGAATTGGAGGGACGCAGTGTTCGCAGAGGGTTGTGGGGCTGGAGGAGGTTTCAGAATTAGGGAGGGGGGGCGAGGCCATGGTGGAATTTGAACACAAGGATGAGAATGTTAAATTTGAGGCATTGCCGGACCAGGAGCCAGTGTAGGTCAGTGAGCACAGGGGTGACGGGTGAACGGGACTTGGTGCGAGTTAGGAGACGGGCAGCAGAAATCTGGATGAGCTGACATTTACGGAGAGTGGAAGATGGGAGGCTGGCCAGGAGTGCGTTGGAATAGTTGAGTCTGGGGGCAACAAAGGCATGGATGAGGGTTTCAGCAGCCGATGGGATGAGGCAGGTGCGGAGACTGGCAATATTACGGAGGTAGAAGAAGGCGGTCTTGGTGATGGGCGGACATGGGGTCGGAAGCTCAGCTCAGGGTCATAGGCCAAAAGGCTGTGGATGCTGGGTCAATTGAAATTTTCAAGACTGAGATCGATAGTAGGTAACTGGAGTTTAGAAGAATGAGAGATGATCGCATTGAAACATACAAGATTCTGAGGGGGATTGACAGGGTCGATGCTGAGAGGTTGTTTCCCCTGACTGGAGAGTCTAGAACTAGGGGGCATTGTCTCAGGATAAGGGGTCGGCTATTAAAGACTGAGATGAGGAGAAATTTCTTCACTGAGAGGGTTGTGAATCTTTGGAATTCTCTACCCCAGAGGGCTGGGGATGCTGAATCGTTGAGTATATTCAAGGCTGAGATCGATAGATTTTTGGACTCTAGGGGAATCAAGGGATATGGGGATCGGGCGGGAAAGTGGAGTTGGGGCCTTATTGAATGGCGGAGCAGGCTCGAGGGGCCGTATGGCCTACTCCTGCTCCTACTTCTTATGTTCTTATGTAAGGATATTAAGGGATCAAAAGCAGGTCAATGGAGTTGAGGTACAGGCCAGCCATGATCTAATTGAAGGACGAGGGGCTGAATGGCCTACTCCTGTTCCTATGTTCCTAGTGTTGTCATCGAGCACTCCCAGGTTAGGCCAGATGAAGAGTAAAGATCGCTTTACTTTGTCTCCACAACAGTATCATCAGATAAGCACTTGACACCCACATCAAGTACATCGCAGCTAATGGTAGATCTAACAAAAAAAAGAGAAACATTTGCTCTCAATAAATTAATTTAGTTGCAAGGACTACAGGGAGTGAGATAACAACCACAGTCACCCCACAATCAACTTGACAACTATTGTGCAGCTCAGTTTTGAGTGATGTGCCAAGAAATGTGATACTTTCTATAAATTGCCGAACTTTGTGATGTAGCCAAATTCTTCATCCAAAGATTCAGTCGAAACAAAAGCAAAAAAAAAATAACATTTAACTAAACAGTGTCAGCTGTGGCTCAGTGGGTAGCACCCTCGCCTCTGAGCCAGAAGGTTGTGGGTTCATAGTCCCACTCCAGGGACTTGAGCACATAAAGCTAGGCTGACACTCCAGTGCAGTGCTGAGGGAGTGCTGCACTGTCAGAGGTGCCATCTTTCGGATGAGACGTTAAACCGAGGCCCCGTCTGCCCTCTCAGATGGACGTAAAAGATCCATGGCACTATTTCGAAGAAGAGCAGGGGAGTTATCCCCGGTGTCCTGGCCAATATTTATCCCTCAACCAACATCACTAAAAACAGATTATCTGATCATTATCACGTTGCTGTTTGTGGGACCTTGCTGTGCGCAAATTGGCTGCTGCGTTTCCCACATTACAACAGTGACTACACTTCAAAAAGTACTTCATTGGCTGTAAAGCGCTTTGGGACGTCCGGTGGTCGTGAAAGGCGCTGTAGAAATGCAAGTCTTTCTTTAAACGTAGATTTTGCATGAAAAGGATTAGCTTCACGCTGCTGATTCTGGGTGAACTCTTCCAACGGGACTCGCATTAAAAAGACAAATATTTTATGCTCAGTTCGCGGATTTTTAACATTTTGTTTGCTGAACAACTGTACAAGCGATGAAGGTAAATTAGGTGAGGCTGCACTCCCCAGCCTTGGTAGAAGTTCGATTTTCTTAAATTCATTCACAGGAAGTGGGCATCGCTGGCAAGCCGAGTATTTATTGCCCATCCCTAATTGGACCTCAAGAAGGTGGTGGTGGTGAGCCACCTTCTTGCCAACTGAGTGGCTTGCTGTGCCATTTCAGAGGGCAGCTAAGAGTCAACCATGTTGATGTGGGTCTGGAGTCACATATAAGCCATTGGTTTCATTACTGATACTAGCTTTTTATTCCAGATTTATTTAATGAACTGAATTTAAATTCCACTGCTGTGGTGGGATTTGAACTCCTGTACTACCACAGATCATTAGGCCAGGTCTCTGTATTACTCGTCCAGTAACATAACCACTATGTTACCGTACCCTTCATTTTGCACAAACAACATTTGACACCGAGCCACGTAAGGAGATATTAGGGCAGGTGACCAAAAGCTTGGTCAAAGAGGGAGGTTTTAAGGAGCGTTTTAAAGGAGGAGAGAGAGGCGAGAGGTTTAGGGAGGGAATTCCAGAGCTTAGGGTCCAGGCAGCTGAAGGCACGGCCGCCAATGGTGGAGCCATTAAAATTGGTGATGCACAACAGGCCAGAATTGGAGGAGCGCAGAGATCTCAAAGGGTTGTGGGGCTGGAGGAGATTACAGAGATAGAGAGGGGCGAGGCCATGGAGGGATTTGAAAACGAGGTATTGCCAGACAGGGAGCCAATATCGGTCAGCGAGCACAGGGGTGATGTGTGAAACGGACTTGGTGCGAGTTAGGACACGGGCAACAAGAGTTTTGGATGAGCTCAAGTTTACAGAGGGTGCAAGGTGGGACTGGAAACTTGAGTACTCTATCTGTAACACCGTGCACTGTGTAGCACAGAAAGACATTGTACAAAGGCAGCTTTCTAAAAGGGTAATAATAACCCCTTGTGAACTAGCGCGTAACTATTGTGCTATTTAGTATTTGGTTTTACTTTTTCTTTCTGTGTTTAATCTTATAAAATTATATTTAATTCAACACAGTAATTTACTCTGTATGAAGCGATCAGCGGTGTGATATTATCCACCACCTGAATTAACTGGCGGTGCAGTGGATATCCTATGTGTTCTCAGTAAGTAATTCACTGCAATCAGAATTAATTATTAAACCTGGGCTATGTTAAGTGTAAACAAGGCAGACAATAGAGACCTAGCATCGAGTTCACAGAGGACTTTGGTCTGCTTATGGATTCTGTCAGCAAACTTTTTACATAAAGACAGACTTGCATTTCTCCAGCGCCTTTCACGACTTCAGGACATCCCAAAGCGCTTTACAGCCAATGAAGTACTTTTTGAGTGCAGTCACTGTTGTAATGTAGGAAACGCAGCAGCCAATTTGCGCACAGCAAGCTCCCACAAACAGCAATGTGATAACGACCAGATAATCTGTTTTTAGTGATGTTGGTTGAGGGATAAATATTGGCCCCAGGACACCGGGGATAACTCCCCTGCTCTTCTTCGAAATAGTACCGTGGGATCTTTTACATCCACCTGGGAGAGCAGACGGGGCCTCGGTTTAACGCCTCATCTGAAAGACGGCACCTCAGACAGTGCAGCACTCCCTCAGCACTGCACTGGAGCGTCAGCCTGGATTTTTGTGCTCAAGTCCCTGGAGTGGGACTCGAACCCACGACCTTCTGACTCAGAGGTGAGAGAGCTGCCCACTGAGTTACAAGCTGGCCATATTTTTAAGTTTTGTGATTGAAACAAACGCTAATATTAACACCAGCAAGGCTACTGAAATGTCAGGAGCAGCTTTTTTCTGCAACGTTAACCTAATACAACTAAATAAATATTAAATGAAAATTATAACTCTGTCGAAACAAGTAGGTAGCCTTGTGCAGCAGCGTTACTAGGTTCGTGCCTCATTCTAAGGTTTGCTTGGTGCTGCTCCGGGCATCCTTTTCATTGAACCAGAGTTCATCTTCTGGCTTGAGGATGATGAAGCAATGAGGAATGTGCCTGTCCATGTGAAAACGGATTGTGGATGCACCCGATGCCTCACAATGCCTCATGGATGCACAGTTTTGGGCTTCTAGCTCTGTCCTTAGTTACCAGGGTGGTCGTAGCACATTACACAACGGAGGGTGTCTTTACTGTGAAGTCGAGATTTTGTCTTCACAAGGACTGTGCGGTAGTCAGTCCTACCAACACTATCATGGGCGCACTTGTCTGCAGGCAGGTAGGCCTGGTGAGGATGAGGTCAAGTAGGTTATTCCCTCATCTTGGTTCCCTCACCATTTGATGCAGGCCCAGTCTGGCAGCTCTGTTCTTCAGGACTCGGCCAAGCTCAGCCAGTGGTGGTACCACCAAGTGATGGACACTGAACTCCCCCGCCCACCCAGCGTACATTCTGTGCCCTGGCTTCCTCCAAGTGATGTTCAACATGAAGGAGTACTGATTCATTCGCTGAGGGGAGTATGCAGTAGGTAGTAATCATCAGGTTTCCTTGGCCTTGTTTGACCTGAAGCCATGAGCTATTCACGGGTGAACTTAGACAGTGAGGACTGGATTTTGATACTGGGGCGGGTTGGGGTCATGTCATCCACTTTTCGTGTTATCCACCCGACTGCAATTGGATGTGGGAGATTGATGCGATTTTCACCTAATTGAGTTCCAGCATGTGGGAACCTATGAACCAATTAGTGTTTTCAGTCTGAAAGTCGCCTCTGATGATGTCATCATTGCTGCTGCATTGAAGGTCTTCAGAAACTGCCTGGCCTTTGCTGTGAGAGGACCTGGATGCAAAATGAGCAGCAGCAGCCCTACGTCTGCTACCAGATATTTTTACAGAGAGAGAGAGAGAGAGAATGAATGAATATGGAGCCAGCCAGCCAGCCAGCCAAATGTGCTCCCGCCAGGTTTCACAATCGTCTTTCAGAACAGGCGTGCTTCACGTAGAACAAGGGTTAAAATCACAAAGGCCTTTCAAAATGGCATTATAGAGGCAATTTAGTGCTTGTTAAGGGCCTTAACAGCCTATCCCGTCTCTTAGAGGCAGGGACGGAGTCGGGACCAGCAGACACGATTTCATGAAAATTGCGTGGAGGCGGGATGGAGGCGGACTTGTGCCCGCCCGCCAGTTTTCGCAATTTTAACCCCCCACACGCTTCCAAACCCGCCTCCACGGGTCAGTGAAAATCCAGCCCTGAGTGTTGACAGGCTATGCCACCACGGGAACATTAGAGCCAAGCCTGATCTTGGGCCATCGTCCACACATGCGTGCGCACTTTCCACCAGGCATTGCCAGTTAGTAAACAAGAGTGGGAATCTTGACCAATGTTCCTCTCCCCAGCCATGGGACAGTGAATCCAATTATGCCAACCTTACTACCAATGTTCACCCTAATTTTTTTTGGGTGCGGTGGAGATCAGACGCACAAACCTTCAAAATAGTGAAAGTCACCTCCAAAGTTGTAGAAATCACCTGCAAAGTACTGAAAGCAAACTCTCAGAACAAGAGCCGTGAGCAAAAGCCTTTCACTTAGGCAAGGAAGCAGGTGTGAGGTCTCGGTGCTTATGGGATTTTTTTGCCTGTCATTTGTTCAGCCCCCTCAATTGCCGCTGTGCTCTCGCCCTGCTTTCACTGGTGAACTCCAGGAAGCCCGGGAAACTCGTTGAAAAAAAACCCGTTAACTACCTCTTAATTGCTTTCAATTGGTAACCCGCCTCTCACGAGGGGATTTCCCGCGCGATGCCTAACGTGCTCCAGTGAAATGCGGAGGTCGGCGGGGTTGGAGCCGGCTTCCCGACCTGCAACTTAGAGGGAATGTTGCTTACTACCAGCTGAGTTGAGGTCAGACCTGGGACCTACTGCTCTGTAAGGCTCAAGTCTAGCAAAGTTCTAAACTTTAAGGGGGAGAAATTCGGTATCGCGCCGTTTGGGGCGCAATTATCGGCCGGGCACAAAGTTTAGCGCCTGGCGCTAATTATTGCCTCCGACTGCAAACTTGGCTTCTATCGCCCCTGGAAGTGATTGGAGCGCTCAATCAGGCGCTACACACCTCTCTTAAGGCGCTAACACCGAGGAGCGAGGCGCTACCTCAGAGCGCTGGCGAAGCTCATGTGATGTCAGTCAGCAATGGAACACAGACACACTGGCGCCGGCCAGTTCTTAAAGGGGAGGGTCGATCTTGCTCTCCATCCACACCCTGCTCATTGCAGCCTTGAATCTCGGCCTGGAGAGACCTGTACATCAAATCTGCTGGAAAGAACAATGGAGAAGCCCAAGGAAAGCGCTCAGAGTGCAGCCCCCAAAGTCTCTTCTAAATCGATGCAAGGAAGATCAAATCAAAATGAACCTGCAAAGTGCTGCTCAGTACCCAAAACTCCTCAACACAGCGTTAAATATCTCCAGAAGTCTCTCTCTCTCACTCAGAATGTGTGGTGCAAAAATGTCGCCGACAAAAAAAGGCAGGAAGCGGTCACCTTTAAATAGCGCTCCCCCAGTCCCTTCCCGACTGCAAAACGTTCCCCTCAACCTGTCGTTGCTAGCGGCAGGCGGTAAGGCAGGGGGCGCCACTCAATATCCGGTCCGGAGCGCTACCGGGGCGTTGCATGCTCGACTGACGTCACGATCAGCGGGCGCAGGAGATCGTGGTGGTAGTGTTTAGCGTCGCCGCAAAATGTCTGGTCAATTTCGCGAGCGGCGCAAACATCGCCACGCCCGGGCGCTAGTTGCTTAGGGCGCTAACGGGAGGCACAAAGCAACCGAATTTTTCCCCCTTAGCGTCTCACTTCATAGTTTTAAAGCATCGCCTTAGGAGCTCAGCAAACACGAATCCGCCAGAGTACAAGGTGAAACCTGGCTGATCCGCGACCATCACTTGTTTCAAGGCACATCAATAGAGGAAGAAAAAAAAACACACGATTCACAACAAAGCTGACAGAAATCTTTTGTGCGTGTAGTTTGTTTTTCAAGTTTGCGGAAGCTATCCAAAGGTTTTTGAAGTTTGGAATTTAAAAGTGGGGGCAGTAAAATAAGCTGGCAGGTCAAGAGAGTGTGTTACTCAACTGGAGCAAGTGATCTGAGACTTGCCAAATCTCCTGCAGGAAGCGACAGCAATTTCAAAGGCAGTCACAGTTAAGACAGGAGCCAGCAGACCGAGGCAAAGAGCCTCGAGTTATTCAGTCACTGTAAATCAGCGGCCCTGATGTTATGTCCGACACGCCATAAACACCCCTATTGTTATGAAATTGCTCTTGTGACTGAACAACTCTATCTTTAGTAAATTAAATTCTGAGATATTTACTGGTGCTTTGGGAATTGAACTCTGCACGTCGGTGGTTAAATCAAAATTATCACTCCATGTTCAAACACATTGTTATTTAGCTGCCTTGGCCTTTTTATAGATGCTTAGAGATCTCCTGTAGCAGGGTGAGACAGAGATTATGCTGTTTTATAATAATAAGGGTGTTACGCCATATAATGTATTATTAGGACCGCTACTTCAGAGCGATTGAAGAAGTCAAATTTTGTTTAGGAGACATGGTAATCAGAGATTTGTATTAGCGCGTTACAAGATTGACTGTCCATTATTCTGTGAAAATTGCAAATGAGAGACCTTTATATATTACTTTACCTATGCGGTTCCTTTTATCCCTTACCATTTTAAAACTGAAATACACAGTAGGATTGTATGCAAAATCATGGCTGATCTGCGACCTAACTCCATATACCCGCCTTTGCCCCATATCCCTTAATACCTTTGGTTAACAAAAATCTATCGATCTCAGATTTAAAATTAACAATTGATCTAGCATCAACTGCCATTTGTGGAAGAGAGTTCCAAACTTCTACCACCCTTTGTGTGTAGAAGTGTTTCCCAACTTCACTCCTGAAAGGTCTGGCTCTAATTTTTAGGCTATGCCTCCTCGTCCTAGACTTCCCAACCAGTGGGAATGGTTTCTCTCTATCTACCCTATCTGTTCCCCTTAATATGCACTAGTTGGAGATTGATATCAGAGCGCCGAAATTCCTGTACATTCTCAGTGCAAAAGTTGCACAAACTGGACGGGGAAGAGGAACTATGGGGAGATCCCAGTTCCACCAGATTGCTACCGCTTGCTGCCCAGGATCTGAAATTCTCCAGGAAGAGGGCAGACACTGCCTCTGCCCATCCTCAATCTGGAGTAATGACAGTGGGAAGAAGCAGGACTGGTGGGATGGTGTCAGCGTGGTAGAAGTGTGGAGCTCTCTCCCACACAAAGCAATAGATGCCAGCTCAATTAATCACTTTAAATCGAAGATCGATAGATTTTTTGCTGGAAACTGTAAGCACTCTAATTACTATCAACAAATCACAGGTGATAATTAGAGGACTTTTGTCTGCTTTCAAAATTCATCTGGATTTTTAAAAACATTATTTTGAAAGATAAAGGGGGATAAAATTCGGTTGCTTTGCGCCTCCCGTTAGCGCCCTAAGAGGGCACTAATGGGGCGCAAAGCAACTAGCGCCCGGGCGCGGCGATGTTTGCGCCGCTCGTGAAATTGACCAGACATTTTGCGGCGGCGCTAAACACTACCGCCACGATCTCCTGCGCCCGCAGATCG
Source organism: Squalus acanthias (assembly GCA_030390025.1). Classification (NCBI taxonomy): domain Eukaryota; kingdom Metazoa; phylum Chordata; class Chondrichthyes; order Squaliformes; family Squalidae; genus Squalus; species Squalus acanthias. Next base: position 4,456,344 of record CM059428.1, read on the forward strand.
TGACGTCGTGCAACGCCCCGGTAGCGCCCCAGACCTGATATTGAGTGACGCCCCCTGCCTTACCACCTGCCGCTAGCAACGACAGGTTGAGGGGAGTGTTTTGCAGTCGGGAAGGGACTGGGGGAGCGCTATTTAAAGGCGACCGCTTCCAGTCTTTTTCTGTCGGCGACATTTTTGCACCACGCATTCTGAGAGAGATAGACTTCTGGAGAGATTCAACGCCGTGTGAAGGAGTTTTGGGTACTGAGCAGCACTTTGCAGGTTCATTTTGATTTGACCTTCCTTGCATCGATTTAGAAGAGACTATGGGGGCTGCACTCTGAGCTCTTTCCCTGGGCCTCTCCATTGTTCTTTCCAGCAGATTTGATGTACAGGTCTCTTCAGGCCGAGATTCAAGGCTGCAATGAGCAGGGTGTGGATGGAGAGCAAGATCGACCCTTTCCTTTAAGAATTGGCCGGCGCCAGTGTGTCTGTGTTCCATTGCTGACTGCCATCACATGAGCTTCGCCAGCACTCTGAGGTAGCGCCTCGCTCCTCGGCGTTAGCATCTTGAGAGGTGTGTAGCGCCTGATTTAGCGCTCCAATCACCTCCAGGGGCGATAGAAGACAAGTTTGCAGTCAGAGGCGATAATTAGCGCCAGGCGCTAAACTTTGTGCCCGGCCGATAATTGCGCCCCAAACGGGGCGATACCGAATTTCTCCCCCAAAGAATTCAGATGAGCAAAGACACTTGCTGATTGCCTGCTTCTCTCTCTCTCTCTCTCTCTGTCGCACCCCTTCTCTCTCTTTCTCAGTCTCCCAGTGCCAGCAGTTAACATATTTACATTTTCTAACTGTAAACAAACATGTGTTATAATCAGGTTATAATTAGAGCTTTTCTGTTTGCTTCATAGTTCAACTGAAGTGTTTCTTTAATTTAAAGTAAAACAAATCAGGATAAGGAAAGATACTCTGTCTGTCTGTCTTTCTCTCTCAGCTTAATATGCTTTCTGAAATTTATAGTAAACAAAAGCTAATATTGTGTAATCAATAGTCTGTATTTTTGAACACACACCTACTCCTACACACTCACACACCTACACACTCACATACACACCTACACACTCACACATGCACACCTACACACTCATACACACACTCACACACAAACTTACACACTCACACACACACTCACACCCACACTCACACCCACACCTACATACACACACACACCTACAAACAGACACACCTACACATGCACACCTACACACACACATCTACACCTACATACACACACCTACTGACACACCTACACACACACACCCCTACACACACACACACAACTACACCTACACACACACACACCTACACATGCACACATACACATGCGCACCTACACACACACACCTATGGACAAACACCTACACACACGCACACCTACACACGCGCACATACACACGCGCACCTACAGACACGCACCTACACACGCACACCTACACACACGCAAACCTACACACGCACACCTACACACGCACACCTACACACACACCTATACCTACACACACTTACACACACACACCTACACACACACACCTACACACACACACACCTACACATGCACACATACACACACACACCTACACACGCGCACATACACATGCGCACACACACACACACCTACACACACACACCTACACACACACACCTACACATGCGCACATACACACACGCACCTACAGACACACACCTACAGACACACACCTACACACACGCACACCTGCACACGCACACCTACACACACTTACACACACACACGCCTACACACACACACCTACACATCTATACCTACACACACACACCTACACATCTATACCTACACACACACACACCTACACACGCACACCTACACACATGCACACATACACACGCACACCTAGACACACACCTACACACGCGCACATACACATGCGCACACACACACACACACCTACACACACACACCTACACGCACACACCTACACATGCGCACATACACACACGCACCTACAGACACACACCTACAGACACACACCTACACACACGCACACCTGCACACGCACACCTACACACACTTACACACACACACGCCTACACACACACACCTACACATCTATACCTACACACACACACCTACACATCTATACCTACACACACACACACCTACACACGCACACCTACACACATGCACACATACACACGCACACCTAGACACACACCTACACACGCACACCTACACACGCGCACCTACACACACGCACCTACACACACGCACACCTACACACGCACACATACACATGCACACATACACACGCACACCTACACATGCACCTACACACACGCACACCTACACACGCACACCTACAGACGCACACCTACAGACACGCACACCTACACACACACAACTACACACGCACACATACACACACACCTACACACACACACCTACAGACACACACCTACACACTCACACCTGCACACGCACACCTACACACGCACACCTACACCTACACACACTTACACGCCTACACACACACACCTACACATCTATACCTACACACACACACCTACACCTACACATCTATACCTACACACACACACCTACACACACATACACACACGCACACCTACAGACACACACCTACAGACACGCACACCTACACACGCGCACCTACACACGCGCACCTACACACGCGCACCTACACACGCACACCTACACACACACACACCTACACACGCACACACCTACACATGCACACATACACATGCACGCATACACATGCACATACACACGCGCACCTACACACGCACCTACACACACGCACACCTACACACGCACACCTACAGACACGCACACCTACACACACACCTACAGACACACCTACAGACACACAACTACACATGCACACATACACACACACCTACACACACACACATCTACACACGCGCACATACACACACGCACCTACAGACACACATCTACAGACACACACCTACACACATGCACACCTACACACTCACACCTGCACACGCACACCTACACGCCTACACACACACTCCTACACATCTATACCTACATACACACACCTACACACACACACCTACACATCTATACCTACACACACACACACACCTACACACGCACACCTACACACATGCACACATACACACTCCTACACACACATACACACACACACACACCTACACACGCACACATACACACACCTACACACACACACACACCTACACACGCACACATACACACACCTACACACACATACACACACACCTACAGACACACACCTACAGACACACACCTACAGACACGCACACCTACACACGCGCACCTACACACGCGCACCTACACACGCGCACCTACACACGCGCACCTACACACACGCACCTACAGACACACACCCCTACACACGCACACCTACACACGCACACCTACAGACACGCACACCTACACACGCGCACCTACACACGCGCACCTACACACGCACACCTACACACGCGCACCTACACACGCGACACCTACACACGCACACCTACACACGCACACCTACAGACACACACCCCTACACACGCACACCTACACACGCACACCTACAGACACGCACACCTACACACGCACACCTACACATGCACACCTACACACGCACACCTACACACACGCACACCTACACACACACACCTACACACGCACATACACACGCGCACCTACACACACGCACCTACACACACACACACACGCACACCGACACACACACACCTACACATGCACACCTACAGACACACACACCTACACACACGCACACCTACACACGCACACCTACACACGCACACCTACAGACACGCACACCTACACACACACATCTACAGACACACACCTACACACACACACACCTACAGACACACACCTACACACACACACCTACAGACACACACCTACACACACACCTACACACCTACAGACACACACCTGCAGACACACACCTGCAGACACACACCTACACACACGCACCTACAGACGCACACCTACAGACGCACACCTACACATCTACACCTGCAGACACACACACACAACTTCACTCAGTGAACAGAGCCACAGCTCTGGGCAAGACCATCAAGTCTCAACTGAAGTTTGTGGGAAAGGTCGAGTCCTTCAAGTAAAAGCTTTTAATGAAGTTATTAAAAGATGCAAAGGACAATTCAATGGACACATTTAATCATGTCGTAGTGAAGTAAGTCATTAGTTTTCATTTTGTTGAAAGCCATATTTTGAACATTAAAATTTTTTGTTACTGAAAAAAAAAGCAGAATTTGTTTTCACAATTTTGAACGAGTTGTGGGGAAAAGACAATAGAGGGCCTCCTGTAAAAGTACCTCGGTTATCAAAGTTTGTATTAAACCATTGGTGCTGAAGACTTAAAAGTGATAATGGCTGGAAATTAATATTTTATTTCTTCTGACTGCAGCAGATCCTAAACAGCAGGTGAATTAAAATGAGAAAAGAGATGCTAGTGTGATCGCTGATAAAATATACACTGAAAGAGCAGACAGATGGAGTGTACAAGAGGGGCTGGTGGGACCTAAAGAGAAAGTTGAGGCATTCTCACAGCTCATTAACAACCAAATCAGAGTTTAGTTTGAGGAAATCTGCCCATAACGGCTCAGTTAGGTGTTGCACGATCGCACTTGCCTTTGAAGGGAAGACAAAAGTGCCGTTCGTGAAGTCTGGTCTCGAATGAAACACTTTCTCATTAATGTTGCTTGGGATGGGGCAGGAAGGAAGTACTTTCAATGTAAAGTACCGTCACCCACATAAACAATGTTTTAAAAAATATATATATATAAGGCGCACAATCTTAAAATGAGGACGAGGCTTTTTAGGAGTGAAGTCAGGAAGCACTTTTTCACGCAAAGGCTTATGGACGTCTGAACCTCAAAGGCTGTGAAGGTTGAGGGTAAATTGAAATTTCCAAGTCTGAGAGCAATAGATTTTTGTTGTGTAAGGCTATCAAAGGATATGGAGAAAAGGCAGCTAACTGGAGTTGAGGTACAGACCAGCCATGATCCAATAGGATTGCAGCACAGGCTCAAAGGGGCTGAATGGCCTCCTCCTGTTCCTTCGACCCAATCATTTACATCCTTAATTTTATTACTGAACTGCACTCCTTCCCCCAGACACTGGACGTATACCACAGAAAACTACTTTGTGCCCAGTATCTTCGTGTTTTGAGGCAATCCTCGTGGATATACATTTTGTAAGGTTCCTAGACTATGTCTGCCTATGTCAGCACCCTCGCCTCTGAGTCAGAAGGTTGTGGGTTCAAGTCCCGCTCCAGAGACTTGAGCACGAAAATCTAGGCTGACACTCCCAGCGCAGTGCTGAGGGAGTGCTGCACTGTCGGAGGTGCCGTCTTTCGGATGTGACGTTAAACCGAGGCCCCGTCTGCCCTCTCAGGTGGATGTAAAAGATCCCAGGGCCACTATTTCGAAGAGGAGCAGAGGAAACGTGCTGGGGAAGTGAAAGTGTGTGAATATATTCCAGCTGTATCTACAGGCCTAAATTCTGGATGCTGGCTAATTTCACTGGGGTTAATAAAACTCTTCAGGGAGTGGGGCTGGATAGACGGATAACCAGGGCACGGTTGTGAAACATGGCGACCGATGCAGAGGCAAAAACAAGGCGGCAGGAATATTGGGTTGATTAAGGTTGAGAAAAGAAGCAAGAATGGGAAGAAATCCTGCAACGGCTCATCCAAAAAAAAGTTATGCTGTCGAAATTTCTAAATAAGCGGTTAAAAACGACAGCTTGGGCTCCTGTTTCTGACCACTACCTTCGAGACAGTGCACACGTACACCCAGTAAAGCAGCATTGGGTTCAGTTGAATAACAAAGGCAATTTTATTTGTACATTCTGATCAAACTAGGGAATAGCTTCAATTTCTCCCAGGTACGAAAGAGTTTATTTTTAATTCATTCTCGGGATGTAGGCGTCGCTGGCAAGGATTTATTGCCCATCCCTAGTTGCCCTGAGAAGGTGGTGGTGTATTGTACTGAAGTGGTTTGATACAACAGCAACATCTGAAACATTCACTCCCTCCACCACCGGCGCACCGTGGCTGCAGTGTATACCATTTACAAGATGCACTGCAGCAACTTGCCAAGGCTCCTTCGGCAGCACCTCCCAAACCCGCGACCTCTTCCACCTAGAAAGACAAGGGCAGCAGGTGCATGGGAACACCACCACCTCCAAGTTCCCCTCCAAGTCACACACCATTCTGACTTGGAAGTATATCGACCGTTCCTTCATCGTCGCTGGGTCAAAATCCTGGAACTCCCTCCCTAACAGCACTGTGGGAGTACCTTCACCACACGGACTGCAGTGGTTCAAGGCGGCTCACCACCACCTTCTCAAGGACAATCAGGGATGGGCAATAAATGCTGGCCTTGCCAGTGACGCCCACATCCCATAAACGAATTTTTAAAAAACTGAGTGGCTTGCTAGGTCACGTCAGAGGCAGTTAAGAGTCAACCACATTGATGTGGGACTGGAGTCACATAGGCCAGACGCGATAGGTGGGTTTCCATTCCCAAAGGACATTAGTTAACCAGTTGGGTTTTTACAATAGTCCAACAGCTTCACGCTCACTTTGACTGATACCAGCTTTTTACTTACAGATTATTTAAACTGAATTCAAATTCTCAAAGTACCACAGGTGGGATTTGAACTCACAGTTCTCTGGATTATTAGTCCAGGCCTTCTGGATTACTATCTATTAACATAACCATTACACTACCGTACCCCTAAGAGTGTGAGTTATTAAGTATTAACCATTATTCCTTAACAATAATGCCTGATACAGTGAAATAATCATTTGTTCTAAAGAGGGGTCTGGTTTTGTACTGTATAAAACATTCAAAATACCCTGGGCAAAGTAGGCAATGGATATCAATTGCTCGTAAACATGGAATGCAACAACAACAACAACTTGCATTTATATAGTGCCTTTCACGTCGTAAAACATCCCAGGGCGCTTCACAGGAGCGATTATCAAACAAAGTTCGGCACTGAGCCACATAAGGAGACATTAGGACAAGTGACCAAAAGCTTGGTCAAAGAGGTAGTTTTTAAGGAGCGTCTTAAAGGAGGAGAGTGAGGTAGCGAGGCGGAGAGGTTTAGGGAGGGAATTCCAGAGCTTAGGGCCTTGGCAGCTGAAGGCACGGCCACCAATGGTGGAGCGATTAAAATCGGGGATGCTCAAGAGGCCAGAATTGGAGGAGCGCAGAGACCTCGGAGGGTTGTAGGGCTGGAGGAGATTACAGAGATAGGGAGGGGGCCAGGCCATGAAGCGATTTGAAAATAATGATGAGAATTTTAAAATCGAGGCTTTGCTGGACCGGGAGCCAATGTAGGTCAGCGAGCACAGGGGGTGATGGATGAGCAGGACTTGGTGCAAGTTAGGACATGGGTGTCTTTGATCTGGCTTGATTGACAGTTCGCTATCCAGAGTCGATTGATAATGAACATATGTTTTCAAGTTGTATACCGTATCTTGATTTTAGTTTTGAGTCTAAAGGATACATCTGAGCTTCATGCACAAAACAGGAGCTCTCCTACATATAAACGTCATACAATGTATTGGATTGTGTTAGAATTATGCCTTGAAGTAGATGTTTTTAAATTCTTGTGGACTTTCAATTAAAGAATGATACAGCACAGAAGGAGACCATTCAACCAATCGCACCTGTGCCGGCTCATTGAAAGAGCTGTCCAGTTAGTCCCACTCCCCCACTCTTTCCCCATAGCCCCGCAAATGTTTCCCCTTGAAGTATTTACTCAAATCCCTTTTGGAAGTTATAATTGAATCTGCTTCAACCACCTTTTCAGGTACCGCATCTTTGATTTTTAAAATATTCATATCATCAGTATCTTGTATTCTTTTATTTCTCTGTGATCTAATTCTTGATTATAAATTCAACCTGTCGTTTTAGCCTGAAAGATATGGTCTGACAGTGTGGTATGCTATCACCTATTAGAGAGATCATGTGGACAACCTGTAAAAGCTCTTGTGAAATAGCTGAGTAAAAGGATAATTGTTAATGTGTAGCATACTATTCCCCTTCACAACGCACATAAGGCTGTACGTTTGTGACATGCAATGCAAGAGCAGGGAGGTTATGCTTGAACTGTATAAAACACTAGTTAGGCCACAGCTAGAGCACTGCGTGCAGTTCTGGTCACCACATTACAGGAAGGATGTGATTGCACTAGAGAGGGCACAGAGGAGATTTACGAGGATGTTGCCAGGACTGGAGAATTGTAGCTATGAGGAAAGATTGGATCGGCTGGGGTTGTTTCCTTTGGAACAGAGGAGGCTGAGGGGAGCTTTAATTGAGTTGTATAAAATTATGAGGGGCTTAGATAGAGTGGATAGGAAGGACCTATTTCCCTTAGCAGAGAGGTCAATAACCAGGGCGCATAGATTTAAAGTCATTGGTAGAAGTATTAGAGGGGAGTTGAGGGGAACTTTTTTCACCCAGAGGGTGGTGGGGGTCTGGAACTCACTGCCTGAAAGGGTGGTAGAGGCAGAAACCCTCATCGCATTTAAAAAGTACTTGGATATGCACTTGAAGTGCCAGAACCTACGGACCAAGAGCTGGAAAGTGGGATTAGGCTGGAGAGCTCTTTTTCGGCCGGCGCAGACACGATGGGCCAAATGGCCTCCTTCTGTGCCATAAATTTCTATGATTCTACATCTCTGCATTTTGTTGCAAACACAGGGAGAAATAATTGGGGGAGAGCCCATATCGTAACAGTCCTGCTTAGCAATCTTGCTAAAAATTGCAAAACAAAATTCTCATTTTGGACATTTCTTTCCCACTGTAAAGCCAGTTAGAAATTATGTTAGTGTCTACAGATTTCCTTTCTGCATGAAAACAAATTGAAAGAAAGTTTGTGTGGAACAACTGGTATTTAATTTTGAGCTAACAGCAGCCACACAGTAAAGAAAAAATGCTTCCTTTCATCAAAGGTAGTTTCAAAGTAGTCCCTGAAGACTAAATACGCCATTCATATCTAATTTTCTCATTTATAATGCATAGCCATCAATATTAAACCAGCATATACAATGCAGCTGGCACCTAGAAAAGCAGCATCTCCTTCACATTGGAACCTCAGCAGAGAATTGAACCTAAAAAAAGCAACCCGGTGGCATTGCATGATTGTTGGGGAACGTGCAACGTAAGACAATTATGGGATGGCAGCTCAAGCCCATGTTTGGTCCATATCGTCAGCGAGACCATCGGAGAGTGCCGCTGAGTCAGGATGATGCACTCGCTCACAGGTGAGGGTGGGATTAATCTGCTTCGATCCTACATAAATCCTAGCAGCCTTCTCAAAAGCAGCATAGACCTAAATGCAAGAGCACCAGGGAGCTGAATTGCCTCTGATAATAGACTGTTAATGTATTTGCATAACATTCCTTTTCCACACTACAATAACTTGTATTTATATGATGTGGAGATGCCGGTGTTGGACTGGGGTGGACAAAAGTGAGAAGTCGCACAACACCAGGTTATAGTCCAACAGTTTTATTTGAAATCACGCTACATGACGTAGAGTCATCCAGACTCGAGTCATCGTTGGCTTGTTCACAGATGTGATTTCCAGTAAAAAAAAAGTAAAAATTTTAAAGTTTGTGGTTTTCCATACAGACTGCATTTGACACATTAGACCCCCTGTGACCCCACCTCATTGTCTTAGTTGTATCTTGCTATGTCTTTGATATAATGCCTTCCTGACTGACCTGGTTGTTTCTCTGCCGAGGTGTGATAAAAGGCAGTCAGAAAGATTAACTGTAGTCGTCTGGCATTGTTCTCTGCACAGGCATTGGTCTCTGTCTATATATGCTTTGCCGATTTGTATTCCTTCACTTCACCTGACGAAGGGGCAGCAGCTCCGAAAGCTTGTGATTTCAAATAAAACTGTTGGACTATAACCTGGTGTTTTGCAACTTCTCACTTTTGTATTTATATAGCGCCTTTAACGTAGTAAAACGTCCCAAGGCGCTTCACAGGAGCGATTATCAAACAAAATCTGACACCGAGCCACATAAGGAGAAATTAGGGCAGGTGACCAAAAGCTTGGTCAAAGAGGTAGGTTTTGAGGAGCGTCTTAAAGGAGGAGAGAGAGGTAGAGAGGCGGAGAGGTTTAGGCAGGGAATTCCAGAGCTTAGGGCCCAGGCAGCTGAAGGCACGGCCGCTAATGGTGGAGCGATGAAAATCGGGGATGCTCAAGAGGGCAGAATTAGAGGAGCGCAGATATCTCGGGGGGGTTGTGGGGCTGGAGGAGATTACAGAGATAGGGAGGGGCGAGGCCATGGAGGGATTTGAAAACAAGGATGAGAATTTTAAAATCAAGGTGTTGCTTAACTATTTTAATGCAGCAATGTTAAGCAAACCAGCTAAGAGGAAATTGAAACCCAAGGACATATGGAATGAAACAGCTATTTGTCCCATCGAGCTCATTCTTTCTACAGACCAGATAAAACCACTATCCAACCTATTTATGCTCTTCTGTATGACATTCTGTATGTGTTCACTATAGCTCCAATGATAAATCACGCAGAGCTCCAGAACGTCCATCCATCCAACCGCACCATTCATTCCTAATGTGCCTCTTTCTTTGGCAATTTCCATGGTCACAGCAGCCAAGAATGATCAAGGTTCACAACTTATTCAATTGTCCTTACCTGCACTTATCCTTACAATCCCCAAAACCAATTCCAGACCTGAAGCTTATCTCGTTTTTTATAATTTTCGAGTACATTTTGTGTTCGTCAAAGAGTAGTAGAAATCTGAAACTCTGTCCCCAAAAGGTTGTGGATGCTGGATTCAATTGAAAATTTCAAGACTGAGATGGATAGACTTTTGTTGGGTGAGGGTATCAAGGGACATGGAGCAAAGGTGGGTAAATGGAGTTGAGGTACAGATCAGCCGTGTTCTAATTGCATGGCGAGACAGGTTCGAGGGGCTGAATGACCTGCTCTTGTTCCTAGGTTCCTATGAAGGATGCCAGGTATGGGAGGTGGAACACTTTCTCGGTGTTTGTCACAAGATCACAAGATAATTACGGATGAGGAAGGTCATTCCGTCCATCCTAGTTCATCCACTCAGAACCAACCTAAAGTTCCTCCCCTCACTGCAGCATCCAATTGGCTCTTAAATGATTCCTGGGTTCTCACCTTCACTACTCGATCCAAAAGTCCATTTTAAGTGTCAATCACTCTTTGTACAAAGAACTCCCTGATACCAGTCCTAAATGTGCCTTTTAGAGTTTGATCCTGTGGCCCCTTGTTCTACTCTCACGATTTAATTTGAAGTAATTGTCCAGATTTGCTTTGATGATACATTTGTTATCTTATATCTATGTTTTTCTATGTTTTATACACCTGCAATAAGATCACCATCTCAGGCACCTCCTGCCAAGACTGAAAAGCTCACTTCTGTCCAGTCCTTCCTCTTAACTCGGAGCTCTAACACAAGGTATCGGTCCTGCCTCTCTTCTCGGCAGTACCTCCAAGGCTGGAGTGTTCCCTGGGGACCAGAACTAGATTCAGTACTCAAGATGTGGTCTAATCAGAGCACTATGCACCTATCAGCCAATGTCAGCATCAAGCGCTCCCCAATCGAGAATAGCACAGCAATACAAAAAGTGCAGGGGCTGAGGAAATGCTTTCTATTAGGCCAGGGAACCATACAAAGAGTGAGTCATGTGGGCCTTGTTCTAAAGAGAATGTTTTATACAGTTTGTATATCTGAGAGAGCCAGGGATAAGAACATAAGAACATAAGAATTAGGAGCAGGAGTCGGCCATACGGCTCCTCGAGTCTGCTCAGCCATTCAATAAGATCATGGCTGATCTTCGACCTCAACTCCAAACGTAACCCCACTATTTAAGAAAGGAGGGAGAGAGAAAACGGGGAACTATAGACCAGTTAGCCTGACATCAGTAGTAGGGAAAATGCTAGAATCTATTATTAAGGACGTGGTAACAGGGTACTTAGAAAATAATAATAGGATTGGGCAGAGCCAACACGGATTTGTGAAAGGGAAATCTTTTTTGACAAATCTGTTAGAGTTTTTTGGGGGAGAAATTCAGTGTCGCCCCATTTGGGGCGCAATTATCGGCCGGGCGCAAAGATTAGCGCCTGTCACTAATTATCGCCACCGACTGCAAACTTGACTTTTATCGCCCCTGGAGGTGATTGGAGCGCTAAATCAGGCACTTCACACCTGTCTTAAGGCGCAAAGGCCGAGGAGCGAGGCGCTACCTCAGAGCGCTGGCGAAGCTCATGTGATGTCAGTCAGCAATGGAACACACACACAATGGCACGGGCCAGTTCTTAAAGGGAATGGTTAATCTAGCTTTCCATCCACATCCTGCTCATTGCAGCCTTGAATCTCGGCCTGGAGACACCTGCACATCAAATCTGCTGGAAAGAACAATGGAGAGTACCAGGCAAAGAGCTGAGAGTGCAGCCCCCACAGTCTCTTCTAAATCGATACAAGGAATGGCAAATCAAAATGAACCTGCAAAGTGCTGCTCAGTACCCAAAACTCCTTCACACAATGTTGAATCTCTCCAGAAGTCTCTCTCTCTCTCTCTCAGAATGCGTAGTTCAAAAATGGCACCAACAATAAAAGGCAGGAAGCGGTCACCTTTAAATAGCACTCCCCCTTTCCCTTCATGACTGGAGAACGCTCCCCTCAACCTGTCGTTGCTAGCGTCAGGCGGTAAGGCAGGGGGCGCCACTCAATATCCGCTCCGGGGCGATGCGCACTCAACTGACGTCACGATCTGCCGGCGCAGGAGATCGTGGCGGTAGTGTTTAGCGCCGCCGCAAAATGTCTAGTTAATTGTTAATTTCGCGAGCGGCGCAAACTTTGCCGCGCCTGGGCGCTAGATGCTTTGCGCCCCATTAGCGCACTCTTAAGGCGCTAACGGGAGGCGCAACCAACTGAATTTTTCCCCCTTTGAGTTTGTAACTAGCAGGATAGATAAGGGGGAACCAGTGGATGTGGTGTATTTGAATTTTCAGAAGGCATTCGATAAGATGCCACACAAGAAGTTAGTAAACAAAATTAGTGCTCATGAGATTGGGGGTAATGTACTAGCATGGATTGAGGATTGGTTAACGGACAGAAAACAGAGAGAAGGAATAAACGGGTCATTTTCGGGTTGGCAGGCTGTAACTAGTGGGGTACTGCAAGGATCAGTGCTTGGCCTCAGCTAGTCACAATCTACATCAATAGATTTTTGGATATTAAGGGAATCAGGGAAATGGGGATAGTGCAGGAAAGTGGAGTTGAGGTAGAAGATCAACCATGATCTTATTGAATGGCGGAGCAGGCTCGAAGGGCCGAATGGCCGACTCCTGCTCCTGTTTCTTATGTTTTTATGATCTAACTCCACTTTCCCGCCCGATCCCCATATCCTTTGATTCCGCTAGAGTCCAAAAATCTATCGATCTCAGTCTTGAATATACTCAACGACTCAGCATCCACAGCCCTCTGGGGTAGAGAATTCCAAAGATTCACAACCCTCTAAGTGAAGAAACTCCTCCTCATCTCAGTCTTAAAAGGCCGACCCCTTATCCTGAGACTGTGACCCCTAGTTCTAGACTCTCCAGCCAGGGAGAAACAACCTCTCAGCATCTACCCTGTCAATCCCCCTCAGAATCTTATATGTTTCAATGAGATCACCTCTCATTCTTCTAAACTCCAGAGAGTATCGGCCCAATCTACTCACTCTCTCCTCATAGGACAACCCACTCATCCCAGGAATCAATCTAGCGAACCTTCGTTGCACCGCCTCTAAGGCAAGTATGTCCTTCCTCAGATAAGGAGACCAGAACTGTGCCCAGTACTCCAGGTGTGGTCTCACCAAGGCCCTGTACAATTGTAGCAAGACTTCCGTACTCTTGTACTCCAACCCCCTTGTAATATGGATCACATGCTGGAGGCTATGATATATCAGAGAATCACACTGGAGGGACTATTGCATCAGAAATATTTTCTTTCAAAAGATGATAAAAAAAAGGATCGAGTGGTGCAGTGGATCAGCAACTCCTCTAGAATTTTTACTCAAATCAAGCCCGGCTCGCTGGGATGAGAAACTCCACTTATTGTTGGTTCGAAGTGTTTAAGCTGAAATGAGTTGGGGCAGACGCAACCCAGCTCCAACTGGCACAGGGTTACAGCACAAAATTACTCCCAATTCAGTTTAAATTGGCAATATCACTCAAGACCACAAGACTCGCTCGTGCATGAAATGAAAATATAAAATTCACACCTGGTGCCACACTGATGTTGGTTTAAGACACATTGTTCAGTCACAGTATAGAAAGGTGTACCGGACACGAGAGTGTTCAATCTGGACACTGAGGGGGGCATTTTAACCCAACCGCACCACCCCAGGACAGGCAGGGGTGAGAGGCGGGTGGGCGGGGGGGGGAGGTTATAAATGAAAAAATGAGAAACTCAACCCTAACCCGCCGCCTCCCAGTTTTAACGGAGAAGGGTCAGAGGGCGGGCGACTAACCTGCTCTCCGGAGGCGGGTCCGACAGTAAAATATTCTAATGGGCTGCGTGCCTCCAATTTTAGCTTTCTACAGATTTAACAATGGCCGGCTGGGTTTCCCGGGCCTTGGGAAACCCGGCAGCTGAAGGGAGGTGAGGATAGTTGGATGGAACAGGTAAGTGCCTTTGTGCTTGTGGGCCAGGAGGAGCAGGAATGCTCGCCCGCCCCGTGTCCGGCTCACCGAGCACTCCTACATTCCTCCCCACGATCGCCCTCCCCCTGATGTCTGACCTACGGTCTCTCCCTCTCTCTCTCTCTCTATCTCTCTCTCTCTCTCTCTGTCTTTCTCTTTCTCTCTCTCCCTCCCTCCCTCCGCTGCACTCCCAGCTGTAGCCTGGTGTCGCAGGCCTACCTGTCCAATAGCCGGCCTCTCAATCTGGCTGGCTGCCCGCCCTGCCGGGAATCAGGTCCCGCCGTTAAATTCGGCAAGACCGCCAGGAAACCCGTATTTCTGGGTGTCCTGGCCGCTAACCAACCCCGCACCCCCACTCCCTCCATGTAAATATCGGGGCCCAAACTGCCAAAAGTGGAGAAATATTTAATTCCCTGAACTGACATTCAATACCTCGATCCATCAAAAATATACATATATATGTGGAGTAGGGCATATAAATCGGCCAGAAAAAGCGGTAACCCTGAGGATTGGGAGCAGTTTAGGATTCAACAAAGGAGGACAAAGGGATTAATTAAGAAGGGGAAAATAGAATATGAAAGTAAGCTTGCAGGGAACATAAAAACTGACTGTAAGAGCTTTTATAGATATGTGAAGAGAAAAAGATTGGTGAAATCAAGTGTAGGTCCCTTGCAGTCAGAAGCGGGGGAAGTTATAATGGGGAACAAAGAAACGGCAGACCAATTAAATGCATATTTTGGTTCTGTCTTCACAAAGGAGGACACAAATAACCTCCCAAAGATGTTGGAGAACATAGGGTCTGATGAAAGGGAGGAACTGAAAGAAATCAGTATTTGCAGGGAAATGGTGTTAGGGAAATTGGCGGGATTGAAGGCCGATAAATCCCCAGGGCCTGATAATCTACATCCTAGGGTACTTAAGGAAGTGGCCCTAGAAATAGTAGATGCATTGCTGATCATCTTCCAACATTCGATGGAATCTGGAACTGTACCCATGGATTGGAGGGTAGCTAATGTTACCCCACTATTCAAAAAGGGTGGTAGAGAGAAAGCGGGGAATTACAGACCAGTAAGCCTGACATCGGTAGTGGGGAAAATGCTAGAGTCCATTATAAAGGATGTAATAGCTGAGCACGTGAAAAACAGTGACAGGATCGGACAAAGTCAACATGGATTTACAAAAGGTAAATCGTGCTTGACTAATCTACTGGAATTTTTTGAGGATGTAACTGGGAAAATAGATAAGGGAGAACCAGTAGATGTGGTGTATTTGGACTTTCAAAAGGCTTTCGATAAGGTCCCACATAAGAGATTAGCGTGTAAAGTTAAGGCAGATGGGATTGGGGGCAAGGTATTGACTTGGATAGAGAACTGGTTGGCAGACAGAAAGCAGAGAGTAGGAATTAATGGGTCTTTTTCCGAGTGGCAGGCAGTGACTAGTGGGGTACCGCAGGGATCGGTCCTTGGACCCCAGCTATTCACAATATACATTAATGATCTAGATAAGGGAACTAAATGTAATATCTCCAAGTTTGCAGATGACACAAAGCTGGGTGGGCGTGTGTGCTGCGAGGAGGATACCGAGAAACTCCAGGATGATTTGGACAGGTTGGGTGAGTGGGCAGAAGCGTGGCAGATGCAATATAATGTGGATAAATGCAAGGTTATCCACTTTGGTGTCAAAAACAGAAAGGCAGACTATTATCTGAATGGCAATAGATTGGGAGAAGGGGAAGTGCAACGAGACCTGGGTGTCCTTGTGCACCAGTCGCTGAAGGTAAGCATGCAGGTGCAGCAGGCAGTGAAGAAGGCAAATGGTATGTTGACCTTCATAGCGAAAGGGTTTGAGTATAGGAACAGGGATGTCCTGCTGCAGTTGTACAGGGCCTTGGTGAGACCACACCTTGAGTACTGTGTGCAGTTTTGGTCGCCTTATCTGAGGAAGGATGTTCTTGCCATGGAAGGAGTTCAGCGAAGATTCACAAGGCTGATACCTGGGATGGCAGGAATGACATATGAGGAGAGATTGGGTCGATTGGGCACCCTTCATCGTGTTGTGTGGCACTTCCACCGTGCTAAATGGGATAGATTCAGAACAGATCTAGCAGCTCCAAACTGGGCATCCATGAGGTGCTATGGGCCATCAGCAGCAGAATTGTATTCCACCACAATCTGTAACCTCATGGCCCGGCATATCCCTCACTCTACCATTACCATCAAGCCAGGGGACCAACCCTGGTTCAATAAGGAGTGTAGAAGAGCATGGCAGGAGCAGCACCAAGCATACCTAAACATGAGGTGCCAACCTGGGGAAACTGCAACACAGGACTACATGCATGCTAAAAAGCGGAAGCAGCATACTATAGACAGGGCTAAGCGATCCCACAATCAACGGATCAGATCAAAGCTCTGCAGTCCTGCCACATCCAGTCGTGAATGGTGGTGGACCATTAAACAACTAACGGGAGGAGGAGGCTCCATGAATATCCCCATCCTCAATGATGGAGGAGCCCAGCACGTGAGTGCAAAAGACAAGGCTGAAGCGTTTGCAACCATCTTCAGCCAGAAGTGCCGACTGGATGGTCCATATCGGCCTACTGAGCTCCCCACCATCACAGAAGCCAGGCTTCAGCCAATTCGATTCACTCCACGTAATAGCAAGAGTGCACTGATACAGCAAAGGCTATGGGCACCGACAACATCTCGGCTGTCGTGCTGAAGACATGTGCTCCAGAACTAGCCACGCCTCTAGCCAAGCTGTTCCAGTATAGCTACAACACAGGCACCTATCCGGCAATGTGGAAAACTGCCCAGGTATATCCTTGATGTGGAGATGCCGGTGTTGGACTGGGGTGGACAAATGTGAGAAGTCGCACAACACCAGGTTATAGTCCAACAGCTTTATTTGAAATCACAAGCTTTTGGAGCGCTGCTGACGAAGGAGCACTTCACCTGACGAAGGAGCAGTGCATGGCAACACGGTGGCATAGTGGTTAGCACTGTTGCCTCACAGCGCCAGGGACCCGGGTTCGAATCCGGCCTCGGGTGACTGTCTGTGTGGAGTTTGCACATTCTCCCCGTGTCTGCGTGGGTTTCCTCCGGGTGCTCCGGTTTCCTCCCACAGTCCAAAAGATGTGCGGGTTAGGTTGATTTGGCTATGATAAATTGACCCTTAGTGTTAGGGGGGGATTAAATACGTGGGGTTACGGGGATAGGGTGGGATATGTGTCGGTGCAGGCTCGATGGGCCGAAATGGCCTCTATCTGCACTGTGGGGATTCTGTGATTCTGTGAAATCATCACAGCCCCAGGACATCGCTGCAGGAGTTCCTCAATGCAGTATCCTAGGCCCAACAATCTTCAGCTGCTTCATCAATGACCATCCCTCCATCATAAAGTCAGAAATTAGGATGTTCGCTGATGACTGCAGTGTTCAGTGCCATTCGCAACTCCTCAGATAATGAAGCAGTCCATGCCCGCATGCAGCAAGACCTGGACGACATTCAGGCTTGGGCTGATAAGTGGCAGGTAACATTCACGCCACACAAGTGCCAGGCAATGACTATCTCCAACAAGCGAGAGTATAACCACCGCCGAATCCCCCACCATCAACATACTGGGGGTCACCATTGACCAGAAACAGGTCAGAGGCTGGGTATTCTGCGGCAAGCGTCTCACCTCCTAACTTCCCAAAGCCTTTCCACCATCTACAAGGCACAAGTCAGGAGTGTGATGGAATACTCTCCACTTGCCTGGATGAGTGCAGCTCCAACAACACTCAAGAAGCTCGACACCATCCAGGACAAAGCAGCCCACTTGATTGGCACCACCTTAAACATTCACTCCCTCCACCACCGGCGTACCGTGGCTGCAGTGTGTACCATCTACAAGATACACTGCAGCAACTCGCCAAGCCTTCTTCGGCAGCACCTCCCAAACCCGCGACCTCTTCCACCTAGAAGGACAAGGGCAGCAGGCGCATAGGAACACCATCACCTGCAAGTTCCCCTCCAAGTCACACACCATCCTGACTTAGAAGTATATCGCCGATCCTTCATCATCGCTGGGTCAAAATCCTGGAACTCCCTCCCTAACAGCACTGTGGGAGCACCTTCACCACACGGAATGCAGCGGTTGAAGAAGGCAGTTCACCACGGCCTTCTCAAGGGCAATTAGGAATGGGCAATAAATGCCGGCCTTGCCAGCGACGCCCAGATCCCATGAATAAAAAAAAAGCCAATGAAGCACTTTTGAAGTGTAGTCACTGCTGTAATGTAGGAAACGCGGCAGCCAATTTGTGCACAGCAAGCTCCCACAAACAGCAATGTGACCATGACCAGATAATCTGTTTTAGTGATGTTGATTGAGGGATAAATATTAGCCAGGACGCTGGGGATAACGCCCCCTGCTCTTTGAAATAGTTGAGAGGTCGCACAA
The DNA here is from genome assembly GCA_030390025.1 of Squalus acanthias. Lineage (NCBI taxonomy): Eukaryota > Metazoa > Chordata > Chondrichthyes > Squaliformes > Squalidae > Squalus > Squalus acanthias. Next base: position 4,475,577 of record CM059428.1, read on the forward strand.
CACCAGGTTATAGTCCAACAGTTTTATTTGAAATCACAAGCTTTCGGAGCTTACTACTCCTTCGTCGGGTGAAGTAAAAAGATACAGAATCGCCAAAGCATATATAGATAGAGAACAATGCATGTGTACCTTACAATTGCAGACAACTAAATTAAATCATCCTGACTATCTGCCGAGGTGTGATAAAGTTAATCAGGTCAGCCAGGAAGGTACCACATCAAAGACATAGCAAGATACAACTGAGACAATGAGGTGGAGTCGCAGGGGGTCTAACGTGTCAAAAGCTGCCGTCTGTATGTAAAACGATAAGCTTTAAAATTTTTACTTTTTTACTGGGAAATTTTTTACTTTTTTACTGGGAATCACATCTGTGAACAAGCCAACGACGACTCGAGTCCGGATCACGTCATGTATCGTGACATAAACCCAAGATCCCGGTTGAGACTTTGAAATAGTGCCATGGGATCTTTTACGTCCACCTGAGAGAGCAGACGGAGCCTCGGTTTAACGTCCCATCGAAAGACGGCACCTCCGACAGTGCAGCACTCCCTCAGTACTGCACTAGAGCATCAGCCTAGATTTTTGTGCTCGAGTCTCTGGAGTGGGACTCTGAATCCACAACCTTCTGACTCAGAGGCTGAGGGTGCTACCCACGGAGCCACAGGCTGACACTTGCAACGTGGAGATTCCATGTAACACACTGCACTTTGCAGTATTGCAAAGAGGCAGTGAACGTATGCGACGCACTCCCCTTTAGGGAAGAAAGCCCATGAAATCAGCCAGCTTGTGTTCCCCCTCGCTTCTGAAGATGCTGGTTCACAGCCCCATTGGCTGCCAATCTTTCTGGTTGTAGGAGCCAGGCTGGGCATAAGAGAATCTACTTATCTGGCACAAAATCAAACTTAAACAGAACATCAAGGGCACGATCTGACAGTCAGGTAAAGGGAGAGATGGTTGTGCATCTGGGACTTATTCAGCTGCATACAAAGAAGAGGGAAAAAGCAGACAGCGAGCATAACTGAGAGAAAAATTGAACTAAGGGAATACCTAATGGAGCTAATCATATCATATCAGATCAACAGAAATTAGATAGGCATGATTTTTTTTTTTTACACAGCGTAACCTTGTGGGAAAATCTCCCCACAGTGCACATAACATTTCAACAATGGTTTACATCTGAGCAGGCCGAGATGCACAGGGGTTGACTGGATTAAGTTAATGAACACCAAAACCAGGTGATTTGCAAGGTAGCAGAGTATCTCTTTGTCACCAGACTGTGGGTGGAAACCTCCAGTAAAAAAAAGGACTTGCATTTCTCCAGCGCCTTTCACGACCTCCGGACGTCCCAAAGCGCTTTACAGCCAATGAAGTACTTTTTGAAGTGCAGTCACTGTTGTAATGTAGAAAACACGGCAGCCAATTTGTGCACAGCAAGCTCCCACAAACAGCAATGTGATAATGACCAGATAATCTGTTTTTTAGTGATGAAGGTTGTGGGATAAATATTGGCCCCAGGACACCGGGGAGAACTCCCCTGCTCTTCTTCGAAATAGTGCCATAGGAATCTTTTACGACCACCTGAGAGAGCAGATAGGGCCTCGGTTTAATGTCTCATCCAAAAGACGGCACCTCCGACAGTGCAGCACTCCCTCAGTACTGCCCCTCCGACAGTGCAGCGCTCCCTCAGTACTGCACTGGAGTGTCAGCCTAGATTTTTGTCCTCAAGTCTCAGGAGTTGGGACTATGAACCCACAACCTCCTGACTCAGCAGGCGAGAGTGCCGCCCACTGAGCCACAGGCCGACACTTATTCACTTACACAGCACAAGATCGGCTATTCCAATCAATATATGTGTTCTTAATCAGGGCCACTGTAGCCCCAGAAACCCATTATTTTGAAGTAGCCTCAATGATGGGCCCACACAGCGGCTTTTATATCAACAATGTTTCTGGTTTGGGCGCGATCGGTGATCCGGGAGCAAATCGCGGCCAAAATTAGGCTAATTTTGGGAAGTGTTTTTTTTCCTCGAGTTTCCGCTCAAACTCATTTGCAAATCAGCGAACGTAAAATCTGCCGTGAACCAGCGCAATCGGTCCGCGCTTGGGAAAGTAATTTTTCGCTTTAAAAATATTCCTGGATGTATTTAAGAGCGGCAGCCTGGTGCAGTTTGATTAATACGGCTGAAAACGGGCTTATCGCAAAAAGTAAGCGTTTTTAATCGGAGTCACAAACCAGCCACCTGCGAGTGACTCAAATTTAAATAACTGCAAAATGACTTTAAAAAAAGCTACACCGAACCATTTTGCTTGTTATATTGGTGTAGTCAGTAGTGGGTTTCTTAGTAAATTAAAAAAAAAATGCTATTCAAAAACTTTTAAAAGGTGTCTATTCGTGTCCCTGCGCCTAAAAAAAAGCTTAATTTCTGGAGCCTCCTCGAAGGCCCACAAACGAGAGTAGTTGGCGCAAACTCGGCGCGGCGATTAATTCGATCGGGGGGGGGCGTGGCCAGTTTTGTGGGTGGGGCTGGCGCAACTTTTTTTTCAACTAGTGCAAAAGATAGCGGAAACTCGATTTGCGCTGAACGTAATTGGCGCTTGAAATTCCGCGATCTTTTGCACCGGATTGGCTGATTTCAAGCGAATTGCGCCAAAAAAAAACCCAGTGAAAACTCCAGGCCCGTTCTTTCAATGGTTTGTATCCAATGCCGCAAATTAATACTATAACTTGTAGCACATGCCAAATATAACTTACATTGCTAACTTGAAGAGGCATTTTTACAGTTTGCAGAGGTCTTTTGATATAGATTTCTCAATGTCAATTAGCTCCTATATTTATTTCTCAATAACTCTCAATTAAATTTGATAGAGGTGTACAAGATTATGATGGATTTGGATAGGCTAGACAGGGAAAGGCTGTTCCCACTAGTTGATGGTACAAGGACTAGGGGACACAGATTTAAGGTTTTGGGCAAGAGATACAGGGGGGGGTCGTGAGGAAAAACTTTTTTACGCAGCGAGTGGTGAGGACCTGGAACTCACTGCCAATGGAAGTGGTGGAAGCGGAGACACTCAATGTTTTCAAGGGGAGCCTGGATAGGCACTTGAGGGAAATAAACTGGCAGGGCTACGGGGATAGAGCGGGGGAATGGGACTGACTGGATTGCTCTACAGAGAGCCGGCACGGACTCGATGGGCCGAATGGCCTCCTTCTGTGCAGCGCCTGGCGCTAATTATCGGCACTGACGGGAAACTTCACTTTTACCGCCCCGGGAGGTGAGTGGAGCGCTAAAGCAGGCGCTGCACACCTCTCTTAAGGCGCAAAGGCCGAGCAGTGAGGCGCTAACTCGGAGCGCTGGCGAAGCTCATGTAATGTCAGTCAGCAATGGAACACACACACAATGGCACGGGCCAGTTCTTAAAGGGGATGGTTAATCTTGCTTTCCATCCACATCCTGTTCATTGCTGCCTTGAATCTCGGCCTGGAGAGACTTGCACATCAAATGTGCTGGAAAGAACAATGGAGAGCACCAGGCAAAGAGCTCAGAGTGCAGCTCCCACGGTCTCTATTAAATCGATACAAGGAATGGCAAATCAAAATGAACCTGCAAAGTGCTGCTCAGTACCCAAAACTCCTTCACACAACGTTGAATCTCTCCAGAAGTCTCTCCCTCTCTCTCTCAGAATGCGTAGTTCAAAAATGCCACCAACAATAAAAGACAGGAAGAGGCCCCCTTTAAATAGCGCCCCCCCCCAGCCCCACAGCGATTGATAGCGTTCCAGTCTTCTGGTCGTTGGAAGCGCCAGGCGGTAAGGCAGGGGGCGCCACTCAATTTCCGCTACGGGGCGCCCCAAGGGCGTTGCACCATGGAATGACGTCACAATCTGCGCGCGCAGGTGGTCGCAGCGGTAAGTTTTAGCACCGCCGCACAATCTCAAGTTAAGTTCTCGAGCGGCGCAAACATCGCTGCGTCCGGGCGTTAGCGGCTTTGCGCCCCATTAGCGCCCTCTTAAGGCGCTAACGGGTGGCGCAACCAAGTGAATTTTTACCCCTATGACTCCTGATTACAGTGGATTAATGTTCCAGCTTGGATTACAGCCCTGCAATTTTTGAGCAGATGGATTCATTTCATATAAACTTTCTAAAAGTAAAACATTTTGTCACTACAATCATGTCATTATAATCTATTCCTCTTAATTCAATCTTAGTGTCAGCCGTGGCTCAGTGGGCAGCACCCTCACCTCTAGAGTCAGAAGGTTGTGGGTTCAAGTTCCCACTCCAAGAGACTTGAGCACAACAATCTAGGCTGACACTCCAGTGCTGTGCTGAGGGAGTGCCGCACTGTCGGAGGTGCCGTTTTTCGAATGAGACATTAAACCGAGGTCCTGTCTGCTCTCTCAGGTGGACGTAAAAGGTACCATGGCACTATTTCAAAGAAGAGCAGGGGAGTTATCCCCGGTGTCCTGGGGCCAAATAACAATCTAAAACAGACTATCTGGTCATTACTACACCACTGTTTGTGGGAGCTTGCTGTGTGCAAATTAGCTGCTGTGTTTCCTACATTACAACAGTGACTACACTTCAAAAAGTACTGCATTGGCTGTTAAGCACTTTGGGACGTCCGGTGGTCGTATAGAAATGCAAGTCTTTCTATTTCAATTTTTGAGCATGATAAAGCACCTGTGCTGTCTTATTTAAATTGCTTAATTTGTTTTTTCTTTTAAAAAAAAAATCACAAAAAAAATCAACTGCAAATCAACAGGAGAGGATCGCAATTTAAAAAAATATAAAAGTAGAACATGCTGGCAATGCTCAGCAGGTCAGGCAGCCTCTGACGAAAGGTCATCGAGCTGAAACGTTAACTGCGTTTCTCTCTCCACAGATGCTGCCTGACCCACTGAGCAATACTCCCTGTAATCCGGGCGGCCGTGCAGCGCTCCAGTCGTTCCACGCAGCCGGCTTGCCAGCTTTTAAATAGAAAAAAAAACCAACGTGCGTGTGTAGTATTTTGAATGGGTCGCGCGGAAAACATTATCGGGAACGTTGCTGCCTGAGCTTTTCCAGCATTTCCTGTCTTTATTTCAGATTTCCGGCATCCGCGGTATTTTGCTTTTGCAATTTATTTTTAAACTTGGGAAAGAGAGCATGATGGTCAAGTTTTCCGACATTACAACAGTGACTACACTGTAAAAGTAAGTGCTCAAAATTGTCTGTAAAGCGCTCTGGGATGAACTGACGTCGTGAAAGGCGTTATTGTAATGTGTTATCACATGGTTTGTCCCATGGTTTAGTATGAGCATGCTCAGTTCGCTCTGGCCTTGACTGGCAACTCATCCTGTCTCTGTCCTTCATTTGTTCCACCCACCTATATTACATTTTTGGCGACAAGGATGGGATCCCAAAGCCATTTTTAGGGCTCATGGAAGGACACAGCGTTCAACCTTCGAGTGGAAAGGTTTAAGGTGAATTTGTGACACCTAAACTGAATTTTTTGCGATGTTTTACTGTTAATGCTGATGCAAGAATCGTCTGTGCTTCGCCTTCGCGTGTGTGTATACACAGCAACAGCGGTGTTGATTCTCACAGGTACACGGGGAGCGTGCTGAGTCTCTGTTCGACGGGATCGGGACAATCATGGTCGCGCCTACGGGATTCATCTGAAGCCTCGGCATGTATGACCGAGTGCGCGAACCATTCAGTTCTTACATTGAGCGGATGGATGGAGATGTTTTTTTAAGGCCAATAACATTATTGAGACCGAAGATGCAGATGAGAATGTTCAAGCTCAAAATAAAGTAATTCGTGAATGTAAAAAAGCAATTTTTCTAATGGAGATCGGGCCAGGTGTCTACGGAACATTGACAAACCCTGTGATAATGCATTACAGTTATATAACTGGAAGTCTTTCTTTTCTTTCAATTCACCAAGGGCCAGCACTCTTTTAAGGACTAGAATACTTTTCAGAATCTATTTTCAGCTATAAAATTCTATTGAACTAACATCGCGCCATGATACTATTCTTCTATTCAACAAAAACTGACTGAGCTGGTAAATACCAATATGTTGCAAATCATAAAGCACGTCACCTTAAAATGAGAGAAATTAACATCAGCTGTCTCTGTTCTAATCCAGGTAAAGGACAAAGGAATGTTAATTAGGTTTTTTTTATTCGTTCATGGGATGTGGGCGTCGCTGGCAAATCCAGCATTTATTGCCCATCCCTAGTTGCCCCTCGAGAAGGTGGTGGTGAGCCGCCTCCTTCTTGAACCGCTGCAGTCCGTGTGGTGAAGGTGCCCCCACAGTGCTGTTAGGGAGGGAGTTCCAGGATTTTGATCCAGCGACGATGGAGGATCGGCCGATATATTTCCAAGTCAGGATGGTGTGTGACTTGGAGGGGAACTTGGAGGTGGTGGTGTTCCCATGTGCCTGCTGCCCTTGTCCTTCTAGGTGGTTTCAGTGAAATGAATGCCACCTAACTAGTTCTTTCAATGGCACAAATGGCCGAAGATTTATATTGAGGTTGGCTGAAGAATAGGGAATGGCTACGTCAAAGAAATGGAGATTTCTTCTCCATAAAAGGCAGGATAAATCTAACCTGGCCAAATACCACCCCAGCAGCCTACTCTCAATCATCAGCAAAGTGATGGAAGGAGTTAGCGACAGTGCTATCAAGCTAATCACCAATAACCTGCTCACTGATGCCCAGTTTGGGTTCTGCCAGGACCTACTCGGCTCCAGACCTCATTACAGCCTCGGTCCAAACATGGACAAAAGAGCTGAATTCCAGAGGTGAGGTGAGAGTGACTGCCCTTGATGTCAAGGCAGCATTTGACTGAGTGTGGCATCAAGGAACCCTCGTAAAATTGAAGTCAATGGGAATCAGGGGGAAAACTCTCCACTGGCTGGAGTCATACCTAACACAAAGGAAGATGGTTGTGGTGGTTGGAGGTCAATCATCTCAGTCCCAGGATACCGCTGCAGGAGTTCCTCAGGACAGTGTCCTAGGCCCAACAATCTTCAGCTGCTTCATCACTGACCTTCCGCCCATGATAAGATCAGAAGTGGGGATGTTCGCTGATGATTACACAGTATTCAGTTCCATTCACAACTCCTCAGATAATGAAGCTGTCCATGCCCATGACAACATCCAGCTTTGGGCTGATGAGCAGTAAATAATATTCGTGCCACACAAGTGCCAGAAAATAATCATCTCCAACAGGAGAGTGGCTGCAGTGTGTACCATCTACAAGATGCACTGCAGCAACTCGCTAAGGCTTGTTCGAAAGCGCCTTCCAAACCCGCAACCTCCACCACCTAGCAGCACAAGGGCAGCAGGTGCATGGGAACACCATCACCTCCAAGTTCCCCTCCAAGTCACACACCATCCTGACTTGGAAGTATATCGGCCGATCCTTCATCGTCGCTGGGTCAGAATCCTGGAACTCCCTCCCTAACAGCACTGGGGAGCACCTTCACCTCACAGACTGCAGCGGTTCAAGAAGGTGGCTCACCACCACCTTCTCGAGGGCAATTAGGGATGGGCAATAAATGCCAACCTTGCCAGTGACGCCCACATCACACGAATAATTTTTAAAAAAGAGGCGGAAATGTTGTGTCTCTTCTATCGTTCTGATCCAGAGAGAGCATCGGTACTGACATTTGCCTGGAGCACATGTGGGAATTGAGAACCTAGCTCAGCACCCAAGAGGGAAATCAACACCTCCACTTTTGAATAAATCTATTGACGATTGAAGTACAGCATGACATTTTTGACAACCCCAGTACTTCTGAAAACTGTCAGGGCAACTTCAACAGATGAAAGGTAAACCATGGCTTCAAATGCTAAAGATGCCCCATTTGGAATAAGTATAAGTATGTATTTTATGGAGATGACACCATGTCACATTCAATCATAAACTATTCTTCTTTGTTGTGAAATCATAGCAAGTTCAAATTAGAGGGACTGATTGTGCTTCCAATCAAGAGAAGACTTGCTTTAACAGTCAATTCCCCTCTAGGCTGACGGAAAAAGAAAGACTTGCATTTCTATAGCGCCTTCCATGACCTCAGGTTGTCCCCAAGCGCTTTACAACCAATGAAGTACAGGAAACTCTTTATTAACCGGCACCGACAGGACCGGCGTGGTGCCGGTTTATCAAAAATTCCGGATAACGGAGAGTTATATCTACCAAGGTACGAGAGCCCTGTACATGGCCACAGATCCAGGAGTCCCTGGTGCACGGCCACAGGTGCAGGAACCCCGGTCACATTAAAGAATTTTCTTTTGAGTAGCCAGCTTTTTTTGATTTAAAAAGTACTATGTACAAACCTTAACCTTTGGTCTCAAACAGTATGTGTGGTGCCCTCGATCACAGCCATCACACAACAGCATGTTTTCTGCATCTCCCTTCTTGTGACAGATCTTACAGCGATCTTACAGCGATCTTACAGCGAGCATTCAGCAAAGACTTGGCCCATATAATGCTACGATCCAGTGTAGAGAGATGAAGGAAAACCCCGGTTACCTACTCAAGAATTTTGCCAGTTAAGAGAGATTTCCGGATATTTGGGTGCCGGTTAATAAAGAGTTTCCTGTACTTTTTAAAGTGTAGTTACTGTTGAAATGTAGCAAGCTCCCACAAACAGCAATGTGATAATGACCAGATAATCTGGTTTAGTGATGTCGATTGAGGGATAAATATTGGCCCCAGGGACACCGGGGAGAACTCCCCTCCTCTTCTTCGAAATAGTGCCACGGGATCTTTTACATCCACCAGAGAGAGCAGACAGGGCCTCGGTTTAACATCTCATCCGAACGACGGCACCTCCGACAGTGCTGCACTCCCTCAGTATTGGCACAGCCTAGAATTTTTGTGCTCAAGTCTCTAGAGTGGGACTTGAACCCACAACACAGAGGAGAGGGTGCTACCACACTGACATAATCTACCAACGGCTGCCGTGGCAAGCTAAGCCCACAGGTGCTGAACATTGGAGAACGATCCACCACTAAGACTGTTTTCTTTTCCCACATCATCACTGCCTATCTCCTCGCCTATTTTCAGTAACCCTAATCCATGCTTTTTTCACCTCATGAGTGGACTTCTCCAGAAATCTTGCTGATCCCACCCCCGCGTCAACTATCCAGAAAATACAACTCATTCAGAAAGCTGTGGATTGTGGTCTCCCGTACCCTAAGACCCGCACCCGTCAATGCCAAGCTGCACTGGTTTCCCGCATCCTGGAGAATCAATAATTTTGAGATTGATACATTTTTGTTAACCAAAGGTATTAAGGGATATGGGGCAAAGGCGGGTAGATGGAGTTAGGTCGCAGGTCAGCCGTGATCTCATAGAAACATAGAAGATAGGAGCAGGAGTAGGCCATTCGGCCCCTCGAGCCTGCTCCGCCATTCAATGAGATCATGGCTGATCATCCAAACTCAGTACCCTGTCCCTGCCTTCTCCCCATATCCCTTGATCCCTTTAGCCTTAAGAAATATATCTAACTCCTTCTTGAATATATTTAATGAATTGGCCTCTACTGCCTTCTGTGGTAGAGAATTCCACAGGTTCACCACTCTCTGGGTGAAGAAATTCCTCCTCATCTCAGTCCTAAATGGCTTACCCCTTATCCTTAGACTGTGACCCCTGGTTCTGGACTCCCCGGCCTATCGGGAACATCCTTCCTGCATCTAGTCTGTCTAGTCCTGTTAGAATTTTATAAGTTTCAATGAGATCCCCTCTCATTCTTCTAAACTCCAGCGAGTATAAGCCCAATCGACCCAATCTCTCTTCATATGTCATTCCTGCCATCCCAGGTATCAGCCTGGTGATTCTTCGCTGCAGTCCCTCCATGGCAAGAACATCCTTCCTCAGATAAGGCGACCAAAACTGCACACAGTACTCAAGGTGTGGTCTCACCAAGGCCCTGTACAACTGCAGCAAGACATCCTTGTTCCTGTACTCGAACCCTTTGAATGGCAGAACAGGCTCGAGGGGCTGAATGGCCTCCTCCTGTTCCAATGTTTCCCATCACAATAATATTCTGGTCCTCACCTTCAAATCCAGCCATAGCCCCACCCCATCTTTCCTCTGTGATCGTGTTCAGCAAGACGCCCCTGCACACAACCCTCAGATCCTCGGACAATAGCCTAGTTTTCATTCCCGACCCCCTCCACTCCACCATTGGGGGAGGGGGGAGGGGGGGGGCAGCTTCTTCAACCACTTTGCCTTCACCCCCAGCCCCCACACCCCCCCCACTCCCCAACCCCACTCTCTGTAACTCCTTTCCTCAGCACCTTTGCCTTGCCACCAATGTTCCCGTTAAGCTGTGCGGCCGCACAGGGTTCTGGAGCTCCCGCGCAGTCCGCTCAGCGGCTTTTAAGTGGAAAAACCGCGCATGCGCGGAAATTTCAACGGGCCGCGCAGCCCCGTTAAAGGGGCCGCGCACCCAAAATAAAATAAGCGGGTACATTGCTCGTCACCTCCTTTTTTTGCCTTCAAAAACCTCCCAAAGACCCATCTTACTGACAATACTTTTGCCCCCTTTATCCTCAGTGTTCATTTGCTATCCCCCCCACCCTGTAACGTGCTGTGAGACAGCGAAGTGCATTGTGAATGCGACAGAAATACTTGTAATTGTCAAAAAAGGCTGAACTTTCTTACCGTACTCTGCTGGCTCTGACATGCACAGTCGATCTGAAACCATCTTTCCTTTGTGCTCTGGCTGGCCCAATGATCGGAAATCTCGAGCACCCATTGGCTGTGTCTGGATCATACGCGGTGGATTTTGCTCATTATATTCCTAATTTAAGGTAAACACAAATACATTTTCAGGTAAATACAACTGAAAAAAACAAAGGCCATTTAAATTTAGGTATGAATATATTCTGAGCTGATAATAATAGGATAAGTTTCATAAATCTTCTCACTACTGATATCGACTATATCAATACACCATATTAAAAAAACATTTTAAAGTATCAGCCGTGGCTCAGTGAGCGGCACCCTCGCCTCTGAGTCAGAAGGTTGTGGGTTCAAGTCCCACTCCAGAGACTTGAGCACAAAAATCTAGGCTAACACTCCAGTGCAGTGCTGAGGGAGTGCTGCACTGTCGGAGGCGCCGTCTTTCGGATGAGACGTTAAACCGAGGCCCCGTCTGCTCTCTCAAGTGGACATAAAAGATCCCACGGCACTGTTTCGAAGAGGAGCAGGGGAGTTCTCCCCGGTGTCCTGGCCAATATTTATCGCTCAATCAACATCACTAAAACAGATTATCTGGTCATTATCACATTGCTGTTTGTGGGATCTTGCTGTGCGCAAATTGGCTGCCGCGTTTCCTACATTACAACAGTGACTACACTTCAAAAAGTTAAGCCAATCCCTGCATTCCATCCTGAGTTATGTCAACCCATAGGCACTCTGTGTCAGCCGTGGCTCAGTGGGTAGCACCCTTAACTCTGAGTCAGAAGATTGTGGGTTCAAATCCCACTCCAGAGACTGGAGCACAAAAACCTAGGCTGACACTCCAGTGCAGTACTGAGGGAGTCTTTCGGATGAGACGTTAAACTGAGGCCTCGTCTGCTCTCTCAGGTGGATGTAAAAGATCCCATGGCACAATTTTGAAGAAGAGCAGGGGAGTTCTCCCCGGTGTCCTGGCCTATATTTATCCTTCAATCACCATCACTAAAAACAGATTATCTGGTCATTATCACATTGCTGTTTGTGGGAGCTTGCTGTGCGCAAATTGGCTGCCGCGTTTCCTACATTACAACAGTGACTACACTTCAAAAAGTACTTCATTGGCTGTGAAGCGCTTTGGGACGTCCGGTGGTCGTGAAAGGCACTATAGAAATGCAAGTCTTTCTTTCTTTTCTCTCTCTCCACAGTGACATCAGACCAATAAGGTCCTGTCCCACGCTGTTAAACCCCTGCTCTGCCAAAAACTAGAACCAGCCCCCAGAGCTGTCAAAGCCCAGGACTATCTCCAGTGCAGCTGTTCCCCACATCCCCTATGCAGTACTGCTCAACATCATATCTATCTACATGTTATTAAATATCTTCCATCTGCATGCACTTCCTGTCTGAACCACTTGACTTCCTGTTGTCACATTTTAGTGTCCTACGTCCACCTTATAATGGGTTTTTAAAACATAAGAATTAGGAGCAGGAGGAGGCCATACGGCCCCTCGAGCCTGCTCCACCATTCAATAAGATCATAGCTGATCTTCAACCTCAACTCCACTTTCCTGCCCGATCATCATATCCCTTGATTCCCCTAGAGTCCAAAAATATATCGATCTCAGCCTTGAATATACTCAACGATTCAGCAGCCACAGCCCTCTGGGGTAGAGAATTCCAAAGATTCACAACCCTCTGAGTGAAGAAATTCCTCCTCATCTCAGTCTTAAATGGCCGATCCCTTATCCTGAGACTATGCCCCCTAGTTCTAGACTCTCCAGCCAGGGGTAAACAACCTCTCAGCATCTACCCTGTCAATCCCCCTCAGAATCTTGTATGTTTCAATGAGATCACCTCTCATTCTTCTAAACTCCAGAGAGTATAGGCCCAATCTACTCAATCTCTCATCATAGGACCGCCCTCTCATCTCAGGGATCAATCTAGTGAACCTTTTGCTTATAACCTTGTCATGATTATCGCACAATCGGGTGGCAGTGGAAGAAGTTACTGTCTTTTCTCTGCCGGCTCAATTGCCAGCTTGTCGCTTGATCAGGTAAGTTTTACATTTAAACATGACCTTTTGGTCTCAATTTTTTTCCAAGGATATATATATTTTTTTTAAGCGCTTGCTGCCTTTCAGCCTCATGTTTCTGCTCAAAAATTAAAAATAACATCAGGTTCCTGCCTGCTCGGTGTAAGACCTTTTCACTCACGCCGAGACTCTGGGAACTAGCTCAATGAAATAGCCGCTTTTTTTGAGCTATAATAAATATTTTAGCATCTCCATCGTTATCTCTGCTGGCCTAAAAGCGCATTCTTCATGTGAATGGCCAGGTGAGTGCGTTGTGCTTTCGATCTTGTGGAATGCCGCCAGCACCAGCCCTTCCCTCCCGAGGCTGATCGCCCTCCCCTACCCATCTCCCCTTCCTCCTCCCCCTGCCCGTCCCCTTCACACCCCTCACTGTCAGCAATTGCAGCAGGACAGGCAGATTATCCCCTGCCCTCTAACCCCCACTTCACCTGAAGATTACATTACAGGGGTTACGGGGAGCGGGCAGGAAATTGGACATGAGGCTGAGTTCGGATCGGTCAAGGCCCTGTGGGTGGCAGGAGCGGGCCCAGGGGCCGAGTGGCCGGGTCCTGCTCCTACTTCCTGTGTTCTTTAGATTTGAGGTGAGGATCAGATCAGCCATGATCTTATTGAATGGCGGAGCAGGCTCGAGGGGCCGATTGGCCGACTCCTGCTCCTATTTCTTATGTTCTTATGTACATTTGGTCTTGAATCTGATTTCAATCGCTCCACCATTGGCGGCTGTGCCTTAAGCTCTGGAATTCCCTCCCTAAACCTCTCCGCCTCTCGACCTATCTTTCCTCCTTTAAGATGCTCCATAAAGCTGACTCATCTGTCCTAATATCTCCTTACATGGCTTGGTGTCAAATTTTGTTTTATATCACTCCTGTGAAGCGCCTTGGGGTGTTTTACTACGATAAAGGTGCTTTATAAATACAAGGGGCTGGATTTTGAATGACCCATGGAGTCGGGTTTGGAGGCGTGTGGGGGGTTAAATTTGCGGGGTCGTGGTTTCCGACCCCATCCCGACTCCATCCCGCCTCCACGCAATTTTGACAAAATCAGTCACGGGGTTCCTGACTCCGTCCCGCCTCCAAGAGGCGGGAGAGGCCATTAAAGTCCTTAACAAGCTCTAAATTGGCTCTGTAATGCCATTTTGAAACGCTGTAGCTAGTTTAACCCTCTTCTGAAGCACGCCTGGTGTGAAATACGGCGGGAGCACAAGTGGATAGCTGACTATCGGCTGCAGGTGCACTATTACAACGGAGATGTGTGATGAAGGTAGTAGTAGTATTAGGTGTGAACGTCGCCTCTGATGCTGCTACATTGAATGTCTGCATTGAATGTCTTCAGAGACTGCCTGGGAGGACTTGCTTGGTTTTCTCTCTCTCTCTCTCTCTCTCTCTCTCTCTCTCTCTCTCTCTGTCTCTGTCTCTGTCTCTGTCTCTCTGTCTCTCTCTTTTTGCATCCAGGTCCACTCACATCAAAAAGCAAGCCAGGCTGGTCCTCTCTCAACAACAGTCTCTGAGACTAGGCAGTCAGCAATGATGACATCATCAGAGGCGACTTTCAGACTGAAAACACTAATTAGTTCAAGGGTTCCCACATGCTCCAACTCAATTGCCCAATTAAGTGAAAATTGCATCAGGCATCCACATTAATCTGGAGTCGGGGGGGGAACACGAAATGCGGATTACATGACCCCAACCCGACCCCAAGACAAAATCCAGCCCAAGGTGTTGTTATATATATCTCTCCTTCTTAGGCAGTCCCTCGGAACCGAGGATGACTTGCTTCCACATTAGAAATGAGTTCTCAGGTGACTGATGAGTCCAATGCGGGACCTACAGTCTCTGTCACAGGTGGGGCAGACGGTGGTTGAAGGGGCGGGTGGGTGGGGTGCTTGGGTTGACGTGCGCTCCTTGAGCTGTCGGCGCTTGGCTTCCGCTTGCTCCCGGCGAAGAGACTCGAGGTGATCGGCGCCTTCCCGGATGCTTCTCCTCCACATTGTGCGGTCTTGGGCCAGGGGTTCCCAGGTGTCAGTGGGGATGTTGCACTTTTTCAAGGAGGCTTTGAGGGTGTCCTTGAAGCGTTTCCTCTGCCCACCTGGGGCTCTCTTGCCTTTTATATATATATATATATATATATATATATATGTATACACACCGATCCATGTACATACCACACACGTACATAAAACGCCACTCACAAAATGGACAGTCATGGAATTCAGTTGGTATTGTTGTTTCGTATGACGGGAGAAGCTTATAATGGGATGTCTAGTTTGGCTCTCCATTCGGTGGCCTCCCGAGATGCCGAGTGGAGAAATGAGGTGCCTCCCGCAACAGATCTCAGTGGGCAGGTTGATGTGATGTGTTCCACGGTCTGGGACTCCTGGCCACAGTCGCACTTCGGGCCGTCCCTCATCTTCCACTGGTGGAGCAGGCGGGCACATCGTCCGTGCCCCGTGCGGATTGGGTTGAGCTCTGCCCGCTGTCTCCGAGGGAGGTCGAAGCCAGGGACCTCTGCCGTTGGGTCAGTGATGAGGTGTTGGTTCTTTATGTTGCACGCGTCCCACCATTCCGTCCATCTGGAACAGTGGGTCGACACCAGCTGTATGAATATTGGCTGCTGTTTCGCAGAATGGCCGACGCGATTTTAAGCGATTTCGTGGTGGGTTTTTCAATATTCAGTAAAGATCCTGGATTATCATTTAATCAAAATGGAATTTGACTCCGCCCCTGCCTCAGCTCATCCGCTGCTGAAACCCTCATCCATGCCTTTGTTACCTCGAGACTCGACTATTCCAACGCACTCCTGGCTGGCCTCCCACATTCTACCCTACGTAAACTTGAGGTCATCCAAAACTCGGCTGCCCGTGTCCTAACTCTCACCAAGTCCTGTTCACCCATCACCTCCTGTGCTCGCTGACCTACATTGGCTTCTGGTTAAGCAATGCCTCGATTTCAAAATTCTCATCCTTGTTTTCAAATCCCTCCCTATCTCTGTAATCTCCTCCAGCCCCACAACCCCCCCTTGAGATATCTGCGCTCCTCTAATTCTGCCCTCTTGGAGCATCCCTGATTATAATCGCTCAACCATTGGTGGCCGTGCCTTCTGTTGCCTAGGCCCTAAGCTCTGGAATTCCCTGCCTAAACCTCTCCGCCTGTCAACTTCTCTTTCCTCCTTTAAGATGCTCCTTAAAACCTACCTCTTTGACCAAGCTTTTGGTCACCTGCCCTAATTTCTCCTTATGTGGCTCGGTGTCAAATTTTTTGTCTTATAATACTCCTGTGCAGCGCCTTAGGACATTTTACTACGTTAAAGGCGCTATATAAATACAAGTTGTTGTTGTTGTTCTTGTTATTCAATCCTACAAACCAAACTCTCCTATGGTCATGTACATGCTTAGTCTGAGGAAATGGTTATGACATTTAGCTGTGTTTGTCGTAGAAGCTGAGATAGCTTGAAGAGCCACTTGGGGAACAAGTCAGGACAACAGGCCTTGTAATAATGCTTGATTTTTTTTTTGAAGAGGTTGCAGCACCATCGTGTGGGAGGATAGCAGAGGTCATCATTACCTTAGCATCGTCAGGAAATTCCTGGGTTGCTTCCATTCTTACTCAGGCTTATGGCACATTTATACGGGAAGGACAAAAGAAGTAGGAGCAGGAGTCGGCCACACGGCCCCTCGAGCCTGCTCCGTCATTCAATGAGATCATGGCTGATCTTCGACCTCAACTCCACTTTCCCGCCCGATCCCCATATCCCTTGATTCCCCATGAGTCCAAAAATCGATCGATCTACCATGAGGTTGCTTTCGATGACAGCGATACAACAACAACTTGCATTTATATCGCGCCTTTAACGTTGTAAAACGTCACAAGGCTCTAAAATGTTTAAATCGATTACCGTTTACAGGGCTTAATGATCCTGCGTTTAGTTAAGTAGAAACCCTCCTGGGATGGAATTTGCACTAAGCTGTCTGAAACGGTGTCCCCCAGCAGGGCACAAGTTGGTTACGTTGGCTTACACCGAGTGTACAGCACAGAAACAGACCATTCGGCCCAACCGGTCCGTGCCGGTGTTTCTGCTCCACTCGAGCCTCCTCCCGCCCCTACTTCATCTCACCCCATCAGCATATCCTTCTATTCCTTTCTCCCTCATGTGCTTATCTAGCTTCCCCTTAAATGCGTCTCTGCTATTCGCCTCAACCACTCCCTGTGGTAGCAAGTTCCACATTCTCACCACCATTTGGGCTCTTGCTGCATTGGTCTGTCAGCCTGTGCATTTGGCATTGCTGGTCTGTACAGACCTTTTCCCTACAGTGCGAAGGTCTGCGCTCAGACTGACTAACTGTGCATACATTAAATGTCCACGTGCACTTATCTTGCACATGCCCAGTGCATAAGAACATAAGAACAAAAGAATTAGGAGCAGGAGTCGGCCATACGGCTCCTCGAGTCTGCTCCGCCATTCAATAAGATCATGGCTGATCTTTTACATCAACTCCACTTTCCCGCCTGATCTCCATATCCCTTGATTCCCCTAGAGTCGAAAAATCTATCGATCTCAGCCTTGAATATACTCAACTACTCAGCCTCCACAGCCCTCTGGGGCAGAGAATTCCAAAGATTCACAACCCTCTGAGTGAAGAAATTCCTCCTCATCTCAGTCGTAAATAGCCGACCCCTTATCCTGAGACTGTGCCCCCTAGTTCTAGACTCTCCAGCCAGGGGAAACAGCCTCTCAGCATCTACCCTGTCAAGCCCTCCAAAAATGTGATACGTTTCAATGAGATCACCTCTCACTCTTCTAAAGAAAACAGAGAAAACAGGCCCAATTGTAGTTCCTTGTTGCCAAATTTGCCCTGCAGTAGATACAACATACTCAGGACAACAGAAGATGAAGGGAATATTACTGCCATTTTCCCACTTCTGTGAAGTTCCCCACTATCTCTGCTGATGAGAGAGGGAATTTTTGAAGTTCAGCCATTCAGGAAGGAGGAGGTGGGGGATGATATTGATTGCCCCAATAGGAAAGGGTAACAGATTGAATGGTATTTTCCCAATTCCAGAAAGGGCCTTTACGTTACCACTTCGAATTGGCAATATGTTCCACGGGGCATTTTATCCATGTACACTGGCGAGAAGGGTGACATCATGGGCCACGGCGAAGGATATATATTCAACTACTGTCGTTTATATTTAATGGGAGACTCCAGCCCACGGCCAGCAGACATCAGAGATTGAAGTTTCTGAGTCAGACAGTTCAAGTCCCACTCCAGAGACTTGAGCACAAAAATCCAGGCTGACACTCTGAGGGAGTACTACACTGTCGGAGATGCCATCTTTCGGATGAGACATTAAACCGAGGCCCCGTCTGCTCTCTCAGCTGGACGTAAAAGATCCCACGGCCACTATTTCGAAGAAGAGCAGGGGAGTTATCCCCGGTGTCCTGGGGCCAATATTTATTCTTCAATCAACATCACTAAAAAAAACAGATGATCTGGTCATTATCACATTGCTGTTTGTGGGAGCTTGCTGTGCGCAAGTTGGCTGCTGCGTTTCCCACATTACAACAGTGGCTAGACTTCAAAAAGTACTTCATTGGCTGTAAATAGGTTGTGAAAGGCGCTATAGAAATGCAAGTCTTTCTTTCTTTATATAAATGCAAGAATTTCTTTCTTTCTTGATTAGGTTGAGTCCCAGGAATACCAAAGTAGTGTGTTTACTCATTTGTAGCAGGCGAAAAAGCAAAGGATATTGTCCCTCCCCCTCCCCACGAAGCTTAAATAGATTAATAGAACTTGGGCTAATAGAAGCCAGCAAGGGAGCGGATCAGAAGATCCGCACTGCCTTTTGAAATTCCAAAAAAGAGTGCCTACAAACAGACTTTGAACCTCAGAGCTGGAGACAAAATAAACTGCTTGCATAATAGATTGAGGCGATCATCACTTCACAATACATTATCATAAACTGATTATCTTATTCTATCAACCCCTGAGAAACTGTTAAGGACAAAAGAACACCTACTGTGAACAGATAAGACAAATTAGCACGAAGATAACCATCCAATCTTGCCTCCTCTTAACTCAAGCAGTCAGTAAACACTCATAAATGCTGCAACTGCTTTGTGATGGCTGAATTAGATTAAATTCTATTCTTATTGCAATGGCCTCAAGATTCTTTTCGGTGTTTCGGGAATCAAATCAGGCAATTCCGTCCATTTTTCCCGTGAAAATCACAAACCAGTGGGCCTTGTTCTTTCGCTTGGCTCAGTGCTCTCTGAGTCAGAAGCTTGTTGGTTCAAGTCCCAGTCCAGAGACTTGAGCACAAAAAATCTAGGCTGACACTCCCAGTGCAATGCTGAGGGAGCGCTGCACTGTTGGAGGTGCCGTCTTTCGGATGAGACGTTAAACCGAGGCCCCGTCTGCCCTCTCAGGTGGACGTAAAAGATCCCACGGCACTATTTTGAAGAAGAGCAGGGGAGTTATCCCCGGTGTCCAGGGCCAATATTTATCCCTCAATCAATATCACTAAAAAAACTGATTATCAGGTCATTGTCACATTGCTGTTTGTGGGAGCTTGCTGTGCGCAAATTGGCTGCCGCGTTTCCTACATTACAACAGTGGCTACACTTCAAAAAGTACTTCATTGGCTGTAAAGCGCTTTGGGACGTCCTGAGGATGTGAAAGGCGCTATAGAAATGCAAGTCTTCTTTCTTGCAAAGCTTGCGCAACCCTCTTTTGCGCTGAACCAGTGCATTACAGAGAATATAGCCGAATATATTCATCTTCCAATTTGTCCAAGATGTGAAACCCGCTGCGAATATAGTCTCCCTGGTGAATACAACAAACCACATTCAAACGTTACGATTCTGTTTATGTGAAGCAGATCAAAGGCTCTGTCACAAATAAAAACCGACGGATCTACTCAAAGAACACTGCAGTCACACTACGATAGGTGTAATTTAGCTGTTTAAAACACAATTGATAGAAATCACCTTGCAGGATACAGAATGCGGTAATGACACAGAACTTCCATCCCAGACTGGTCAATACACGGAACTCCTCACGCGAGGTGAAGTGCGAGCAGATGCAGATCGTTTTCCAGTGCACAGCAATCACGTAGAAAGAAAGACTTGCATTTCTATAGCGCCTTTCACGACCGCCGGACGTCCCAAAGTGCTTTACAGCCAATGAAGAGCTTTTTGAAGTTTAGGCCGCGATTTCGCCTACCGAGGCTGGTCCGAGGCGGGTAGCGAGGTGCGACCCCACTGCTGGCTCCAT
This sequence comes from Squalus acanthias, assembly GCA_030390025.1. Lineage (NCBI taxonomy): Eukaryota > Metazoa > Chordata > Chondrichthyes > Squaliformes > Squalidae > Squalus > Squalus acanthias. Next base: position 4,495,615 of record CM059428.1, read on the forward strand.
CCCGCTCTGTGAAAAGAATTTTACGTTGATTGGGCTTGGTAAGCCCGCCCAGCGCGCTTGCCGGCCAATTGAAGGAAGCGGGTCTGATGACGTCACTTGATCAGCCGGACCATGTGCAAATTGTTTTTTTGACAGTTCTGCTGTCAGTGTTCTACAGCATTGAGGTGCTGCAAACACTGACAAGCACTGCACAGAAGTGCACGGCTGCACCCAGGCTCTCCCATGACTCCCTCCATATGCAGGGAGTCATGGGAGTCACAGCACGCAGGGAGGTTCTCTTCCCTTCCAATGGGCGGAAGAGACCTCCCCAGGAGACCAACGCAGTCTGATTGCACATTGCAGAGGAGGGCACAAGCAGGGATGTCGTTAGGAGGACCAGGCTGCAGTGGCGCAAACCTTTCAATGATCTCAGTAGATCATGAAACGTTACTGCAAAGCCACACTCAGCCTCATCCTGCTGTGCCACTCATCACATCCCCATCACTCTGCCTTCCCTACCCTACTCCTGCACATCCTTACTCACACCAACTTACCTTGCACCTATTAACACAATCCAAAGGACAGTTCAATTAGCGTGGATGAGGTCAGGCATGTGGGTTTCGCAGGGATTAGGGCATGCAGAGCAGGAACCACATCTTTGTGGAATTCTCCAGGCAACACGGTGGCATAGTGGTTAGCACTGTTGCCTCACAGCGCCAGGGACCCGGGTTCGAATCCGGCCTCGGGTGACTGTCTGTGTGGAGTTTGCACATTCTCCCCGTGTCTGCGTGGGTTTCCTCCGGGTGCTCCGGTTTCCTCCCACAGTCCAAAGATGTGCAGGTTAGGTTGATTTGGCTATGATAAATTGACCCTTAGTGTTAGGGGGATTAAATACGTGGGGTTAGGGTGGGATATGTGTCGGTGCAGGCTCAATGGGCCAAAATGGCCTCTATCTGCACTGTGGGGATTCTGTGAACCAAAGATTTTCTCTAATATTCTTCTTCGGCTCCTTCAGACAGCCAGGAGTGACTAATCCTTGCAGAGCCAGGCTTGCATGTTACTGAGCTGCTTTTTGTGGTCTGCCACAAAGTTCAGTGAAATCGATCCTCCAAACCATAAGCATATTTACAAAGCTGGTGCTTTAAATGTGAGCTTCCTTTGCCAAGTCTGGTATCTAAATTCCAGCCACATCTACATCCAAATATTTACCTTGACAAACTAAAGCTTGTGTAAATGTGCAGTTTTGGACACATAGTAACGTTTCGTGATCTACTGAGATCATTGAAAGGTTTGCGCCACTGCAGCCTGGTCCTCCTGATGACATCCCTATAAGCATATAAGCATATGGAGGGAGTCATGGGAGAGCCTGGGAGCCGTGCACCTTTGTGCAGTGCTCGTCAATGTTTGCAGAACCTCAATGCTGTAGAATGCTGACAGCACAAATGTCAAAGTAAATTTGCGCATGGTCCCTTGAAGGAAACCGGCTGTTGACCTGTCATCAAATTACTTCATCAGACCCGCTTCCTTCAATTGGCCGTCAAACTCGCTGGGCAGACTTAACAAGCCCAATCAGGGGAAAGTCATGTCGGTGGCCGGGAGGGAGCCAGCAGCGGGGCCGGCCGAGGTAGGGGAAATCGCGGCCATAGTCTGGACTTCTGCTGCCTCGCTGCTGCCTTCTATGTTATTTGAGATTCCGAAGCTGCCTCTGGTCACAGGACGCACCCATGTTGCTCATGCGGACATGTCAAGAGAAAAAGTTACTTTTGTCACTGGCTCGGTAGCTGTTCTAGATGTACAGCAGGCACCTCAAAGCACTGGAGAGGTACCACCAACGCTGCCTCCGCAAGATCCTGCAAATCCATTGGCAGGATAGGCGCACCAACGTCAGTGTTCTTGCTCAGGCCAACATCTCCAGCATCGAAGCTTTGACCACGATCGATCAGCTCCGATGGACGGGTCACATTGTCCGCATGCCCGATACGAGACTCCCAAAACAAGCGCTCTACTCGGAGCTCCGATACGGCAATAGAGCCCCAGGTTTCAAGGACACCCTCAAAGCCTCCCTGAAAAAGTGCAACATCCCCACCGACACCTGGGAATCCCTGGCCCAAGACCGCACAAAGTGGAGGAGAAGCATCCGGGAAGGCGCCGAACACCTCGAGTCTCTTCGCTGGGAGCAAGTGGAAGCCAAGCGCAAACAGCGGAAGGAGCGCATGTCAACCCAAGCACCCCGCCCACTCGTCCCTTCAACCACCGTCTGCCCCACCTGTGACAGAGACTGTAGGTCCCGCATTGGACTCATCAGTCACCTGAGAACTCATTTTTAGTGTGGAAGCAGGTCATCCTCGGTTCCGAGGGACTGCCTAAGAAGAAGAAGAAGAAGCTGTTCTAGAACTCCCAATGTAACAACGCAGTGCACCCAGCAGATAATCTTCTGTGCAATGAACTCCAGCCACTGGTAGTGTCACTTCTCCGACTCAAGTGTGCTGCAGATGCAACTCTTGAGTCATGCAGAAAGTGGCAGTATAACTGCAGACTTGGGTCTTCCAAACCCTGAAAATGCTATCTAAATGAATAAGTCACATATGTGACTGTGACAAAGGTAAACTATCCCTCCTCATCCTTCTCGACCTGCCTTTGACACGGTTGAGCACTCCATCCTCCTCCAACTCCTCTCCACCGTCGTCCAGCTGGGTGGGACTGCACTCGCCTGGTTCCATTCTTATCTGTCTAATAGTAGCCAGAGAATCACCTGCAACGGCTTCTCTTCCCGCTCCCGCATCGTTACCTCTGATGTCCCCCAAGGATCTATCCTTGGCCTCCTCCTATTTCTCATCTCCCAGCTCTACCTCACCACCATGTCTCTCGACCCCTCCATTGTCTCTAAATTGTCAGACTGATTGTCCAACATCCAATACTGGATGAGCAGAAATTTCCTCCAACTAAATATTGCGGAGACCGAAGTCATTGTTTTCAGTCCCCGCCACAAACTCCGTTCCCTAGCCACCAACTCCATCCCTCTTCATGGAAACTGTCTGAGGCTGAACCAGACTGTTCACAACCTTGGTGTCATATTTAATCCCGAAATGAGCTAGCGACCGCATATCCGCAGCATAACAAAGACCGCCTATTTCCACCTCCGTAACATCTGCCGACTCCGCCCCTGCCTCAGCTCATCTGCTGCTGAAACACTCATCCATGCCTTTGTTACCTCTAGACTTGACTATTCCAACGCACTCCTGGCCGGCCTTCCAATTCCTACCCTCCGTAAACTTGAGGTCATCCAAAACTCAGCTGCCCGTGTCCTAACTCGCACCAAGTCCCATTCACCCATCACCCTCTGTGCTCGCTGACCTACATTGACTCCTGGTTAAGCAACGCCTCGATTTTAAAATTCTCATCCTTGTTTTCAAATCCCTCCATGGCCCTCGCCCCTCTCTATCTCTGTAATCTCCTCCAGCCCCGCAACCCCCCCGAGATATCTGCGCTCCTCTAATTCTGCCCTCTTGAGCATCCCTGATTATAATCACTCCACTATTGGAGGCCGTGCCTTCCCCGTTTTACATGATTGCACCATGACTGAATGGGGCAGGTTTGATGGAACCAGATGATCTTTTCCTCATCCTTTTGTAGATTTGAATGAACGTTCAGAGCTTCGAAAAGCTTTGAAAGCGTATTGAAATATAGTTTGCATGAGTCAGCGAATAAAGGAGCATTTATTCACCATTAGTATGGAAACCATAAAGAAAGAAAGACTTGCATTTCTATAGCGCCTTTCATGACCACCGGCGTCTCAAAGAGCTTTACGGCCAATGAAGTACTTTTTGAAGTGTAGTCGCTGTTGAAATGGGGGAAACACGGCAGCTAATTTGTGCACAGCAAGCTCCCACAAACAGCAATCTGATAATGACCAGACAATCTGTTTTTAGTGATGTTGGTTGAGGGATAAATATTGGCCCAGGACACCGGGGAGAACTCCCCTGCTCTTCTTCGGAATAGTGCCAGGAGAGAGCAGACGGGGCCTCGGTTTAACGTCTCATCCGAAAGATGGCACCTCCGACAGTGCAGCACTCCCTTGGCACTGCACTGGAGTGTCAGCCTAGATTTTTGTGCTCAAGTCTCTGGAGTGGGGCTTGAACCCACAACCTTCTGCCTCAGAGGCAAGTGTGCTACCCACTGAGCCTCGGCTGACACAAAGAGGGCTAATATATAAAATACATACATATATATATAGATATTACACCAAGACTTATGAGAATATGACACGGATTGCCACAAGTTGCTATTGAAACTGAGGCAATCATTACATTTAAGCGGAAATTAATTTAAACACAAAAAGGAAAAATATTAACCAGTGCAAAGGCTAAAGCAGGGAAATGGGATTTGTTGACTCTGAAATGTATCACAGCCACTGTGACCTCCTTTATGCGCTGAAATCTTGATGATCACCAAATTTAATTGCATTACCATCGGTGTTCCCGTTAATTTATTTTGGGGGGGGGGGGTGCGCGGCCCATTTAAAATAGAGCGCGCTCGTGCGTGGTTTTTCCTGTTGAGAGGCTGGCGAGCTGGCTGCGCGGGAGATTCGGAGAGCCGCATGGCCGCGCAGCTTGAAGGGAACGTGGATTACCATATTGTTGATCGCCTCGCTGTCGCATCGCTATCTGCAAACCTAGTCAGGAACTGGGCAAGTACTGTAACCAGGTGGCAACGCCTCTTAAAGTTCCGCCTTTCCCCTCCAAATGCAGCATATGTTTAATAATTTAGCGTCTCATACAGACTTACGTGCAGGACATCCACACCGACTTGCTGAAAATTGCGACGCCTCAGTTTCTGCAAGCGCTGATGATTTTCCTGATATTTCTCCTCAGCAAGTTGCCTATCGGTACGAGATGGATGAGGTCAGTTCTTGACATCATACAGTGTGATCAGTGGGAACCAATAAGACCTGCACCATTAACTAAATCTAGTGAATACAGAAAGTCTGGAAATAATATCTGAACTTTTAGCCCACAGACCATGTGGAATTTGTTCCATTGTCTATTCTATGCCACCTATTTAATAAGCGGAGGGAAGGTCTTGCAATATTTCTACCTCCCCTGCAAAGATAGAGATAGTAAATCAAGGATCCATAATACCCATGTACACTTACACCTCAATAAACATTGGCCATTTACTAAAGTGTCGGCCTGTGGCTCAGTGGGCAGCACTCTTGCCTGCTGAGTCAGAAGGTTGTGGGTTCAAGTCCCACTCCAGAGACTTGAGCACAAAAATCTAGGCTGACACTCCAGTGCAGTACTGAGGGAGTGCTGCACTGTCGGAGGTGCTGTCTTTTGGATGAGACGTTAAACCGAGGCCACGTCTACTCTCTCAGGTGGACGTAAAAGGTAATTTAACACTATTTCAAAGAAGAACAGGGGAGTTATCCCTGGTGTCCTGGGCCAATATTTATCCCTCAATCAACATCATTAAAACAGATTAACTGGTCATTATCAGATTGCTGTTTCTGGAATTTTGCTGTTCACAAATTGGCTGCTGCGTTTGCCGACAAAACACAAGTGACCAGAAGTATTTTTTTGGCTGTGAAGCACTTTGGGAGCCTGAGCACATTCTTTTTACTTGTTCCTGGGATGTGGGCATCGCTGGCAAGGCCAGCATTTATTGCCCATCCCTAATTGCCCTTGAGAAGGTGGTGGTGAGCCCCCTTCTTGAACCGCTGCAGTCCGTGTGTTGAAGGTTCTCCCACAGTGCTGTTAGGGAGGGAGTTCCAGGATTTTGACCCAGCGATGATGAAGGAACGGCCGATATACTTCTAAGTCAGGATGGTGTGTGACCTGGAGGGGAACTTCAAGGTGATGGTGTTCCCAGGGGCCTGCTGCCCTTGTCCTTCTAGGTGGTAGAGGTCGTGGTTTGGGAAATGCTGCCGAAGAAGCCTTGGCGAGTTGCTGCAGCGCATCTTGTAGATGGTACACACTGCAGCCACGGTGCGCCGGTGGTGGAGAGAGTGAATGTTTAAGGAGGTGGATGGGGTGCCAATCAAGCGGGCTGCTTTGTCCTGGATGGTGTCGAGCTTCTTGAGTGTTGTTGGAGCTGCACTCATCCAGGCAAGTGGAGAGTATTCCATCACTCTCCTGACTTGTGACTTGTCGATGATGGAAAGGCTTTGGGGAGTCAAGAGGTGAGAAACTCGCTGCAGAATACCCAGCCTCTGACCTGCTCTTGTAGCCACAGTATTTATGTTAAGTTTCTGGTCAATGGTAACCCCCAGGATGTTGATGGTGGGGGATTCAGCGATGGTAATGCTGTTGAATGTCAAGGGGAGGTGGTTAGACTCTCGCTTGTTGGAGATAGTCATTGCCTGGCACTTGTGTGATGCAAATGTTACCTGCCGCTTATCAGCCCACGCCTTAATGTCGTCCAGGTCTTGCTGCATGTGGGAACGGACTGCTTCATTATCTGAGGAGTTGCGAATTGAACTGAACACTCTGCAATCATCAGAGAGCATCCCCATGACCTTGTGATGGAAAGAAGGTTATTGATGAAGCAATTGAAGATGGTTGGGCCTGGGGCACTGCCTTGACGAACTTGTGCAGCGATATCCTGGGGCTGAGATGATTGGCCTCCAACAACAACAACAACTTCTATTTATACAGCGCCTTTAACGTAGTAAAACGTCCCAAGGCGCTTCACAGGAGTGTTATAAGACAAAAAATTGACACTGAGCCACATAAGGATAAATTAGGGCAGGTGACCAAAAGCTTGGTCAAAGAGGTAGGTTTTAAGGAGCGTCTTAAAGGAGGAAAGAGAGGTAGAGAAGCGGAGAGGTTTAGGGAGGGAGTTCCAGAGCTTAGGGCCTATGTAACAGAAGGCACGGCCACCAATGGTGCAGCGATTGTAATCAGGGATGCTCAAGAGGGCAGAATTTGAGGAGCGCAGAGGTCTCGGGGGGTTGTGGGGCTGAAGGAGATTACAGAGATAGGGAGGGGCGAGGCCATGGAGGTGTGGGGGTTTGTGGGAGCTTGCTGTGCGCAAATTGGCTGCTGCGTTTCCAACATTACAACAGTGATTACACTTCAAAAAACACTTCATTGGCTGTAAAGCGCTTTGGGATGTCCTGTGAAAGGCGCTATAGAAATGCAAGTCTTTCTTTCAAACTATATCTTTAACCAGCTCTTTGTCAAAGGGATTGTTTGATTTATCTGGGAGCTGATTGTACTGCAATGGAACTGAATGTCAGGTGCTGTGTATAACGGGCGGCCGATCTGATACCGCACGTTTTGCGGCCCCGCCCCAGATGAATTTCTAGGCCGTAATATTTTGATTTTTTTTTTGGTTTAAGTCTTTGTTCTGGGCAAAATATTTTCAGAAAGCACTTTTAAGCAATTCGTAAGGAAAACATAATCAAGCATCAGCCAGTGGCCAGACTGTGTGATTGCAGTGTGACGAGTTTAATAAGGTGGTTGCTGTTACGGACCCCGGAACGAATGGAAAAACATTGGCATTAAAGAGTGACAAAAAGAGACAGCAGAAAGTAAGATTTTGCGGATTGCAAGTGTGCAAAAACTAAAGGTGTTTAATAAGATGCAGCTCTATACTTCTAATTTGTAATTGAACAGTAACACAAGAAGGATATTATTCGCCTCCGAGTTGGAAGCAATAGAAGGATGTTACATAGAAACATAGAAACTAGGAGCAGGAGTAGGCCATTCGGCCCGTATCCAAATCCCTGCTTTCTCACACAGAATCCCCATCGAGCCTGCACCGACACATATCCCACCCTATCCCCGTAACCCCACGTATTTAATTCCCCCTAACATATCCCAACCTATCCCTGTAACCCCACATATTTAATCCCCCCCTTATTGGAAAAGTGGGACCTTCAAGGTGACCTAACAGATGTTTCCAGAATTTGAGGGGGATTGACTAAGTTGATCCAGGCAAAATTATTCAAGCTAAAATTTCAAACACTGCGGGATATAATTTTTGAAAACCAGGAAGCGAGGATTTATTAGGAAGTTCCAGCAGATCTGTTTCACACAAGGGACAATATGGGATAATGGACACACTGAGTAATCCACTGAAGCAATAAAAGCATAGAAAGAGTGGATAGGAAGGATCTGTTTCCCCAGCAGAGAGGTCAATAACCAGGGGCATAGATTTAAAGTAATTGGTAGAAGGATTAGAGGGGAGTTGAGGAGAACTTTTTTCACCCAGAGGGTGGTGGGGGGTATGGAACACACTGCCTGAAAGGGTGGTAGAGGCAGAAACCCTCATCACATTTAAAAAGTACTTGGATATGCACTTGAAATGCCGTAACCTCCAGGGCTACGGACCAAGAGCTGGAAAGTGGGATTAGGCTGGAGAGCGCTTTTTCGGCCGGCACAGACACGATGGGCCGAATGGCCTCCTTCTGTGCCGTAAATTTCTATGATTCTGTGATTAAAAAGACAAACCATTTTTTTCTATTTAATAAAAAGAGGTTCAGTGGATATTACGGGAAGGCAGGAAATGCAGTCAAGAGCAATCAAGGAAGTGGGTAGGCTTGTTGGGATAAAATTTCCTCTTCCTGCTCCTCAAATTTCCTGTGTGGTGGTCAGAGTGAGCACGGAGAAAGCTGTAACGGAGTCATATCTCACGACAGCCGGTAACCAATGTTTCCCCTAATAGGTTTTTTTGGGGTGCGCGGCCTATTCACAGTTTCGCGCATGCACGAAATTTAACATCGGAAAAGCCGGTCCCGGGCTGCGCGGGACAGGCAGAAAGCCGCGCAGCTTAGAGGGAACGTTGCCGGTAACATGGTAGCGAGAGGCACCACTGAAGAGAAAGTATGTGCGGAGTTACCATCCAATCTTCGGAAAATTACCCAGCTGAATGAGATGTGTTGGAGTTTGTTACTGCGGCTCTAAGATCACCTTTAAGGTTTATTTCACTTCACGTAGTCAGATTAACCAGGACACGAAAAGCAATAGCTAAAATGACAGAGTATTGAAACGACTGTACTCTACAAATACTAAATGAGCACAGGAACAGGAGTAGGCCATTTAGCCCCTCGAGCCTGTCCGGATGAAGAATCTTACACCTACTTAAGCTTCCTGGCTTTCTCATCTGCGCTCTGCAGTTTTCGGAGTCTCATCCTCTCTCGTGGAGTCATTTTCTGAACTTCAGACTGCTCGCGTAGTGTCTGCAGGTGAATCTTCTTCTGTCTAGAAAGAAAACGCAGAATAGTAAAATAAGTCATGTTGTAGGCTCCTCCGTTATTGCTCGATGTAACGCACGCCACTAAGTCACACGGACCAGGACGGCTATAAGCTCAATCCTTCTGCTGCATTAGGTAATCTCCGACAGGCCAACAGTAAGAGCTCAGGCAGAGACAACAGAATCAGCCACGGTTCCCATTTTTTGATTGCTATTTGACGATTCTTACTGGTAGTGTGTGCCTGCAGGTGAAGACCAGATCTGACTCGGTTCCAATGCTCCCATAGAAAGAAAGAAAGACTTGCATTTATATAGCGCCTTTCACAACCTCAGGGCGCCCGACCAAATACATATAGGCTAAATCTACTAGTAAGATTTATTTACAGAGAAGCCAAGATCTTCAGGAACAGCGAAATTAGAATTAATACATGGAGCGGGGAGGGGGGGAGGGGGGGGATGAACTTCTTACAACGCTTGATACTTCTTGAGACTTTTCAACGACACAGTCAGGCTTATCTTTTGATAAACCTTCCTGATGCAAAACTGTATAAAGACATTGCAAATCTCAGCACAGCCACGGCAACATTCCCATTAAGCTGCGCGGCCGCGCAGCGGTCTGGCGATCCCGCGCAGGCCGCTCACCGGCTTCGATATGGGAAAAACAGCGTGCGTGCTAAAAATCTGAATGGCTGCGCAACCAGTTAAAGGGCCCGCGCACCGGAAAAAAACAATGAGAGGGAACGTTGATCCGCGGAGTTTAACATTCCTGGCAGAACGAAAGAGTATAGGAGAATTCTCCACTACCAGTCTGTCCAAGTCGGAGCTGTCAATGATCCATGCTCAAAGGTACATAAAATGTTAATAATCCACTGTCTCGGTTCTGAGTATCTGGCCCTGTACAATTAAATTTTCGCCGAGATCAATAATCTCGACTAACTTCCTGATCAATCAACCTGCCCTGGTTCTGTAGACAATGGCCCGTATTTTCCGATCCCTATGGGTGTGTACGAGCTGTGTACACACCCGTAGAGACCTTGCAAGTGCCGGTTTCAGGCATGTGAAGCGCATGCGCTGAAAACCAGCATTTCTGATCTGTCAAGAATCCTCTTGACAGATCGCACGCCTGCCCTGGAGAAGGGCCTCTGCGGGGGGAGAGTTCTGCTTTCTGCACAACTTCCGCCTGCTGAAATCCCTTAAAAATCTTACGCCTGGTAAAAGCCTGCGTAAGGCTTGTTTTTACCAGCATAAGAGTTTAAAAAAAGTAAAAAAAATATTTTTTCACTCATTTATAATTTTAAAATACTTTTTAAATAGGTAAGTTTATTTTTAGCCCCGTAAAAAACTTACATTTTTGTTTAAAATATTTAATTTAATGTAATTTTAACTAATTTTAAAAACGTGATTTAAAAAAAAAATTATTTAATATTTTGATGTGTTTTTGGAGTGATCTCCATTCATACTTTTGACAGGTCTAAGCTGTCAAAAGTGTGAAGGGAGATTCCCTTCTTTCATTGGTTCCCCATGGCCCACGTGATCCCAGGGACACTTGCGAACCGCATGCGCCACTGGGATACCTGGGCCTCTGCGCATTTCGTAGAGCAGAGGCCCAGGAGCGGAGATGGCCAGACCTATGGAGCCCGTAGTCCGTAGATTTTTTCCAGATCGGAGGCCTCCGCACGCAGGAAGCCTCCGATCGGAAAATAGGGGCCAATGTGTTTCTCATCTTTCGTTTTGTTATTTGGTAATGGACGACAACTTCGATATATAACTTCCACATACAGTATCAGCCATGGCTCAGTGGGTAGCACCCTTGCCTCTGAGTCAGAAGGTTGTGGGTTCAAGTCCCACTCCAGAGACTTGAGCACATAAATCTAGGCTGACACTCCCAGTGCAGTGTTGAGGGAGTGCTGCACTGTCAGAGGTGCCGTCTTTCAGATGAGATGTTAAACTGAGGTCCCGTCTACTCTCTCATGCAGATGTAAAAGATCCCACGGCACTATTTCGAGGAAGAGCAGGGGAGTTATCCCCGGTGTCCTGACCAATATTTATCCTCAATCAACATAACAAAAACAGATTATCTGGTCATTATCACATTGCTGTTTGTGGGAGCTTGCTGTGTGCATATTTGCTGCCGTGTTTCCCACATTACAACAGTGACTGCACCTCATTGGCTGTAAAGCGCTTTGAGACATTGGGTGGTCGTGAAAGGCGCTATAGAAATGCAAGTCTTCCTTTTCCTTTATAACTCTAACTTTTTTAAAACTGCATGAAATAAAGACAGAAATGTCTCTATTTTGTTACTGGGAGCACGCAGTTGTCATCTTGCTCACCCTGGGGAAAGTAAAAGCAAAAGATTGTTTGCAAATGATGTAGTTTTAATTGGCAGTATTGGTGACAGAACTACACCATTAACATGTCGACTGTCAGCAAAACCAGTTGAAACGTAACAACCTCATTAATACCAAATGGAGCAAGCTCTCTCTAGGTTGTTATTAAGAGGAGCTGGGAAAGAGCACTTAACCTAGTCAGACCAGAGTGCACATCCTTTTCTGCCTAATTGAACATATGCCTTATCTCAACTTACATTCCCATTACTGAAAGCCCGTCTCTCACCTGGGACTATGGTTCCCACCTATAAACTGACACTGGCATGAAAATGCCAAAAAATACATAATTAGTAGCGGTTCATGTCCGACACGCACACATGAATAATGAAATTCGCTAACATCTTAGTATATGGCGGCCTATATTTCTGTACAACAACTGTGTTACACTAATACGATAGCAAAATACTGCGGATGCTGGAAATCCGAAATAACAACAGAAAACGCTGGAAAAACTCAGCAGGCGAGGCAACATCCGTGGAGAGAGAAACAGAGTTAACGTTTCAGGTCGAAACCCTTCGTCGGAACTGAGAGAGCAAGAAATAAACAGATAAAAATGCAAGGGGGAGGCTGGGGGGAGGAATAAAAGAACAAAAGGGATGGTCTTTAGTGAGTAGAAACATTGAGAGATGCTCAAGGCAAGACGAGATGGTAATGGGACAGGTTGAGAAACAAAAGGTAAGGTGTGAAATGCTGGCAGAATCAGAGACAGCTGCCGTGGGGGGAGAGAGAGAAAAAAAGGAAAAAGGCACGGACCAAAAGAGTGGATAAAATGTGTACATATGTGGTAGGGGCCGGGGTTATGATCTGAAATTGTTGAACTCGATATTGAGTCCAGAAGGCTGTAAAGTGCCTAAACGGAAGATGAGGTGCTGTTCCTGGAGCTTACGCTGCGCTTCCGTGGAACAATGCAAGAGGCCGAGGACGGTGAGGTCTGAGTGAGCGTGGAGGGGTGAATTAAAATGACAAGCGACCGGAAGCTCGGGGTCACCCTTCCGGACTGAACGGAGGTGTTCCGCAAAGCTGTTCAGTACACTGTTCAGTTTCCTTCCTTCTGAACTGATTATTTTCCTTCTTGAAAATCTGCTAAGAATGCATTTAGGAGTTGGTGATGACTATTCAAGGCGCTTTCTCGTGAAATGGAGAGACTGAATAAAACATGAGGCAGGGCTGGAATATTTGTTACTACGCTAATTTAGTGATACAGGCTTTTACCATACAATAATGATTGTCATCTCAGGATATCAGGTCCATTATTTTGCCTCATTTATCTACTGACTCCTGGCAATACATTTAGATTGGAAAACATTTTACTAAGCTGTTCCTCCAATTTTGTATCCTACTTCTGTTGAAGGCAAAAGGTTTCACAGGCACTGTCAACACCGCCCCCCCCCCCCCCCCCCCCCCCCCACAAAAGCAGCCATTCATCACGTGCAAGGTTTGGTGATTTGGTTTGACAAGCTATTTTAACCTGGGTGTCAGCCGTGGCTCAGTGGGTAGCACTCTTGCCTCTGAGTCAGAAGGTTGTGGGTTCATAGTCTCACTCCAGAGACTTGAGCATACAAATCTAGGCTGACACACCAGTGCAATGCTGCACTGTCAGAGGTGCCGTCTTTTGATGCGACGTTAAAATCTTTTTTTGCACACTATGAGAATCAAGGGATATGGGGATCGGGCAGGAAAGTGGAGTTGAGGTCGAAGATCAGCCATGATCTTATTGAATGGCGGAGCAGGCTCGAGGGGCCGAGTGGCCGACTCCTGCTCCTAATTCTTATGTTCTTGTGTTCTTAAACCAAGGCCCCGTTTGCCCTTTCAAGTGGGCGTGAAAGCTCCAACGACACTATTTCGAAGAAGAGCAGGGGCGCTCTCCCTGGTGTCCTGACCAATACTGATCCCTCAACCAATATCACAAACGCAGTGACTGTTGCCAACGAACCGGAGGCTGCACAGAAGCGTACTGCTCACCCCAACAACCGGAAGCATGATGTTTCTGCTGTTTTTAAAACAATCATGCTAACGAGCCCGCTCCCTCCCCGGCTTTTAAAAAAATGTTTTACGTGCGCGCGCATGTACAGACCGCTTCCAGTTCGTTGGCAGCAGTCGTGTCCTATCACAAAAAACTGGTTGCCTGCAGCGCTCCCTTTAATTATTTTTTTTTGGCCCGCGCGGCCCCGTTAACGGGCTGCGCGGGCCATTCAAAATTCCGCACATGCGCAGTTTATCTATTTAAAGCCGGCTCACCGACTGCGCGGGACCCGCGTCTGACAGCAAGATATGTTGTGCTTCTTGAGAGGCAGGAGAAGTGGGTAATCATCCCAATTGATCGCCAGTGAATTTATATTGCAATTAGGGATTCCGTGTTTATCCGTTCCTTTAGATTGGAAAATTGCACATGTCACTCCATTATTTAAGAAAGGTCAGAGAGGGAAATCAGGGAATTAGAGACCAGCTAGCATAACATCTGTTGTCAGGAAATTACTAGAGTCTAGAATGAAGGATAGAGTGACTGAACACCGTGAACATTTTCAGCTGATCAGAGAGAGCCAGCATGGATTAGTCAAAGGGTGGGTCATGCCTGACACATCTGATTGAATTTTTTGAAGAGGTGACTAATGTAGTGGACACGGGACTGTCTATGGATGTTAGTTACATAGACTTCCAGAAGGCATTCGATAAAGTCCCTCATCAGAGACTGTTTGCTAAAGTTGAAGCTCATGGAATTGAGGGCAAATTATTGACCTGGTTCGGAAACTGGCTGAGCAGCAGGAGGCAGAAAGTAGGGATAACGAGCAGGTACTCAATTTGGCAGGATGTGACAAGTGGTGTATCTCAGGGATCTGTGTTGGGGCCTCAACTATTCACTGTATTTATTAACGACTGCGTTGACAAAATAGAGAGCCACATATCCAAGTTTGCCAATGACACAAAGATAGGCGGCATTGTAAGCTGTGTAGATGGAAGCATAAAATTACAAAGCGATATTAATAGATTAAGTGAATGGGCAAAACTGTGGCAAATGGAATTCATTAGAGACAAGTGTGAGGTCATCCACTTTGGACCTAAAAAGGATAGAGCAGGGTAATTTCTAAATGGTGAAAGGCTAAAAACAGTGGAGGTCCAAAGAGACTTGGGGGTCCAGGTACATAGATCATTAAAATGTCATGCACAGGTACAGAAAATAATCAAAAAGGCTAATGGAATGCTGGGCTTTATATATCTAGAGGACTAGAATACAAGAGGGTAGAAGTTATGCTGCAGCTGTACAAAGCCCTGGTTAGACCACACCTGGAGCACTGTGAGCAGTTCTGGGCACCACACCTTAGGAAGGATATATTGGCCTTGGAGGGAGTGCAGTGTAGGTTTACCAGAATGATACCCAGACTCCAAGGGTTAAATTCCGAGGCGAGATTACACAAACTAGGGTTGTATTCCCTGGAATTTAGAAGGTTAAGGGGTGATTTTTAATCGAAGTTTTCAGGATATTAAGTGGAACAGATAGGGTAGATAGAGAGAAACTATTTCCACTGGTTGGGGAGTCTAGGACTAGGGGGCATAGTCTAAAAATTAGAGCCAGACCTTTCAGGAGTGAAATTAGGAAACACTTCTACACACAAAGGGTGGTAGAAGTTTGGAACTCTCTCCCGCAAACGGCAACTGCTGCTAGATCAATTGTTAACGTTAAATCTGAGATTGATAGATTTTTGTTAACCAAAGGTATTAAGGGATATGGGGCAAAGGCGGGTATATGGAGTTAGGTTGCAGATCAGCCATGATCTCATTGAATGGCGGAACAGGCTCGAGGGGCTGAATGGCCTCCTCCTGTTCTTATGTTCCTG
Organism: Squalus acanthias; assembly: GCA_030390025.1. NCBI lineage: Eukaryota > Metazoa > Chordata > Chondrichthyes > Squaliformes > Squalidae > Squalus > Squalus acanthias. The sequence continues at coordinate 4,511,009 of CM059428.1, forward strand.
ATAAGATTAACCCATACACGGCACATATAGGGATGTAGGCTTTGGATCATAGGAGAACTTGGTCTGCTCGTAGGAAGTGCATTTTGGCCGCCAACATTGAAGAATGCGGGGATCTGTACCCCGACAAGAATATTTATCAGGGACACCTAATGAATCCTTAATCCCATTAACCTTAACTCCTTAATCAAAGAGCTGCCTGAGGTTTATCACTCAGACTATGCCTAAGGGAAAATTATGCCTAAATTTAGCTCGCTGAACAGTCTTAAATCAACCCAGCTCACATTAATTTAGCATTTACACGACCCAACCTCCCATTAGGATACCAGAAGCTACTGAGTGAGTAAACTAACCAATTCTTGCCAAATTGTCAAAGAAAAAGCCAGAGGATAAAGTCATGCCCTAACATTTCTTTATTAACTTTATGATCGTAATTAGCAGGTTTAAAATTTAGATTATGAGCGTGCAAATAATTGTTTACCCGATGCGGTTTGCCGACAGAATGAATGATGGAGGTTGCACAGCCAGTTCAGGTGTATCACAGTAATCTAGCCCTGGACAAACTTAGAAGCTCCAAAGCAATATTGGCTTGCACTTGCTCTTGTAATTAACACGGTGGCATAGTGGTTAGCACGGTTGCCTCACAGCGTCAGGGACCCGGGTTCGAATCCGGCCTCAGGTGACTGTCTGTGTGCAGTTTGCACATTCTCTGCGTGGGGTTTCCTCCGGGTGCTCCGGTTTCCTCCCACAGTCCAAAGATGTGCGGGTTAGGTGATTTGGCTATGATAAATTGACCTTTAGTGTTAGGGGGATTAAATATGTGGGGTTACGGGGATAGGGTGGGAATATGTGTTGGTGCAGGCTCGATGGGCCGAAATGGCCTCTATCTGCACTGTGGGGATTCTGTGAACACTAAAGCCTAGAGATGTGTCTCGGGCGGTTGCGCACAGCGAGCGGTGTCGGATCGGCCGCCCGTTATATGCGGCTCCATCGCGGTCAATGACCCAAACAACAGGCGCTGCCTATAACGGGCGGCCGATCCGATACCGCCCGCTTTGTGCCACCGCCCGAGAGGAATTTCTAGCCCTATCTCTCTAAGTTAATATTCTGCAAGTTTCATGCTTAGATAAGGGACAGAGGGATGATTAACGCACAAACATAGCTGAGTTAAAGCACAATGTTGAGGCCCTCTATAGATGCATAAAACCTTGTGGAACATTAATTACCATTTATACATGCCCAGTTCAGAAAGGGTGTTTTTATTCTTTCCCCAGACTAACATTTACATTGATTCTGCTCTTGATTTCATACTTGTTTCTTGCTACCACAAAGACCTCTTTCACTAGATGGACAAGGGCAGCAGGCGCATGGGAACACCACCGCCTCCAAGTTCACCCACCATCCTGACTTGGAAATATATCGGCCGACCCTTCATCGTCGCTGGGTCAAAATCCTGGAACTCCCTCCCTAACAGCACTGTGGGAGTACCTTCAGCACACGGACTGCAGCGTGACATTCCAGATGGCCACTGGTAGTACCTTCCTCAACTCTGCTGAGCTCGGAGGGGAGTAATCAGGGTACTAATTTCTTGATTGTGATAAACTCATACGGCTAAACAGTGTTTCATTAGGTCCTTGAGTGTGTGCGTGTGCGATAAATCAAAGATTTTCATCCAAAAGCCATGGGATGTGGAAAAACAAAATAAACCGCAGAATACACAGACTAATAATGGTGAATTGATTGGAGCAAGGTGGCAGGGAACAAGCACAAATTAATTTACGCTCGGGTAATCTCAGTTGATCAACGTATATGTTTTGGAATATGATTTCAAACCATTTGTAGTCAACTGTGTGATTTATGTGGTAATTATTTATGCAAATTCAATTCAACAGCTTGTGATTATAATATGCGTTCCCTCCAATTAACATGTTGCCAATTCTGCTTCTAATTACTGAGCTAGCTCACACCCACAGTTGCTTCTTATTCCTTCGTAATTGTAAATTTTACGTAAATCATATTCTGGTTTATAATTACCACCTACTCTCTAAATGTCGACACGTCTTCCTCTGACTACATTTGTTTTGAATTAGTTTATGGTGATTTATATTTGAAAATTCGCTATATAGCTTTCGCAATATGAATTCCTCAGTCCAATTAGCTGCAAAGCGCCAGAATGAAGCTGACACAATGATTTGAGATGTGACTATTTGAGTACTTCACTCCATTTAAATAATACTTAGAAATATACTTGTGAATGATCAATTCATTTTGGAGGCTCTGTAATAATTGGTTAACATGAGGGTCACTATTTACCTTGATCAACTGGCAATGATGCTTGATCAAAAATCATTCGGCCCAACTGGTCCGTGCCGGTGTTTGTGCTCCACTTGAGCCTCCTCCCACCCCTCTTCATCTCACCTCATCAACATATCCTTCTATTCCTTTCTCCCTCATGTGTTTATCTAGCTTCGTCTTAAAGGCAACTATGCAATTCACCTCAACCACTCCTTGTGGTAGCGAGTTCCCCATTCTCACCGCTCTCTGGGTAAAGAAGTTTCTCCTGAATTCCCCAGTTGGATTTATTAGTGACTATCTTATATTTATGGCCCCTACTTCTGGTCTCCCCCACAAGTGGAAACATCTCTATGTCTACCCTATCAAATCCCTTAGTAATTTTAAAGGCTTCTATCAGGTCACCCCTCAGCCTTTTCTGTTCAGGAGAAAAGAGACCCAGCCTGTTCAGCATTTCCTGGTAAGTTATAACCTCTCAGTTCTGGAATCATCCTTGTGAATCTTTTTTGCACCTTCTCTACTGTTCTCATTGCTGGTGTTCCAACCATGCCCCGTTATTTCTCCTATATGGCCAGTGTGTGAGCCGGGATATTGAACTAGCTGGCAGGCTAGTTGACGATGTGGGCATCACACAAAGCCCAATCCTGATCTTATCCTGTGTACACACAAGTGGTTTTCAAAGTCCTTTTTGTGTGTAGCACCCTCTCCTAATATTAGCAGATCCCAGGGGAGCCCTTTCAAATACTGACACCCCCTAACCCAGAAACCCCTTATTTAAACTTTCTAACAATGGTGTCAGCAACCCACGGAGCTTTCATTGATTCTGTGTCAGCCGTGGCTCAGTGGGCGGCACCCTCGCCTGAGTCAGAAGTTTGTGGGTTCAAGTCCCACTCCAGAGACTTGAGCACAAAAATCTAGGCTGACACCCCAGTGCAGTACTGCGGGAGTGCTGCACTGTCAGAGGTGCCGTCTTTCGGATGAGATGTTAAACCGAGGCCCCGTCTGCTCTCTCAGGTGGATGTAAAAGATCCCATGGCACTATTTCGAAGAAGAACAGGGGAGTTCTCCCCGGTGTCCTGGGCCAATATTTATCCCCTCAATCAACATCACTAAAACAGATTATCTGGTCATTATCACATTGCTGTTTGTGGGAGCTTGCTGTGCGCAGATTGGCTGCCGTGTTTCCTACATTACAACCGTGACTACACTTCAAAAAGTACTTCATTGGCTGTAAGTGTTTTGGGATGTCCGGTGGTCGTGAAAGGCGCTGGAGAAATGCAAGTCTTTCTTTCACAACAGCAGAAATAACGAGCTAATAATTCAACAAGTACAGAAACTGATGGCATATGGATAGACATCTGGCAACCTCACAGACCTCCTAGGTTCTATAAATCCACCAGTTTGAAATCATGTGGTGCACACATGGCATTTTCAGCACAAGTCAGTGGATCAGCGGATAGCAATGTTTCCCTTTACCTCAGAATCAGGGAGGCCAGTTGCAGGCATGTTACTAACAATCATGTACCTTATCCCAATTGGGGGCGGAGGGGTGAAAAGCAGAAATGGATGAATATGCGTGAATTTTACTTCACAACAGGAGGAGGCCATTCAGCCCCTCGAGCCTGTTCCACCATTCAACGAGATCGTGGCTGATCATCATAGAAATTTACAGCACAAAAGGAGGTCATTCGGCCCATCGTGTCTGTGCCGGCCGACAAAGAGCTATCCAGCCTAATCCCACTTTCCAGCTCTTGGTCCGTAGCCCTGTAGGTTACGGCACTTCAAGTGCATATCCAAGTACTTTTAAATGCGATGAGGGTTTCTGCCTCGACCACCCTTTCAGGCAGTGAGTTCCAGACCCCCACCACCGCCCTCTGAGTGAAAAAATTTCTCCTCACCTCCCCTCTAAACCTCTGACCAATTGCTTTAAATCTATGCCCCCTGGTTATCGACGCTCCTGATCTGAGAGATATAGGTTGGCCAGCACGCAGAGAACTCGCTGCTCTTCTGGAAATGGTGCACGGAATCTTTAATATGTCCCACAGCATGTCCCACAGCAGGGCTCGAAAACGCAACCTTTCTGGCTCCAAGGCAAGAGTGCTAGCGCTGAGCCAAGCTGACATATCGATTACCTTTGAAGATCAGTGTGTTTGAATGCAGAACCTACCCCCTGGAATCTTAAAGGATCAGTGGCCACAGTAATACCGATAAAATAGAGAAAAGTGCTTTCCAACAGAGTTTTCCTGGTTCTTTAAATAAGTTTGTGAAACTATCTGGGAGGGTGGGCAATGTCTTGACCTCCATTGTCCAGCTCCAGGCTGCAGACTTCAAGCAAGCATGTGTCAAATTCAAACCTGGTCATTTTACAAACACCGCAGCAGACGTGTCTTAGCGCCTTTTGGAAACCACAACACGCAGACACGTCTTTGATCCAAAGCAATTTTTGAAAAGTAAATTTGAATCTCCTGTTGCTTTATTCAGGGAGAGTTGAGGGTGGTTTTTTTTTAATATAGAAGTTGGGCCTGCTAAAGTGCCAGCCGTAGCTCAGCGGGAGGCACTCTCACCACTGAGTCAGAAGGTTGTAGGTTCACAGTCCCATTCCAGAGACTTGAGCACAAAAACCCAGCCTGACACTCCAGTGCCAGTACTGAGGGAGTGCTGCCCTGTCGGAGGTGCCGTCTTTCGGATGAGACGTTAAACCGAGGCCCCGTCTGCTCTCTCAGGTGGACGTAAAAGATCCCATGGCCACTATTTCAAAGAAGAACAGGGGAGTTTCCCCCGGTGTCCTGGCCAATATTTATCCCTCAATCAACATCACTAAATCAGATTATTTGGTCATTATCACATTGCTGTTTGTGGGAGCTTGCTGTGCGCAAATTGGCTGCAGCGTTTCCTACATTACAACAGTGACTACAGATCAAAAGTACTTCATTGGCTGTAAAGTGCTTTGGGATGTCCGGTCGTCCTGAAAGATGCTATATAAATGCAGGTCTTTCTTTCTAAACCTTACCTACTGTCCATTGCACTCCCAGAGACACAGATGCCTGCACCCCCCGCCCCCCGCACCCACCCCCGCCCCCCCCCCCCCGCACCCGCCCCCCCCCCGCACCCGCCCCCCACACCACCACCCCCGCCCCCCCCCCCCCGGCACCCCCCCCGCACCGCCCCCCCGCACCCACCCCCGCACCCACCCCCCCGCCCCCCGCACCCCGCACCCCCCCCCCAACACGGTATCTCTCCTTTCTCCTCTGCTCTTTTTTTAAACTCATTCCTGGGATCTGGGCGTCACGGGCAAGGTCGGCATTTATTGCCCATCCCTAATTGCCCTTGAGAAGGTGGTGGTGAGCCGCCTTCTTGAACCGCTGCAGTCCGTGTGGTGAAGGTGCTCCCACAGTGCTGTTAGGGAGGGAGTTCCAGGATTTTGACCCAGCGACGATGAAGGATCGGCGATATATTTCCAAGTCAGGATGGTGTGTGACTTGGAGGGGAACTTGGAGGTGGTGGTGTTCCCACGCGCCTGCTGCCCTTGTCCTTCTAGGTGGAAGAGGTCGCGGGTTTGGGAGGTACTGCTGAAGAAGCCTTGGCGAGTTGCTGCAGTGCATCTTGTAGACGGTACACACTGCAGACACGGTACGCCGGTGGTGGAGGGAGTGAATGTTTAAGGTGGTGGATGGGGTGCCAATGAAGCGGGCTGCCACGTCCTGGATGGTGTCGAGCTTCTTGAGTGTTGTTGGAGTTGCACTCATCCAGGCAAGTGGAGAGTTTTCCTTCACACTCCTTACTTGTGCCTTGTAGATGATGGAAAGGCTTTGGGGAGTCAGGAGGTGAGACACTCGCCGCAGAATACCCAGCCTCTGACCTGCTCTTGTTGCCACAGTATTTATGTGGCTGGTCCAGTTAAGTTTCTGGTTAAAGGGGACCCCCAGGATGTTGATGGTGGGGGATTCGGCGATGGTAATGCCGTTGAATGTCATGGGAGGTGGTTAGACTCTCGCTTGTTGGAGATAGTCATTGCCTGGCACTTGTGTGGCACGAATGTTACCTGCCATTTATCAGCCCAAGCCTGAACGTTGTCCAGGTCTTGTTGCAGGCGGACATGGACTGCTTCATTATCTGAGGAGTTGTGAATGGCACTGAACACTGTGCAATCATCAGTGAACATCCCCACTTCTGACCTTATGATGGAGAGAGGTTCATTGATGAAGCAGCTGAAGATGGTTGGGCCTAGGACACTGCCCTGAGGAACTCCTGCAGCGATGTCCTGGGGCTGTGATGATTGACCTTCAACCACCACAACCATCTTCCTTTGTGCTAGGTATGACTCCAGCCAGTGGAGCGTTTCCCCCCCCCCACCCCCCCCCCCCCGAGATTCCCATTGACTTCAGTTTTACTAGGGCTCCTTGATGCCACACGGTCAAATGCTGCCTTGATGTCAAGGGCAGTCACTCTCACCTCACCTCTGGAATTCAGCTCTTTTGTCCATGTTTGGACCAAGGCTGTAATGAGGTCTGGAGCCGAGTGGTCCTGGTGGAACCCAAACTGGGCATCAGTGAGCAGGTTATTGGTGAGTAAGTGCCGCTTGATAGTACTGTCGATGACACCTTCCATCACTTTGCTGATGATTTGAGTGTAGACTGATGGGGCGGTAATTGGCCGGATTGGATTTGTCCTGCTTTTTGTGAACAGGACATACCTGGGCAGTTTTCCACATTGTCGGATAGATTATAGGGAACGGTAGCATAGTGGTAATGTCACTGGGGTAGTAATTCAATGAGGCTGGACTAATGATCCGGAGATGTGAGTTCAAACCCCACCAGGGCAGCTGGGGAATTTAAATTCAGTTAATTAAATAAATCTGGAATAAAAAGCTAGCATCAGTAATTGCAACCATAAAACTACCGAATTGTCGTAAAAACCCATCTGGTTCCGTAATGTCCTTTAGGGAAGGAAATCTGCCGTCCTTATCTGGTCTCGCCTATATCCAGACCCACAGCAATGTGGTTGACTCTTAACTGCCCTCTGAAATTGCCTAGCAAGCCACTCAGTTGTAACAAACTGCTACGAAACATTATAATAAGAATGAAACCGGACGGACCACTGGCATCGACCTCAACACCGGCACCGGCTACGGACATGGCAACGGCACACCCAGTCCTCCTCACCAACATCTGGGGACTTGTGCCAAAATTGGGATTGAGAGAGCTGTCCCGCAGAGTAGTCAAGCAACAGCCTGACATAGTCATACTCACAGAATCATACCTTTCAGCCAATGTCCCAAACTCCTCCATCTCCATTACTGGGTATGTCCGGACCGACCAGCAGTGGCGGCACAGTGGTATACAGTCGGGAAGAGTGGCTGTGGGAGTTCTCAACTTTGACTCCGGACCCCATGAAGTTTCATAGGCAATGAAGCCTCCTGCTGATTACCACCTACCGCCCTCCCTCAGCTGATGAATCAGTACTCCTCCATGTTGAACACCACTTGGAAGAAGCACTGAGAGTAGCAAGGATGCGGAGATGCCGGTGTTGGACTGGGGTGGACAAAAATGAGAAGTCGCACAACACCAGGTTATAGTCCAACAGTTTTATTTGAAATCACGAGCTTTCAGAGCGCTGCTCCTTCGTCAGGTAAAGTGAAGGAATACAAATCCCTTTAGTAGCAAGGGCACAGAATGTACTCTGGGAGGGGGACTTCAATGTCCATCACCAAGAGTGGCTCGGTAGCACCACTACTGGCCAAGTCCTGAAGGACATAACTGCCAGTCTGGGCCTGCGACAGGTGGTGAGAAAACCAACACAAGGGAAAAACCTCGTCCTCACCAATCTACCTGTTGCAGATGCCTCTGTCCAGGACACTACTGGTAGCAGTGACCACTGCACAGTCATTGTGAAGATGAAGTCCCGTCTTCACACTGAGGATGCCCTTCATCGTGTTGTGTGGCACTACCACCGTGCCAAATGGGATAGATTCAGAACAGATCTAGCAGCTCAAAACTGGGCAACCATGAGACACTGTGGGCCATCAGCAGCAGCAGAATTGTATTCCACCACAATCTGTAACCTCATGGCCCGGCATATTCCCTCACTCTACCATTACCATCAAGCCAGGGGACCAACCCTGGTTCAATAAGGAGTGTAGAAGAGCATGGCAGGAGCAGCACCAGGCGTACCTAAAAATGTGGTGCCAACCTGGGGAAGCTGCAACACAGGGCTACATGCATGCTAAGAAGCAGAAGCAGCATGCTATAGACAGAGCTAAGCGATCCCACAATCAATGGATTAGATGAAAGCTCTGCAGTCCTGCCACATCCAGTTGTGAATGGTGGTGGACCATTAAACAACTAACAGGAGGATGAGGCTCCAAGAATATCCCCATCCTCAATGATGGCGGAGCCCAGCACGTGAGTGCAAAAGACAAGGCTGAAGCGTTTGCAACCATCTTCAGCCAGAAGTGCCGAGTGGATAATCCATATCGGCCTACTGAAGTCCCCACCATCACAGAAGCCAGTCTTCAGCCAATTCGATTCACCTCACGTGATATCAAGAAACGGGTGAGCGCACTGGATACAGCAAAGGCTATGGGCCCCGAGAACATCCCGGCTATCGTGCTGAAGACACTTGTGCTCCAGAACTAGCCGCGCCTCTAGCCAAGCTGTTCCAGTACAGCTTTCAACACTGATCACACAATAGGGCCTCTCCCTCTCACTCTCTCCCCACTAATCTCCCATTTGAACAGTCTCTCTCTTCCTATCCATCAACAAGATGATCCCCCTCCCTTCCACTCCCCGGTTTCTCTCTTTTATCTCCACAAGATCTATCCCCTCTTTCCTTATCCAACCACCTAAATAGGGGCCGTTTCTTCCTCTCCCTCTGACCTCCCAAAGAGATCATCCAAGGGCGATGTCTCCTCACTGCCCTCCTTCAGGAAGATCTTGTTCACTCCTCCTCAATATCATTTGTGTCTCTCCATTCCCCAGACTGCGGCAATACTGAGATTAGCATTCACAGATATTTTTTCGACGTTTCTAGCCCTATAATCATTAAATTGAGTCTAAAAGCAATACAAAAAATATCAATTTATCAAATTGGAACATATGACATAAATGATATGCAGTTTCGGGCAATCCAATTTTATCTAATATTGTTCCAATCAAATACCATCAAAGGAATTATATATTTTCCTCCTCCTGGTCCTGCAATACTTTCTCTGATTTCTGTATTCAATCTGTGGGTTTTTAATATTTTCCCTCCCCTCCTCTTTCTCTTCTTTCTACAGTTTCTGCAATATTTTCTTACTCTTCTGTGCCGTAAAGTTCTATGATTCCTAATCTGAGTGTCTGTTCTCCAGATGTTTCTGCAGCATCTGTAATAGTTTCTCTCCAACATGTTTCCTTTCTCTCACACACAGACACACACACACACACTCAGACACACAGACACAAAGACAGGCACAAAGACACACACACACACTCAGACAGACACACAAACACACACTCAGACACACACACACAGAATCAAAGACAGACACACACACACACTCAGACACACAGACACAAAGACAGGCACAAAGACACACACACACACTCAGACAGACACACAAACACACACTCAGACACACTCAGACACACACACTCAGACAAACTCACACAGACACACTCAGACAGACACACACACACTCAGACAGACACACACACACTCAGACAGACACACACTCAGACAGACAGACACACACAGACAGACACACAGACACACACACACTCAGACAGACACACACAGACACACTCAGACAGACACACAGACACTCAGACAGACACACATACACACACACACTCAGACACACACACTCAGACAGACACACACACACTCAGACAGACACAAAGACAGACACAAAGACACATGCACACAGACACACTGACAGACACAGACGTACACAGACACACACACAGACACACACACAGACACAGACACACACACACACACACTCTGCAGTTTTTGTAACATTTTCCTTCTCTTTCTCGGAGTATCTGTTTCTGTACCTGTCTCTCTGTCTGCCTCTTTCTGTAGCTGCCTCAAAGCAATTCACACGACAAACTGCTCTGAAGTGCAATGAATGTATTGTAGGCAAACAAATGTTATTTTGCGTGATATCAGACAGTGCCACTTGAGCTATCAATCAGTTTTGATTCGAAACAGTACAGCAAGTAATCAGGTGTTTCACAAACGTACTTTGTGCTCGACAAGCAGTTGTTTTGTTCTCTAGTCTTTTGAGCGATACGCTCATCCAACTTTATTTTGCATGTGTTAGCATGCAGTAGAACACATGATTACTGGTTCGTCAGCTTCAGTTGTTTCAATACAGTTCTGTGAACATTACACCACACTGACCCCTACTGTCAGCGTTTTAAAAATACTGTGGGGGTGAAATTGGATAGCGCTGGCCTGGCAGTGTGAACTTAGCACAGGGAACGATCCTTGCACTAGAATGGGGAGGCCTGAGGCACACCCAGCATTGGGCCACAACAACAAAAACAACAACTTGTATTTATATAGCGCCTTTAACGTAGTAAAACGTCCCAAGGCACTTCACAGGAGCGATTATCAAACAAAATTTGACACCGAGCCACATGAGGATAAATTAGGGCAGGTGACCAAAAGCTTGGTCAAAGAGGTTGGTTTTAAGGAGCGTCTTAAAGGAGGAAAGAGAGGTAGCGAGGTGGAGAGGTTTAGGGAGGGAATTCCAGAGCTTAGGGCCCAGGCAGCTGAAGGCACGGCCACCAATGGTGGATCGATTAAAATCAGGGATGCTCAAGAGGCCAGAATTAGAGGAGCGCAGAGATCGCGGAGGGTTGTGGGGCTGGAGGAAATTAGAGAGGTAGGGAAGGGGCGAGGCCATGGAGGGATTTGAAAACAAGGATGAGAATTTTAAAAACGAGACGTTGATTAACCGGGAGCCAATGTAGGTCAGCGAGCACAGGAGTGATGGGGTGAACGGGACTTGGTGCGAGTTAGGACACAGGCAGCAGAGTTTTAGATGACCTCAAGTTTACGTAGAGTGGAACGTGGGAGGCCAGCCAGGAGTGCGTTGGAATAGTCATGGAATGATCCTTGTGCTGGAACAGGTAGACCCGAGGCACGCTCGATAATGGACCTCCAGGAACGATCCTTGTGACACTCATAAAATGTCACACTTGCAACAGTTTTACAGAAGCAGCCTTTTAATGAAAAACGGGATCATTGTTTATTTTGGTGTTGCTGCAATTACTGATCCACTAACAAAATCAGGGAATGCACAGCTTGGAAACGTACGATTCCTGAGAACATGAATTTAGGGAGAAATCTGGTGTTGCCCATTCTTCATTCTAAGATGGATTTCACCTCAAAGCAAAGGTGACTTATATCACAGGCAGCCTGCGGGAAAGGTTTAAGGCCCAGCGGACCCAACATTTAAAGGCTGAAATAAAAACAGGAAAAAAGAAATGCCGGATATGTGCAGCGAGTCAGTCAGTATCTGAAAATACAGGTTCTTGACCCTTCAGGTGTATAGCCCAGAATCAGAGCAATTATTCCCCTAATCAAGACTAGCCTTGAGGTCTACATAAGAACATAAGAATTAGGAGCAGGAGTCGGCCGTACGGCCCCTCGAGCCTGCTCCGCCATTCAATAAGATCATGGCTGATCTTCGACCTCACCTCCACTTTCCCGCCCGATCTCCATTGATTCTCCCTCGAGTCAAAAATCTATCGATCTCGGCCTTGAATATACTCAACAACTGAGCATTCACAGCCCTCCGGGGTAGAGAATTCCAAAGATTCACAACCCCGAGTGAAGAAATTCCCCCTCATCCCAGTCCTAAATGGCCGACCCCTTATCCTGAGACTGTGACCCCTAGTTCTAGACTCTCCATTCAGGGGAAACAATGTCTCTGCATCTACCCTGTCAATCCCCCATAGAATCTTGTATGTGTCAATGAGATCACTTCTCATTCTTCTAAACTCCAGAGAGTCTCGGCCCAATCTACTCAATCTCTCCTCATAGGACAGCCCTCTCATCCCAGGGATCAATCTAGTGAACCTTGGCTGCAGCCCCCCTCTAAGGCACGTAAATCCTTCCTTAGGTACGGAGACCAAAACCTGTCGAGCCCTCTCAGAATCTTATATGTTTCAACGAACTGGGTCTTACTTACAATGCATTCCTGATTTGAAGGGCTTCTTTTTGGGACGTTGTTGTCTTGTCTTTCAGGGTAATGTTTGAAAACTTGCATTTGATATTCTGTCATTTACATTGGAAGAAAAACACACAGTGATTAAAAGGTGCCACCGTAGGTGCTTTGGATGTTCACAAAATGCCAGGGAACATGTACCTGAAATCTAAAGAACAGCGAAGAAAGAACATTAGAAAATACAGCTACAAGCATCTTCGTGCAAAATAAACAAAAGCAGTTGCTCCAGATGGATTGTGCAAAGCAAAGCCCTTGAAAACAAGGAGCAGTCATTCGAGCAATAAAATGTCCAAGGTGAAAGCTACTGTTCTTTACTGGAACATTATGTATCATGCATCTATCCTGTAACAATGGGTATTCACTTACAATATACACTGAGTATGCTATTCTCATCTACAATGCAAGGAAACCCAGTATCACTTCAATTCAACAACAACTTGTATTTATAGAGCGCCTTTAACGTAGTGAGACGTCCCAAGGCACATCACAGGAGCGATTATCAAACAAAATTTGACACCGAGCCACACAAGGCGAAATTAGAGCAGGTGACCAAAAGCTTGGTCAAAGAGGTCGGTTTCAAGGAGGAAAGAGAGAGAGAGGTGGAGAGGTTTAGGCAGGGAATTCCAGAGCTTAGGGCCCAGGCAGCTGAAGGCACGGCCACCAATGGTGGAGCGATTATAATCAGGGATGCTCAAGAGGCCAGAATTAGAGGAGCGCAGATATCTCTGGGGGTTGTGGGCGCTGGAGAGATTACAGAGATAGGGAGGGGTGAGGCCACGGAGGGATTTGAAAACAAGGATGAGAATTTTGAAATCGAGGCGTTGCTTAACCGGGAGCCAATGTAGGTCAGCGAGCACAGGGGAGATGGGCGAACGGGACTTGGTGCGAGTTAGGACACGGACAGCCGAGTTTTGGATGACCTCAAGTTTACGGAGGGTAGAATGTGGGGGGCCGGCCAGGAGAGCGTTGGAATAGTCAATTCAAATCACAAGTTACAACTGCCCATCAATCATTGTCTGCCATGGCATCTCCCGTCAGTAAATCCCAAGTTCCCATTACCCTTCTCTCACTGTCTGACGTGGCATCTCCCGTCAGTAAATCCCAAGTTCCCATTACCCTTCTCTCACTGTCTGACGTGGCATCTCCCGTCAGTAAATCCCAAGTTCCCATTACCCTTCTCTCACTGTCTGACGTGGCATCTCCCGTCAGTAAATCCCAAGTTCCCATTACCCTTCTCTCACTGTCTGACGTGGCATCTCCCGTCAGTAAAGGAAAAACAGCTGTAACTCAATGCTTTTCAAAGGTTGGTTTGATGGCATTGATGAAACCACTCAGGGTTTATCCTTGTGACTTACAAACCCCTTTATCTGTCAGTAAATCAAAGAGTCTCTTGTAACACTCTCCAGCCTAGATGCTGTCTCGATATAAAATAGTCCAAAGCTGTTTCATCACTTACTTCTGTGGCTGTTAACTACCGCGCTCTGTATAATGAGCAAGAGGGCTGCTGAACTGCCAAGAGCTGTTTCTTTATTCCGCATTCAGGAAGGCAAAAGAGAATAAATACTGTGCAAAAAAGTATTTACTCAATCTGATTAGACAGATTGTATGCCAGCATGGCTGAGGCACTAAATGAACGAAAGAAAGACTTGCGTTTATATAGCGCCTTTCATGACCACCGGACGTCTCAAAGCGCTTTACAGCCAATGAAATACTTTTGGAGTGTAGTCACTGTTGTAATGTGAAAGGCGCTATATAAATGCAAGTCTTTCTTTCTTTCTATATTACAATTTAACATTGCAACGGTGCATCATTCTGGATGCCACAACACGAAAATAAAGGATTAGATAGGATATACGGCACAGAAACAGGCCATTCGGCCCGACCAGTCCATGCCGCCGTTTATGTTCCACTCGAGCCTCCTCCCGTCTTTCCTCATCTAAATCTATCAGCGTAACCCTCTATTCCCTTCTCCCTCATGTGCTTATCTATCCTTCCTTTAAATGCATCCCTACTATTCGCTTCAACCACTTCCTGTGGTAGCGATTGATTGAAGACTAAGATAAGCATTATGTAGGGCCAAGAACTTAGTGAGAGTTTACAGATATACCTGGAGCTGCTGGTCAATGTACGGAATTTTGAGAATTTCTGCCGCTGCTGGACGGTGTGCAGGATCCTTCTGCAGCATGCTGTGAAAAAGAAAGTGCAACGTATTGGTGGCGGGGGGTGGGGATTGTGGAAGAATGCAGTGGTGCAGACAAGCCTACAAGGATATTACTTTCAGCTGAAGGCACGCTTACCTTGCCATGATTGCATTGAGCTTGTCGGAGCACCTGTCTGGCAGTGACGGAGTCTCACCGTCCACGATTTTCAAGATGACGGACATGAAGTTATGGCCAGTGAACGCATGATCCAAGCAGCACATTTCATACAAAATGCACGCCAGAGACCTAGAGGTTGAGGAGAGAAGAAAGATGTCCTACAGTGTAAGTATACACCAGAAGAGAGTAGCTAAAGTTCAAAATTAAAATATTGAATGAACTTTTACTATTTGAAAAAAAGAAAGACTTGCATTTCTATAGCGCCTTTCCCGACCTCAGGATGTTCCAAAGCGCTTTACAGCCAATGAAGTACTTTTTTTTTTAAGTGTAGTCACTGTTGTAATGTAGGAAACACGGCAGCCAATTTGCACACAGCAAGCTCCCACAAACAGCAATATGACAATGACCAGATAATTTGTTGTTAGTGATGGTGATTGAGGGATAAATATTGGCCCCAGGACACCGGGGATAACTCCCCTGCTCTTCTTCGAAATAGTGCCAGGGGATCTTTTACTTCCACCAGAGAGAGCAGACGGGGCATCGGTTTAATGTCTCATCCGAAAGACGGCACCTCCAACAGTGCAGCACTCCCTCAGCACTGCACTGGGAGTGTCAGCCTAGATTTTTGTGCTCAAGTCTCTGGAGTGGGACTTGAACCCACAACCTTCCGAGAGGGCTTGATAGGGTAGAAGCTAAGAGGCTGTTTCCCCTGGCTGGAGAGTCTAGAACTAGGCGGCACAGTCTCAGGATAAGGGGTCAGCCATTTAGGACTGTGATGAGGAGACATATCTTCACCCAGAGGGTTGTGAATGTTTGAAATTCTCTACCCCAAAGGGCTGTGGATGCTGAATCATTGAGTATATTCAAGGCTGAGATCGATAGATTTTTGGACTCTAGGGGAATCAAGGGATATGGGGACCGGGTGGGAAAGTGGAGTTGAGGTCGAAGATCAGCCATGATCTTATTGAATGGCGGAGCAGGCTCGAGGGGCCGTAGGGCCGACTCCCGCTCCTAATTCTTATGTTCTTATGTTATTACATTTGGCTGCTTTGCCTCTGGATAGATTGCCACTGCTCCTCATTAAAATTTCAGTGCCAGGATCTCAAGCAACAGACCAATAGTAGTCATGACCTCTGTGTTCTCAGAGTTAACTGAACTCAAGGGACCCAGGGCAAACAAATGGTTTCAATCCTTGAGACCGCATTACTGGCAGCACAAGCACGATTGTATTAAGAAACCATAATAGAGTAACGTTGTTCTCCTGGGAGTATAATGTAATGAAAATACACAATGGTTTCACAAAATACATTAGTGGTCAGAATGTGGAACTCGCTACCACAGGAGTGGTTGAGGCGACTGGCATAGATGCCTTTAAGGGGAAGCTGGATAAGCACGTGAGGGAGAAAGGAATGGAAGGATATGTCGCTGGTGTTAGGTGAAGAAGGGTAGGAGGAGGCTTGCGTGGAGCATAAACACTGGCATGAAACACACAAGATTCTGAGGGGGATTGACAGGGTAGAAACTGAGAGGTTGTTTCCCCCTGGCTGGAGAGTCTAGAATGAGGGGGCATAGTCTCAGGATAAGGGGTCAGCCATTTAGGACTGAGATGAGGAGGAATTTCTTCACTCAGAGGGTTGTGAATCTTTGGAATTCTCTACCCCAGAGGGCTGTGGATGCTGAATCGTTGAGTATATTCAAGGCTGAGGTCGATAGATTTTTGGACTCTAGGGGAATCGAGGGATATGGGGATCGGGCGGGAAAGTGGAGTTGAGGTCGAAGATCAGCCATGATCTTATTGAATGGTGGAGCAGGCTCGAGGGGCTGTATGGCCGACTCCTGCTCCTAATTCTTATGTTCTCAGGGACCTGTTGGGGTGAATGGCCTGTTTCTGTGCGGTAAATACTATGTAATATGTGAATGGAACTCCTGTAAATACAAGAAAAATCCGCTCCACTGCATTGCCACAGAGGAAACAAAATTTAATAAGAATTCAGCCCATAGTGTAATAATGGACAGCTTTGTGATCAGGTGGTGTATAATGTTGACTCATACTGAATTCTATTCTCCAAAAGTATTTTTATTAGCAGCAGGTGAGAAACCATATTAGATCTGTCTGCAAGGGAACTTTGCCAGCTACTTTGCACAATAATGATTCTTGCAAAGCAATCTAGAAATCTGGCAAAAGCTGCCCAGCAGCTTCTAAAAGCACTGACAAGAGCCCTAAAAAAACTGACAGCTCACAAACAGTCCAAAGGTGAGCTTCTCGTCACAAACCCACATCTATTTTGCAACTGCAAATGCGACTGTGCAACCTGGTGAGGGAGTTCACTTCAAAAATACACTGGCTGAACTCGAGTGATGTTGTGACATGTTGCAGGGGGAAGGACGGCAGCAGAAAGACTGACCGGGTCCCTTCCAATTGGCCGTAGTCTGTGCCAGCCCCCACAGCTGTTGCGAACCCGGAACCAGAACCAGACCCAGAACCAGACCCAGAATCAGAACCATACCCAGAGCCAGACCCAGACCCAGAACCGGACCCAGAACCAGACCCAGACCCAGAACCGGACCCAGACCCAGAACCAGACCCAGACCCAGAACCAGAACCGGACCCAGACCCAGACCCAGAACCAGACCCGGCCCCGGCCCCGGCCCCGGACCCAGAACCAGCTCTAACCCCAAACCCAAACCCAGATCCTGCTCCAGCCCCAGTCCCACACCATCCTGTCTTGGAAATATATCGCCGACCCTTCATCGTCACTGGGTCAAAATCCTGGAACTCCCTCCCTAACAGCACTGTGGGAGCACCTTCACCACACGGACTGCAGCGGTTCAAGAAGGGGGCTCACCACCACCTTCTCAAGGGCAATTAGGGATGGGCAATAAATGCTGGCCCTGCCAGCAACACCCACATCCCAGGAACGAATTTAAAAAAAGCCAGATTTGGTGATGGATGGCTAAAATAGTTGTGTCCCTTGGACTTGAAGCAGTGAAGATATGGGGGGTTAAACCAGTGGGAACAACCAGGATGGGAGAAGGTAAAGATTTTAATGAGGACTAGGGCATCAAAGCTGGAAGTGAGGGAATAGTTGAGCAGATCAACCAAAAATATTGTGACAAATGGAAGGCCAAAAGCTGGGTAGTTGGCAGCTTAAAAGTGATTTGGGGAGAGTTACTTTTCCAGGGTCAGACACAAAAGGAAGTGGGTTGAAAGGGACGGTGGGAGATACAAGAAAGAGGACTTGTCTGTGATTAAGATCATGGAAGCAGAGAGGCTTTGTGAGATGGCAGGGTCAAGGGGGTGGCCATGAATATGGGTAAGAGAGATTATATGGAGGGAGAGTTTAAGCGAGGACAGAAGGGCAGTTAAATCAAAGGAGAGATGGCCAGGTGAATTCTGATGGAGATTGAAATCACCAGGTAGATTCTTCACTCAGTGCAGAGACTGAGGGAGGAAAGGAGGGAGAATAGCTCAGTGAGAAACTCGGGAGTGGAGCTAATAGGTAGTCTTTTTGTAGGGGCTCAAACCAAGCATCCACAACCTAGGCACATGCAGCATCGAAAAGACCAGAAATCAAATTCTTGGGCAGTTAACAGTTTACAAAATTCTAGGCTGACACTCCAGTGCAGTGCTGAGGGAGTGCTGCACTGTCAGAGGTGCCGTCTTTCGGATGAGATGTTAAACCGAGGCCTCGTCTGCTCTCTCAGGTGGACGTAAAAGATCCCTTGGCACTATTTCGAAGAAGAGCAGGGGAGTTCTCCCTGGTGTCCTGGGGCCAATATTTATCCCTCAACCAACATCACTAAAACAGATTATCTGGTCATTGTCACATTGCTGTTTGTGGGAGCTTGCTGTGCGCAAATTAGCTGCCGCGTTTCCTACATTACAACAGTGAGTACACTTCAAAAAGTACTTCATTGGCTGGAAAGCGCTTTGGGACGTCCTGAGGTCGTGAAAGACGCTGTATAAATGCAAGTCTGTCTTTGTGAATTATTAATTTCACGTCTGAAGATATTCGAGTCACACTCCTGCTCTGGTCACGACATGTCCTCTTCATCTGAAGTTTCCAGTAAGCAAGTGTAAGAAGATTAATGGAAATGAGAAATAATTTATGTTTGATTGATCTAATGTGAAAGATTCTGCTAAAGAGCAAATGTCACCAGTTCTACGAGCAGCACTTCCAACCAATCCGTGCAGGTTATCATCGAACATTCCAAAGCCAAAAGGAGTTGCCTGAATATTGGAAAATTCAAATAAAGGCCGAAGTTGCTGTTGAATCGCATTAAAAAAGAATTGCTACCGCAATGAAAATATATTCAGGTTTCGCTGATTCGACATTTATTAAAATACAGGCCACGTAGCGAACAGTAAATGCAGCAGAGTTTGCACAATCAAAAAGGAATAAAATATAAACGGAGAGACTGTATTGCATTTCTCATACTAGGAAAAAAATATCAGCATAAAACAATTAAAGATCAACCAGAGATATTAGAATATTTTACCAATTTAAAAAGAAAAGAGAAAGACTTGCATTTCTATAGCGCCTTTCACGACCACCGGACGTCCCAAAGTGCTTTACAGCCAATGAAGTACTTTTTGAAGTGTAGTCACTGTTGTAATGTAGGAAACGTGGCAGCCAATTTGCGCTCAGCAAGATCCCACAAACAGCAATGTGATAATGACCAGATAATCTGTTTCAGTGATATTGATTGAGGGATAAATATTGGCCCCAGGACACCGGGGAGAACTCCCCTGCTCTTCTTCGAAATAGTGGCCATGGGATCTTTTACGGCCACCAGTTTAATGTCTCATCCGAAAGACGGCACCTCCGACAGTGCAGCACTCCCTCAGCACTGCACTGGGAGTGTAAGCCCAGATTTTTGTGCTCAAGTCTCTGGAGTGGGACTTGAACCCACAACCTTCTGACTCAGAGGCAAGAATGCTACCCACTGAGCCACGGCTGACACTAATTTGAACGGAATACTTTAAACTCATTCGTGCACATGTACACACACAAAAAAACTTACCTAGTTTCCCTTCACTTATTTTCTTCCAGGTGCTTATTGTCTAGAAGGAACAGTTAAGGTACTTCTACTTTAATGCTGTACACTTCCTGTTATGAGAGAGCAACGCTGGTGCACCACTCCCCCACTCCCACACTCCCCCACTCTAACTGGGGAGCAAGGCTCCCAACACACACTGGCTCTCCTTTTATCTGGACCTGCACGCAGAGCAAAATGTATAACAACAAACTTGCCTTTATATAGTACCTATCTCCTCCAGCCCCACAACCTCCGCCGAGATCTCTGCGCTCCTCTAATTATGGCCGCATGAGCATCCCCGATTTTAATCGCTCCACCATTGGCGGCTGTGCCTTCAGTTGCCAAGGCCCTAAGCTCTGGAATTCCCTCCCTAAACCTCTCCGCCTCTCTTTCCTCCTTTAAGATGCTCCTTAAAACCTACCTCTTTGACCAAGCTTTGGGACTCCTTATGTGGTTTGGTGTGAAATTTTGTTTGATTACGCTCCTGTGAAGCGCCTTGGGACATTTTACTCCATTAAAGGCACTATATAAATGCAAGTTGCTGTTGTTGTTAACGTAGTAAGACCTCCCCAGACCTCATTACAGTCTTGGTCCAAACATGGACAAAGGAGCTGAATTCCAGAGGTGAGGTGAGAGTGACTGCCCTTGACATCAAGGCAGCATTTGACCGAGTGTGGCATCGAGGAGCCCGAGTAAAACTGAAGTCAATGGGAATTGGGGGGAAAACTCTCCACTGGCTCGAGTCATACAAAGGAAGATGGTTGTGGGGGTTGGAGGTCAATCATCACAGCCCCAGGACATCGCTGCAGGAGTTCCTCAGGGCAGTGTCCTAGGCCCAACCATCTTCAGTTGCTTCATCAATGACCATCCCTCCAACATAAGGTCAGAAATGGGGATGTTCGCTGATGACTGCACAGTGTTCAGTGCCATTCGCAACTCCTCAGATAATGAAGCAGTCCATGCCCACATGCAACAAGACCCGGACGACATTCAGGTTTGGGCTGATAAGTGGCAGGTAACATTCGTGCCACACAAGTGCCAGGCAATGACCATCTCCAACAAGCGAGAGTATAACCACTGCCCCTTGACATTCAATGGCATTACCATCGCCGAATTCCCCTCCATCAACATCCTGGGGGTCACCATTGACCAGAAACTTAACTGGACCAGCCACATAAATACTGTGGCAACAAGAGCAGGTAAGAGGCTAGGTATTCTGCGGCGAGTGTCTCACCTCCTGACTCCCCAAAGCCTTTCCATCATCTACAAGGCACAAGTCAGGAGTGTGATGGAATACTCTCCACTTGCCTGGATAAGTGCAGCTCCAACAACACTCAAGAAGCTCGCCACCATCCAGGACAAAGCAGCCCACTTGATTGGCACCCCATCCACCACCTTAAACATTCATTCCCTCCACCATTGGTGTACCATGGCTGCAGTGTGTACCATCTACAAGATGCACTGCAGCAACTCGCCAAGGCTTCTTCAGCAGCACCTCCCAAACCCGCGACCTCCTCCACCTAGAAGGACAAGGGCAGCAGGCGCATGGGAACGCCACCACTTCCAAGTTCCCCTCCAAGTCACACACCATCCTGACTTGGAAGTATATCGCTGTTCCTTCATCATCGCTGGGTCAAAATCCTGGAACTCCCTCCCTAACAGCACTGTGGGAGTACCTTCACCATACGGGCTGCAGCGGTTCAAGAAGGCGGCTCACCACAGCCTTCTCGAGGGCAATTAGGGATGGGCAATAAATGCTGGCCTTGCCAGCGACGCCCATATCCTATGAACAAATTTAAAAAAAGAAGCTGACAACTGAAATGCAAAAAGCAAGAGCTGGGCGCCAATTGCATCTTTCAAAGTATATTCAATTCCAAGGCTATTTGCCCAGCACTGCCAGATAGCAATCTATCTCAGGTCTACAGAAGTACTGCAGTGACAAAATTGAAGTTTTATCTTTTTAAAGTGTATTGTATTTTTAGCCTGGAGTGGAGGGGATGGATAATTCAGCAAAGTGCCAATGTATCTCAACAGAAGGAAAACGCTGGTTAGGTTTACGTTAGCAGTCTCAAACTTTGAAAAATCCTGCCAGCTCCCCAGTTACTAATGAATCATAGAATCACAGAAATATACGGCGCAGAAGGAGGCCATTCGGCCCATCGTGTCTGTGCCGGCCGGAAAAAGAGCTCTCCAGCCTAATCCCACTGTCCAGCTCTTGGTCCGTAGCCCTGGAGGTTACGGCACTTCAAGTGTACATCCAAGTACTTTTTAAATGCGATGAGGGTTTCTGCCTCTACCACCCTTTCAGGCAGTGAGTTCCAGACCCCCACCACCCTCTGGGTGAAACAAGCTCTCCTCAACTCCCCTTTAATCCTTCTACCAATCACTTTAAATCTATGCCCCCTGGTTATTGACCTCTCTGCTCAGGGAAATAGGTCCTTCCTATCCACTCTATCCAGGCCCCTCATAATTTTATACACCTCAAGTAAATCTCCCGTCAGCCTCCTCTGTTCCAAAGAAAACAACCCCAGCTTAACCAATCTGTCCTCATAGCTAAAATTCTCCAGTCCTGGCAACATCCGCGTAAATCTCCTCTGTACCCTCTCGAGTGCAATCACATCCTTCCTGTAATGTGGTGACAAGAACTGTACGCAGTACTCCAGCTGAGGCCTAACTAGTGTTTTATACATTTCAATGACTCGAACATTACTTTTCTGTCCGAAATACAAGTGCCATCACGACAAATGTTACTACTATAGAAATGGATAACACAGCACGGAGTAGAAAGAGTCCAGCTCCATTAGACAGCAAGGCAAAGAAAAGTTAAAAACTGACTGGACCTCTTTCAGGCTCGCTAAATAAGTAATTCCTACTTATTGAATAAATGCAACACAATGTTTCTTTTAATCTAATTTCTCTTTTATTTTAAACACACAAGTGACAATTTCCTATTACAGGGATGAGAGGGTTTACCTATGAGGAGAGATTGAGCAGATTGGGCCTATACTCTCGAGAGTTTAGAAGAATGAGGGGTGATCTCATTGAAACATATGAGATTCTGAGGGGGGATTGACAGGGTCGATGCTGAGAGGCTGTTTCCCCTGGCTGGAGATTCTAGAACTAGGGGTCACAGTCTCAGGATAAGGGGTCGGCCATTTAAGATCAGATGAGGAGGAATTTCTTCACTCAGAGGGTTGTGAATCTTTGGAATTCTCTGCCCCAGAGGGCTGTGGATGCTGAATCGTTGAGTATATTCAAGGCTGAGATCGATAGATTTTTGGACTCATGGGGAATCAAGGGATATGGGGATCGGGCGGGAAAGTGGAGTTGATTCGAAGATCAGCCATGATCTTATTGAATGGCAGAGCAGGCTCAAGGGGCCGTATGGCCAACTCCTGCTCCTAATTCTTATGTTATTAGAACAGGTAAGGGCAACGGGGATGATGTATAAACCAGAGACTTAAACAGTAAAGATCAGTTACCAGATTCTAATTTTATATTGTGTCTTTTTGATATGATTGTTCTCTGTATCCTGTATTTCTTGATCGGAATTGATTTAGTTACAGATCAACTCTGCAGAGAGCTACAGCTCAATCCGGCAGTTTTGAAAACTCGTATGCAGTTTAGCAAACCATTTGGGGACTTTTCCTACATTACAACAGTGACTACACTGCAAAAAGTATATCACTGACTGTAAAGCGCTTTGGGACGTCTGGTAGTCGTGAAAGGCATTATAGAAATGCAAGACTTTCTTTATTTACTTTCTTATCATTTTGAAACTAGATTATAAAGTGATAACATTTAGTTTTTAACACGCTGTGCAGTTAATAATGTTCCACATTAACTAATTTAATCACCATCGAACACATATAGGCTTGCATTGCACTTTGTCAATTTTATATATATATTCCTGCTGTAATAAAGAAAGAAAGAAAGTCTTGCATTTCTATAGCGCCTTTCACGTCCACCGGACATCCCAAAGCGCTTAACAGCCAATGAAGTACTTTCTGAAGTGTAGTCACTGTTGTAATGTAGGAAACGCGGCAGCCAATTTGCGCACAGCAAGCTCCCACAAACAGCAATGTGATAATGACCAGATCATTTTTTTTTTAGTGATGTTGATTGGCTGAAGAACACATACTCGGAATAGAAAAAAAAAATCATTAAGACATGAAATCGGACTCGGGCTGTACTCGTATGAATTACAACAGTAACAGTTATACTAAGCGCTGTGGCAAATTATGCAATCAGTAATGAGAGGCATTTGTTCTGAATGTCTTAACTCATTCACCAGTCTATTAACATTCCCGAGGAGCTATTAGTACAGCAGGTACATGTTCTTCTCTATAATAGGAATTGTATCCAAGTGTCTACGTGCATTAATCCGATCCTGAGTGCTTTTTATTATTTCAATATAGAGTTTTATGCAGATGAAGGAATCAATGCCATGTTGTTTTCAGTTTTACTCCAGGACCACAGTTTCCATTTATATACCTCACGAAGATGAAACACCTCAGAGGTGAAAGGTAGACCAAAGAATAGGAAGCAAAGGCTTTTGGGAGGGGGGTTTTTGGGGATGGGGATTAAAGAGGACGAAGACGTCCTCAGAGGAACGGATTTTCAGGAGCTTTCTGAAAAGTCTTTCGGATGTGACGTTAAACCAAGGCCCCGTCTGCTCTCTCAGGAGGATGTAAAAGATTCCAGGGCACTATTTCAAAGACGAGCAGGGGAGTTCCTCCCCGGTGTCCTGGCCAAAAGGAAGAATGCACCTACACTTTAAGAGGTGCAGACTGTCTTTAAGAAGTGCAGGCTAGTTTTAATTGGAGCAAGCCTCGCGTGAACCTGGGCCCCCTGCTGAGCGTTCAGCCACTCGGCCTCACGTTCAGCACTGGGCTGAACGCCGCAATCATGCTAATCAGCAGGCAGCACGAAGGTCGGGTGCTGCCTGCATTCCTTTGAATGGGCGCGGGGTGATCGCGCATCGTGATCCCCGTGCCCATTTTCGGGAGCAAACGAACTTCTAGGCCAATGCCTTTAATGGGTTAGATTTTACAAATTAGTGTTGTTGCCGCAGTGGCCAACATGCCCCGAGTGATTTTCTATTCAGTAACTGGGGTGCGAAGATAAGAACATAAGAAAATAAGAATTAGGAGCAGGAGTAGGCCATTCGGCCCCTCGAGCCTGCTCCGCCATTCAATAACATCATGACTGATCTTCGACCTCTACTCCACTTTCCCGCCCGATCCCCATATCCCTTGATTCCCCTAGAGTCCAAAAATCTATCGATCTCAGCCTTGAATATACTCAACGATTCAGCATCCACAGCCCTCTGGGGTAGAGAATTCCAAAGATTCACAACCCTCTGAGTGAAGAAATTCCTCCTCATCTCAGTCTTAAAAGGCCGACCCCTTATCCTGAGACTGTGCCCCCGAGTTCTAGACTCTCCAGCCAGGGGAAACAACCTCTCAGCATCTACCCTGTCAATCCTCCTCAGAATCTTACATGTTTCAATGAGATCTCCTCTCATTCTGCCAAACCCCAGAGATTATAGGCCCAATCAGCTCTGGGAATGCTAATTCATAAAATCTACCTAAATATCTCTTAGTTTTACAATATCATTGGAATTATAATGTGTGCAAGGCAGTCACTGATCTTTTTTCTCTGTATTTATGGTGCTGTTACATTGTCGATTTTCACAAATCCTGTTTAGGGAGAGGGGACCTCCACACGCTTTTGTCAGGTGTTGTCCGCGCTGGGCTGCACTGAGCAATTAGTCCATGCGCAGGTTTAACAAAATAAAGGACTCTTCCACAGACAAGTTAATCTTAGTGAAATTATTAGCGAAATGAAAGTAGATCTAAAAGAGACGGAGACATGATTTTGTCATATGCTGCCTGCCTCGGAAATAACTCATCCGAACATACTGACTACCCACTCACCATATGTCAGACTTGGAATCGTAACCCTGGTGACTGAGCACCTCTGGACTCATGTAGTAGGGCGTCCCAGTAAACGTTGTTGCCAGGTCGCACGAACCCATCAGAAGGCGAGAAACTCCAAAGTCTCCTTTTTAAAAACAAAAAAGAGAAGAAATTATTTTTCTGTCTTAAGAAAACGAAATCGGAGTTGGAAACATTTGGCCAAATTTTAACTTTGCTCTAAAAGTTGCAACAACCATTTCCTGACATTTTTTACAGGCCTATCAGCTAGAATCATAGAATCCTAGAATGGTTACCGCACAGTAGGAGGCCATTCGGCCCGTTGAGCCCGTGCCAGCTCT
The DNA here is from genome assembly GCA_030390025.1 of Squalus acanthias. NCBI lineage: Eukaryota > Metazoa > Chordata > Chondrichthyes > Squaliformes > Squalidae > Squalus > Squalus acanthias. The sequence continues at coordinate 4,537,155 of CM059428.1, forward strand.
CTGCAAGAGCGCTTCAGCTAGTCCCACTCCCTCGCCCTTTCCCCATAGCCCTGCAGATTTTTTTTCTTCAGGTACTTATCCAATTCCCTTTTGAAAGCCACGATTGAATCTGCCTCCACCACCCTCAGGCAGCGCATTCCAGATCATAACCACTTGCTCTGTAAAAAGTTTTTCCTCATGTCGTCTTTGGTTCTTCTGCCAATCACCTTAAATCAGTGTCCTCTGGCTCTCGACCCTTCCGCCAATGGGAACATTTTCAGTCTATCTACTCTCTCTGGACCCCTCATGATTTTGAATACCTCTATCAGATCTCTTCTCAACCTTCTCTGCTCTACAGAGAACAAACCCCAGTTTCTCCAGTCTATCCCACGTAACTGAAGTCCCTCATCCCTGGAACCATTCTTGTAAATCTTTTCTGCACCCTCTCTAAGGCCTTCAGATCCTTCCTAAAGTGCGGTGCCCAGAATTAGACACAATACTCAAGTTGAGGTCGGACCAGTGTTTTATACAGGTTCATCATAACATCCGTGCTTTTGTAGTCAGTCCTTTGGCCAGGCTCATGCATTAGACCGCCAACAACTGTGCCAATTAGATGGAGCGAGGGCTGGAAAATTCAGATGTGACCAGACTGCCACTGACACCTAGAACATAAGAGGCAAACCGTGCCTCAATTATTTTATCATCTATCTTGAATCCTACTGGACAACGATAAAACAAGTAAGATGACGAACAGCAAACAACCACAAAGATGTGTGCAGATGATGCAGGCTATTCGGCCATCTAGATCATCTACCGTAGGAACCTGGAGTCCACCCACATTCGCAGCTGGCTTCCTCTTGAATGACTCCAGAGATATTGCTGAGGTAAAACCATGTATATGAGTATAAGAGTAAAGACGTCTTACTGCAATTATATAGGGCCCTGGTGAGACCACACCTGGAGTATTGTGTACAGTTTTGGTCTCCTTACCTAAGGAAGGATATACTTGCCACAGAGGGAGTGCAACGAAGGTTCACCAGACTGGTTCCTGGAATGGGGGGATTGTCCTATGAGGAGAGATTGAGTAGACTAGGCCAATATTCTCTAGAGTTTAGAAGAATGAGAGGTGATCTCATTGAAACATACAAAATTCTTACAGGGCTTGACAGGGTAGATGCAGGGAGGCTGTTTCCCCTGGCTGGGGAGTCTAGAACCAGGGGGTCACAGTCTCAGAATAAGGGGTCGGCCATTTAGGACTGAGATGAAGAGAAATTTCTTCATTCAGAGGGTGGTGAATCTTTGGAATTCTCTACCCTAGAGGGCTTTGGAGGCTCAGTCTTGAGTATATTCAAGACAGATCGATAGATTTTTGACTATTAAGGGAATCAAGGGATATGGGGATAGTGCAGGAAAGTGGAGATGAGGTAGAAGTTCAGCCATGATCTTATTGAATGGCGGAGCAGGCTCGAAGGGCCAAATGGCCAACTCCTGCTCCTAATTCTCATGTTCTTATGTAAACAATTAATATTGAGTGCAAACGCTGATGCTGAAAATGTGAAATATCAACAGAAAATGCTGGAAACCCTCAACAGGCAGCATCGGTGGAGCGTTCATGTTTCCGGTCTGACAGAGTGGCTGTGTGCAAGAGAGAGAGAGAGAGAGACACTTAAAATACGACAGATTGGACTGATTATACACTTGTTGCTCCTTTTCTTTGTTTTAAATTATAAACAACGTTATTGTTCTCAGTGGAAAAATCATTTGTCTCTTTGTCATCAAGAGAAATCTTGTTAAAAAAAATAATGATATTGTACTTCGGTGCGATATTAAATTGATCACATAGCAGTGTGGCCTGAAATACTTTCCTTCCTCCAACTACTGCAGAGAAACTGAACCTTTGAACACAGGATTGCATAGGATATACGGCACAGAAACAGGCCATTCGGCCCAACCAGTCCATGTCGGCGTTTATGCTCCACTCGAACCTCCTTCCATCTTTCCTCATCTAACTCTATCAGCATAACCCTCTATTCCCTTCTCCCTCATATGTTTGTCCAGCCTCCCCTTAAATGCATCTATACTATTCACTTCAACCACTCCCTGTGGTAGCGAGTTCCACGTTCTCACCACTCTCTGGGTAAACAAGTTTCTCCTGTATCCTCTATTTGATTTCTTGGTGACTATCTTATATTGATGGCCTTGTGGCGGATCGCCACCTAAAACGGGCATAATCCACTCTTCCGTCTGTGGACAAACTTCCAGCCCCTCCCCTTTAAGGCACATTACCTTTAAGGCAGAAGGGGGCGGGGCCTCAGGTTTTACCCAGAGAATTCTGGGAGCAGCTCTCGCAGCCATTTTGTATAGCATGCAGTGAATAAAAGTTTCTTGTTTTCCACACATGGATTCAGCCTCCATTCGTGTTTCGCGGCAGCCTCAACATTGGTGACCCCGACGCTCAGAACGTATTCCGAGCACTGCAATGGCGGACACGAACGCAGTTTCCGTGAAACTGCCGGAGTTTTGAGAAAACCAGCCCGAAGCCTGGTTTCTCCAAGCTGAATCTCGCTTCCGGCTGCAAAATATCACCACAGATGGGACGAAGTACGACTACCTCGTCACATCACTCAGTAGCGCCGCAGTTTCCAAGGTTTGGACAACGCTGCAGAACCCACCAGAGGAAGGCAAGTACGCACATCTCAGAACAGCGCTCCTTAAAAAATTTACGGCCTCGGCATATCAGCGAAACTGCCACCTCCTCGACCTTCCAGGCCTCGGTGACGCCTCACCGTCAGACCTCCTCTCCCACATGCTCTCCCTCACCGACGAGAGCCCACCCGGATTCCTCTTCCACACGCTGTTCATCCGCCAGCTCCCTCTCAGCATCCGCCCAGCGATCGTGGCGTCCGGCCTCACGAACCTGGAAGCCCTGGCCGATAAGCTGCTGTCCGCTCACTCCAGCCGCGACGTCACTCCAGACCTGGCAGCCAATGCCTGGGCACGCCCCTCACCATCCAGCACACGGCCACAAGGGCCTGTCACCAGGCCCACGGGGCCTTCACGCCCCACTAACCCGGGCCACTGTTACTACCACGCACGGTTCGGTGCCAGGGCATAACGGTGCACATCTCCCTGCTCTTTCAAGTCCGCCCCTGTTCCAGCCCCCGCGATGGCCGTGGGCCACGCGGGCTCCCTGCTGTTCGTCACGGATGACAAAACCGTCCGCCGGTTCCTGTGCGACACTGGGGCTCAGCACAGCATCATCCCGGCCTCCGCCCTCGACATCCAAAAGGGCGAACGAGGACCGGCGCTGGCTGCTGCTAATGGCTCGGAAATCCGGACGTATGGCACCCGGACAGTCACCCTCGACCTCGCCGGTCACCGCTACCAATGGCCAAGGTGCTCTCCCCCCTCATCAGCGCAGATTTCCTGTGTGCCCACGGCTTACTGGTAGACATCCCTCGTCACCGCCTCGTGGACATGAACACCATGTCCCCCATCCTGGGCACCATGGCCCCCCGTCAACCCACCGACATGGCGTCACAGTGCCACGCCCGGGCCACGGATGACTACTCGGCACTCCTGGCCGAATTCCCGGCCCTTACCAATCCGACCTTCTCCGCGGAGGCCGCCAAACACGGGGTGGAACACTTCATCCCCACCACAGGCCCCCCAGTGTACGCCCACGCCCGCAGGCTGGACCCGGCCAAACTGGAGATCGCGCGGACCGAGTTTGCCACCATGGAACAGCTCGGCATCATCCGCCGCTCCAACAGTCCCTGGGCCTCCCCACTCCACATCGCCCCCAAACCAGGCGGAGGTTGGCGCCCCTGCGGGGATTACCGCCGCCTCAATGACGCCACCACCCCTGATCGGTACCCCGTGCCGCACATTCAGGACTTCTCGGCTAGACTGGCCGGCCGCTCAGTCTTTTCCAAGGTCGACCTGGTGCGCGGCTACCACCAGGTCCCCGTCCACCCCGCGGACGTCCCCAAGACGGCCGTAATCACCCCCTTCGGCCTGTTCGAGTTCCTGCGGATGCCCTTCGGCCTCAAAAACGCGGCCCAGGCATTCCAACGGCTCATGGACTCGGTCCTTTGGGACCTGAAGTTCCTGTTCGTCTACCTGGACAACATCCTGGTAGCCAGTTCCTCCAAGCAGGAACACCTCGAACACCTTCGCATCCTGTTCGGGCGCCTCAGCGACCACGGGCTCATCCTCAGCCCAGCCAAATGCCAGTTCGGCTTGGACAAGATCGACTTCCTCGGCCACCACATCACCCATGCTGGGGCCATTCCCCTGCCCACCAAGGTGCAGGCCGTCCAACAATTTCCCCGCCCCACCACCATCAAAGGCCTCCAGGAGTTCCTCAGGATGGTGAATTTCTACAACCGCTTCATCCCCAAAGCGGCGTCCCTCATGAGGCCCCTGTGTGAAGCCCTCCGGGGCAGGAGCGGCAAGATGGCGGTCGAATGGACGGCAGACGCGTCCGCCGCCTTCGATTCCACCAAGACCGCGCTCGCCAATGCCACCCTGCTCGCGCACCCACGGCCCAATGCCAGGGTAGCGCTCACCACGGACGCCTCCGACCACGCGGTCGGCGCCGTGTATGAGCAGTGGGTCGACGGCGCCTGGCAACCACTTGCCTTCTTCAGCCGCCAACTACGCCCCCCGGAGGTCAAGTACAGCACCTTCGACCGCGAGCTCCTCGCGCTGTTCCTGGCGGTCCGCCATTTCCGGTTTTTGCTTGAGGGCCACCCCTTCACTGAGTTTGTCGACCACAAGCCCCTGACATTCGCAATGGCAAAGACAACCGACCCCTGGTCCACCAGGCAGCAGCGCCAGCTCGCGGCAGTGTCCGAGTTCACCACGGACATCCAACACGTCTCCGGCCGAGACAATGTGGTAGCCGACTGCCTCTCCCGCCCCGCCATCCACGCTGCACACCTAGCAGTCGACTACGCTCAACTCGCAGCAGACCAGATCACCGACCCTGATCTGCTCTCCGCACCCACCAACCTACCAGGGCTACGCCTGGCCGACGTCGCCTGTGGCCCGACCGCAGTCACGGTCAAGTGCGACATATCCCTATGTCAACCTCGGCCCGTCGTCCCAGCGTCCTGGCGCCGCCGGGTATTCGACATTCTCCACAACCTCTCCCACCCCGGCGCCCGCGCATCCATCAAATTGGTAGCCAACCGCTTCGTCTGGCGCGGCCTTCGCAAGGATGTGCGTACTTGGGCCAACTCCTGCCTAGCCTGCCAACGGGCCAAGGTACAGCAACACACGAAAGCACCCCTCGAGGAGTTTACCGTCCCCTCGCGGAGATTCGACCACATCCACGTGGACATCGTCGGGCCCCTGCCGCCGTCGCAAGGCCACACGCACTTGCTGACCATCGTTGACCGCACCACACGCTGGCCTGAGGCAATTCCACTGACCTCTACCACCACCGCCGACATCGCCAGAGCCTTCGTCAGCACCTGGGTCGCACGGTTCGGCGTCCCCTCCGACATGACGTCGGACAGAGGTCCGCAATTTACCTCTGAACTCTGGACCGCCGTCGCACGCAATCTCGGGGTGACCATTCACCGCACCACAGCGTACCACCCCCAAGCACCGCGGTTAAAGAAGACCTCCACGCATCGGCAGCAGAGCTCGTGTACGGTCAGCCGCTGTGCGTACCCGGCGAGTTCCTGCCCACCGCCACGACACCCTGGTCAGCCGACCAGCAACGCCACAACTTCGCCTCACCGGCGCTGCAGTTCGCCCCGGTACCCATTGCCCGACACGGCGAATCCACCTCACACGTCCCACTAAGCCTGCACCAGGTACGGTTTGTTTTCGTCCGGCACGACGCCCACCGCGGACCCCTTCAACCCCCGTACGACGGGCCCTACAAGGTGCTACAGGCTGGGGACAAATATTTCACCCTGCAAGTGGGCGACAGGACCGAAAAAGTGTCGGTGGACCGACTCAAGCCAGCACACTCGGAGCCCGGGGAGCAGGTCCCTGTAGCTCGTCCACCTCCACGCGGCCGACCTGCCCTCAAGCCGGTTCACCCGGCTGCTCCACGCCCGGCCGTTCCACGTCCACCGGCGTCCTACAAGAGCCGCTCCGACCGGCCCATCAGACCGCCGCACCGTCTCGTCCACACCTCCTGAGCGGATTCTGGGGGGAGCTGTGTGGCGGATCGCCACCTAAAACGGGCATAATCCACTCTTCCGTCTGTGGACAAATTTCCAGCCCCTCCCCTTTAAGGCACATTACCTTTAAGGCAGAAGGGGGCGGGGCCTCGGGTTTTACCCAGAGAATTCTGGGAGTTTTCCAGAGAATTCTGGGAGCAGCTCTCGCAGCCATTTTGTATAGCATGCAGTGAATAAAAGTTTCTTGTTTTCCACACATGGATTCAGCCTCCATTCGTGTTTCGCGGCAGCCTCAACAGCCTCTAGTTTTGCTCTTCCCCACAAGTGGAAACACTCTGGCCTAGAAATTGGATAAGGCCCGAAAATGGGCGGGGGCATCGCTATTTGCCTGCGCCTGTTCAAAGTGGTGCAGGCGGCACGCAAAATTCGTGTTGATTGCAGCGCTGATCATAGCGCTAAACGTGCTGCTGATTGGCTTAGCGCGCAACCGGGGGGGGGGTGCAATATCAGGTGCAGTCTACTGGCCAATAAAATTTGATGAAAGGTCATTGAGCTGAAACGTTAACTCTGTTTCTCTCTCTCGCTGCCTGACTGGCTGAGTAGTTACAGCATTTTCTGTTTCTATGTAATATAGTGGAGTTGCACGTACTTAGATAGGATGTGTTTCTCTGCCAATTCCTGTACACACAATGTACATAAATGATAGAAGTATAAGACTGCCACAAAAAAGCTGGTAGCTAAAAGTAGGACAAGTTGTGTCAGTGATGAAGGAAGTAGAACTCTACAGACAGAACAATTTTTGGAAGATAATGAGCTGGTGCTCATTTAGTTGGCATATCAGATGAATACATTACCTGGACAAATGCAATGCACCTTCTGTACACAGAGCAGATGTGCCACAGTTACCTCTTAAAAAAAAAAAGAAATTCCTGCATTTCTACAGCGCCTTTCACGGCCACCAGACGTCACAAAGCGCTTTACAGCCAATGAAGTACTTTTTGAAGTGTAGTCACTGTTGTAATGTGGGAAACGCGGCAGTCAATTTGCTCACAGCAAGCTCCCACGAATAGCGGCGTGATAATGATCAGATAATCTGTTTTAGTGATGTTGATTGAGGGATAAATATTGACCAAGACACCGGGGGGAACTCCCCTGCTCTTCTTCGAAATACTGCCATGGGATCTTTTACGTCCACCTGAGAGAGCATGGTTTTATGAAAGGGAAATCATGTTTGACAAATTTGCTGGAGTTCTTTGACGATTTAACGAGCAGGGTGGATAAAGGGGAACCAGTGGATGTGATGTATTTGGATTTCCAGAAGGCATTTGATAAGGTGCCACATAAAAGGTTACTGCACAAGATAAGAGCTCACGGGGTTGGGGGTAATATATTAGCATGGATAGACGATTGGCTAACTAACAGAAAAGAGAGAGTCAGGATAAATGGATCATTTTCCGGTTGGCAAACTGTAACTAGTGGGGTGCCACAGGGATCAGTGCTGGGGCCTCAACTATTTACAATCTATATTAATGACTTGGATGAAGGGATTGAGTGTAATGTAGCCAAATTTGCTGATGATACAAAGATAGGTGGGAAAGCAAGTTGTGAAGAGGACACAGTCTGCAAAGGGATATAGACAGGCTAAGTGAGTGGGCAAACATTTGGCAGATGGAGTATAACGTGGGAAAGTGTGAGGTTATCCACTTTGGTAAGAAAAGTAAAAAAGCAAATTATTATTTAAATGGAGAGAGATTACAAAATGCTGCAGTACAGTCCTTGTGCATGAAACACAAAAAGTTAGCATGCAGGTACAGCAAGTAATCAGGAAGGCAAATGGAATGTTGGCCTTTATTGCAAGGGGGTTGGAGTATAAAAGTAAGGAAGTCTTGTTACAACTTTACAGGGTATTGGTGAGACCACACCTGGAGTACTGTGTACAGTTTTGGTCTCCTTATTTAAGGAAGGATATACTTGCATTGGAGGCAGTTCAGAGAAGGTTCACGAGGTTGATTCCTGAGATGAAGGGGTTGACTTATGAAGAAAGGTTGAGCAGGTTGGACCTATACTCATTGGAGTTTAGAAGAATGAGAGGTGATCTTATTGAAACATATAAGATACTGAGGGGGCTCGACAAAGTAGATGCAGAGAAGATGTTTCCCCTCATGGGGGAGTCTAGAACTAGGGGGCATAGTTTCAGAATAAGGGGTCGCCCATTTTAAACTGAGATGAGGAGTAATTTCTTCTCTCAGAGGATCGTAAATCTGTGGAATTCTCTACCCCAGAGAGCCGTGGAGGCTGAGTCATTGAATATATTTAAGGTGGAGATAGACAGATTTTCGAACAATAAGGGAGTGATGGATTATGGGGAGCGGGCAGGGAAATGGAGCTGAGCCCAAGATCAGATCAGCCATGATCTCATTAATGGCGGAGCCTATTTCTTATGTTCTTATGTCTCATCCGAAGGTCGGCACCTCCCGACAGTGCAGCGCTCCCTCTATACTGCCCTGGAGTGTCAGCCTAGATTTTTGCGCTCAAGTCTCTGGAGTGAAACTATGAACCTACAACCTTCTGACTCAGAAGGAGAGAGTGCCGCCCACTGAGCCAACCAAGCTTAAATTACAGGCAGCACAATCAGTAAAGCAAAGTCAAGGTAGATGTATTCAGTTTCTGGCAATCCTTACCTATTTTCACAATATTATTTTTTAAGAAGATGTTGTTGCTTTTTAGATCTCTGTGAAGTACCCTTCTGTGAAGATTAATAAGAAAAAAGTCAGTTGCATCACAGGTTTACAGAAAAAAAGGCAGTTTCCTGCAGCTTAAAGGGAAAAAGAAAATAAGATGTTCAGATAATAAAATAACTATAAATAGGTGCTTCCGCTCAAGCTTGTGGCAAGATTGTTTGATGATTATAACAATGACTGTATAAGCTCTATTGAACAAATGCTTATTTTTCCCCAATTAACTGCCTTCAGCTGCTTGTTTTGGAACAGCAGTCTACAAGCTCTCCGGTAGATGTGATAAGATAATTGCCTAAATCAGAGCCACATTCAGCTGTCAGCGCTAAGAGCTTTCTTCAACGAGAGGAAAGACATTTTGACAGCAACCACCCACCCCCCCCCCAAAAAAATAATAATTCTCATCTCCGCTCCCTGTCCATGCCTACAAAATGTGCGGTGCCTGAACGCCATTCCTTCGCTGTTCCGGCAGCGTGATTCTCAGGAGCACTAAGTACACACAAGTGAAAAGTTTTTTTTTTTAAAAACATATCCTATAATGTTTTCCAGTGAGTTTCTTCTTCCCCGTGTTTGAGAATCGGCCCCGATTTTAACTCCAGGCGGATTCCCCCGCTCAGGCCCCAGTTAAAATTACTGTCGGGTCTCGATGATGTCATCGGGCCGCGACACGCAAGTGTAAAGAAGGACCCTGTTGGCTCCGGGCGCCTGTCCTTGCCGCCTGCTCAGGAGAGCCGGTTAAAATTGCAGATGTTGCGACTGTGGAAGCTTTTGGACAGGTAAGAGAAGTTACACTGCACCTTTATAAAGCGCTGGTTAGGCCACAACTGGAGTATTGCGTCCAGTTCTGGTCACCACACTTTAGGAAGGATGTGAAGGCCCTTGAGAGGGTGCAGAGGAGATTTACCAGAATGGTTCCGGGGATGGGGGATCTTAGCTACAGGGACAGGTTGGAGAAGCTGGATTTCTTTTCATTAGAGCAAAGGAGGTTGAGGGGTGATTTGATAGAGGTGTACAAGATTATGACGGGTTTGGATAGGCTAGACGGGGAAAGGCTGTTCCCACTAGTTGATGGTACAAGGACTAGGGGACACCGATTTAAGGTTTTGGGCAAGAGATACAGGGGGGATGTGAGGAAAAACTTTTTTACGCAGCGAGTGGTGAGGACCTGGAACTCGCTGCCGACGGAAGTGGTGGAAGCGGAGACACTCCATGTTTTCAAGGGGAGACTGGATAGGCACTTGAGGGAAATAAACTTGCAGGGCTACAGGGATAGAGCGGGGGAATGGGACTGACTGGATTGCTCTAGAGAGCCGGCATGGGCTCGATGGGCCGAATGGCCTCCTTCTGTGCTGTTATGACGCTAACAAAATTTTTAAAATATAAATAAATAAATAAAGAGCCAGGGCGATTTTAACTGCCCACCTGCCAGGTTTCTGCTGAGCGAGTAGTGTTAAAATCGCCCTTTGGGATACAAATTACATCAGATTGCAGCATTGCAAGGAAAATGCGCAGTTACTGCAGATGTTCCCCTTGTCTAGATTCTTAAAGGTAGAAAACAAAGAGAGAAGAAAAGGTACTGAACTGTTCAACCTGACACGAGAATTGTTTCTTTCTCTATTCATCTCCTTCGCCTAGGTATGAACAAATGCTAAGCAAGAGTTGAACCAGTAGAATCATAGAAATTTACGGCACAGAAGGAGGCCATTCGGCCCATCGTGTCCCTGCCAACCGACAAAGAGCTCTCCAGCCTGATCCCACTTTCCAGCTCTTGGTCCGTAGCCCTGCAGGTTACAGCACTTCAAGCGCATATCCAAGTACTTTTTAAATGCGATGAGGGTTTCTGCCTCTACCACCCTTTCAGGCAGTGAGTTCCAGACCCCCACCTCCTCTGGGTGAAAAAAATTCTCCTCAACTCCCCTCTAATCCTTCTACCAATTGCTTTAAATCTATGCCCCCTGGTTATTGACCTCTCTGCTAAGTGAAATAGGTCCTTCCTATCCACTCTATCTGGGCCCTCATAATTTTATACACCTCAATTAAATCTCCCCTCAGCCTCCTCTGTTCCAAAGAAAACACCCCCAGCCTATCCAATCCTTCGACAATCAATGACTTCACCTGACGAAGGAGCAGCGCTCCGAAAGCTTGTGATTTGAAATAAAACTGTTGGACTATAACCTGGTGTTGTGCGACTTCTCACATTTATCCAATCCTTCCTCATAGCTAAAATTCTCCAGTCCTGGTAACACCCTCGTAAATCTCCTCTGTACCCTCTCTAGTGCAATCACATCCTTCCTGTAATGTGGTGACCAGAACTGCACACAGTGCTCTAGCTGTGGCCTAACGAGTTATTTATAGACTTCAAGCTTAACTGATTTTAATCCTACTCGCTCAGCGGAATATTTGGAAGAACAAATAGACTGCTGCAGCAACTTGTGTCGTTCTTTGGCACCATTATAGGAGCAGACGACACACTTGTCTGAGATTGCTCTCAGCTATTTTAGTTGAGCGTTAACCCTGTTTAAAATAAATAGGCTAATGCTTCAGCTAAAAAAGAAATGCAGAGGGAAATTTCAACCAGAGGCCTCATCTTTCACGTGCTAGGAATCCACAGCGTACTTTCAGAACCTTGGAATTTTTCTGTAAACATAACAAAATGCTTTAGGCAGATTAAACCGTGATAGAACGTGTATTACCGACATGACTACAGCGCTCATATTAACACTCAATGGGTCCTTTTTAATTCTGTGCGCATGGATATGAAGTACATTTTGTAACAACACAGTCACTAAAAAAATAGCACAATATGAAAACTTGTTACTTATGATTAATATCACATTGCATTAATGGCTGAAAAATTGCTTCAACAGTAACAACAACTTGTATTTATATAGCGCCTTTAACGTGCTTCACAGGAGCGTTATCAAGCAGAATTTGATGCTGAGCCACATAAGGAGATATTAGGGCAGGTGACCAAAAGCTTGGTCAATGAGGTCGATTTTAAAGGAGCGTCTTAAAGGAGGAGAGAGGTAGAGACATTTAGGGAGGGATTTCCAGAGCTTCGGGCTCAGCCAACAGAAGGCACGGCCGCCAATGGTGGAGCGATGGAAATCGGGGATGCTCAAGAGGCCAGAATTGGAGGAGCGCAGATATCTCGGGGGGGTTGTGGGGCTGGAGGAGATTACAGAGATAGGGAGGGGCGAGGCCACGGAGCGATTTTGAAAACAAAGATGAGAATTTTTAAAATCAAGGTGTCCAGAGGAAAAACAGATAGAAATTGTACCTCTCGTGCATGTACTGGGCTCCCAGCAGTAACTGTATAAACCACTCGATGACTTGGCTTTCAGGGAATGTCAAACCAGCTTCTTTATACTCCTCAATTTTACATTGCAGATCTCTACCCTGAAAACATTAAACAGAACCACAAATTCAGCTTGCATACTTCAGTTGTACTTATGAAATGGATGATTCCACAATACTTAACAGTAGATCAAATGAGGGTAATCTTTAGCCAGAATATGTAAAGGTGGATTTCCATTGCTATTTTAATATCTAGAGTAAATTTAATTTTTAAACTTATTATTTATTCATTCACAGGATGTGGGCGTCGCTGGCAAGGCCGACATTTATTGCCCATCTCAAATTGCCCTTGAGAAGGTGGTGGTGAGCCGCCTTCTTGAACCGCTGCAGTCCGTGTGGTGAAGGTGCTCCCACAGTGCTGTTAGGGAGGGAGTTCCAGGATTTTGACCCAGTGACGATGAAGGAATGGCCGACATATTTCCAAGTCAGGATGGTGTGTGACTTGGAGGGGAACTTGGAGGTGATGGTGTTCCCCTGCGCCTGCTGCCCTTGTCTTTCTAGGCGGTAGAGGTCGCGGGTTTGGGAGGTGCTGCCGAAGAAGCCTTGGCGAGTTGCTGCAGTGCATCTTGTAGATGGTACACACTGCAGCCACGGTACGCCGGTGGTGGAGGGAGTGAATGTTTAAGGTGGTGGATGGGCTGCCAATCAAGCGGGCTGCTTTGTCCTGGATGGTGTCGAGCTTCTTGAGTGTTGTTGGAGCTGCACTCATCCAGGCAAGTGGAGAGTATTCCATCACACTCCTCTTTATACTTATAAGTGGACTTGTGCCTTTAAATGCGTAACCATTCATTTACATAAATCATTGGCGCTAATATCTTTCCACAGCGAAATTTTGAGAAAACCTTGATTATAGGAAAAACATTTTCAAAAAATCATAATAAAAGCACAAAAAAATGTGTTTTATAGTAATCGTACTGCCCTTAGTTTGCTATATTTTTATACTGGAGATGTTTGTGCAGTGGGGGAATCCCCTTGGTTCCAAGCTTGCCTTCCCCCATCTGTTCCCCATCAGTCCTCTTGCCCATCTTCCTCCTGAGCTGCAACCCTTGCTGGATAGCGAAATTGTGCAGGACGCAAGAGGGCACCACTATGGGAGAGACCCTCTCCGGAGCACGTTGCAGGGAGCCCAGGTGTCTGTCACGGCAGCTGAACCTTTGCTTTAGCTTTAGGAGCCTGACAGCGAGCTTGATGATTCTTCCTTGTGGTGCCATCGATCTGGTTAAACGTGATCTGCTCAGGCTTGGTGGGGTTACTAAAGAGTGTCATGAGCCATGTTAGAAGCCCTTGTCCCCAAGCAGCCATCCTCAAGCATAAGTTCTCGCCGAATTTCTCAAAGTTTTTCATGTCCTTTCGGATACAACGTACACCCACCACAATTACAAGCTAGACATGGAAAGCAAACAGCTAAATACGGCAGATGGATTCACAGTTAACATGGAAATTTCGCAACTCAAGCCAACATTGCCATTTCTTGTTAAGTCACTAGAGGATGTCAATTTGGATGATGGACTTAAAAGTTTTACAGTGCTTTTATATCTTCCACAACGTGCATCCAGAATCATCCACCTCCATTAGAAGCAATATCGATCCTCTTCAGTCAATCATCAGCCACACTGCAAAGCATGGTTGGGGAGTGGATAGAGGTGAAGTGGGAATCTGTAGGCAATTCGAAGACACTAAAGAGAAGGAAGGGCAGAGTAATGCTGTACTGGTTTCCTAATGGAGGCAACTCAAGCTTAATGTAGAAGACCAACAAGATAGCAATCAAGAGGTTTCATCCATGTGCTTCAGGGAGCCTGAACTATCTTTTTTCCTCCCACTCATGGCACTTCAAGAAGGCTTTCGCGTGACCTGTTATTGCGCTCGATGAGCATTTGATCAAATACGTGCTGAATCACCATAAAGGCATGGCGGTGCGGGGAGTAAAGAGGCAGGTGAGGGGAAACAGTAAGTGATTGGAGTGTTTGCTGAGAACCCTTTGTTGATGGGGACGGGGGCTGCTGAGTTCAAAAGAGCAAAACTGAATGGAACAATTTGAGAGATAGCCTGAGGAAAGGTGATGGCTGTGTGATGCAAGATGAGTAAAGTTTGGTTTGGCTATTCTGCAGACCTGCGCCCAAAAACCTTGAGAGTAGTCAAGCTGGTTTTGGTCTGTCCATTTAGGATAATGTTATTCTTATTTTGATCAGACTTGTGGTTGGTGAACCAAGTAGTAAGTGCGCACCTTGTCAGCTGTGGCTCAGTGGGCAGCACCCTCGCCTCTGAGTCAGAAGGCTGTGGGTTCAAAGTCCCACTCCAGAGACTTGAGCACAAAAATCCAGGCTGACACACCAGTGCAGTACCAAGGGAGTGCTGCACTGTTGGAAGTGCCATCTTTCAGATGAGACGTTAAACCGAGGCCCCGTCTGCTCTCTCGGCTGGACGTAAAAGATTCCATGGCACTTTTTCGAAGAAGAGCAGGGGAGTTATCCCCGGTGTCCTGGCCAATATTTATCCTTCAATCAACATAACAAAAACAGATGATCTGGTCATTATCAGAGTGCTGTTTGTGGGAGCTTGCTGTGCGCAATTGGCTGCTGCGTTTCCTACATTACAACAGTGACTACACTTCAAAAGTACTTCATTGGCAGTAAAGCGTTTTGGGATGTCCTGAGGTTGTGAAAGGCGCTGTAGAAAAGCAAGTGTTTCTTTCTTTTGGCAGACAGAATACCACAAAACATGGTATGGTTGTAGTTGCCCTAATACAGGTTGAGCATCCCAAATCCGGAGTTCCGGAATCCGGAATGTTCCGGAATCTGGGACGATTGGTGGCAGGGGTCCAGAATCCGTAAAATGTTCTGGAATTCGGACACCCTGAGGGAGGCTAACCAAAAACCGGAAACAGCGCAACCTGGGCCCAGGCATTTCCGGACTCGGCATGTGTTTCTGATGTCCGAAGTCCGGAAATATCGCAACCTGGGCTCGGGCATTTCCAGACTTCAGACATCAGAAACACGTTCCGAAGTCCGGAAAAACCCGAAAACCGGCTCGGCCTCAGTCCTGAGGTTGCCGGATTCGGGACGCTCAACCTGTAGTTGGAAAGCTAGCTGCACTGATTGTGTCTCGCCCAGCATAGAGCCTAATCCTGGATACATTAATAAAGACAACAACAACAACTTGCATTTACATAGCGCCTTTGATGTAGTAAAACGTCCCAATGCGCGTCACAGGAGCGATTATCAGACAAAAGTTGACTGAGACAAGATGGCTCCTGGGCTGGCAGCTCCCTAGGGAGCTCCTTTGCTGTGTGACGACTCTATCCTTGAACATCCCCTGACATCCTTTGCCTTTTCTCCCCCAATGCCCTCTCTTCCCCTGGCTCTGATAGTAGATGCATTTTAGCCCTAACTACAAGTTCGAGGCATAACGTGGTGACGATTCTTGCTGTAAGTTTTTTATTTCCCAGCCGACTGTGGTTGGCCTGCGGTCTGTTTAGCAGGACATTTGTGCTCGACTGCAACAGCAGTTCTTTGTGACCTTCTCATTTCATGAGCTGGCACCAAGAGCTTGTGTTTCAGGCTCTTACCTGGCAGGCCTACCAATGTGGGGGAAGGTGAGTGCGTTAGAGTTGTTTTAAGATGTATTTCACTTGTTTTATGAACATACAGTCTGTCAGGCAGCATCTGCCCTAGTGAGTTGCTTTTGGCTAGCATAATGTTTTCTCCACTTAATGATTGGCTGCAAACGTCAAGAGACAAAATTCAGATCATTATAAAATCATATAATTTAGGGCACATAGGAGGCCATTCAGCCCATCGTGTCTGTGCCGACCGAAAAAGAGCTACCCAGCCATATCCCACTTTCTAGCTCTTGGTCCGTAGCCCTGTTGGTTACGGCACTTCAAGTGTATATCCAAGTACTTTTTAAATGTGATGAGGGTTTCTGCCTCTACCACCCTTTCAGGCAGTGAATTCCAGACCCCCACCACCCTCTGGGTGAAAAAAGTTCTCCTCAACTCCCCTCTAATCCTGCTACCAATTACTTTAAATCTATGCCCCCTTGTTATTGACCTCGATGCTAAGGGAAATCGTTTTTTTTTAAATTCGTTCCTGGGATGTGGTCGTCGCTGGCAAGGCCAGCATTTATTGCCCATCCCTAATTGCCCTTGAGAAGGTGGTGGTGAGCCGCCTTCGTAAACCGCTGTAGTCCGTGTGGTGAAGGTGCTCCCACAGTGCTGTTAGGGAGGGAGTTCCAGGATTTTGACCCAGCGATGATGAAGGAACGGTGATATATTTCCAAGTCAGGATGGTTTGTAACTTGGAGAGGAACTTGGAGGTGATGGTGTTCCCATGCGCCTGCTGCCCTTGTGAATGTTTAAAGTGGTGGATGTGGTGCAAATCAAGTGGGCTGCTTTGTCCTGGATG
Source organism: Squalus acanthias (assembly GCA_030390025.1). Taxonomy (NCBI): domain Eukaryota; kingdom Metazoa; phylum Chordata; class Chondrichthyes; order Squaliformes; family Squalidae; genus Squalus; species Squalus acanthias. The sequence continues at coordinate 4,553,772 of CM059428.1, forward strand.
GTGTCGAGCTTCTTGAGTGTTGTTGGAGCTGCACTCATCCAGGCAAGTGGAGAGTATTCCATCACACTCCTGACTTGTGCCTTGTAGATGGTGGAAAAGCTTTGGGAGTCAGGAGGTGAGACACTCGCCACAGAATACCCAGCCTCTGACCTGCTCTTGTAGCCACAGTATTTATGTGGCTGGTCCAGTTAAGTTTCTGGTCAATGGTGACCCCCAGGATGTTGATGGTGGGGGATTCGGCGATGGTAATGCCGTTGAATGTCATGGGGAGGTGGTTAGACTCTCGCTTGTTGGAGATAGTCAATGTCTGGCACTTTTGTGGTGCTAACGTTACTTGCCAGTTATCAGCCCAAGCCTGAATGTCATCCAGGTCTTGCTGCATTTAGGCATGGACTGCTTCATTATCTGAGGAGTTGCGAATGGAACTGAACACTGTTCAATCATCAGCGAACATCCCCACTTCTGACCTTATGATGGAGGGGAGGTCATTGATGAAGCAGCTGAAGATGGTTGGGCCTAGGACATTGCTCTGAGGAACTCCTGCAGCGATGTCCTGGGGCTGAGATGACTGTCCTCCAAGAACTACAACCATCTTCCTTTGTGCTAGGCATGACTCCAGCCAGTGGAGAGTTTTCCCCCTGATTCCCATTGACTTCAGTTTTACTAGGGCTCCTTGATGCCACACTCTGTCAAATGCTGCCTTGATGTCAAGGGCAGTCACTCTCACCTCACCTCTGGAATTCAGCTCTTTTATCCATGCTTGGACCAAGGCTGTAATGAAGTCTGGAGCCGAGTGGTCTTGGCGGAACCCAAACTGGGCATCTGTGAGCAGGTTATTGGTGAGTAAGTGCTGCTTGATAGCACTGTCGATGACACCTTCCATCACTTTGCTGATGATTGAGAGTAGACTGATGGGGCGGTAATTGGCCGGGTTGGATTTGTCCTGCTTTTTGTGGACAGGGCATACCTGGGCAGCTTTACACATTGTCGGATAGATGCCAGTTGTTGTAGCTGTACTGGAACAGCTTGACTAGAGGCACGGCTAGTTCTGGAGCACAAGTCTTCAGCACGATAGCTGGGATGTTGTCGGGGCCCACAGTCTTTGCTGTATCCAGTGCGCTCAGCTGTTTCTTGATATCACGTGGAGTGAATCGAATTGGCTGAAGACTGGCTTCTGTGATGGTGGGGACCTCAGGAGGAGGCCGGTATGGATCATCCACTCGACACTTCTGGCTGAAGATGGTTGCAAACGCTTCAGCCTTGTCTTTTGCACTCGCGTGCTGGGCTCCGTCATCATTGAGGATGGGAATATTCATGGAGTCTCCTCCTCCCATTAGTTGTTTAATTGTCCACCACCGTTCACAACTGGATGTGGCAGGACTGCAGAGCTTTAATCTGATCCGTTGATTGTGGGATCGCTTAGCTCTGTCTATAGCATGCTGCTTCCTATCCACTCTATCTAGGCCCCTCATAATTTTATACACCTCGATTAAGTCTCCCCTCAGCCTCCTCTGTTCCAAGGAAAACAACCCCAACCTATCCAATCTTTCCTCTTAGCTAAAATTCTCCAGTCCTGGTAACGTCCTCATAAATCTCCTCTGTGCCCTCTCTAGTGCAATCACATCTTTCCTGTAATGTGGTGACCAGAACTGCACGCAGTACTCCAGCTGTGGCCTAACTAGTGTTTTATACAGTTGAAGCATAACCTCCCTGCTCTTATCCCATTATCTCCACTGTTTATTCCATCCAATTGCTTTGGAAGCCACTTATCTTGTGGTGTAAACACCTGGTGATCTCTCTTGGTCACGTGCTCTATTCCATCGATTACAAATAGCAATGCCCTATCGAGCTAGTTCCTTACTCAGTTGTCCCTTACCTATGTTGTCGACCTGCACCTAAACAACTGGCCAGCTGGCTTCATTTGAAAAATGCCAATCTAGAAAACCCTCACTTATTTTTTTTCCTGTGTTTCAAAAATTTGAGGTAGCAAACACATTTTCAGATTTCACATTCCCACCACTCCGAACACTGGTGGCAGCAAAAGCGAGTGGGGGGAATAAAAGAAAGACGGTAACTACCAGAATTCCTGATCCTATCTCCATCAAAAAACGCAGCATTTTCTTCCTGGCAATTACGGCAGAGGCACCTCCCCCGCGACTGTACCATGATGGAATTTTTATAAAGGATATCTTTATTGCCCTTCTTCATGTCAGCCTAACACCACTGCAGGATTAGTTTGGTGCAGTATTTTATCGTACAATGATTCTCGGTTTTGTGGTCTGTAAGACGTTTAAATTTACCCTTGTCCTTTAACCCGTCCAACAGTTTCCAAAGTTCAGACCCGTCGAACAGACAACACAAAACACAAGGGTTCGAGAATAACTTTCCTTTCACTTAAAATCCGCAAGAGGTTACAAGTAAGCTCACACAAACCTGTTGCATATAATACTCCCGATTATATCTAAGCAGACACAGGTTAATTCCCTTACTTTATGATCAAGCGATAATAAGCCAACACTACACACGTACTGACACCAGCGAGTGGTCAGTTCGGCGATGGCCAGACGTACGACTTTAACTGGCGACTGACCAGGTCGCCTTCGACTGCAGCAGCCCCGAGTGTCTTAAAACAGCAGCTCCTATAGCCTAAAAACCTGGGCAGGCTCCTCAATGCGTATACGAACATGCATACGAACTTGGAGCAGGAGTCGGCCACTCGGCCCCTCGAGTCTGCTCCGCCATTCAATAAGATCATGGCTGATCCGATTACTCCACATTCCCGCCTACCCCCTGACGTAAGAAAACTACTAGGCATTTGGTCTAAGCGTTAAACAAAGCTTTAATCAACTGTTTTTTAACGTGGAGATCTAGTTGTGTCCTTCACTAGTTCCTGTTGAGGAATGTCCTGAGCAAGCTGGGCCCATGCCCGAGTATTTATACTCTCCCTGGACAGCGCCACCAGCAGGCCGCCCAGTATTACTTCATACATGAATGACAAGATTCATGTCACCCCCGATAACCTTTCACCCCCTTGTTTATCAAGAATCTATCTACCTCTGCCTTAAAAATATTCAAAGACTCTGCTTCCACCGCCCTCTGAGGAAGAGAGTTCCAAAGACTCACGACCCTCTGTGAGAAAAAATTTCTCCTCAGCTCTGTCTTAAATGGGCGACCCCTTATTTTTAAACAGTAACCCCAAACCGTGTGACAAATGGTCGGCAGTTGTTTTCCTCTTCTTATCAGTGGGCCCCAAAGCCCTTCACACCTTTTGCCTGAAGATGTTCCTGTCTTTGTAACGCCCAACCATTTGTTCCTGCTCAGGGTCTGTCGCTTCCTTATCTGATTAACAGCTTTCGTACAAAGTTCCCACAGGAACCAAGCTCTCAACCTCCCGAAGCATGCTGGGATATTAGATTTGGCCAACTTCTTACAGGAAGAACGGGTTTCACAAATGGCTCCTTTAATTTTTTTTTCTGTTGTTTTCCCGCCCACCGGCGGCCTGATCGATCAGCTGGAGCCCCTGTCGGGCGGGTAGCCTGCAGCACAAGGCCATAGCCGAGGAGAGCAGGTAGGTCTCATGGGGGGTGTTAAGAGATTGTGGAGGGGGTGGGGGTGGGGGTGGGGGTGGACCCAATCACGGTGAGGTTTAAGTTCATTGAAACATATCAAATTCTTAGAAGGCTTGACAGGCTAGATGCTCAGAGGCTGTTTCCCCTGGCTGGAGTGTCTAGAATGAGGGGTCACAGTCTCAGGATAAGGGGTCGACCATTTAGGACTGAGATGAGGAGGAATTTTTTCACTCAGAGGGTTGTGAATCTTTGGAATTCTCTACCCCAAAGGGCTGTGGATGCTGAATCGTTGAGTTTATTCAAGGCTGAGAGCGATAGATTTTGGGACTCTAGGGCAATCAAGGGATATGGAGATCGGGCGGGAAAGTGGAGATGAGGTCGAAGATCAGCCGTGATCTTATTGAATGGCAGAGCAGGCTCGAGGGGCCGAATGGCCGACTCCTGCTCCTAATTCTTATACGAGGGATTATTGAACAGAGCCAGGTTAACTTTCAATTCTACTTTCCACCTCATAGAGCTCCACGGTTTGTAACTCTGTTTCTGTGGCACACAAGATGCAATTGCGTTTTATCACATCAATTCACAGAAAATTTAACTTCTATTGAAAAGCTGTCAAAAGTTCCCCGTGGAATACCATTTTGAATTGTTGCTTCAAATGCTGTACAAGATTCCATAAATGTATCACCATACAATGAAATATCCCGTTACTTTGAAATATTGGTCCCTCAGTTCAAACACTGCAGATGACAGATTCAGGAATATTCTTATTTATACTTTTATACTAATGTTAATTTTAGGGCCAGAGGTGCTACTGCAGCTTGAGAAATTACTCCGCTGCAATTCCAGAGATAAGTCATCCCAACCTCTACACACATTTTCAGTGCAATTTTGTTACGGAATAGTTCTAATGAAATGGAACTCATTAGTTCTTTACCATTTGCCAAGGTAAAAATAACTATCTTGTGTAAGCAAAAATTCAACATCAGAATAAGCCCAATGACAATGTGGAAAATGTACAAGACAATATTTACATCGTACGGGTTCTTCTTCTACAACCCTCTTGAAAACATTGAGACTTAAGAAAACCCCTAAGTACACATGTGGGCAATGGGGTTTAGCCCAATCCCACTGGACTAACTTAAAATAGCTATCCATTTCGCGGGTTTAGATCCAAACGCACTGGCTCATTTTATAACAGGATGCAGTATGTGTCAGCCCTGGCTCAGTGGGTAGCACCCTCGCCTCTGAGTCAGAAGGTCGTGGGATTAAGTCCCGCTCCAGAGACTTGAGCACAAAAATCTGGGCTGAGACTCCAGTGCAACATTAAGGGAGGTGCTGTCTTTTGGATGAGACGTTAAACCGAGGCTTCATCTGCTCTCTCAGGTGGACGTAAAAAAGCTCACGGCACTATTTCGAAGAAGAGCAGGGGAGTTCTCCCCGGTGTCCTGGGGCCAATATTTATCCCTCAACCAACATCACTAAAAACAGATTATCTGGTAATTATCATATTGCTGTTTGTGGGAGCTTGCTGTGTGTAAATTGGCTGCTGTGTTTCCTACATTACAACAGTGACTACACTTCAAAAAGTACTTCATTGGCTGTAAAGCGCTTTGGGACATCCGGTGGTTGTGAAAGGCGCTATAGAAATGCAAGTCTTTCTTTTCTTATTCCATATTTCCTATTCCAGAATTTATTATCTTGCCTTCATCTACGTTGAAAGCTATCTGCCATTCATTAGCTCATCTGTTTAATTGGTCCAAATCTGTCCCTGGCATCATCAAATTTTAGAATTGTGCAAAATCCTAGGGGGCAGAAGAACTGATTTTGTGTCATGACGAAGAAACCCATTTCTAAAATATTCTGTGCTTAATAATCTAAAATACTTCTCTGCCCAGTTAAAGACCTGTGGGCTGGAGAGACATCATAATGTCATGCAAAAATATATGACATTGCTTCACCATTTGTACTCTCAGAATATTGCTCATTAATATTACATTAGAAGAACGATATTTGGCACTGCAGGTGGAATTGCAAAGATTCAAGTAATTACAGCTTGTTTTTTTAAAATCATCCTTTCGCTGGAAAGCATTGAGCACTGATTATTCATCCAGTATGTCAAAACCTCAGGCCACAAACCAAGTTTCACAGATACTCGCTGTTGCTTTTGATAGTTCAAGACGGTAAGGTAACTATTACATTACCTCCATTACAGAACGGTTATTTTTAGATCTCTTGGATGCAGCATCTCACCGTGCAGTGACAGTCACACGTCTGCATGACTAAGGGTTACAAATAGCAACCATCCATTCGCAGAGTTACTGCCGAAATATATTTCAAAGTGCAGTGTGATTGACAGCATTACGTCAAAGAGCGATAGCAGATGCCTGAATACTTCGAATGGCAGCCATCTGTACACTTAATTAAGTGTTTCACTTACATGAATGAGACACTTCACAATTATGAGCACAGACGGTACTATAACGTGCCAAATAAGGGCATCTTGCTCTGTGAAGGACTTGGAACCAACACTTCTGACTTTACAAGTTTTCATTAGCTAATGTGAAGAAAATTACACAACTCTGGGGGAAAAAAACTTATAGGGACCCAAATTTTGTATTTTTTTCTATGATTAATTAAAGAAAGAAAGACTTGCATTTATACAGCGACTTTCACGACCACCGGACATCCCAAAGCGCTTTACAGCCAATGAAGTACTTTTTGAAGTGTAGTCACTGTTGTAATGTGGGAAACGCAGCAGCCAATTTGCGCACAGCAAGCTCCCACAAACAGCAATCTGATAATGACCGGATAATCTGTTTTAGTGATGCTGAATAAGGGATAAATATTGATCAGAACACCAGGGAGAACTCGCCTGCTCTTTGAAATAGTGCCGTGGGATCTTTTACGTCCACCTGAGAGGGCAGACGGGGCCTCGGTTTAACATCTCACCCGAAAGACGGCACCTCCGACAGTGCAGCACTCCCTCAGTACTGCACTGGAGTGTCAGCCTAGATTTTTGTACTCAGGTCTCTGGAGTGGGACTTGAACCCACAACCTTCTGATTCAGAGGCGAGGGTGCTGCCCACTGGGCCACGGCTGACACAACTAATGCAGGTAAAATCAGGACTGCAAAGATGGTGTGGGAGGAGTTTCAGTAATTTAACATTAGAAAAAGAAGGGGTGGTGGTGAAATCAGAGAATCATAGAATGGTTACAGTACGGAAGAGGGCCATTCGGCCCGTCGAGCCCGTGCCGACTCTCAGCTAGTCCCACTCCCTCGCCCTTTCCCTGTAGCCCTGCAAATTTTTTTCCTTCAGACACTTATCCAACTCCCTTTTGAAAGATATGATTGAGTCTGCCTCCACCACCCTTTCAGGCAGTGCATTCCAGGTCCTAACCACTCGCTGCGTAAAAAAGTTTTTTCTTACGTTGCCTTTGGCTCTTTTGCCAATCACCTTAAATCTGTGTCCTCTGGTTGTCGACTCCTCTGCCAATGGGAACAGTTTCCCTCTATCTACTCTGTCCAGACCCCTCATGATTTTGAACACCTCTATCAAATCTCCTCTCAATCTTCTCTGCTCCAAGGAGAACAACCCCAGCTTCTCCAGTCTATCAACGTAACTGAAGTCCCTCATTCCTAGAATCATTCTCGTAAATCTTTTTTGCACCCTCTCTAAGGCCTTCACATCCTTCCTAAAGTGCAAAGCCTAGAATTGGACGCAATACTCCAGTTGGGGCCGAACCAGTGTTTTATACAGGTTCATCATAACTTCCACACGTTTGTACTCTATGCCTCTATTCATGAAGCCCAGGATCCCATTAGCCTTTTTAACTGCTTTCTCAACCTGCCCTGCCACCTTCAACGATTGAAGGTGAATGTGACCAAGTATCAATGTACTGCAGGTCCGCACGCACCAAATGGAGGGGTCACTCTGACAGAGTGAAGAAGGTTGATCAATATGCTTTTGGAATGAAGCAAATGCCCCCAATAAAAAAAATAACTAAAAACAGAAAATGCTGGAAAGACACAGCAGATTAAACAGTATCTGAGAGAACATACGAACAATGACGGCCCGGTAAAGACCCTCTGGTCCATCCAGCCTGTCCCACACAATGGCCATACCTCGTGAATCACAATATATACACTCCCCACCCCACCCAAAACCACGGGATCTCCTGGGAGAGGCAAAAAAAAGGATTAAAAACCCCGGGCCAATTTGGAAGGAAAAAATCTGTGAAATTCCTCTCCAACCCATCTAGGCGATGGAAACTAGTCCAGGAGATCACTCTGGCCCTGAATTCCCTGCAGTACCTCCCTTCTGAAAGAGGTGATCTCCGCCCCAGCCAGAAACAGGTCCAGCTCTCGACTGAAGGAATTCAGCGAATCGGCGTCCACCGCACGAGCCGGCAGCCTGTTCCAGAGGCCCACTATTCTCTGGGAGAAGAACCACCTCCTGACATCGAACCTCGATCTGGCCCCGTACAACTTAAAATAGTGACTCCCTGGTTAACACTTCGAGTGTAAACCTTCATCAGAATTGCCCACCCCTCAAAACATTAACTCATCTTTTTCACTTTCAGATACTGACCGACCTTTATCCATTTCAACGAGTTTCGGTGTTTGTTTTCCAGAATTCTCCGGATTTTTTTTACCCTCTCAAAAATGTGCATCTCCAGCAGTCACACAAATGACACGAGAATCTAAAGCGTCTTCTTTTTCACATTAAGGAGAATTTGCTTTCCAAGGGTAGCATTCAAGAAGTAGGATAACACTGGATTAAATATTGAAGCAGTGTCAAAATCTTACAGACAGTGACCCCCCTGACCCTACTCCATGTATTTCTCCCAATTTTAGTCTGACAGCAACCAAATATCTGTCTTATCTTCATTGTTTTTTCTTTGGGGGATAGGGGGGTGGTTTTAAGTATAATTCCTGGATTGGTGTAGCCATGATTTGGCTTGGAATTATAGAATCATACAATAGCACAGCACAGAAGGAGGCCATTCGGCCCATCGAGTCTGCGCCGGCTCTTTCGAAGAGCAATCCAGTTAGTCCCACTCCCCCGCTCTTTCCCCATAGCCATGCAATTTTTTCTCCTTCAAGTATTTATCCAATTCCCTTTTGAAGGCTACTATTGAATCTGTCTCCACCACCCTATCGGGCAGCGCATTCCAAATCCTAACCACTCGCTGCGTAAAAAAGTTTTTCCTCACGTCGCCTCTGGTTCTTTTTAAAATTATTTGTTCATGTGATGTGGGCGTCGCTGGCAAGGCCAGCATTTATTGCCCATCTCTAATTGCTCTTGAGAAGGTGGTGGTGAGCCACCTTCTTGAACCGCTGCAGTCCGTGTGGTGAAGGTACTCCCACAGTGCTGTTAGGGAGGGAGTTCCAGGATTTTGACCCAACGACGATGAAGGATCGGCGATATATTTCCAAGTCAGGATGGTTTGTGACTTGGAGGGGAACTTGGAGGTGGTGGTGTTCCCATGCGCCTGCTGCCCTTGTCCTTCTAGGTGGTTTTGCCAATCACCATTAATCTGTGGCCTCTGGTTACCAACCCTTCCGCCATTGGAAACAGTTTCTCTTTATTTACTCAATTTACGCTCTCACTGGGCAAGAATATACCATTTAAAATAAAAAATGATATATTCAATATTTTTCTTTAAATCAACTTTAATGGAAGGGACAAGGAAATTGGGAGAGGCAGGGGGAGGAGCAATATTAATCAAAAACAGCAACAGAAAGATGGGTTTTCAGTAAGGGTGATCGCGAAGTGGAAACACTATGGATAGAGTTCAGGAACAGCAAAGGATGCAAGACTCTGATAGGAGTTGTCTACAGATCTGCACTAGATTGCACGAGAGACGGTAGGAGATTTACCAGGATGTTGCCAGGACTGGAGAATTTTAGCTATGAGGAAAGATTGAATCGGCTGGGGTTGTTTCCTTTGGAACAGAGGAGGCTGAGGGGAGATTTAATTGAGGTGTATAAAATTATGAGGGGCCTAGATAGAGTGGCTAGGAAGGACCTATTTCCCTTAGCAGAGAGGTCAATAACCAGGGTGCATAGATTTAAAGTAATTGGTAGAAGGGTTAGAGGGGAGTTGAGGAGAACTTTTTTCACCCAGAGGGTGGTGGGGGTCTGGAACTCACTGCCTGAAAGGGTGGTAGAGGCAGAGACCCTCATCGCATTTAAAAAGTACTTGGAAGTGCCGTAAACTGCAAGGCTACAGACCAAGAGCTGAAAAGTGGGATTAGGCTGGAGAGCTCTTTTTCGGCCGGCACAGACACAATGGGCTGAATGGCCTCCTTCTGTGCCGTAAATTTCTATGATTCTATGATCTCCTGATAGTCGAGAAGTTGTCGGGGGGGGGCGGGGCGGAGGTGGTGGACGTAACAATATGGAAATCAGGGAAGCATGTAGCAAGAACAGTGTGGTTATAATGGGAGATTTCAATTTTCACACAACTGCGAGAAGTAGATCAGCTCAAGTAGTGAAGGCAATGAACTTCTGGAATGGGTTTGGGACAGTTTTCTGGAACTGACAAGGTATCAACAATATTAGATTTAGTGATGAGTAAGGAAGCAGAATTAGTGACCAATCTGACAGTAAAGGAGCATCTTGCAAATACTAACCACAATATGATTGAATTTGATATTAGGTTTGAGAGAGAGAAGGGAGACTCACAAACCAATTTAAGCAAGGCAAGCTTTGAGGGGATGAAACTGGGTTGAACTGTTAATGGGTAAATCTGCGTGCATGGAAGAGGGAAGTGCTTTTCCAGCACTGCTTGTGGGCCAGGAGGAGCAGAAGTACTTCCCCACCAACCACCCCCACCCGAGCAAACCTGTTTCCCTCTCCACGCGATCGGACCCCCCCCCACACAATCACCGACCCCCCCTCCACAATCACCGACCCCCCCTCACAATCACCGAACCCCCCACAATCACCGCCTCCCCTCCACAATCACCGACCCCCCCTCACAATCACCGAACCCCCACAATCACCGCCTCCCCCTCCACAATCACCGACCCCCTCGCAATCACCAACCACCCAACTCTGCCCCTGATCTCTCTCCGATCACCCCGACCCTCCAAACCACGCTCTACCCACAACCACTGACCCCCCCCCCCCCCCCACCCCACACCCACACCCACCACCACTACCCCCAGCACAGAAACTGGCCATTCGGCCCAATAAGATCATGGCTGACCTTCGACCTCAACTCCACTTTCCCGCCCAAGTCCCATATCCCTTGATTCCCCTAGTGTGCAAAAAATCTGTCAATCTCAGCCTTGAATATACTCAATGATTCAGCACCACAGCCCTTTGAGGTAGGGAATTCCAAAGATTCACAACCCTCTGAGTGAAGAAATTCCTCCTCATCTCAGTCTTAAATGTCCGACCCCTTATCCTGAGACTATGCCCCTAGTTCTCGACTCTCCAGCCAGGGGAAACAACCTCTCAGCATCGACCCTGTCAATCCCCCTCAGAATCTTGTATGTTTCAATGAGATCAAGGGACAAAGGCTTCATTCTCTGATTAGCAGGATGTGACAAGTGGCGCTCCCCAGCTTTTCATCGTATATATCAATGATTTGGATTAAGAAAGTTGTACATCCAAGTTTGCAGATGACACTAAGTTAGGAGGCACAGTAAAGTTGTGTGGATGAGAGAAGGAAGTTACAAAGGGTCATAGACAGATTAAGTGAGTGGGCAAAACTACGGTAGATGGAGTTCAATGTGGAGAATTATGAGGTCATCCAGTTCAGATCTGAGAAAGATAAATCGGAATATTTTCTTAATGGTGAGAGACTAAGAGCTGTGGAGGAGCAAAGGGATTTAAATGCCCACGTACACAAATCACTAAAAGCTAGTGCACAGGGACAAAATGTTATCAAAAAGGCTAATGGAACGTTGCCCCTTATCACAAGGGAATTGGAATTCAAAAGCGTGGAAGTGATGCTTCAGATGTAAAGAGCTTTGGTCAGACTTTATCTGAAGTATTGCATTCAGTTTTAGGAAAGATATATTGGGCTTGGAGCCTTGTCAGCCAGTGGCTCAGTGGGCAGCACCCTCACCTCGGAGTCATGAAGGTCCCACTCCAGAGACTTGAGCACAAAAATCTAGGCTGACACTCCCAGTGCAGTACTGAGGGAGTGCTGCACTGTCGGAGGTGCCGGCTTTCAGATGAGACTCAAACCGAGGACCCGTCTGCTCGCTCAGATGGACGTAAAAGATCCCATGGCACTATTTCGAAGAAGAGCAAGGCAGTTCTCCCCGGTGTCCTGGGGCCAATATTTATCCCTCAATCAACATAACAAAAAAACAGATTATCTGGTCATTATCACATTGCTGTTTGTGGGAGCTTGCTGTGCGCAAATTGGCTGCCGCGTTTCCTGCATTACAACAGTGACTACACTTCAAAAAAGTACTTCATTGGCTGTAAAGCGCTTTGGGACATCCGGTGGTCGTGGAAGACGCTATAGAAATTCAAGTCTTTCTTTCTTTAATTAATCATACAAAAAACAAAATTTGGGTCCCTATAAGTTGTGTAATTTTTTTTCTAATTCAAGCCGTTTCAATTGTCCATTAATTTCCATTCTCCATTGGGGGCAGGAAGAGGATTGGTTATGACGTATCAAATTGAGTAGCGGTTATAAAGTGACTAACGTGAATATTTTAAGTCCCTTCCTAGTGCCATAATCTTCACTGAGACATCCCCATGAAATAACAAATAATAAGCAATTCTCAACAGTAAACTGCACAACTCACAACCGTGCCCCCCCCCCCCCCCCCAATTAAAGCAGTTATTCTCACATAAAATATAGCTTCATTCAAAGAAAGTGATATCTTTGTTAGCAAAGAAAATGGTTTCTCCCTACAAGGCACAAGTCAGGAGTGTGATGGAACACTCTCCACTTGCCTGGATGAGTGCAGCTCCAATAACACTCAAGAAGCTCGACACCATCCAGGACAAAGCAGCCCACTTGATTGGCACCCCATCCACCACCTTAAACATTCACTCCCTCCACCACCAGCGTACCGTGGCTGCAATGTGTACCATCTACAAGATGCACTGCAGCAACTCGCCAAGGCTTCTTCGGCAGCACCTCCCAAACCCGCGACCTCTTCCACCTAGAAGGACAAGGGCAGCAGGCGCATGGGAGCACCACCACCTCCAAGTTCCCCTCCAAGTCACACACCATCCTGACTTAGAAACATAGAAACATAGAAAATAGGTACAGGAGTAGACCATTCGGTCCTTCGAGCCTGCACCGCCATTCAATGCGTTCATGGCTGAACATGCTACCTCAGTACCCCATTCCTGCTTTCTCGCCATACCCCTTGATCCCCCTAGTTGTGAGTGTTATATCTAACTCTAAGAAGTATATCGCCTTTCCTTCATCATCACTGGGTCAAAATCCTGGAACTCCCTTCCTCACAGCACTGTGGGAGCACCTTCACCACACGGACTGCAGCGGTTCAAGAATGCAGGCTCACCACCAGGGCAACTAGGGATGGGCAATGAATGCTGGCCTTGCCAGCGACGCCCACATCCCGTGAATGAATAAAAGAAAGTAGTAGGAAATGGGGAGAATACATAATTCAAAGGACCGTTAAGTTTGAACTGCTGGCCCCAAGGGTTACAGCATTGGAGGAACCGAAATTATAAATGAGAAAAACAATGTCCACTTTCAAAACAACCGTGAAATGGGATTGACTCGGGTCCATGTGGAGGAGTTAAATCAGACTTCATGGCTCTCTGGTTGATAACTGCGAGTGTAGGTGTAAATGACGTATGTCTGAACACCAGGAAATGTATTTCAGTACTGACACCGAATAACCCACAGCTGCCTCAGCTCATCCAATTCAAACTTCACAACTCCGAACTATTGACAAGTCAGTGAGGTTTATCGATAATAAATCTTGCCACTTCCGACCATCACTAAAACGTGCTACAAACTCGGCCATAGTCAGAACCTTTTTAACAAGGGCATTCCACAGCGGCGTAGAAGAAACACAAGAGGTTAGCATGCAGGTACAGCAAGTAATTAGGAAGGCAAATGGAATGTTGGACCTTATTGCAAGGGAGTTGGAGTATAAAAGTAGGGAAGTCTTGCTACAACAGTACAGGGCGTTGGTGAGACCACACCTGGAGTACTGCGTACAGTTTTGGTCTCCGTATTTAAGGAGGGATATACTTGCATTGGAGGCAGTTCAGAGAAGTTTCACTAGGTTGATTCCTGAGATGAAGGGCTTGCTTATGAAGAAAGGTTGAGCAGGTTGGGCCTATACTCATTGGAGTTTAGAAGAATGAGAGGTGATCTTATTGAAACATATAAGGTTCTGAGGGGCTTGACAGGGTAGATGCAGGGAGGGTGTTTCCCCTCGTGGGGGAATCTAGAAATAGGGGGCATAGTTTCAGAATAAGTGGTCGCCCATTAAAAACGGAGATGAGGAGGAATTTCTTCTCTGAGGGTCGTGAATCTTTGCAATTCTCTACCCCAGAGAGCTGTGGAGGCTGGGTCATTGAATATATTCAAGGTGGAGATAGACAGATATTTGAGTTATAGGGGAGTCAAGGGTTATGGGGAGCAGGCGGGAAAGTGGAGTTGAGCCAAGATCAGATCAGCCATAAAATAAAAACAGAAAATATTGTAAATACTCAGCAGGTCAGGCAGCATCTGTAGAGAGAGAAACAGAGTTAACGTTTCAGGTCGATGACCCTTCGTCAGAACTGGAAAAAATTGGAGATGTAACAGGTTTTTAAGCAAGTGTAGGGGCAGGGAGAGGGGGGAGGGGAGGAAAGAACAAAAGGGAAGGACTGTGATAGGATGGAAGGCAGGAGAGATTAAGGGGGAGAAATTCGGTATCGCCCCGTTTGGGGCACAATTATCAGCCGGGTTGCAAAGTTTAGCGCCTGGCGCTAATTATTGCCTTCGACTGCAAACTTGGCTTCTATCGCCCCTGGAGGTGACTGGCGCTACACACCTCTCTTAAGGCACTAACGCCGAGGAGTGAGGCGCTACCTCAGAGCGCTGACGAAGCTCATGTGATGTCAGTCAGCAATGGAACACAGACACACTGGCGCCGGCCAGTTCTTAAAGGAGAGGGTCGATCTTGTTCTCCATCCACACCCTGCTCATCGCAGCCTTGAATCTCAGCCTGGAGAGACCTGTACATCAATTCTGCTGGAAAGAACAATGGAGAGGCCCAGGGAAAGAGCTCAGAGTGCAACCCCCACAGTCTCTTCTAAATCGATGCAAGGAAGGTCAAATCAAATTAAACCTGCAAAGTGCTGCTCAGTACCCAAAACTCCTTCACACAGCGTTGAATCTCTCCAGAAGTCTCTCTCTCTCTCTCTCTCTTAGAATGCGTGATGCAAAAATGTCGCCAGCATAAAAAGGCAGGAAGCGGCCGCCTTTAAATAGCGCTCCCCCAGTCCCTTCCCGACTGCAAAACGTTCCCCTCAACCTGTCGTTGCTAGCGGCAGGCGGAAAGGCAGGGGGCGCCACTCAGTATCCAGTCCGGGGCGCTACCGGGGTGTTGCACGCTCGACTGACATCACGATCTGCAGGCACAGGAGATCGTGGCGGTAGTGTTTAGCGCTGCCGCAAAATGTCTGGTCAATTTCACGAGCGGCGCAAACATCGCCGCGCCTGGGCGCTAGTTGCTTTGCACCCCATTAGCGCCCTAAATGGGAGGCGCAAAGCAACCGAATTTTTCCCACTAAGAGACAAAAGGGATGATGGTGCAAGGCAAAAGGAGATGGTAATGGGACAAGTTAAGAAACAAAAGATGACTCTAGATGAAGTGTAAATGGTATTGGCAGGATGATCAACAGCTGCCATGTGAGAGAGAGAAAAAAAATGATCGGGGCAGAGGTTATGGTCTGAAATTGTTGAACTCGATGTTGAGTCCAGAAGGCTGTAAAGTGCCTAATTGAAAGATGAGGTGCTGTTCCTCGAGCTTACGTTGAGCTTCATTGGAACAGTGTAAGAGGCCGTGGATGGAGAGGTCAGAGTGGGAGTGGAGCGGAGAATTAAAGTGACAGGCGACCGGAAACTCGGGGTCACCCTTACGGACTGAACGAAGGTGTTCCGCAAAGCAGTCACCCAATCTGCGTTTGGTCTCCCCGATCTTATTGAATGGCGGAGCAGGCTCAAGGGGCCAAATGGCTGACTCCTGCTCCTATTTCTTATGTTTTTATGTTCTTATTTTAAGAAGTCCTTGAAGGAAATCCACCCTGAAAAATCAACCATGCTTTTTTTTCCTGTGAGGTGGGAAAATAGCTTTGCCTGGCTCTTCACGTTATTCTGACTGGAAAAAAAGCAGATCTTGCTGCATTTACAGACGCTCCATCTTTTTACCTGTGAAAATTGCATACCTTCATATAGTAACTGAAAACTGTGTAAGAACATAAGAATTAGGAGCAGGAGTCGGCCACACGGCCCCTCGAGCCTGCTCCGCCATTCAATGAGATCATGGCTGATCTTCGACCTCAACTCCACTTTCCCGCCCGATCTCCATATCCCTTGATTCCCCCAGAGTTCAAAAATCTATCTATCTCAGCCTTGAATATACTCAACGACTCAGCATCCACAGCCCTCTGGGGCAGAGAATTCCAAAGATTCACAACCCTCGGAGTGAAGAAATTCCTCCTCATCTCAGTCCTAAATGGCCGACCCCTTATTCTGAGACTGTGACCCCTAGTCAGTCTGAAAAGCAAATCAATTTAAACTTAAATGAAAAATCATTCTAGTGTATTGAAATAGAATAGTTCAGTAGAAGCACCATATTCAACAGGTTTTACTGGTCACCGAACTAAATGCTTTTTGCTGTGTGTCTGAACATGAATTCTGTGCTCAACTAAAAACACAAGAACATAAGAACATAAGAATTAGGAGCAGGAGTCGGTCATACGGCCCCTCAAGCCTGCTCTGCCATTCAGTAAGATCATGGCTGATCTTCAAACTCAACACTACTTTCCCGTCCGATTCCCATATCCCTTGATTCTGCTAGAGTCCAAAAATCAATCGATTCTATTATCTAAACTCTGTAGAACTGGGTTTAGACAATAGAATCTTAGATAGAACTTATATCACATGACTTTAGAAGTGTGTAAGTCAAAATAGTCAAGCGGGCAGCGGGGGGCTACAATGGAACAGACAAGCCTAAGTATAGTGGAAAAGTAAAATACTAGGATGCTGGAAATCTGAAAGAAATCTGGAGAATCTGCTCCACTCCCACTCTGACCTCGGCCTCCCACACTGTTCCAATGAAGCTCAACGTAAGCTCGAGGAACAGCACCTCATCTTTCAATTAGGCACTTTACAGCCTTCTGGACTCAACATCGAGTTCAACGATTTCAGATCATAAGCTCGGCCCCCATTTTTTCGGACGACAGCTGTTGATGATTCTGCTGTTCCCATTCACACCTCCTCCAGACCCATCTTTTGGTTCTTTACTTGTCCCATTACCATCTCCTTTCGCCTCACACCATCATCCCTTTTGTCATTTAATCTCTCCTGCCTTCCACCCTATCACAGACCTTCCCTTTTGTTCTTTCCTCCCCTCCCCCCATTTCCCTGCCCCTGCACTTGCTTAAAACCTGTTACATCTCTAACTTTTTCCAGTTCTGATGAAAGGTCATCGACCTGAAACATTGGCCGCGATTTCGCCTACCGTGGCGGGTCCGATGCGGCCGGGATCGGTGGTGGGGTGCGACCCCACTGCTAGCTCCAGCCCGCTCTGTAGAGTGATCTTACGTTGATTGGGCTTGTTAAGCCTGCCCAGCGAATTTCCCGGCCAATTGAAGGAAGCGGCCTGGTTGCACATTGCAGAGGAGAGCACAAGCAGGGATGTGGTCAGGAGGACCAGGCTGCAGTGGCGCAAACCTTTCAATGATCACAGTAGGTCATGAAATATTACTGCAAAGCCACACTCAACCTCATCCTGCTGTGCCACTCATCACATCCCCATCATTCTGCCTTCCCTACCCGACTCCTGCACATCCTTACTCACACCAACTTACCTTGCACCTCCACCCATCCCTCACTATCTACATTATCACTTCCCCATCTCACTAGCCACCCCTCACACTCGCCCTCATCCTAGTCCAATCATACCAACTAACAACACACAAGGGTAGGCACTTGGGTGTTTTAGCCAATGTTCATGTGAAGTTTCTGTTAGTGTGCTGTCAAACATTGAAATCTTTATTTTCAAAGCTTTGCGTTCTTGGACAGATTTGTGTGCACCTCTGGAAGTGCCTTAATGAGTTGCAGTGAATAGTGAGATGTAATGGTACCCCCCGCAATGGTGATGAGTGTGAAAGGAATGGCTTGGGCATTGTAGGGATGCTTTATGGTGTTGACGTGGGGTGGTGCCAACCTGGCGCATCATGTGGCAGCCAGGGTGTACAGCGTCAAGTGAAGTAAATCTGGCTATGGTGAGGCCATCCCTGGCGTCCCGGGCAGCAATGTAGTTGGGTACTGATGCCCTCTGTCCTGTGCAGCATCAGTTGATTGCGGAGAAGGTTGGTGTTGTTGTTGATGCTGCTGTTGTGCCTGGTGCTGCTGGTGTTGGGGCTGATCATGGTGAGATTCTGAGGATCAAGGTGAGATTTTTTTTAAAGGCACCAATGCTGATGGAATAGATGGCAGGTGAAGTTGAGATGATAGAAGCAATCTGTCAATGGTGAAAAAGGTTGTTCCAATGAGGTGACCCTGGCTAGAGAGTTGGATCTAAACACTTGCAAGCTGCATAAAGCTCAATCTGTCTTCCAAATGCAGTAAGCAACAGTTTCTGAGCTTGGAAAGTGAACAGCTGTGCGATGGGGGCTTTTATACCACTTTTGCAGCTGTCAAGTAATCAGATAATTCAGTGCTGAATCCACTCACGATCTACTGAGCTGACGTGTTCCCTGAGCAGCGTATAACCTGTGGAGGAACTTGTAAAATTGAAAGGTAAGCTTAAAATACTATTTGAGTGCCTCTTAACAATCTCTCTAATGATCTAAATTGCCTCATCCCACCGCTTGGTGTCGGGTCTGTTCAGTGATGACAGATCCACCATCTGGGAGACTAGCGTGGAGGCGGGTTAACAGCGGGTTCCCTACCCACGGTGAAAAATTTTTTTTCCCCACCCAACAACCCACTGATCGTGCCCACTGACCCCCTGAAAAACTCCCCCCCCCATTAACTCTGTCTCTCTCTCTCCACAGAGGCTACCAGACCTGCTGAGTGTTTCCAGCATTTTCTGTTTTTATTATAGTGGAAAAGTACTGGGATAAGCTCAAGCAGAGCAAGAGGCAGCCTTGGGAAGAGATAAGAGCTGGGATGTAATGTCGAACAGTTTCAGACAAAGGATGTCACAAGGTGTTAGGGTTACATCCCATCCTGCGACCAATGTAGACGTGTTATAGTAAAAGTATCAATGTAAAATGCAAGGCGACTGCGGGGGATACTTCTGATGAAGAACTAGCCTGGATTGGTGGTGCTCTTGACCCCCGATGGGTGTCTTACTTGCGAGTGCAATAGCCGTATTTGCTTGCGTGTAATCACGTATATGTTCAATAAATCTTAAAAGTTAACTTGTCTCTAGAGCCTAAGCCTATGTGGTGTATATTAGTTCAACAGACTAGGGTGAAGTCATAGAGTCATAGAAATTTACGGCACAGAAGGAGGCCATTCGGCCCATCGTGTCTGTGCCGGTCGAAAAAGAGCTCTCCAGCCTAATCCCACTTTCCAGCTCTTGGTCCGTAGCCCTGTAGGTTACGGCACTTCAAGAGCATATCCAAGTACTTTTTAAATGCGATGAGGGTCTCTGCCTCTACCACCCTTCCAAAGAAAACGGGCAAAGATGTGGTTCAATCATTCATCGGAATCCGAAGATCCAGTTCAAACTCTGTAACTTTTAAGATTGCAATATGTAACTGTACAAATTAACACAGGAAATATACCACTTTACATTTGCAACCAGATTTTTTTATAAATGAAAAAAAACAGAACAAGTTGCAGAGATTTGAATGTATTCACTCCACTGCTCCACGCATTGCTCACCTCACAGTACTCTGTAATGATGCAGAAACTGCATTGCTCTACGAAGCTGTTGTAGAACTTAACAATGGCTGGATGGTCAAGCTTAGACAGCAGCTGTGCCTCCAAATTGGCCTGTACCGTTTCATTGGGTTCCAGATCTCCAACCGATATCTCCTTTAACACTTTCCTACAAACAAGGAATGATAGAAAGAATACAAATTATTTATTTTTTTGCTAAGTAATGCACTACATAGGATAAACAGCACAGAAACAGGCCATTCGGCCTAACCAGTCCATGCTGGTGTTTATGCTCCACTCAAGCCTCCTCCCGTCTTTCCTCATCTAAATCTATCAGCATAACCCTCTATTCCCTTCTCCCTCATGTGCTTATCTATCCTCCCCTTAAATGCACCTATACTATTCGCCTCAACCACTCCCTGTGGTAGCAAGTTCCACATTCTCACCACTCTGGGTAAAGAGGTGACTTCTGAATTCCCTATTTGATTTGTTGGTGACTATCTTATATTGATGGCCTCTAGTTTTGCTCTTCCCTACAAGTGGAAACATTCTGGGCTGGATTTTCATTGACCCGTGGAGGTGGGTTTGGAGGCGTGTGGGGGGTTAAAATTGCGAAAACTGGCGGGCGGGCACAAGCCCGCCTCCATCCCGCCTCCACGCAATTTTCATTAAATCGTGTCTGCTGGTCCCGACTCCGTCCCGCCTTTAAGAGGCGGGATAGGCTGTTAAGGCCCTTAACAAGCACTAAATTGCCTCTATAATGCCATTTTGAAAGGCCTTTGTGATTTTAACCTTTGTTCTACGTGAAGCACGCCTGTTCTGAACCACGATTGTGAAACCTGGCGGGAGCACTTTTGGATATGGATAGTTGACGCTGGCTGGCTATGGGGATGGATGTGTATATGGATGGAGAGGAGACATATCTGGGAGTGGTGGTGGTGTAAAAATATCTGGGAGCAGACTTAGGGCTGCTGCTGCTCATTTTGCAGGTCCTCTCACAGCAAAGGCCAGGCAGTCTTTGAAGACCTTCAATGCAGCAGCAATGATGACATCAATATCTAGAAAGACATAAGAACATAAGAATTAGGAGCAGGAGTCGGCTGTATGGCCCCTCGAGCCTGCTCCGCCATTCAATAAGATCATGGCTGATCTTCGACCTCAACTCCACTTTCCCACCCGATCTCCATATCCCTTGATTCCCCTGGAGTCCAAAAATCTATCGATCTCAGCCTTGAATATACTCAAAGACTCAGCATCCACAGCCCTCTGGGGTAGAGAATTCCAAAGATTCACAACCCTCTGAGTGAAGAAATTCTATTCACCTCAGTCCTAAATGGCCGACCCCTTATCCTGAAACTGTGACCCCTGGTTCTAGACTCTCCAGCCAGGGGAAACAGCCTCTCAGCATCTACCCTGTTGATCCCCCTTGTATGTACATGTACATCTTTGAATGTGAGTAGGTGGGCTCAACTCATATGAGATCAACTGCAAGATAGTGAATTGTAAGAACGTGAGCTTTTATGTTTTTTAGGGGTTTGATTGGGACAAAATGCACTTTTGGTGAGAAAAACTAAGGACCCAGTTAGTGGGAGAGGTAAAGGGCCGTTAAATTAATCATCTGCAGCAAAAAAGAGAGAAGAAAATAATAAAAGGGGAGAAACACAGTCACGTTGCTCTGTACCCAGCAGCGAGTTGCTTTATTTCTGTTTACCAAAGTTGGCAATTGCTGGACACATTAGTTGGGACTGGCATGTTGCACTAAATGGCTTTTTGCAGCTCACAAAAATTAGCTATGTTCATGTCGTGAGGATGCAAATCGCACCAAGTCCCGTTCGCCCATCGCCTCGGTGCTCGCTGACCTACATTGGCTCCCGGTCCACCGACGCATCAATTTTAAAATTCTCATCCTTGTTTTCAAATCCCTCCGTGGCCTCGCCCCCTCCTTATCTCTGTAACCTCCTCCAGCCCCACAACCCCCCTCCCCCCGAAATATCTGCGCTCCTCTAATTCTGCCCTCTTGAGCATCCCTGATTATAATCGCTCCACCTTTGGTGGCTGTGCCTTCTGTTACCTAGGCCCTAAGCTCTGGAATTCCCTCCCTAAACCTCTCCGCCTCACTACCTCTCTCTCCTCCTTTAAGACGCTCCTTAAAACCTACCTCTTTGACTAAGCTTTTGGTCATCTGCCCTAATTTCTCCTTATGTGGCTCGGTGTCAAATTTTGTTTGATTACGCTCCTGTGAAGTACCTTGGGACATTTTACTCCGTTAAAGGTGCTGTATAAATACAAGTTGTTGTTTCAAAGAGTTACGATGCAAAAAATAAACCTCGCACTCAGAGAGTTAAAGCATGCTTCTTATTCAACTTCAATTCCCAAAATATATTTCACTGTTCCATTTCATTTACATTGGGTATATAGTGTTCACATATTTGCTGAGAACGAGATAATGAATTGTCCCTGCAGACCTTCATCCCTCAAAAGGACTTCCAAATTGTATGTTAGAGGAAAGTACTTTCAAGGTTCATCTACTGCAGGCTAGTTTACTTTCAGCAGCCTTGTACACAAGGTGATTTGAACTCATTTCAGCACTGCACACAATCAGCGCACTTTCCTCGGACTTATAGATCGTACCTTGCCGGAGTAAATCAATGTGAAATGATTCAAGTACTGTATTATTACCTCCAAATCCATCAAGCATACAGGCTGTGGCCTCATTATGGAAAGACTGTTTTCCCAAGTCCAGACATTTATCAGTTATTTTCGACTGTAATGGGGCTCACCCAGTCGCTGCCTTGTCATCTTGAATATACAGGAGTCTTTAGCACAGGTCCAGAGATTCTGCGGTTATGAGTGATCTCACATTAGCTTGTACAGACACTTAGGGCTGGATTTTCATTGACCCGTGGAGGCGGGTTTGGAGGCGTGTGGGGGGTTAAAATTGCGAAAACTGGTGGGCGGGCACAAGCCCGCCTCCATCCCGCCTCCACGCAATTTTCATTAAATCGTGTCTGCTGGTCCCGACTCCGTCCCGCCTCTTAGAGGTGGGATAGGCTGTTAAGGCCCTTAACAAGCACTAAATTGCCTCTATAATGCCATTTTGAAAGGCCTTTGTGATTTTAAGCCTTTTTCTACGTGAAGCACGCCTGTTCTGAACCACGAATGTGAAACCTGGCGGGAGCACATTTCGCTGGCTGGCTATGGGGAGGAGACATATCTGGGAGTGGGGGTGTAAAAATATCTGGGAGCAGACTTAGGGCTGCTGCTGCTCATTTTGCATCCAGGTCCACTCACAGCAAAGGCCAGGCAGTCTTTGAAGACCTTCAATGCAGCAGCAATGATGACATCATCAGAGGCAACTTTCAGACTGAAAACACTAATTGGTTCATGGGTTCCCAAATGCTGGAACTCAATTGCCCAATTAGGTGAAAATTGCATCGATCTCCCACATCCAATTGCAGTCGGGTGGATAACACGAAAAGTGGATGACACGACCCCAACCCGCCCCAGTATCAAAATCCAGCCCTAATTGTTCAGCAGCACATAATGGGCTAGAAATTTGCCTCCTTTGTGCCTCCCGTTAGCGCCACCGGGGGGCGATAACACGGCGGTACCAGCTTTGCGACCAGGCGCGGCGAGAGTACTGATGCCTGCGAACTTTCCGTCGAGGGTGGCGGTGGTGGCGGTAACCCCCAGCGCCACGATCTCCTGCGCCCGGAGACCGTGACATCATCGTGCTGTGTAGCGCCCCGGACCCGAACTTCGGTTCCGCCCCCTGCAGCATCGCCGGGCGACAACACCGACAGCTGCAGGAGGCGTTGTCAAGGAGGCCGGGCGCTTGGGGAGCGCTATTTAAAGGGGATGATGGTTGCGTCAATGAAAAAACTTTCTGAACGTGTCACTTCAATTTTTCAGCATTTTCCTCGGCCGCGATCGATCAGCCTGCACTCTGCTGGAGTGCTCGGGGCCGATTGTCGCGGATCGCGGCTGTCGTCGGCGACAAGGGACCTCCTTTCCATGCAGAGCCTGCAGCGATGGCCCTTTCCTTTGAGGGAGGGAAGGAGCCTCCATTCCCGGCAGCGCTGCCCTCGACATTGGGCAGCGCTGCACCGCTACCGCCCCTCTTGCCGAACTTTAGCGCTCTAAGGGAAGTGGTAGCGCTTGATTTAGCGCTCCACTTCCTTCCTGGAGCGCTAAACCGGAAGTTATCATCGGAGTCCCTGGCATAGCGCCCGGCGATACGTTTACGCTACCGCAAAAGTTATCGCCCCAAGCGGGGCGCTACGCAATTTCTCCCCCAATGAAGCATTAAAGTCTGTGCTGAGATTTTGAGCTTTGGGGAGTCAGGAGGTGAAACCCTTGCCACAGAATACCCAGCCTCTGACCTGCTCTTGTAGCCACAGTATTTATGTGGCTGGTCCAGTTAAGAATCTGGTCAACGGTGACCCCTAGGATGTTGATGGTGGGGGATTCGGCGATGGTAATGCCGTTGAATGTCAAGGGGCGGTGGTTAGACTCTCTCTTGTTGGAGATGGCCATTGCCTGGCACTTGTGTGGTGCGAATGTTACCTGCAATTGAGAGGGCAGGCTGAGTGTTCTGCCAAATGGTTGCCAACGTTTCTCTGCGGTTGGCTGCTGGAAGATTTTCTAATTATGTCTTACCACTCTGATTTTTTTTCTAACCCCCACCCCCCAACATCGGCGAACCCCAACCACTGCTTGGCCCCTCTCCACTTAATGTGGAGAACTGAAGGGAGCAGGACACAAGCCTCCATTTCTTAGTTGTAAAAACCATACAAAAATGGTCTAAAAGGGGAATGTTAGAGTTATCAAATGGTAAAATGATGTAACTGTAACATTAAAATGTTCTGCTGTCAAACACAGCAGTCTCTCTGTGACAGAAGCATTAAGTTTGGTGAGATTTAAAAAAGAATGTTTTATCTGTCAATTAATGTGCAACAAAGCATGAATTTGAACAGCAATGTGAATGCACCATCTGGCAGCTAGAACAACGGAACAGAAATCCTGTTACTAATTTAACACTGAAGAGAGGCAATGTTTTCGATCCCCTTTCACACCACTCATTTATTTTGTTTTAAGTTAATTTTTCTCCCAGTTATTTTAGGTCCCTCTGTGCTGCAGCACATTTCCTCACACACAACCGTCAAGGCAAGGGGCCCACTCCCAGAAATCGAGGCAGTGCTGCTCCTCCCTTGGTCACTAGAAGGTGGGTTGAGTCACCACCGCCCCCCCCCACCACCGCCACAGCACTTCCTTCCCCCAGCTGAACACCTTGAAAAATGGGGAATTAAGCCTGACATCGTTAGTGGGGAAAATGCTAGAGTCCATTATAAAAGATGTAATAGCAGAGCACTTGGAATACAGTGACAGGAGCGGACAAAGTCAACATGGATTTACAAAAGGTAAATCGTGCTTGACTAATCTACTGGAATTTTTTGAGGATGTAACTGGTAGAATAGATAAGGGAGAACCAGTGGATGTGGTGTATTTGGACTTTCAGAAGGCTTTTGATAAGGTCCCGCATAAGAGATTAGCGTGCAAA
Organism: Squalus acanthias; assembly: GCA_030390025.1. Taxonomy (NCBI): domain Eukaryota; kingdom Metazoa; phylum Chordata; class Chondrichthyes; order Squaliformes; family Squalidae; genus Squalus; species Squalus acanthias. Next base: position 4,578,965 of record CM059428.1, read on the forward strand.
GTTAAAGCACATGGGATTGGGGGTAAGGTACTGACTTGGATAGAGAACTGGTTGGCAGACAGGAAGCAAAGAGTTGGAATAAACGGGTCTTTTTCGAGTGGCAGGCAGTGACTAGTGGGGTACCACAGGGATCGGTGCTAGGACCCCAGTTATTCACAATATATATTAATGATCTAGACGAGGGAACTAGATGCACCAGTCGCTGAAGGTAAGCATGCAGGTGCAGCAGGCGGTTAAGAAGGCAAATGGTATGTTGGCCTTCATAGCAAGAGGATTCGAGTACAGGAGCAAGGATGTCTTGCTGCAGTTGTACAGGGCCTTGGTGAGACCACACCTTGAGTATTGTGTGCAGTTTTGGTCGCCTTATCTGAGGAAGGATGTTCTTGCCATGGAGGGAGTGCAGCGAAAATTCACCAGACTGATACCTGGGATGGCAGGAATGACGTATGAAGAGAGATTGGATCGACTAGGCTTATATTCACTAGAGTTTAGAAGAATGAGATGGGATCTCATTGAAACTTATAAAATTCTAACAGGACTAGACAGACTAGATGCAGGAAGGATGTTCCCGATAGCGGGGGAGTCCAGAACCAGGGGTCACAGTCTAAGGATAAGGGGTAAGCCATTTAGGACTGAGATGAGGAGGAATTTCTTCACCCAGAGAGTGGTGAACTTGTGGAATTCTCTACCACAGAAGGCAGTTGAGGCCAATTCATTAAATATATTCAAGAAGGAGTTAGATATATTTCTTAAGGCTAAAGGGATCAAGGGATATGGGGAGAAAGCAGGGACAGGGTACTGAATTTGGATGATCAGCCATGATCGCATTGAATGGCGGAACAGGCTTGAGGGGCCGAATGGCCTACTCCTGTTCCTATCTTCTATGTTTCTAAAAGGAAGAAAGACTTGCATTTCTACAGCGCCTTTCATGACCTCAGGACGTCCCAAAGCGCTTTACAGCCAATTAAGTACTTTTTTTGAAGTGTAGTCACTGTTGTAATGTAGGAAACGCGGCAGCCAATTTGCTCCCACAAACAGCAAAGTGATAATGACCAGATAATCTGTTTTAGTGATGTTGGTTGAGGGATAAATATTGGCCGGGACACCGGGGATAACTCCCCTGCTCTTCTTCGAAATAGTGCCGTGGGTTCTTTTACGTCCACCTGAGAGATCAGACGGGGCCTCGGTTTAGTGTCTCGTCCGAAAGCCTCTGGTTCCTATTCCCTGTCTAAGGCAAAATGTGCCGAGCAACTCACTGAGAGGAAATTTCAAGGGTGTATCTAAGTCCCTGTCAAACTCATTCACCACTGTGCTGCTCTATCTCCAATTTCTATCAACACCGACAATCACTTTAATGTAGAAAAAACATCCCTAGGCTCTTCACAGGAGGGTAATCAGACAACCATTGTCACCAAGCCAAAGAAGGAGCTGTGAGATATCCAAAGAAAGGATATCGAAATGCTTGGTCAAAGGGGTACGGTTGAAGGAGGGTCTTAAAGGAGGAAAGAGAAGTGGGGAAGTTTAGGGAGGGAATATCACCATTTTCTGATCATCAGATGACATTGAGCTACCACTAAACTGTTGTACTTGTGTCAGCCATGGCTCAGTTGGTAGCACCCTCGCCTCTGAGTCAGAAGGTTGTGGGTCGAGTCCCACACCAGAGACTTGAGCACAAAAACCTAGGCTGACACTCCCAGTGCAGTACTGAGGGAGTGCTGCACTGTCGGAGGTACCGTCTTTCGGATGAGATGCTAAACCAAGGCCCCGTCTGCGTGAAGGGATAATTACTAGTCCTAGCCTCTTTAAGGCTACCCCGGATCAGGCGTATTCCCCAGACGTTCACTTTCAACTAAAGTTTGAGGTAGCCGAATCCTAAAGACGCTTAATTGGGTCTAAAGGTCCAGACTATCTCTCCCTAAAGGAAAGGAACAACCTGAAGATGTTACCGTCCTCCAGATAGCACTTTTAATATGTTTAGCTAGACTGTAATGTTCCGGATATTATGAGGGTCCGGAAAACTCCCCCAGAATTCTGCAACTCCTCACCAAAGAGCGTACAGAGATTGGGCTGGATTTTGATACTGGGGTCGGGTTGGTGTCGTGAATCACACATTCTGGCTTGTAAACCCGCCTCCATCGAGATGTGGCCAACCCACTGTATTTTCCCTTGATTGACCTTGTTGAGCCTGCCCAGTGGGCTCAGCAGGCCAATTAAGGGCCACCCGGCAACAGGTGACGTCACAGATTGACATTTCATCTGTCAAGAGCTTTTGACAGATGAAATATCAGCGTTTGACAGCTTTGTGAAGCTGTCAAACACTGACAATATGATTTCTAATTTGAGTCCTTCCTCTCAGGCTGAGTTAGAAATCATTCCACCACAGAAAACAGAAGGCTGCAGTTTTTGACAGTACCACGGCTTTTCTGCTTTCTGTGCCGGTGAGATTTCTGACTCCCGAGAACTGAAGGGCTGACACCTGCAGGAGGAAGTTAAGGTAAGTAAAACTTTTTCCCACACTTTGCACTTACCTTACACACTTACCTCTGCACACATGCACCCATCACTCACCTGCCCACAGGACATATCGACCCCTCCAACCCCTGCAGACCCACGGTCCGCCCCGATAACTTGGCGTGGTTGCCACCTGTCGGAAAGCCCACATTTCAGCTGTCAAAATAGGGATTAGGCAAAAAACTGCCTGTTAACTACCTGTTAACTACCTGTTAACAGGCAGTTAATTGTCACTAATCCCTTCCCGCCTCGGGGAGTCGGATCTCAGCACAGGTTGGGTACCCGCCGCCAACGAAACTGGCATGTAGGCGGGTTGGAGGCGGGATGGGGTCGGGACCCCCGAATCTGCAACTTTAACCCCCCACACGCCTCCAAACCCGCCTCCACGGGTTATTGAAAATCCAGCCCATTGAGTTTCCGAGTTTGATACAGAAGTATTATGTGAGACAATTCTAAAAATATATAGATTTATTAAAGAACCAACATGTATTTACAGTTGGTGATTCAATCGCAACATTAAAAAAAACAGAAATCTTACAATTCTATTATCAGAGATCCTTATTCTCAAATCTTAACTTCGCTACATTTTTACAGTTCTTAGTCTTTATTCCAGGATATCCACCAAAATCAAATACCTTTGATACCTTTGATCCCCGAGGTACAAAAAGTTGTAGACTTACAGAGCTTGCCTCTGAAGCCGAGAATCGTTTTGCCCCTTTACAGCGAATCTATCATCCCATTTGAAAGTTCAATATTTATATCCTTTTTCAGTGGTATGTCCTTTGAAGTTTTCTGCTGATGTAAGCTAATTATCTCTAGTCATTTTTCCATTGACCATTCTTACAGTCAGTTCAGCTGGTAACATTAAGAATCGTGTCTCTACCTTTAGGTGTTCAAAGCTTATCATAAAAACGATGTGGAGCAGGTGCATCTATTTGATGTCATTCTTACCAAAGTCTTCTGTTTGTGTCTTTTTACGATGTGTAAATTAAAACAACCTCAACCAGGGTGATCTATGCAATTCTTAAGTCACCTCAGCTGGTTGCAACACAGACTCGTGTCTCCTGTGTTTCATTTGATGTCATTTTTATGAAGGCATATGTTTCTTCTTCTTTTATGTGTTTCTTTCCAAAGTGTAATTTAAGACACCTTAACAGGATGTACCATTGTGTTCTTTCCAAGGCTTCAGACTATCAGGAACCTCCAACCTCCTGTTTCAATAAGGTTATTGATTCAGTGTCAACAACTTATCTTATCTCAATAGCCTGTATGCTGTTTACAGCTTTAGATTGTTGAGGCTTCCAGATTTCCAAACCCAGTTTGTCATGTTACAAAGGCCAGAATTATTTCATAGAATGGTGTATTTTTCTGAATATGGCTTATTCCTTCACATGCGCTCTCAGGTGGATGTAAAAGATCCCATGGCACTATTTCAAAGAAGAGCAGGGGGAGTTATCCCTGGTGTCCTGGCCAATATTTATCCCTCAATTAACATACTATAACAGATTATCTGGTCATTATCACATTGCTGTTTGTGGGAGCTTGCTGTGCGCAAATTGGCTGCTGCGTTTCCTACATTACAACAATGACTACACTTCAAAAAGTACTTCATTGGCTGTAAAGCACTTTGGGACGTCCAGTGGTCGTGAAAGGCACTATAGAAATGCAAGTCTTGCTTTTTTTCTTTAACACTCGTTAAATAAGATGGAGGGAATTTAACCACGGTGTAATTACAGTTTTTTTTAAATATAAAAACTTGTTTTTTGAGAGAGGTCAGCCTCTCCTTGACCAGACCACGAGTGATGGATACAGCCCAAGATCCAAATTACACTGTAGATAACTTAGTGCTCAGAAACACCAAACAAAACCAGGATATTGCCGGGACTAGAGAAATTTAGCTATGAGGAAAGATTGGATAGGCTGGGGTTGTTTTCTTTGGAACAGAGGAGGCTGAGGGGAGATTTAATTGAGGTGTATAAAATTATGAGGGGCCTAGATAGAGTGGATAGGAAGGACCTATTTCTCTTAGCAGAGAGGTCAATAACCAGGGGGCATCGATTTAAAGTCATTGGTCGAAGGATGAGAGGGGAGTTGAGGAGAACTTTCTTCACCCAGAGGGTGGTGGGGGTCTGGAACTCTCTGCCTGAAAGGGTGGTAGAGGCAGAAACCCTCATTGCATTTAAAAAGTACTTGGATATGCACTTGAAGTGCCGTAACCTCCAGGGCTACGGACCAAGAGCTGGAAAGTGGGATTAGGCTGGATAGCTCTTTTGCGGCCGGCACAGACACGATGGGCCGAATGGCCTCCTTCTGTGCTGTAGATTTCTATGATTCTATGAAAACTCTTCCCAAGGAGGATTTTGATGCTTCTGACCACACTGATACTAGTTTATTTACTTTATAGAGTTTGATTCAACACCACTTTTAGTGTTGGAAGCAATGCTATATAGGAAATGGGATCTGAATCATATAACTAGCGTGAGCTGTTTACTCCCAGTTACAGTAGGGGATATAATGGATGCAGTGGGCAAAAAGAATTTGGAAATCACTTTGTATTCACTTCAATGGATCTGACTAATTGTCGTCATCAACAGAGTATTACATGTACGATGATACCACTGATAAAACAAATAAGACCGCAATTACATTGGATATCGAAGCATGGCTTACTAAATGAGAACAGTCAGAAATCAATGTTAGCAATCAAGGGATAGTGTGCAAATAAATTGAAAAACTTTGTGAACTAGTTGGCAAAAGAATTAGAAGGGAAATGAGGAGATTTTCTTTCCCCACGCAGAAGGTTGTTAAGATCTGGAACGAGCTATCTGAAAGGGCGGTGGGATCAGATTCCGTGGCAACTTTCAAAAGGCAACTGGACATGTCCTTGAAGAGGACTAATTTGCAGGGTTATGGGGGAAAAGGCTGTGGAGTGGGACTAAATTGAAGAGCTCTTTCAAAGAGCCGGCACAGGCACGACAGGCCGAATGGCCTCCTTCTGTGCTGTGAGGCTCTATGATTGATTCTGTGAACTACAGTTCAGAATCTGGGTCAAGGAAGTCCCAGGTGGTTAGCCAGGCAAATGGTAAAACGCATTTTATATAAGTGGTCACACAGTCAGATATGTGCATTTTTCGATGCACATTGAGATCGCAGCCCCGTCTGCAGTCAAGCTAAACATCGCACTCAAGGTTCCTCCAATGAATAAACAGCATTGGTTTGCCACTTGGCCAGCTTGGCTTTTCCAAACAGACGTCAGTTGCAAGTTTTAATTGCCAATACTGCGGCCGATTTTTCAATTAAAGGCTGCAGAGCACAGACAGATGTTTGTTAAGGCTGCGTAGCAACTTTCACAGCATCGGTCTAGTTCTTAGTAGATATTAATCTAGAGCGGAAAACCACCGTTGAACTTGGCACTGCAGTAACTTCATGGGGAGATGTCAATAAGTTTTCTTCATCAAAGATAGTATTGGAGATGTTTGCCCATATTTATTAGAATGATTCCAGGGATGAGGGACTTAGTTATGTGGATAGATTGGAGAAGCTGGGGTTATTCTCCTTGGAGCAGAGAAGGTTAAGAGGAGATTTGATAGAGGTGTTCAAAATCATGAAGGGTTTTGATAGAGAGAAACTGTGGCAGAAGGGTCGGCAACCAGAGGACACAGATTTAAGGTGATTGGCAAAAGAACCAGAGAGGAGATGAGGAGAATTCTTTTTACGCAGCGAGTTGTTGTGATCTGGAATGCACTGCCTGAAAGGGCGGTGGAAGCAGATTCAAAAGTAATTTTCAAAAGAGAATTGGATAAATACTTGAAGGGAAAGAATTTGTGGGGCTATGGGGAAAGAGCAGGGGGAGTGGGACTAATTGGATAGCTCTACCAAAGAGCCAGCACAGGCACGATGAGCTGAATGGCCTCCTTCCGTGCTGTATCATTCTATGATGGTACTCCTGTCAAATTGTCACAAAGACATGCACATTACCGGGACGCAATGTTCCTGCCACTCATTCGCTTTTGGATGAGGGAAGCGGTTATATCTGCATGCCATGCCAGTGCTAACCCTTCCTCAGAGAATTTTGCACCCACATTGCAGGCAGGGCGGACAAAGGGCACAGGCTTCAGGCTGAGAGACGGTGGGCCCACACATCCCAATCTAGAAGATTAACAAAAGCTCCAAAGGAGCAGGCACAGCTCCGAACAAATGGCTCTGAATGCAAGCCTATAACTAGTATTGGCACAATTGATGGGCTCGTGACGTTAAGCTATAGGTATACCCAACACTCCTTCACTTCAGATGAGACTTTAAACCGAGCCCCGTCTGCCCTCTCAGGTAGACGTAAAAGATCCCACGGCACTATTTCGAAGAGGAGCAGGGAAGTTATCCCTGCTGTCCTGGCCAATATTTATCCCTCAATCAACATCACTAAAACAGATTATCTGGTCATTATCACGTTGCTGTTTGTGGGAGCTTGCTGTGCGCAAATTGGCTGCCGTGTTTCCTACATTACAACAGTGACTACACTTCAAAAAGTACTTCATTGGCTGTAAAGTGCTTTGGGACATCCCAAGGTCGTGAAAGGCGCTATAGAAATGCAAGTCTTTCTTTCTTTTTCTTTTTATATTGGAGGAAATAAACCAGAAACATCCTGGCTGTAATGCTGAAGATTTGAGTATCAGAACGAGCTAATCACCAGCTCCACCCCCGCCTCCTCAGCCAAGCTGTGTCAGGGCAGCTAATACCACCATCTACTGGGCAATATGGAAGATCGCCTAGATACATCCTATCCACAAAACAAATGTGATAAATCTAATCCAGCCAATTACCACCCTATCAGCCTCCTCCCAATCATCAGCCAAGTGATGAATGGAGTCATCACTAGTGCCATCAGGCAACATCTACTCAACAGTAACCTGCTCACCAATGCTTCGTCCATGTTCTGCCGGAAGCACCCTGATAGATTTTTGGACTCTCGGGGCATGGGCAGGAAAGTGGAGTTGCGGTTGAAGATCAGCCATGATCTTATTGAATGGCGGAGCAGGCTCGAGGGGCCGTATGGCCTACTCCTGCTCCTAATTCTTATGTTCTTATAACCTCCACAAAAAGGCAGCTTGCTTGATCGTTGCGCAGCCACTGGCCTCAATATCCAGCCTCCTCACCATTGATGCAACATTCCTGCGGTATATATTACCCGTAAAACTCACCAAGCCTACTTCAACAACACCTCCCAGTGATCGATGCCACTGAGAAGGATAAGAGCAGTAATACCATCACCTCCAAGTCACACATCCAATCCTGACTTGGAAACATACTGCCTGACATGAATCTGTCATTCATGAAAGAAAGACTTATGAAATAATACTGAGTGGCCTGCGGGTGGCGCTGTCCAGGGAGAGTATAAATACTCGGGCACGGGCCCAGCTTGCGCAGGACATTCTTAACAGGAACCAGTGAAGGACACAACTAGACCTCCAGTTTGTAAAACAGTTGATTAAAGCTTTGTTTCACGCTTAGACCAAGTGCCTAGTAGTTTTCTTACGTCACTGCCTTTCCTTCATCGGCATTGGGTCGAAATCCTGGAATTTCCCACCTAACGCCATCACTGGGAACGCCAACCCCACAATGACTGCAGCAGTTCAAGAAGGCAGCCCATCACCTCCTTCAAGTAGCATGAGGAAAATGCAGAGGCAGAGAGACTCATCAATTTAGCGAGGGTAGTGGTTATATTACTGAACTAGTAATCCAGGGGCCTGAGCTAATAATCTGGAAAATGGCAGTACAAACCCTACCAAGGCAGTTTGAGAATTTGAATTTGAAAAATCTAGAAATAAAAAGCTGGTATCAGTAAAAATGACCATGAAGCTGTTAGACTGCCATAGTGGGGTTGTTATCTCAACTATCCTCTGAAGTGGCCTAGCAAGCCACGCAGTTGTATAAAACTACTACAAAGAATATGGCAGCAGTGCTTTGATATGGCCCACAACCTTCTCAGAGCAACGAAGAATGGGCAATAATTTAAAGTGTCAGCTGTGGCTCAGTGGGTAGCACTCTCACTTCTGAGGCAGAAGGTTGTGGGTTCAAATCCCACTCCAGCGACTTGAGCGCAAAATCCAGGCTGACACTCCAGTGCAGTACCAAGGGGGTGCTGCACTGTCGGAGGTGCCGTTTTTCAGATGAGACGTTAAACCGAGGCCCCATCTGCTTTCTCAGGTGGCTGTAAGAGATCCTATGCCACTATTTCGAAGAAGAGCAGGGGAGTTATCCCCAGTGTCCTGGGCCAATATATATCCCTCAATCAACATCACTAAAACAGTTCATTTGGTCATTATCACGTTGCTGTTTGTGGGAGCTTGCTGTGCACAAATTGGCTGCCTCGTTTCCTACATTACAACAGTGACTACGCTTCAAAAAATACTTCATTGGCTGTAAAGCGCTTTGGGACGTCTTGAGGTCGTGAAAGGCACTATAGAAATGCAAGTCTTTCTTTCTTTAAAATGCAATAATATCCCAAGAACTAATTTTTCCGGCACAGGCACGATGGGCCGAATGGCCTCCTTCTGTGCTGTATCATTCTATAATTCTGGGAAGCAGAGAGAAACTTGCAGAAATTGTAATTGCGGTGCTATTTCTCACAGCCAAACGCATACTGCAGCAACTTTGGTTCACCCGATTGCTGAGAGACTTTCAAATTCAATGGGCAAAAAATTGAGTCACAACTGAAATTGAGTGGTAGCACCCCAAGAGGGAAGCGGGGCGTTACTGGAAGCGCCCCACCTCCCTCTTGGGACGCTGCAAGGGAATATCGCGGCGCTACGTGGCGCCGCGGTATTGCAGGCCTTCCTCCCCTTCTTAAAGGGGAAGGGCCTTGCGCGGCGCGACCCAGGGCCCAGCTGGGCCTCCGGGTATCAGGAGTGCCGGCAAAAGAGCCCGGCACTCAAGAGAAGTGCCGGGCTCATGGAGTGCAGCCGGCACTCCGCGGGGGGGCGGGAAAGGAGGCCGGGGACGGCAGCGGAGGCAGGTGCTGGCAGGCGGCCAGCAACAAAAATGGCCGCTCGGCACCTCGCCTTTAAATAGCGCCGCCCCGGCCACAGGTAGGCCCCCCTGACCCCGTCAGACATAGCGTCCGGCAGTAAGTCAGGGGGCGCTACCAAAGATCGCGGCCAGGGTGCGAGCGGGGCGCTGCGCACGACGATGACATCATCGCCGACGGCGCAGTGCCGCGGGGATGCTAAGAGTTAGCACGCCGCTAACCTCCCGCTGAATTTCGCAGGAGGCGTGGCAGCGCCACGCCCAGGCACGAGTTGCTTTGCACCCCGTTAGCGCCCTCTTAGGGCGCTAACGGAAGGCGCAAAGCAACTGAATTTTTCCCCCAATGAGTTTTCCCCGAAGGTGAAGGTTTTTTTTGTGCAACCGAGTTTGCTTCCAGGAAGGTAACTTTGAAAGCAGCAGAAAGCAAAGCAACATCATTGTATAGCGCATCTTAATAAGCTGCAACCGGTACAAAACATGCTGTGCGGTAACCATAACGTGACATTTACAGCGCAGTGCCAGAATCATGAGCTCTCCTTGCAGTGACGATTGGAATTCCTCGAGTGGCCATCGCCATGGTTACTTATTGGTCCTTTAACATCTTCGACCAGTTTACAGAGAGCGAGTCCCATTAAAATAACACAATAAGCATCGCAAGCTTTGCGAAACCAGTGAGATTTATTGTGTGCAGGATATTTATTCACACAACATGCCTTCTTCTTTAAAAAAAAATAAAAGTAGCAACGCAGTTCTGCACTACAGGAGCTTTGCATAGTGCACAGACGGACAATTGGCAATTCAGTGGCGTAGCCCATTGCTTTGTGTGTGTCTGTGGACTTGAATTCTGGCCACCCAACGGGTTTGCAATCAATAAATCATGGGCCTGTCACTCGAAGGGAATTCAAGATTATTGTCACTCATAAAAAGGTTGAAAAAAACTAAAATATTAGATGGCAATCAGAAGCAGGGACCTTGGCCATATTATTCTCCAGAGACACAGAGATATAAAATGTCCCTCTGCCTCTTTGTGACGCTTTCTTGACCAATTGTTCTTCATCACCACACTCTTGGAAAGCAATAAGTTTGTCCCTCTTCATGCAACTTTGTTTCTCCACAACAGCAAAGATAGGCATCTTTAAAATAAAGAAAAAGTAGCTAATTATATACAGGCTGACTAAGTGATACAGTAGGCTTATTATACTGCCCTTTTACCACTGGGACATGAGCTTGAATCGAGACCATTGGGCTGGATAATAACTCGGAGGCAGGGAAGGAGCAGGGTGGGGGGGGGTTAGATTGAGGGCAGGACCCGATTAACATTTTCTGTCTCTGTTTCCCGGCTGCAGCCAGCCAGATTGAGAGTCTGGCTGGCTATCGGGCGGTAGGCCTTCAGCACCAGGCCACAGCCGGTGAGCAGAGAGGAGGGAGGGAGGGATCAGGGAGGCAGGGCGGTGGGGGGCGGGGGAGGAAGATTGGGAGTCGTGGGCCGGGGTGATCGGAAGTCCGGAGGCCACAAGGAAGATCGGAGGACCGAGCAGAGGGGAGACCAGAAGTATCGGGGGGGGGTGAAATTGGAGGATGTCCAGAGGAGGAGGGATGTCCTGAATCCGCAGGGGGGGCAAGGACAACACCTCGCCCTCCTGTCCCTCTCTCCTGCAGCAGCTGGTGCTGCTCTGCCTAGGCTCGTGTCCTCCTCCCATTCCTCATCTAGACCAAGTAAGATGCCCATGACCGAGCACTCCCTTTCACCTGGTGACTCCTATAAGTTGGAGTAGCACAGCACTTACTCTTTTTAGGTGAAGTCCTCAGAGAATATCCGAAATAAATGTTGCTCGAGTGTTGGCAAAGTCTTGAGAAAGTGTCCCAGAAAGTCTCCCGATGAGTTTCAGAGGTCCTCATCACAGCTCCAGCAGCACTGACCATGAAATGGTGAGTATCCCTTTAAGTGGCGAGTATCCCTGTAAGTAGCGCTTGAAATCGACATCAACGCTGTGTTTACTCCCAAACAGTTGGTCGCTGTTCAGCAAGGGCATTAGTTGAAGTGCTAGCCGCCAAAATGCCGTGCAGCCTCTTTAACAATCAGCTGTTTAACGAGCCTCCGTGCAGCTGTTCCTAGCGCTGGATTCAACTCCTTTACCAAAGTGGCGTCTTGCATTAAACGCGGGCTAAACTGGCGTTTCAGCTTAAGACCCCATCTTGGCCATCTCTTCACCTGTTTAACGCCTAAAGTATTCGGTGAAAATACTTTGGACTTCCGCCGTATACCATATGTCTTACTAACTATTGCCTTCAGTTAGCATAAGCAACCAGCGGCAGCATGATGCTGTACCAAGGTCCTGTGACAAAGTGTGAGGGCAAGACTTGTGTTCATGATTATCTACTTACATTGTGGGTTCAAGTCCCACTCCAGAGGCTTGAGCACAAAGAGCTAGTGCGGTACTGAGGGAGTGCTGCACTGTTGGAGGTGCTGGCTTTCGGATGAGACGTTAAACCGAGGCCCCGTCTGCTCTCTCAGGTGTGTGTAAAAGATCCCACGGCACTATTTTGAAGAAGAGCAGGGGAGTTCTCCCCAGTGTCCTGGCCAATACTTATCCCTCAATCAACATCACTAAAACAGATTATCTGGTCATTATCACATTGCTGTCTGTGGGAGCTTGCTGTGCGCAAATTGGCTGCCGCATTTCCTACATTACAACAGTTACAGCACTTCAAAAAAAAGTACTTCATTGGCTGTAAAGTGCTTTGGGACATCCTGAGGTTATGAAAGGCATTATATAAATGCAAGTCTTTGTTGAACAGTGAGAATCAAAGTAATTTTAATTTGCCATACTGTGATACAGCTATTTAAAATAAGTTTTATTATTATAGAATCATAGAATGGTTACAGCACAGAAGCAGGCTATTCGGCCCGTCGAGCCCGTGCCAGCTCTCTGCAAGAGCACTTCAGCTAGTCCCACTCCCCCACCCTTTCCCCATAGCCCTGCAATTATCCAATTCCCTTTTGAAAGCCAGAATTGAATCTGCCTCCACCATCCTCTAAGGCAGTGCATTCCAGATCCTAACCACTTGCTGTGTAAAAAAGTTTTTCCTCAAGTCACCTTTGGTTCTTCTGCCAATCACCTTAAATCTGTGTCCTCTGGTTCGCAACCCTTTCGCCAATGGGAACAGTTTCTCTCTACCTACTCTGTCTAGACCCCTCATGATTTTGAACACCTCTATCAAATCTCCTCTCAACCTTTTCTGCTCTAAGGAGAACAACCCCAGCTTCTCCAGTCTCTCCACGTAACTGAAGTCCCTCATCCCTGGAACCATTCTCGTAAATCTTTTCTGCTACCTCTCTAAGGCCTTCACATCCTTCCTAAAGTGCGGTGCCCAGAATTGGACACAATACTCCAGTTGAGGTCGGACCAGTGTTTTATACAGGTTCATCATAACTTCCTTGCTTTTGTACTCTATGCCTCTATTCATGAAGCTCAGTATCCCGTAAGCTTTTTTAACCGCTATCTCAACCTGCCCTGCCACCTTCAACGACTTGTGCACATATACCCCCAGGTCTCTCTGTTCATGCACCCCCTTTAAAATTGTACCCTTTAGTTTATATCACCTCTCCTTGTTCTTATTACCAGAATGTATCACTTCGCACTTTTCTGCGTTAAATTTCATCTGTCACGTGTCCGCCCATTCCACCAGCCTGTCTATGTCCTCTCGAAGTCTATCACTATCCTCCTCACTGTTCCATTTTTGTTGCTGGCCGCCTGCCAGCACCTGCCCCCGTTGCTGTTCCCGGCCCACGTGAAGCCCCCCCCCCCCCCGCGGGGTGCCGGCTGCTCTCTGTGAGCCCAGCACTTCTCTTGAGTGCCAGGCTCGTTTGCCGGCACTCCCGATCCCTGGTGGCTCAGCTGGGCGCCGGGACGCGCTGCACCAGGCTCCTCCCCTTTAAGAAGGGGAGGAAGGCCTGCAGTACCGCGGCACAATGTGCCGCAGCGGTTTTGGCTCACAGCGCCCCAAGAGGGACGCGGGGCACTTCCAGTAGCGCCCCTCCTCCCTCTCGGGGCGCTACCTGGGAAAATTGGCTGCCGGGGGCACTTAGCGCCTCGGCGAAGGTAGCGCCCCAAAGGGCGCGCCACCGAATTTTTACCCCAAAATGTCTTACTGCAATTATATAGGGCCCTGGTGAGACCACACCTGGAGTATTATCATAGAGTCATAATGGCACAGAAAGAGGCCATTCGGCCCATCGAGTCCGTGCCGGCTCTCTGTAGAGCAATCCAGTCAGTCCCATTCCCCCGCTCTATCCCCGTAGCCCTGCAAGTTTATTTCCCTCAAGTGCCTATCCAGTCTCCCCTTGAAAACATTGAGTGTCTCCGCTTCCACCACTTCCGTCGGCAGCGAATTCCAGGTCATCACCACTCGCTGCGTAAAAAAGTTTTTCCTCACATCCCCCCTGTAGCTCTTGCCCAAAACCTTAAATCTGTGTCCCCTAGTCCCTGTACCATCAACTAGTGGGAACAGCCTTTCCCCGTCTAGCCTATCCAAACCCGTCATAATCTTGTACACCTCTATCAAATCACCCCTCAACCTCCTTTGCTCTAATGAAAACAAATCCAGCTTCTCCAACCTGCCCTTGTAGCTAAGATCCACCATCCCCGAAACCATTCTGGTAAATCTCCTCTGCACCCTCTCAAGGGCCTTCACATCCTTCCTAAAGTGTGGTGACCAGAACTGGACGCAATACTCCAGTTGTGGCCTAACCAGCGCTTTATAAAGGTTCAGCATAACTTCTCTACTTTTGTACTCAATACCTCTATTTATGAAGCCCAAGATCCCATATGCTTTGTTAACCACTCTCTCAATATGTCCTGTCACCTTCAGGGACCTATGCACATTAACTCCCAGGTCCCTCTGTCCCTGCACACTCTTTAAAACTGTGCCATTAAGTGTATATTCCTTCTGCCAAAATGCATCACCTCACATTTCTCTGTATTAAATTCCATCTGCCACTTGTCTGCCCATTCTGCTAGCCTTTCTATGTGCTGTTGCAGTCGATTGATATCATCAGCACTGTTTGCCACTCCCCCAAGTTTGGTGTCATCGGCATTGTGTGCAGTTTTGGTCTCCTTACCTAAGGAAGGATATACTTGCCATAGAGGGAGTACAATGAAGGTTCACCAGACTGATTCCTGGGATGGGGGGATTGTCCTATGAGGAGAGATTGAGTAGACTCGGCCTACATTCTCTAGAGTTTAGAAGAATGAGAGGTGATCGCATTGAAACATACAAAATTCTTACAGGGCTTGACAGGGTAGATGCAGGGAGGATGTTTCCCCTGGCTGGAGAGTCTAGAACCAAGGGTCACAGTCTCAGAATAAGGGGTTGGCCATTTAGGACTGAGATGAAGAGAAATTTCTTCACTCAGAGGGTGGTGAATCTTTGGAATTCTCTACCCCAGAGGGCTGTGGAGGCTCAGTTGTTGAGTATACTCAAGACAGAGATTGATAGATTTTTTGATATTTAGGGAATCAAGGGATATGGGGATAGAGCAGGAAAGTGGAGTTGAGGTAGAAGATCAGCCATGATCTTATTGAATGGTGGAGCAGGCTCGAGGGGCCGAATGGCCGATTCCTGCTCCTATTTCTTATGTTCTTATAACTATACTGTACCTCATTGTCTATGATCCAGGATCCATCGTGTGTTAAAAAGCTCAGGAACCCATATGCATATTCTTATTGCACATTATGATATGTGCTTTGCTGGGCTCACTTTGCCATTAACATGCTGCTTTGCAGGAATCTGCACACCACTGAACAAGATAAGTGGATTAAAGATATCCTGACATTTAATTATTGCTTCATTAATTTTGTAAGAACAAGGCTTGAGAAGCTTCTCCATTTTATTTGCACCCGAGTAGTATTACCGCTTTGAAACACACTCCAACGTGTGTTATCATATGTATAGGAGTGAAGGCAGTGTTGTTCTTTTCTTACTGTCAGGGACAGGTTTTATAGTGGGCAGACTCGCTGATCAAAAAAAAAAGAAATACCAACCACAGGACATCCCAAAGCACTTTGCAGCTAATGAATTACTTTTGAAGTGTAGTCAATGTTGTAATGTAGGAAACGCGGCAGCCAATTTGCGCACAGCAAGCTCCCACAAACAAGCATGACCAGATAATCTGTTTTTAGTGATGCTGATGTGATACTGACCAGGACGCCGGGGATAACTCCCCTGTGGTTCTGCAAATAGTGCCGTGGGATCTTTTATGCCCACCTGAGAGGGCAGACGGGGCCTCAGTTTAACTGCCTCATCTGAAAGACGGCACCTCCGACAGTGCAGCACTCCCTCAGTACTGCACTGGGAGCGTCAGCCTAGATTTTTGTGCTCAAGTCTCTGAAGTGGGGACTATGAACCCACAACCTTCCGACTCAGAGGCGAGAGTGCTACCCACTGAGCCACGGCAGACACTTCTAATCATGGGAATTGAGCTGAAGCACTAATGGGTTTGTACCGTAAACTGCAGAGCAGTAGCATTCCTTGTCTATGTAATTATACTAATGTCTAAAAATAGCCCGTAAGAAATTATTATACGCTTTGGGCAGGTGTGAAATTCCTGTTAAAGAAAAACTGAAGGATGCTCGTTTTCCTCGTTAATTAACATACGACCAATAACATTAAGAGGATGTCAGATTCGAAACACGAAAGTTGCTAATTACGGAGAAGGACAGATGTTTTCAAAATGTAATTAATGAAGGATTCTCACCCCTTGAAATTTTGCTGGATTTGAGTGAGTTTGCAGACTAAAGCAGCGCTTTGCTTACCAACACTGCAGTGTAGATTGGGCCTATACTCTCTGGAGTTTAGAAGAATGAGAGGTGATCTCATTGAAGCATATAAGATTCTGAGGGGGATTGGCAGGGTAGATGCTGAGAGGTTGTTTCCCCTGGCTGGAGAGTCTAGAACTAGGGGGCATAGCAAGGAAGTTATGATGAACCTTTATAAAACACTGATTCGGCCCCAACTGGAGTATTGTGTCCAATTCTGGGCACTACACTTTAGGAAGGATGTGAAGGCCTTAGAGAGGGTGCAGAAAAGATTTACGAGAATGATTCCAGGGATGAGACACTTCGGTTACGTGGATAGACTGGAGAAGCTGGGGTTGTTCTCCTTGGAGCAGAGAAGGTTGAGAGGAGATTTGATAGAGGTGTTCAAAATCATGAGGGGTCTAGACAGAGTAGGTAGAGAGAACCTGTTCCCATTGGCAGAAGGGTCGAGAACCAGAGGACGCAGATTTAAGGTAATTGGCAAAAGAACCAAAGGCAACATGAGGAAAAACAATTTACACAGCGAGTGATTAGGATCTGGAATGCACTGCCTGAGAGGGCGGGGGAGTCAGACTCAATTGTGGCTTTCAAAAGGGAATTGGATAAGTACCTGAAGGAAAAAAATTGCAGGGCTACGGGGAAAGGGCAGCGGAGTGGGACTAGCTGAGGTGCTCTTGCAGAGAGTCGGCACGGGCTCGACTGGCCTCCTTCTGTGCTGTAACCATTCTATGATTCTATAGTCTCAGGATAAGGGGTCGGCCATTTAAAACTGAGATGAGGAGGAATTTCTTCACTCAGAGGGTTGTGAATCTTTGGAATTCTCTACCCCAAAGGCCTGTGGATGCTGAATCGTTGAGTATATTCAACGCTGAGATCGATAGACTTTTGGAATCAAGGGATATGGGGATCGGGCGGGGAAAGTGGAGTTGAGGTCGAAGATCAGCCGTGATCTTATTGATTGGCGGAGCAGGCTCGAGGGGCCGTATGGCCGACTCCTGCTCCTAATTCTTAAGTTCTTATGCGTAATTTGCAATCAGTGTCCTATTAGCACCACCTACTGTACTTTTCCTGAAAGTCTCGGTACTGTGTGTGTCTTGGTGCTGCCGCGATTCTGCCTGGCTTGTTCAAAACACACATGCAGTGCTATTAGTCACATGATAATCATCACAGGTATGTTACCAACTGTCAAAATACGACCTTAGATGAAGATCGGAACTGGTGCACTAATTGATACTTACTGAAGCAGCGACACGAAATTCTACCTTTGCAGGATCTGTTCGTCAGAAGGAGTGTTACATTAAAAAAAAAGGGCTTCCCATCATCGTCGCCACTGTTGATATGAATTCTGGTGGGGTAAATTACTGTCTTCTTCATGCATTCTTTTCCAACTGAATTTAAATAGTGGTACTACAACATATACTTTTAATATGCAATTAACCTTGCAATATCCCAGTGACTAGCAGCAACATAGATTAGGGTTATTCTAGTACATCGAGACGTGGTTGTATATGCTCCTTAGGTGCCCAAGAGATTCCACCGCCCCGCCACCCCCACCCACCCCCGCCCCAAAAGCAGTTGTGAAATAACATGATTAAACTTGCCAAGCTAGACAGTGAATTTTCATTTCTCGGCTAACTATTACTTATTACTGTGCCAGCTGTGGCTCCGTTGGTATCACTCTCGCCTCTGAGTCAGAAGGTTGTGGGTTCTTGAGCACAAGAATCCAGGCTGACACTCCCAGTGCAGTGCTGAGGGAGTGCTGCACTGTCAGAGGTGCCGACTTTCGGATGAGATGTTAAACCGAGGCCCCGCCTGCTCTCTCAGGTGGACGTGAAACATCCTATGGCACTATTTCAAAGAAGAGCAGGGGAGTTCTCCCCGGTGTCCTGGCCAATATTTATCCCTCAATCAACATCACTAAAAAACAGATTATCTGGTCATTATCACATTGCTGTTTGTGGGAGCTTGCTGTGTGCAAATTGGCTGTCACGTTTCCTACATTACAACAGTGACTACACTTCAAAAAGTACTTCATTGGCTGTAAAGTGTTTTGGGACGTCCAGTGGTCATGAAAGGTGCTATAGAAATGCAAGTCTTTCTTTTAATCTTAACATACAAGGCTGATGGCACTACATTGTATATAGCTTGGAGTTAAGAGACATCCAGCATCGAGTTGCATTTACCATCACATGCATCCCATAAACAACTGTCACAAGTCCTCTAATGGGTAACTAAAACCTCCATCACTGAGCAATTACACTTGTGACTCACTGTGAATTACCGAACATAAGGCTATAATTAATGAGAACATTCAGTAACTGAAATAATTAATTTCTTATCCAGAAAAGCCATCGATGAACCATTTGGCTTTTGTCCAGCACAGCGAACCAAGGGACTGCATAAATAGCACATATATTGCAGCTCGGCTGATGAGCTGAAAGCACCATAACCCCCTGTGACTAATCAAAGACCATGAGCTCGTTTCTTCTAAATAATCTCAAATAGGCGCAACTTTGAACAACATAGATTTACTTTGGATTCACTGTACGACCTTAGTTAAATGTTGGTCCTAAACCACTGTGATTATGCATGTCTATCTAGATATGATAAATGAAAAATGCATGTGGTATGTATCTTTAGGCCATTTAGGACTGAGATGAGGAGAAAATTCTTCACTTTGAAATTCTCTACCCCAGAGGGCTGTGGATGCTCAGTCGTTGAGTATATTCAAGACAGAGGTCGATAGATTTTTGGAAGGATATACTTGCCATAGAAGGAATGCAACAAAGGTTCACCAGACTGGTTCCTGGGATGGGGGGATTGTCCTATGAGGCGAGATTGAGTAGACTAGGCCTATATTCTCTAGAGTTTAGAAGAATGAGAGGTGATCTCTCCTATTGGTGTTCGGCCGAAGCCAGCAGGAAGATCCACCAATGACAGAGAAAGTTCACGTTTCAAAGGGCGTTTGGCCGAGGCCAGCATTGCGATCCACCCAACTAAAAAAAACAGGGTCTCGCAACTCTAGATCAATTAGCATAAGAACAGATACTACACTTGATCTTAGCCAAAAGGCCAAGAAGCAATATACACCTAGAATTGTCGATATTCCATCTGAAAGCTTTAGATGTGCAAGATCAATTTCTGCTCTTCCTTCTCTAGTATATACAGGCTAGATCAGATATCTATCAGATACATCTAATATCGATAAGATACCATCACAGCTTGATCTGAAGCTACCTTATATAACGATCCAGAGTCATTCAATAGTTAGCTCTCATGCCAATTAACATAGCACAACATCAGTCGTCGAGAAAATGCTAGAATCTATTATTAAGGATGTGGTAACAGGGCACATAGAAAATAATAATAGGATTGGGCAGAGTCAACACGGATTTATGAAAGGGAAATCGTGTTTGACAAATCTGTTGAGGTTGTAACTAGCAGAATAGATAAGGGGGAACCAGTGGATATGGTGTATTTGGATTTACAGAAGGCATTCGATAAGGTGCCACACAAGAGGTTATTAAACAAAATTAGGAATCATGGGATTAGGGGTAATATACTAGCATGGACTGAGGATTGGTTAACAGACAGAAAACAGAGAGTAGGAGTAAACGGGTCATTTTCGGGTTGGCAGGCTGTAACTAGTGGGGTACTGCAAGGATCAGTGCTTGGGCCTCAGCTATTCACAATCTACATCAATGATTTGGATGAGGGGCAACACGGTGGCATAGTGGTTAGCACTGGTGACTCACAGCGCCAGAGACCCGGGTTCGAATCTGACCTCGGGTGACTGTCTGTGTGGAGTTTGCACATTCTCCCCGTGTCTGCGTGGGTTTCCTCCGGGTGCTCCGGTTTCCTCCCACTGTCCAAAAAATGTGCGGGTTAGGTTGATTTGGCTATGATAAATTGACCCTTAGTGTTAGGGGGGGATTAAATATGTAGGGTTATGGGGATAGGATGGGATATGTTAGGGGGAATTAAATACGTGGGGTTACGGGGGTCGGGTGGGATATGTGTACTGTGGGGATTAAAGTAGGGACAGGGTACTGGATTTGAATGATCAGCCATGATCGTATTGAATGGTGGTGCAGGCTCGACGGGCCGAATGGCCTACTCCTGCTCCTAGATTCTATGTTTCTATGTTTCTATGTAATGGCCCAGAAATTGATCTCGCTCTGTTCCCGCGGGGGTAAGGCTTCCCCGCGATCTCTCACTCCGCTTGTGCTTTTTCAGATCCAGCTCGCACGAACTTGATGTTCCAGACATCAGCTGGGCAGTGCTTGCGTATCCCACCGGCGTAGTGAATTCGTGCGAGCTGTGGGATCACGTGACTCAGTTAGAGCCAATGGCAGCACACCATCTTCCATTCATAAGTTTCACATACGTGCTGTGAAATCTATGAATCTTACACCCCCCCAAAATAACAGCTAAACCTCAATTAAATAAAAAAAAAAAATCACATTAATAAAATAAGTATAGTTAATTAAATTAACCATTTTAAATAAAAAATTTAATTTTTGAAAAAATTTAAAATCTTTTAAAAAGTTATAAAAATAAACTTACCTGTCTTTAAAGTCTCTAAAAAAGATATACCTGTTAAAAAAAATTCAAAAAAATACTTAATTCACTACTTACCTTGTTAAAAGTGGGTCTTACTCCTCCTTTTTCCATTTCTAAAATCTTCCGTACTTACCTGCGCGTCCAAAGCATGAAGTGCACAGCGTGCGCGCAGCCTGTAGCGCGCACGCGATGTAATATATCCAAGTTTGCTGATGATACAAAGCTAGGTGGGAATGTAAGTTGTGAGGAGGTTGCAAAGAGGCTTCAAGGGGATACAGACAGGCTAAGTGAGTGGGCAAGACCATGGCAAATGGAATATAATGGCCTAGAAATTCGGCTCTCCGGCTTGCCGCGGGGGTAAGGATTCGCGCGCGCTCTTACCTAACGCGCCTGCCGTTGTGTTTTGGGCCCACGGGAACTTCGGGTCCTGGGCCTCTCCCAACTGCCGGCGCGCAGTGCTTGCGTGTTCCAGGGGCGCTGTTAGTGCGATGCGTCCCCTGGGATCACGTGGGCCATGGAGAGCCAATGGCAGCAGACCATCTTTCATTCATAGATTTGACAGGAGACCTGTCAAATCTGTGAATTGAAATCGGCCCCAAAAGAACAGCTGAACTTAAAATAATTTTTTTAAAAACCATCACATTATAAAATAACTATAGTTAAATAAATTAACCACTTTAAACAAAAATTTAAAATTTTGAAAAAATTAAAATACTTTTTAAAAGTTATAAAAATAAACTTACCTTTCTTTAAAGTATCTAAAAAAGATAAACCTGTTGAAAAAAATTAAAAATTATACTTAATTAACCACTTACCTTGTTCAAAACGGGTCTTACGCCTCCTTTTCATTAGCGTAGAATCTTCAATACTTACCCTCGTGTAGAAACCTGAAAAAAAATCTAAGTGTGCTGCGTGCGCGCAGCCTCTAGCGCGCACGCGGTTCACCTAGGAACCGCCCCCTTCACCATACCGGAAGTTCCGGTTTCCCGCGCATGCGCAGTGCATGCAGGAAACCGGCACTTCGGGAAGCAATACGGGTGAGTACGGACTGTGTACTCACCCGGGAAGGGCCGAATTTTTGGGCCAATGTGGAGAAATGTGAAGTTATCCACTTTGGTAGGAAAAGAAAGAGCTGAAAGAGCTGTCCAATCAGTCCCACTCAATGCTCACTTTAAGTTGCGCGGCCGGCGCTCTAGGGGCCCCGCACAGCTGGTCAGCCGGCTTTTAAATTTAAAAAAAAACGCACATGCGCGTAATTTTGAATGGGCCCGTTAAAGAGGCTGCGCAGCCCCAAAAGAAAATTACGGAGAACGTTGGTCCCATTCCCCTTCTCTTTCCCCGTATGATGGATTGATTGTATGACTTGAAAAGCTGTTATCATCATCACACTTGTGACTCACAGAATTACATAGGATATACGGCGCAGAAACAGGCCATTCGGTCCAACCAGTCCATGCCGGTGTTTATGCTCCACTCGAGCCTCCTCCCGTCTTTCCTTATCTAACTCTATCAGCGTAACCCTCTATTCTCTTCTCCCTCATATGTTTATCCAGCCTCCCCTTAAATCCATCTATACTATTCGCTTCAACCACTCCCGGTGGTAGCGAGTTCCACATTCTCACCACTCTCTGGGTAAAGAAGTTTCTTCTGAATTCCCTATTGGATTTCTCGGTGACTATCTTATATTGATGGCCTCTAGTTTTGCTCTTCCCCACAAGTGGAAACATTCTCTCTGTATCCACTCTATCAAAACCGTTCATAATTTTAAAGAGCTCATCCTTCACTTGCCTTTTATATAACTGCAACCATTATTGTTCAGATAAATATTGAATCGCACTAGTACTCATGGTCTGTCCTCTATATTCTTAATAGTAATTGGTCAGCACAGAAACATTGTTGTTTTTTTATTTATTTTGGAAATTGCATCCAGTCTGATAACGACTTATGGATTTGTCCATCTACTATGAAGAAGACTTCAATGAGAATTTACTTTGATGCAAGAATATTCCAATATGTTGAACAAACAGCCTGTGGCCTTATTGCTGAATTGTTACAATAAAGCATGAACATCTTTAACGCTATCGACCATATTATTCAAATAACGTGAATATTTTCTGCTAAGTCACGACAGGAGAGGGCTTTACTGCTATTATGTCTATTGAAGATGGTACCAGGGGCTACTCCCTGCCATCACTGCTCACAGCAGCACCACCGATTGCACATCTCATCCCCCCCTGCAGGTTTCCTCCACCACGGGGAGTAGGTATCAGTAGCTACTGCATATTCAAGCAGCATAAATCCCCCACCATGAGTTTTTTTTCCCCCTGCGCTATCAATCTGCAGTCAAATTAGACCAGGCATCACAAATTACCATCGGGAACAACAGGAGCTTCACGGTGGTGGTAAACTAGAAAGCACATCGGAACTAGAGAAATCTCACTTAAAAATAGCATCACAGTAGCTTTCCCCAGCCACACGATTGAGTGGCTTGAAGTCGGCCCTCTGTTGCCATCTTCCGACACACAGATCAGCGGCATCTCAACAGGAAGCCCATTTTCCATCATAAATTTTCAATTTAAAGATGTTTTTATCTCTGCGCTCCTCCAAATTCTAGCCTCTTGAGTATCCCTGATTATAATCGCTTAACCATTGGCGGCCGTGCCGTCCAGCTGCCTGGGCCCTAAGCTCTGGAATTCCCTCCCTAAACCTCTCCCCCTCTCTACGCTCCTTAAAACCTACCTCTTTGGCCAAGCTTTTGGTCATCTGTCCTAATATCTCCTTATGTGGCTCGGTGTCAGGGTTTGTTTGATGATCGCCCCTGTGAAGCACCTCGGAACGTTTTACTAAGTTAAAGGCGCTATATAAATACAAGTTATTGTTGTTTAGACTTGCTGAATATTTATATTTTATAGACAGATAACTTAAACACTTTATATACACAAGGACAATAAAGAAGTAATATACCAGAGACAATAGTTCAAAGTTCATCATTTGAAACAACAATGCAGACAGGAGTTTGAATTGTCAGTGGAGTTGGATCCTTGCATGATTTGGATGGAGGATCGATGATTAAGCATCTTAATATTATAGATTAGTGTCAGCCGTGGCTCAGTGGGTAGCACCCTCGCTTCTGAGTCAGAAGGTTGTGGGTTCAAGTCCCACTCCAGAGACTTGAGCACAACAATCTAGGCTGACACTCCAGTGCAGTGCTGAGGGCATGCTGCACTTTCAGACGAGACGTTAAACCGAGGCCCCGTCTGCTCTCTCGGGTGGATGTAAAAGATCCCACGACCACTATTTCAAAGAAGAGCAGGGGAGTTATCCCCGGCGTCCTGGGCCAATATGTATCCCTCAACCAACATCGCTAAAAAACAGATTATCTGGTCATCATCACATTGCTGTTTGTGGGGAGCTTCCTGTGCGCAAATTGGCTGCTGCGTTTCCTACATTACGAGTGACTACACTTCAAAAAGTACTTTGTTGGCTGTAAAGCTCTTTGGGACGTCCGGTGGTCGTGAAAGGCGCAAGTCTTTCTTTCTTTCTTTATATTATTTTCCAACCCAAAGCACCATGTTGTCCAAAGCCTTGCAATCTGCTGTGATGTTGTCCCACTTCTACATAATCATGTGGTCTGTCTACCCAAGTCTTTGCCACGGCAGACCTGGCTTACTTAAAATGTCCAAGAAACAAGCCTCCTTGGTCCACAATTTCTTGGGTGACACTACATGCATAATACGTTCATGGAAGACTCTAAATCTAAACCATCAACAATTACAACTTGCGTTTATATACGCTTTTAATGTAGAAAAAGTCCCAAGGCATTGAAACAAAGACGCCGAGTCAAAGAGGAGTTATTAGGAGGGGTGACTAAAGGCTTGGTCAAAGAGGTGGGTTTAAAGGAGGAGAGTGAGGTGCAGAGGTGGCAGATCTTGGGGGCCTAGATGGCTGAAGCCACAGCCGGCAATGTTTCCAGTGGCAGGAGGGTCGGTAACCAGAGGACACAGAGTCAAGGTGATTGGCAAAAGAACCAGAGGTGACTTGAGGAAACTTTTCTTTTCACGCAGCGAGTTGTTGTGATCGGCAATGCGCTGCCTGAAAGGGCGGTGGAAGCAGATTCAATAGTGACTTTCAAAAGGGAATTGGAAAAATACTT
This sequence comes from Squalus acanthias, assembly GCA_030390025.1. NCBI lineage: Eukaryota > Metazoa > Chordata > Chondrichthyes > Squaliformes > Squalidae > Squalus > Squalus acanthias. The sequence goes on from CM059428.1 coordinate 4,604,033, forward strand.
GAAGGGGAGAAATTTGCAGGGCTGCGGAGAAACAGCGGGGAAGCGGGATTAATGTGCCCCCTAAGGTGGGTGGTCCTGCGGCCGCGCATCAATCGGGACATCCCGCGCAGGCTGCTCACAAGCTGCTGCCGCTGGAAGATACCACGCATGTGCGGCCGCGCAGTGAATTTAAAGGGACCGCGCACGATATAAAAAAAATCAGAGGGAACATTGAGTGGGACGAGTCGGATAGCTCAATCAAAGAGCCGGCACAGGCACGATGGGCCAAATGGCCTCCTTCTGTGCTGTATCATTCTATGATTCTATGATCTCTCAATGCCTCAAAAGTGTTTTGCATACAATGAATTACTTTGAAGTTGTGAAATTACTTTGATCTTGCTGTGCATAAAACGTATCCTATCTCACACATATCGGGAATGGTAGCATCGTGGTTATGTTACTGGACTAATAATCCAGAAGCCTGAAATAATGATCCGGAAACATGAGTCCAAATCCCACCAGGGTAGCTGGGGAATTTAAATTCAATTAATTAAATAAATCGGGAATTAAAAATCTAGTATCAGTAATGGTGACCATGAAACTACCGGATTGTCGTAAAAACCCATCTGGTTCACTAACTTGGCAGGGGGATGGGATACAGAGTGGAGCTATAGTAGGGGGTGATGCACAGCCAAATATAGAGAAAAAAACAAGTCAGCCTGGAAGGCAGAGCAAATATGTAACTGCACAAGGGAGTATGGCAAGGCTGGATGGCATTTATTTTAATGCAAGGAGTCTTGTGAGTAAGGCAGATGAATTGAAGGTGTTGATGAACACATTATTGCTATCACAGAGACATGGTTGAGGGAGGGGCAAGACTGGCAGCTCAATATTCCGGGGTATAGAATCTTCAGGCGAGACAGAGCGGGGTGTAAAAGAGGAGGGGCTGTCGCAATATTAATCAAGGAGTCAATTACTGCAGTAAGGAGGGATGATATCTTAGCAGGTTCCTCCAATGAGGCCATATGGGTAGAACTTAAAAATAAAAAGGGGGCAAGCACATTGCTGGGAGTGTACTATAGGCCCCCAAACAGTCAGGGGGAGATAGAGGAACAGATATGTAGGCAAATCTCAGAGAAGTGTAGAAATAATAGGGTAATAATAGTAGGGGATTTCAACTTCCCCAATATTAACTGGGATAGTCAGAGTGTGAAAGGCTTAGAGGGTGCGGAATTCTTAAAGTGCATCCAGGAGAGCTTTTTGAGCCAGCATGTAGAAAGTCCTACAAGAGAGGGGGCAGTACTGGACCTAATTCTAGGGAATGTAACCGGGCAAGTGGTAGAAGTGTCAGTAGGAGAGCATTTTGGTGACAGTGATCATAATTCGGTGAGATTTAAGGTAGTCATGGAAAAGGACAAAGATGGACCGGAAATAAAGGTTCTAAATTGGGGGAAGGCCGATTTTAATTTGATAAGGCAGGATCTGGCCAAAGTGAACTGTGATCAGCTACTTGTAGGAAAATCCACATCAGAGCAGTGGGAGTCTTTCAGAAAGGAAATAGAGAGAGTACAACGCCAACATGTTCCCGTAAAGGTCAAGGGTGGGACCAACAAACCCAGGATGTCAAGGGATATACAAGAATGGATTAGGAAGCACTAAAAACAGTGGAAGCCCTAGAGGAATATGGAAAGTGCAGGGGGGTACTTAAAAAAGAAATGAGGAGAGCGAAGAGGGGGCATGAAAAAACACTGGCGGGCAAAATAAAGGAAAATCCCAAGGTGTTTTATAACTATATTAAGGGCAAGAGGATAACCAGGGAAAGAGTAGGGCCCATTAGGGACCAAAGTGCCAATCTGTGTGTAGAGCCGGAAGATGTAGGTGAGGTTTTAAATGAATATTTTGCATCTGTGTTCACTATGAAGAAGGACGATGTAGGCATAGAAATCAGGCAGGGGGATTGTGATATACTTGAACAAATTAGTATTGAGAGGGAGGAGGTACTAGCTGTTTTAGCGGGCTTAAAAGTGGATAAATCCCCAGGCCCTGACGAGATGTATCCCAGGCTGTTGTGTGAGGCAAGGGAGGAGATTGCAGGGGCTCTGACACAAATTTTCAGAACCTCTCTGGTTACAGGGGAGGTGCCAGAGGACTGGAGGACAGCTAACGTAGTACCATTATTCAAGAAGGGTAGTAGGGATAAACCAGGGAATTACAGGCCAGTGAGCCTAACATCAGTGGTAGGGAAATTATTGGAAAAAATTCTGAGGGACAGAATTAGTCTCCACTTGGAGATGCAAGGATTAATCAAGGATAGTCAGCATGGCTTTGTCAGGGGCAGATCATGTCTAACCAATTTGATTGAATTTTTCGAGGGGGTGACTAGGTGCGTGGATGAGGGTAGTGCAGTTGATGTAATCTACATGGACTTCAGTAAGGCTTTTGACAAAGTCCCACATGGGAGACTGGTCAAGAAGGTAAGAAAGAGCCCATGGGATCCAGGGCAATTTGGCACATTGGATCCAAAATTGGCTTAGTGGCAGGAGGCAGAGGGTGATGGTCGAAGGTTGTTTTTGTGACTGGAAGCCTGTGTCCAGTGGTGTACCGCAGGGATCGGTGCTGGGTCCTTTGCTGTTTGTAGTGTACATTAATGATTTAGATATGAATGTAGGAGGTATGATCAGTAAGTTCGCAGATGACACGAAAATTGGTGGAGTGGTAAATAGCGAGGAGGGAAGCCTCAGGCTACAGGATGATATAGACGGATTGGTTAGATGGGCAGAACAGTGGCAAATGGAATTTAACCCTGAAAAGTGTGAGGTGATGCATTTTGGGAGGACTAACAAGGCAAGGGAATACACAATGAATGGTAAGACCCTAGTAAGGAAAGAGGATCAGAGGGACCTTGGTGTGCATGTACATAGATCCCTGAAGGCAGCAGGACAGGTAGATAAGGTGGTTAAAAAGGCATATGGGATACTTGCCTTCATTAGCCGAGGCATAGAATATAAGAGCAGGGAGGTTATGATGGAGCTGTGCAAAACGCTAGTTAGGCCACAGTTGGAATACTGTGTGCAGTTCTGGTCGCCACACTATAGGAGGGATGTGATTGCATTGGAGAGGGTGCAGAGGAGATTCACCAGGATGTTACCAGGGCTGGAGCGCTTCAGCTATGAAGAGAGACTGGACATGCTGGGGTTGTTTTCCTCAGAGCAGAGAAGGCTGAGGGGGGACCTGATTGAGGTGTACAAAATTATGAGGGGCATAGATAGGGTAGATAGAAAGGAACTTTTCCCCTTAGTAGAGGGGTCAATAACCAGGGGGCATAGTTTCAAGGTAAGGGACAGGAGGTTTAGAGGGAATTTGAGGAAAAACTTTTTCACCCAGAGGGTGGTTGGAATCTGAAATTCACTGCCTGAAAGGGTGGTAGAGGCAGAAACCCTCACAACATTCAAGAAGCATTTAGATGAGCACTTGAAACGCCATAGCATACAAGGCTACGGACCAAGTGCTGGAAAATGGGATTAGAATAGATAGGGCTTGATGGCCGGCGCAGACACGATGGGCCAAAGGGCCTCTTTCTGTGCTGTATAACTCTATGACTCTAATGTCCTTTAGGGAAGGAAATCTGCCGTCCTTACCCGGTCTGGCCTATATGTGACTCCAGACCCACAGCAATGTGGTTGATTCTTAACTGCCCCCTGGAATGGCCCAGCAAGCCACTCAGTTGTACCAAAACCGCTACAAAGTATACTCACTGTGGGAGTACCTTCACCACACGGACTGCAGAGGTTCAAGAAGGCGGCTCACCACCACCTTCTCGAGGGCAATTAGGGATGGGCAATAAATGCTGGCCTTGCCAGCGACGCCCACATCCCAGGAACGAATAAGCAATATTCCCTTTACGCTGCGCTCCAGGGGACCCGCGCAGCCAGTGAGCCCGCTTTTAAATTGAAAAAAAACGCACATGCGTGGATTTTTGAAAGCACTTTGGGACGTCCGATGGTCGTGAAAGGCGCTACATAAATGCAAATCTTTCTTTCTTTGGCATTATATTCACCACTGATGCTGTTTTGTGTGACGGGAAAAGTTTATAATGGGGTGTCTAGTTTGGCTCTCCATTCGACAGCCTCCCGAGATGCCGAGTGGAGGAATGAGGTGCCTCCCGCAACAGATCTCAGCGGGCAGGTTGATGTGATGTGTTCCACGGTCTGGGACTCCTGGCCACAGTCGCACTTCGGTTCGTCCCCTCATCTTCCACTGGTGGAGCCGGTGGCCGCATTGTCCGTGCCCTGTGTGGATTGGGTTGAGTGCCGTTGGGGGAAGTCGAAGCCAGGGACCTCTGCTGTTGGGCCAGTGATGAGGGGCTAGTTCTTTTCGTTGCACAATTAAAGCCCAGACACAGAGGGCTGGATTTTGATACTGGGGCGGGTTGGGGTCGTGTCATCATCCACATAGCCATCCATATATGCATCCCCATAGCCAGCCAAATCTGCTCCCGCCAGGTTTCACAATCGTAGTTCAGAACAGGCGTGCTTCACGTAGAACAAGGGTTAAAATCACAAAGGCCTTTCAAAATGGCATTATAGAGCCAATTTAATGCTTGTTAAGGGCCTTAACAGCCTATCCTGCCTCTTAGAGGTGGGACGGAGTCGGGACCAGCAGACACGATTTAATGAAAATTGCGTGGAGGCGGGATGGAGGCGGACTTGTGCCCGCCCACCAGTTTTCGCAATTTTAACCCCCCCACACGCCTCCAAACCCGCCTCCACGGGTCAATGAAAATCCAGCCCATAAAGTTCTGTAGGGTTTTAAAATAGCCACCGAAAATCTCCAAGGCAACGGAAATCCGAGAAACAGGAAACAAAGAAATGTTACTTTTCATTTAATGAGACACTGCACATTTATTCGGTGGTTTTCAAATTTTTCAATTGTCTTGGTGCAATTTCACGTACATGTGTATACAGGAACGGCAGCATCGTGAAACATAGGGTGATCTAGGAGGAGATGCCTGGCCATGATCTGGGAACACTGCAAACATATGATGATCCAGGGCTATTCTAAGTGAGCCCCTTGCTTATGTATTTAGCAGCTTTCTAGAGTCACGGATTCTTCTATGGACTGGAGGGAGGCTAATGTACCAATACTGAAAAAGGACAAGTCAGGACCTGGAAATTATAGGCCCATTATCTTGACTTCGATTATAGAGTAAGTTGCTAGAAGGGATGACTACCTGGACAGAGACGGGATTATTAGAGATGCTGAACATGTCTCACTAACCTGGTTGATTTTTTTGAGGAGGCTTCCAGGTTGGTGGATGAAGACATAGTATAACGGATTTTCAAACATCTTTTGGCAACCTCCATCCCCCAGTGTATTGATTTCAAAATCCTTATCCTTCTTTATAAATCTCTCCATAAGTCTGCCACATTGGTTGGCTTAATTCCAATTATCATTCAACAACCTGTCCCTGCTCACCTCCCCTTCTCCAAGGGTGATGGTCAATAGTTGGTCACTATACAACTGACAAATGTGGGTTTGAACAGATTCCAGGAGCTCCTCCCGAATGACGTGACAATCAACATCATTCACCATGAAGTGTACAATTATATTACCATCAACCTGCTGATTATAGTATGCCCCAAACAGTGCTTCCAACACATAGTTAGGTCATGTGTCACCCCACGCCCTCACAGTACTCCACATTTCCAAACCAGGCTCACACACCCATATTACACACCATTTTAACAGATACCCAATAAGTAGTAGCCATCCCCATTTACACCTCTTCTAGACCCACCTTTTGTTTCTTTACTTGTCCCATTACCCCCCCCCCCTTTTGCCTCGCACCATCATCCCTTGTCATTTAATCTCTCCTGCCGTCCACCCTATCACAGATCTTCCCTTTTGTTCTTTCCTCCCCTCCCCCCTTTCCCTGCCCCTGCACTTGCTTAAAAACCTGTTCCATCTCTAACTTTTTCCAGTTCTGACGAAAGGTCATCGACCTGAAACATTAACTCGGTTTCTCTCTCCACAGGAGCTGCCTGACCGGCTGAGTGTTTCCAGCATTTTCTGTTTTTATTTCAGCAAGGTGACAGTGCTTCTCTGATGACTCTACGTAAAACTCTAAGTGAAATGAATTTGCCACTTTCAACCCAATTCCCAGTAGCTGCAAGTCCACAATGTGAAATGTCTATAATTTGGCATTGCAGTACAATTTTTACACAGCAGAAATGTACACATCTCTCCTCAATTCTAAGATGTCACTTCACTGGAGTATTACTCACTTGAAGACATATGGTAGTATTTGATGCTGCAAAACTCAATACCAACGGTAAGAGTTCAGAAACTGTAAACGATGCAACACAAGTGCCCCCAGGAGGTGTAATTCTCAAACTACACTGACAATAGATTGGTTCTCTTCCTTTAACGAGAATGCCTCCATTAACTGTCTGATTCCATAACTTCATCCTGCCTGTTTACTCAGAATGAACTCCGCAAACAGTGTTACCAATGTTCCCGCTAAGGTGCGCGTGCGTGTGCACTAAACTGAAAGGTCCCGCGCAGGCCGCTCACCAGCTCTTACGCTGCAAATACCCGTGCATGTGCAGGAATTTAAAGGGACCGCGCATTAAAAGACACAGGCCGCACAGAACAAAGCGGCAGCTTACAGGGAACGTTGAGTGAAACCTCAGTATCCTGTTGAATCCTTACCTGAGGTTCAAGCCCACATTCTGTCTATCACCAAGACTCCTTGGGGCTGATGTTAAATTTCGACGGTGGCAGAAATCGGACGGTAGTGGGATTGGCCACTCATATTTTCTAAACCGAATCCGGGGACGCACAGGGTGGGAGCACAGCAAAGTAGTCAGGACGGAAAATGTAGGTCGTGCAGCGTACCGAGGCAAAAATTTTAGCAGCCTTTTTTTTTAACAGTTGCACATCTACACTACAAACGAACAACAAATGTGCATAGAATTACCGCGGATGTGACGTCACACTATTGAAGCGCATTCAGACACCGTTTATAAATAATACAATAACACTCTTCAGTCCATTGACCTGAAATTGTGATTATGTGCAATGGTAACCTTCTAAATTTCCTAGAATTTAGTGGGTTAAGGGGTGATCTGATCGAAGTTTTCAGGATATTACGGGCAACAGATAGGGTAGATAGAGAGAAACTATTTCCGCTGGTTGGGAAGTCTATGACTAGGGGACAGAGTCTAAAAATTAACGCCAGACCTTTCAGGAGTGAAATTAGGAAACACTTCTACACACAAAGGGTGGTAGAAGTTTGGAACTCTCTTCCACAAACGGCAATTGGTGCTGGGTCAATTGTTAATTTTAAATCTGAGATTGACAGATTTTTGTTAACCAAAGGTATTAAGGGATATGGGGCAAAGGCGGGTATATGGAGTTAGGTCGCAGATCAGCCATGATCTCATTGAATGGCGGAACAGGCTCGAGGGCTGATTGGCCTCCTCCTGTTCCTATGTTCCTATGGTATGATATGCATATAGGAATATGGCTCTTGTCTATTCGGGGATGAGTTTTGTGAACCGGGGTACCTCATCCGGGGACTGTCCCCGGAAAACGGGGATGTATGTTCACCCTACCTGAAACACCTCGTCCAATTTCCCTTTCCATTGACGTCAAAAGGAAAATCGGGCAGGGAGTATGATGAGCCGCTGATCCTATACTGCCCGTTTACCACCAACGCCAAAGGTTAAAATCAGCCCTTTTACTTCCGCCTTTGGGACATCTCCTGCCTACACAGCTATGACAGCTGAAACCCTCATCCGCACTCTCATAAATATCAGCGCAGACCGTAAGCTCCCAATTTCAGTCACGAGGGAGTGAGGCCATCAGAAATCAGGTGCTTCCACCATACATTTTTCAGCCAACACGTTTAAGGCCACTATTGGGTTGGACAGTGTTGCATTGCACATCGAAATTACACCACAGAAATAGGCCTCTGGCGTAACCAGTCCATGTTGGCATTTATCCTCCAGTAATGCTAATCCCATGTGCCTTTCCTGTTCCCATATCCCTTTATTCCCCCCCATTCCTTCAAGCAATCCATCCAACCTATTCTTAAATGTTGGTGTGATCTCTGCTACAATCATCAATTCATAGTGCAGTCCACAGCCTAATAGCCAATGTTCCCTTTAATTTTTTTGGGGTGTGCGGTCCCTTTAAGGGGCAGCACAGCCCATTCAAAATACCGCGCATGCGCAGTTGTTCCTATTTAAAAGCCGGTGAGCTGGCTGCGCAGGAACCTTGCTGTGTAAAAACCCTCTGTGTAAAAACATTTATCCTTCTGCCACATAAGAATTAGGAGCAGGACTAGGCCGCTCGGCCCCTCGAGCCTGCTCCGCCATTCAATAAGATCATGGCTGATCTTCGACCTCAACTCCACTTTCCCGCCCGATCCCCATATCCCTTGATTCCCCTAGAGTCCAAAAATCTATCGATCTCTGCCTTGAATATACTCAATGATTCAGCATCCACAGCCCTCTGGGGTAAAGAATTCCAAAGATTCACCACCCTCTGAGTGAAGAAATTCCTCCTCATCTCAGTCTTAAATGGCCGACCCCTTATCCTGAGACTGTGACCCCTGGTTCTGGACTCTCCAGCCGGGGGAAACAACCTCTCAGCATCTACCCGGTCAAGCCCCTTAAGAATTTTATACGTTTCAATGAGATCATCTCTTATTCTTCTAAACTCTAAGGCATATAGGCCTAGTCTACTCAATAATTTCTGGAACGTGACCCTGATTTATCTAAACCAGCATAAACCATGTAAATTGGTCTTTTTGCTTTTAACTTCAATTCTGCTTTGCTGCCTACACCATTTGTATTACACTTTAGCCTCAGGCAGTACTTAATATATTTTTCAACTAGACGGAGGCCAGCTACACAATTTGTGCTTCATTTCCTACATTTCAACAGTGACTACACTTCAAAAGTGCTTAATTAGCTGTGAAGCGCTTTGGGGAGCGCCGAGGTGGTGAAAGGTGCCATAGAAATGCAAGCCTTTCTTTAGTTCTTTACAAAGCATAGTTGAGGACACACAATCAACGTTCCCTACGAGTTGTGCGGCTGCACGGCCGTCCATGCCTTTTTCAATGTTAAGATTCGTATGCGCGAAACACTGAATGGGCCGCGCAGTCCCTTAAAGGGACCACGCACCCAAAAGAAAATTAGGGGGAACATTGCACACAATACCATAGTACATCACTGATGCAGCTAGTAACAGCTCGCCATGGCCACAGAGGGATTACTCTTTCTAACTTGGAAATGTGACAAAATATCTTGCACGTTTCATTTATACATTGCCTAGCAAATGCAAATCATACCAAAAAAGCCTTTTGCATAAAATAAAAAAAAGCTTTTGCAATGGTTTCTCTATTTTTTTGCACCTGTGGTGATTCAACCTTTCTCCTCCTGGAGTGAATGAGAACCTTGTGATTGACAACAAATTGCAAATTTGTACAGCACGTTTAAAGAACAAAGTGTCCCAAGATGGTGAGGTTAAAAAAATAAATAGGAATCGAAAATGGCGCAGACACCAAGCCATGGAGGGGAAGATGGTGGGGAGGGGAGGGGACACAAAGCTTAGCGGAAAAGATGGGTTTTGAGAAGGTTTCTGAAAAGGGAGAGAAAAGTGGAGAGGCAGAGGGGTTTAGGGAAGGGGTTGCAGAGGGTGGGACTGAAGCAGCTAGAGGTTCTCCCACCAATGGTGGGGTTGTGGGCTGTGGGTGGGGGTGGGGGGGGGCGGGGGGTTGGGGCGATACACCGAAGGCCAGAGTCGGAGGATCAATGGGTGTTGGGAGAGGATAAGAGGCTGGCGGAGGTTGTAGAGAGACCATGTAGGAATTTGAAAGTTAGGATTTTAAACTTAATGCACTGGGAACCGGTGTAGGTCAGTGAGGACGGGAATGATGGGTGAGCAGCATTGAGTGTTTGTATTGATTAATTGCATGTGGGCATCACCGGCATTTATTGCCCATCCCTAACTGCCCTTGAGAAGGTGGTGGTGAGCCACCTTCTTGAACCGCTGCAGTTTTTTTTTGATACGACAGTGTGGCTTGCTAGGCCATTCAGAGGGCAGTTAAGAGTCAACCACATTGCTGTGGGTCTGGAGTCACATATAGGCCAGACCAGGTAAGGACGGCAGATTTCCTTCCCTAAAGGGGCACTAGTGAACCAGATGGTTTTTTTTCAACAATCCGGTAGTTTTTAATTCCAGATTTATTTAATTAATTGAATTTAAATTCCCTAGCTGCCGTGGTGCGATTTGAACTCACGTCTCCAGATCATTAGTCCAGGCCTCTGGATTACTAGTCCAGTAACATAACCACTATGCGACCGTTCCCGATTTGTGTGAGATAGGATACGTTTTATGCACAGCAAGATCAAAGTAATTTCACAACTTCAAAGTAATTCATTGCATGCAAAGCACTTTTGAGACATTGAGAGATCATAGAATCATAGAATGATACAGCACAGAAAGAGGCCATTTGGCCCATCGTGCCTGTGCCGGCTCTTTGGTTGAGCTATCCGACTCGTCCCACTCAATGTTCCCTCTGATTTTTTTTATCGTGCGCGGTCCCTTTAAATTCGCTGCACGGCTGCACATGCGCGGTATCTTCCAGCGGCAGCAGCTTGTGAGTGGCCTGCGCGGGACCTCCCGATTGATGCGCGCCGCGCGACCACCCACCTTAGGGGGCACATTAATCCCACTCCCCCACTCTTTCCCCACAGCCCTGCAAATTTTTCCCTTCAAGTATTTATCCAATTCCCTTTTGAAAGTTACTATTGAATCTGCTTCCGCCGCCCTTTCAGGCAGCGCATTCCAGATCGCAACAACTCGCTGCGTGAAAAGAAAAGTTTCCTCAATTCGCCTCTGGTTCTTTTGCCAATCACCTTGAATCTGTGTCCTCTGGTTACCAACCCTCCTGCCACTGGAAACAGTTTCACCTTATTTACTCTGTCATAGAATCATAGAAACTTACAGTACATAAGGAGGCCATTTGGCCCATTGTGCCTATATAAAGGAAAGTCACTCCTTTTCAATGGTACCTTTTATGCCAAAGGAAATATTTCTGCCCTGGCAAACTCACCACAAGGAAAAAGACTGGATCAGTGCACAGAACTCAAGTCTCTTTTCCCGTAGGTTGTGGGTTGAAGTCCCACTCCAGCACAAAAATCTAGGCTGACACTCCAGTGCAGTGCTGAGGGAGTGCTGCCCTGTCGGAGGTGCCGTCTTTCGGATGAGATGTTAAACCGAGGCCCCGTCTGCTCTCTCAGGTGGACGTAAAAGATCCTGTGGCACTATTTCGAAGAAGAGCAGGGGAGTTCTCCCCGGTGTCCTGGCCAATATTTATCCCTCAACCAACATCACTAAAAACAGATTATCTGGTCATTATCACATTGCTTTTTGTGGGAACTTGCTGTGCGCAAATTGGCTGCCGCGTTTCCTACCTTACAACAGTGACTACACATCAAAAAGTACTTCATTGTCTGTAAAGCGCTTTGGGACGTCCGGTGGTCATGAAAGGCGCTCTAGAAATGCAAATCTTTCTTTTTTTTTAGATGTATAATCAGTTAATATTAGATCATGAAAACCTAACTGTGCTTGGCTTTTTTTTAAAGAAATTAAACCAAGGAGAGTTTAGGGTCAGCGCTCGTCATACAGCCGTTGGGACACACAAACCAGATGAAGAGTATTTAGACATCCTTTCCACCTCACTATCAAAATATCAAGCCGTCCCTATTCTGTTCTCTGGTGCCATTCAGGAACTAAAATGATACAGAGAGACTTTCACTTCTCAAATCAGAAGGTTTGCTCTGAAAATGTTATGGAGCCCTTGGTAGCTGACATATTCAAATGATTCGTAAAATAAATGCCAGACCCGAGTTTAATTATAAAAAGGGATGGAAAACAACCCATGTAGCTGTAATGTTTACCAACTTCTTCCCAACTTTCACTACGCTATCTCCCCTCTGAGAATCATTTCACAGAGCCCGGTGGTGAAAAGTCAACAAGAATTAACTTCAAGAATATTGTCACGTTTGGCAAATGTCACCTACTTCATCAAAGCAAAGTTAGATCACAAATGTTTGTGAGGAACACATGGCAGCAATATTAGCAAAGGAATTAACACATTTACAACCAAAGAATCAGAAACTTCCTACTCATCACATCTGCTCAAGTACTGGAAGTAAATCAAGCATTGATTAAAAAAAAATCTCTTACACAAATTGAGCAACATTCTATATGCATTTTTGTAAAGCAAGAATGTTTTTCATGCTTCTTTCTCGTTAATTCTTCGACAGCACCTCCCAAACCCGCGACCTCTACCACCTAGAAGGACAAGGGCAGCAGGCGCATGGGAACACCACCACCTCCGAGTCCCTCAAGTCACACACCATCCTGACTTGGAAATATATCGGCCGTTCCTTCATCGTCGCTGGGTCAAAATCCTGGAACTCCCTCCCTAACAGCACTGTGGGAGTACCTTCACCACACGGACTGCAGCGGTTCAAGAAGGCAGCTCAGCACCACCTTCTCAAGGGGCAATTAGGGATGGGCAATAAATGCCGGCCTTGCCAGCAACGCCCACATCCCGTGAACGAATCAAAAAAAAAAATGTTTGCAGGTTCTGTGGGCCTCTGCGGGTTAGGGTCTGCTGATGCCTCTCTTCAGTCGATCACTACAAGGCATGCAACAGAATTCGGGCAACAACTCCCCAATTTTTTTTTTGCTCTCATCCAGGACAGGCACCTGGCCTTCTGCTTTAAGTCTCCTCACAGGAGAACTTGAAACTGTACCAAGAAGCCCACCATTCCGTGCCATCCACCATTTTCAATTGTTTTTTCCCCCTCTTCTCTTTGCACTCTGTAGCATTCCTTGTTCCAAAGACTAGACAAAATGGCTTGGTCCAAGCTTGTTTGTACCAGCTGCAAGGAAGACCCGAAACTAAATTCAAACTTCTGGAACCCAGATAGTGGATACTCTTGTATTTGATACCAGAACTTGGGATTCAGAGGGACCTGGGTGTCCTTGTACACGAATCACAGAAAGTTAGCATGCAGGTACAGCAAGCAATTAGGAAAGGCAAATGGGGGTATGTTGGTCTTTATTGCAAGATTGTTGGAGTATAAGAGTAAGGAAGTCTTGCTGCAATTATATAGGGCTTTGGTGAGACCACACCTGTGTGCAGTTTTGGGCTCCTTACCCAAGGAAAAATATACTTGCCTTGGAGGGAGTGCAACGAAGGTTCACTAGATTGATTCCTGGGATGAGAGGGCTGTCCTATGAGGAGAAATTCAGTAGATTGGGCCTATACTCTCTGGAGTTTAGAAGAATTAGAGGTGACCTCATTGAAACATATAAAATTCTTAGAGGTCTTGACAGAACAGATGCTGAGAGGTTGTTTCCCCTGGTTGGAGTGTCTAGAACTAGGGGTCACAGTCTCAGGATAAGGGGTCGGCCGTTTAAGACTGAGATGAGGAGGAATTTCTTCACTCAGAGGGTTGTGCATCTTTGGAATTCTCTACCCCAAAGGGCGGTGGATGCTCAGTCGTTGAACATATTCAAGGCAGAGATCGATAGATTTTTGGACTCTAGGGGAATCGAGGGATATGGAGATCGGGTGGGAAAGTGGAGTTGAGGTCGAAGATCAGCCATGATCTTATTGAATGGTGGAGCAGGCTCGAGGGGCCGTATGGCCGACTCCTGCTCCTAAGTCTTATGTTAACTGGACATTGGCCTGTGCTGTTTTAACTTCTAATAATCTCTTAAGAGAAATGATTGAAATTAACCTTCAGAACAGCAATTCCCAAGCGGGCTTTGAGGAAGTACTTACAAAATCTCAAACTGCAAATGCAATTCTTATAGTTACAATTTTACTACAAATGTTATTGTGCCAAAAAAAAAATCCAGGACAAATAAGCCCCCACTACATTCTGACTAAACAGAACATCAGAGGTGCTTAAGCCAGGGCTGGCATTCCCTGGGGATGTCTAGGTTTACTCTGCTGGGAAAACTTCAGAATTCTCGTTCATTTTTGGGGAGGGAGTGAAGAAGTTGGGCAAAATATCTGCTCCCAGGGTTCCACAAATGAGTGAGTGAGTGAGTGAGTGAGTGAGTGAAAGAGAGAGAGAAAGAGAGAAAGAAGAAAGACTTGCATTTATATTCACGACCACAGGACGTCCCAAAGCGCTTTACAGCCAATGAAGTACTTCTTGAAGTGTAGTCACTGTTGTAATGTAGGAAACGTGGCAGCCAATTTACGCACAGCAAGCTCCCACAAACAGCAATGTGATAATGACCAGATAATCTGTCTTAGTGATGTTGATTGAGGGATAAATATTGGCCCCAGGACACCGGGGATAACTCCCCTGCTCTTCTTCAAAATAGTGCCATGAGATCTTTTCCGTCCACCTGAGAGGGCAGGCAGGGCCTCGGTTTAACGTCTCATCCGAAAGATGGCACCTCAGACAGTGCAGCACTCCCTCAGCACTGCACTGGAGTGTCAACAGTGGTGTGCTACAATTGGCCTGTGCGTCCAAGTCTAGGAAAGGAAAGGAAAAAAAACACAGCCTGGGGCGGCACGGTGGCATAGTGGTTAGCACTGGTGCCTCACAGCGCCAGAAACCCGGGTTCGAATCCGGCCTCGGGTGACTGTCTGTGTGGAGTTTGCACATTCTCCCCGTGTCTGCGTGGGTTTCCTCCGGGTGCTCCGGTTTCCTCCCACAGTCCAAAAATGTGCGGGTTAGGTTGATTTGGCTATGATAAATTGACCCTTAGTGTTAGGGGGGGATTAAATATGTGGGGTTACGGGGATAGGATGGGATATGTTAGGGGGAATTAAATACGTGGGGTTACGGGGGTAGGGTGGGATATGTGTTGGTGCAGGCTCGATGGGGATTCTGTGGGGGAAAGCAGGGACAGGGTACTGGATTTGGATGATCAGCCATGATCGTATTGAATGGCGGAGCAGGCTCGACGGGCCGAATGGCCTACTCCTGCTCCTAGTTTCTATGTTTCTATGTTTCTATGTTTCTCCCGATGACATTGTTGGAAAGAGTGCGCGTGTGAATGTCAGGCGAGAACAGGAACAGCTTCCACTGTGATATCTCCACATAGTCAAACAGCCTGCCAGTTCAATGACACTTCATCACAGCATTCTATGCTCACACATGAATAAGTTCATGGGCAGAGGAGAGGGAAGAGAAACTGTTTTTGGCTGAAGAATATTTTGCTGCAGATGATTCTCACTGAAGCAATTTTTTTTTTATTCGTTCACGGGATGTGGGCACCGCCGGCAAGGCCGGCATTTATTGCCCATCCCTAATTGCCCTCGAGAAGGTGGTGGTGAGCCACCTTCTTGAACCGCTGCAGTCCGTGCGGTGAAGGTACTCCCACAGTGCTGTTAGGGAGGGAGTTCCAGGATTTTGACCCAGCGACTATGAAGGAACGGCGATATATTTCCAAGTCAGGATGATGTGTGACTTGGAGGGGAACTTGGAGGTGCTGGTGTTCCCAGGCGCCTGCTACCCTTGTCCTTCTAGGTGGTAGAGGTCGCGGGTTTGGGAGGTGCTGCCAATTAAGTATCAAATCACAAATGGAGTTTGTTTTTTTATATATAAAAAGGGTAACACAAGAAAGTAAGGAATGATGAGAATACCATTCAACTCAATTCAGCCTATTCCTTCGATAAAGAACAGGTTCCACGCATAAACCAATCTTTTGTCAATCTCAAGTACTGCATTCACGTGACCCTGTTGTAAAATGAACATAATCCGACATTACAATAGCAAGATTATGTTTACCCAGGAATTACTTTATAGTTAGGATCTGAAGTTCCTGTAATTTGATTCGCTGTAAACAACTTTCGAGATTAATCATGATTTTTTTAAATTTCCTTTTCATGAGTGTGAAAAATACTCTCACACGAAAGACCTGTAAAATGGATTTACGGAACAGGTATGCAGCAAAGATCACCTCAAGCATTCTTATAAAACATTTCAATGAGGATTTTTTCTTCCCTTGCTCTGATTAGTCACTCACTGACCTCTCCTTGGTGCGTCTCCATGGCAGCACAGCACTGCTAACTCGGTGTAATATATTGTGGAACTGAGCCCGTGTCTTGGCACAGCGATAGCTGCCACAAACTATTTCCTCGCTACATGACAAGGCAGAATCCTTAAAATAGCCACAAAGAACTTCTGATTTTTTTTTTTAAAGTGATGAAATTATCAATTTTTCTCAACCATTGGTGGCCATGGGGAAGAGCATAACTAGAGGCCATCAATATAAGATAGTCACCAAGAAATCCAATAGGGAATTCAGAAGAAACTTCTTTACCCAGAGTGGTGAGAATGTGGAACTCGCTACCACAGGGAGTGGTTGAAGCGAATAGTATAGATTCATTTAAGGGGAGGATAGATAAGCACATGAGGGAGAAGGGGATAGAGGGTTACGCTGATAGATTTAGATGAGGAAAGACGGGAGGAGGCTCGAGTGGAGCATAAACACCGGCATGGACTGGTTGGGCCGAATGGCCTGTTTCTATGCCGTATATCCTATGTAATCCTGTGTGCCTTCAGCTGCCAAGGCCCTAAGGTCTGGAATTCCCTCCCTAAACCTCTCCGCCTCTCTCCTCCTCTAAGACGCTCCTTAAGACCTAGCTCTTTGACCAAGCTTTTGATCACCTGCCCTAATATCTCCTTATGTGGCTCGGTGTCAAATTGTGTTTTATAACGCTCCTGGGATGCGCCTTGGGATGTTTTACGACATTAAAGGCACTGTATAAATGAAAGTTGTTGCTGTTGTCTATTCATCACAAGCCTAGTCCCATTTCCCATTTACCTATTAAATGTAAAAGATATTGCTACATTGCTACAGGACTCAACTTACTGCCACTAACTGCAGTTTATCCACTTGCTTTAAAAATTCCCTCAAGCCTAATATTTCACAAGGGAACTGGAAACATCAAATGGTAGAAAGTAAGCTCAATATTTAACTTTTTCTTTATGTTATCTTCTGACACAGGCACGCAGCTTGTGCAGGGAATACTGTTCTGAAGTGGAATGGAAATGTCAGTTATTAAATACTGTATGAAATGTATTAAATACTATTAGGTTATGTATCAAAACTGGTCATCTGCTCTATATAATAAGCTATTTAAAAATATATATAGCAAAACATGAGGCTGAAAGTACAGGTGACCAACATTAATCCCAACTGACTGCTAGGTACTGGACAGGAATAGCCTGGAAATAATTGTTCCACAGATATCCCACCCCTCCAGGGAAAGCCAGCCTCTACTTTATTGCCCACCGTGCTCTGACTATGTCAGCCGTGGCTAAGTGGGTGGCACTCTCGCCTCTGAGTCCGCAGGTTGTGGGTTCAAGTCCCACTCCAGAGACTTGAGCACAAAAATCTCGGCTGACACTCCAGTGGAGTACTGAGGGAGTGCTGCACTGTTGGAGGTGCCGTCTTTCAGATGAGACGTTAAACCATGGCCCCCGTCTGCTCTCTCAGGTGGACGTAAAAGATCCCATGGCCACTATTTCGAAGAAGAGCAGGGGAGTTATCCTCAGTGCCTTGGCCAATATTTATTCCTCAATCAATAGCACTAAAAAACAGATTATCTGGTCATAATCACATTGCTGTTTGTGGGAGCTTGCTGTGCGCAAATTAGCTGCCGCGTTTACAGCAGTGACTACACTTCAAAAAGTACTTCATTGGCTGTAAAGCACTTTGGGACGTCCAGTGGCCATGAGAAGCGCGATAGAAATGCAAGTCTGTCTTTTATTTTTAGGATAGGAAGCTCAGCAAAGCGGGATGAAGAATTGGGGAAAATCAAACAGGCAAAACCTATTGATGCTCCAATGTGCTGCATTGCTTCGTCACACTGCCTTAAACCAGTCCCAATCGAGAAAGAGTACAGCCAGCTCATTTTAAAAAAAGTAATCAATAAGTACAGGAATGCCTTGTTGACATGAGCTATCACTTAGGAGGACAGGCCACTAGAAATTGATAAACGAGACAACTGAGGGATACAAGAGGATGTAACTCCAGCCTACTCCAATAAAGACCCAATATTCTTCCTTAGTTGAAGCAAAGGGAAATCTGGGATAGTCGAACCCGTGCAACATTAATCTCTATTTAACCTTAGCGATGTCCTTCATTTTGATTTTTCAGTAATAAAAGGCTGATCTTAAGAGGGCTCCAACATATGAAAGGAGCACCATACTGTCCCCTGGGAAATCACACTCACTCACAACCTCAATCATAGAGATTTATGGCACTGAAGGAGGCCATTCGGCCCATCGTGTCTCTGCACGGCCGAAAAAGAGCCTAATCCCACTTTCCAGCTCTTGGTCCGTAGCCCTGTAGGTTACGGCACTTCAAGTGCATATCCAAGTACTTTTTAAATGTGGTGAGGGTTTCTGACTCAATACTTTCATTCATGTACTATCCAGCACCCAAGCATAACAGCTTAGCAATCTCTGTAAGTTCTAGTTGTAACTAGTGATTATCTACTGTGACCACACTACTTTTTAAAAAGTTTCAAACTTCAACTTACAGCTCTTCTCCTTCTCGGGATTTCTGGTCCAATACAAGGTAAACCATCCCAAAACTGCCTCTACCAAGTCTTTCTTTAACCAGGTATCTTCTTGCGATCAGTGACTCAATGCAGACCGTTGCTAAAGTGTCTGTAACGCTTTTTGTGGCCTCTTGGAATTTGGGCATGTTTCCCCTCTCACGGAGCGAGTATTGACAGCTTTCTTCCAGTACGCTTTATTTTTAACGTCCCAGATACAGAGCCTCCCGAACACCCACTGCAACACCCAAATGCCAAACACAGTTTCCACAGTTGCAGTACTGAATGCTTTAAATAGCCCTGAAAATGAACATAAATGTTACATTAGTAATGCAATAATACAAAATCTATTGATCGGAGAGTTATTGCAACCTGTAGCTAAGAATCATGAGCAGCAAACCATTTAGCAAACAGAAGTTCAATATGCCAATTAAAGAAAGAAAGACTTGCATTTATACAGCACCTTTCACAAACTCAGGACGTCCCAAAGAGCTTTACAGCCAATGAATTACTTTTAGTTTGAAGTGTAGTCACTGTTGTAATGTAGGAAACGCAGCAGCCAATTTGCACACAGCAAGCTCCCACAAACAGTAATGTGCTAATGACCAGATAATCAGTATTCTGGCTCATTATGGAACTAAAAGCCTCAAGTTTTGACAGTGATGTCCATTGAACCTACTTACATAAGAACATAAGAAATAGGAGCAGGAGTCGGCCATATAGCCCTTCGAGCCTGCTCCGCCATTCAATGAGATCATGGCTGATCTTCTACCTCAACTCCACTTTCTTGCACTATCCCCATATCCCTTGATTCCCTTAATATTCAAAAATCTATCGATCTCTGTCTTGAATATACTCAACGACTGAGCCTCCACAGCCCTCTGGGGCAGAGAATTCCAAAGATTCACCAGCCTCTGAGTGAAGAAATTTCTCCTCATCTCAGTCCTAAATGGCCGACCCCTTATTCTGAGACTCGTCCGAAAGACGGCACTTCCGACAGTGCAGCAGACCCTCAGCATTGCACTGGAGTGTCAGTCTAGATTTTGGTGCTCAAGTCTCTGGAATGGACTGCGAACCCACAACTTTCTGACTCAGAGGCGAGACTGCCGCCCACTGAGCCACGGCTGTGAATATGTGTGCACCAGCTGGTTATTAGGATGTGTTGGAAAGATTCGTATTTGGCAATTATATATTAACTGAAAGCTGAAGATCTGTGGCCCAAGTGCATTACACAACAATTGAAAGTATTCCCATTGTTGCAATAATTATTAGTCTGCATATGCGACACTATTTATCAACAAGCGGTGATGAGGGTCCAGTCATAAGGGGTTAAAGGACTATCTGCCTAGAGTTGCCACGATGCATTTATGAGACTGGAATGATCCTGATAATTAACAAGAGTGATTTGATTTTCTGTCGACTGCAGTAATGGGATCAAAAAATGTTCAGCAGCACTTATTATGCCCTGTGTTACTATGGTTATGGCTGATCCTTGTTCGTGCCTTTATTGCTCTCCTCCACTGCCCACTCACCCGCCCATACTGCTAGAGGCATTTGGAGACTAGCTCTGGTTACAAACTTACCTCAGGTATAGAGAAATCTACATGAGAAAACATTCATCACATGATATTGTTGTTCATATATCTTTTAATATTTCAAGCTTGCAATGTGAGCAAAATATATTGTATTTTAAAGAAGGAAATAACACACAGTTAAAGGACTAACTTTGTAGTTTAGACGATATCCAAATCTACTCTAATAATTTAAATCTCTCACTGAGTTTATGATTTGCAACTCACTCCCATATACATAGAATCATAGAAATTTACGGCACAGAAGGCAGCCACTCGGCCCATCGTGTCTGTGCCGGCCGAAAAAGAGGTCTCCAGCCTAATCCCACTTTCCAGCTCTTGGTCCGTAGCCCTGTCGGTTACAGCACTTCAAGTGCATATCCAAGTACGTTTTATATGTGATAAGGGTTTCTGCCTCTACCAGCCTTTCAGGCAGTGAGTTCCAGACCCCCCACCACCTTCTGAGTGAAAAAAATTCTTCTCAACTCCCCTCTAATCCTTCTACCAATTACTTTAAATCTGTGCCCCCTGGTTATTGACCTCTCTGCTAAGGGAAATAGGTTCTTCCTATCCACTCTATCTAGGCCCCTCATAATTTTGTACACCTCAATTAAATCTCCCCTCAGCCTCCTCTGTTCCAAAGAAAACAACCCCAGCCTATCCAATCTTTCCTCATAGCTAAAATTCTCCAGTCCTGGCAACATCCTCGTAAATCTCCTCTGTAACTTCTCTAGTGCAATCACATCTTTCCTGTAATGTGGTGACCAGAACTGCACGCAGTGCTCTAGCTCTGGCCTAACTAGCGTTTTATGCAGTAACATGTTGCCACAATCCACTGCTTTCATGGTAATTATCAGTTTTTCGACAGTTGTTTTTCCAATGGTAAACCTCTTCACATTAAACACAAACTGCCAAAGCAGTTGCTCCAGTTGAAGTCCACGGATATGAAACAGTACAAGCCTGAAACAGAATCAGTTACCTATACAGTAGTTTGAGTTCACTACGTCTAAACCTTAAAAGAAACTATCAATGTCCAAAAATGAGTGGCTTTCAAACTATCTCAAACTGTTTTAAATCAATACTGTAAAATATATTTTGTTAAAAAAAGTTTATCCGTACCAGAAGTGTTTTATTAAAAGAATCACAGCGTCCCAACGCCAGCCCAAAATAAGCTTATGTAAAAGTTAACTTAATTCAAAACTTTGAGTCTGGGACAGTCCAAGTTTTGCACAAACCCAGTTTCACGCGCCATTGTCACACCTGCCCAGGTAACAGATATAGTCCAGTGAGAATAGGTCTCGCTGTTTAAATCAACAACTACAGACAAGTTAGTTGATTATATGCGATTATTTGTGTCAGCTGTGGTTCAGTGGGTAGCACCCTCGCCTCTGGAGTCAGAAGGTTGTGGGTCCAAGTCCCACCCCAGAGACTTAGGCACAAAAATCTAAGCTGCACTGTCAGAGGTGTCGTCTTTCGGATGAGACGTTAAACCGAGGCCCCATCTCCTCTCTCAGGTGGACATAAAAGATCCTATGGCACTATTTCGAAGAAGAGCAGGGGTGTTCTCCCCAGTCACTGACCTCATCTCCTCTGGAGATCTTCCCCCCACGGCCGCCAACCTCATAGTTCCCCAACTCCGCACAGCCTGCTTCTACCTCCTTCCCAAGATCCACAAACAGGACTGCCCTGGTAGACCCATCGTTTCAGCCTGTTCTTGCCCCACGAAACTTATCTCTTCCTATCTCGACTCTATTTTTTCTCCCCTTGTCCAGTCTCTTCCCACCTACATCCGCGACTCTTCCGACGCCCTCCGCCACTTTAACAGTTTCCCGGCCCCGACCGCCTCCTTTTCACTATGGACGTACAATCCCTCTACACCCCCATCCCTCACCAGGATGGCCTGAGGGCACTCCGCTTCTTCCTTGAACAGAGGCCCAACCAGTCCCCATCCACCACCACCCTCCTCCGCCTGGCTGAACTTGTTCTCACATTGAACAACTTCGCCTTTGACTCCACTCACTTCCTCAAAATCAAAGGTGTTGCTATGGGAACCCGCATGGGTACTAGCTTTGCCTGCCTTTTCGTGGGATATGTGGAACATTCTTTCTTCCAGTCCTACTCAGTTCCCCTCCCTCATCTCTTTTTCGGGTACATTGATGCCGTCTCCTGCTCTCGCCCTGAACTAGAAACTTTCATTCACTTTGCTTCCAATTTCCACCCTTCCCTCACCTTCACATGGTCCACATCCAACTCTTCCCTTCCCTTCCTCGACTTCTCCGTCTCCATCTCTGGGGATAGGTTATTGACAAACATTCACTACAAGCCCACTGACTCCCACAGCTACCTGGACTTTACTTCCTCCCACCCCGCCTACTGTACGGACTCTATTCCATTCTCCCAGTTTCTCTGTCTCCACCGCATCTGCTCTGACGATGCCACCTTCCATACCAGTGCTTCCGACAAGTCTTCCTTTTTCCTCAACCGAGGATTCCCCTCTACTGTGGTTGACATGGCCCTCAACCGTGCCCGTTCTATCTCCCGCACTTCTGCCCTCACCCCTGCCCCTCCCTCCCGGAACCACGATAGGGTTCCCCTTGTCCTCACCTTTCACCCCACCAGCCTCCACATTCAACGGATCATCCTCCGCCATTTCCGCCACCTCCAGCGTGATCCCACCACCAAACGCATCTTCCCCTCACATCCCCTTTCAGCATTCCGTAGGGACCGCTCCCTCCGCGACACCCTAGTCCACTCCTCTACCACCCCCAGCACCCCTTCCCCTTCGCCCGGCACCTTCCCGTGCAAGCGCAGGAGATGCAACACATGCCCTTATACCTCCACCCTTCCCACTGTCCAGGGCCCCAAACACCCCTTCCCGGTGCAACAGCGATTTACTTGTACTTCCTGCAATTTAGTATACTGTATTCGCTGCTCACGATGTGGTCTCCTCTACATTGGGGAGACCAAACGTAGATTGGGTGACCGCTTTGCGGAACACCTCCGTTCAGTCCGTAAGGGGGACCCTGAGCTCCCGGTGGCCTGTCACTTTAATTCTCCACTCCACTCCCACTTAGACCTCACCATCCTCGGCCTCTTGCATTGTTACACGGAAGCTCAGCGTAAGCTCGAGAAACAGCACCTCATCTTTCGATTAGGCATTCTACAGCCCTCTGGACTCAACATAGCGTTAAACAATTTCAGATCATAACTTCGGCCCCTATCACATATTTATTTTTTTATCCACACTTTTGTTTGGCCTTTTTTTCTTCCCTCCCACATGGCAGCTGTCCTTCATTCTGCCAGCGCAAGTCACACTTCATCTAGAGCCATCCTTTGTTCCTTAAACTGTCCCATTACCACCTCTTCTTGCCTTGAATATCTGTTAATGTCTCTTAATCTCTCCTGCTTTCTATCCTATCACTGACCTTCCCTTTTGTTCTTTCATCCCCTCCCCCTTTTCCCAGCCCCTAAACTTGCTTTAAAATCTATTCCATTTCCTGCTTTTTTCCAGTTCTGACGAAAGGTCTTCGACCTGAAACGTTAACTCTGTTGCTCTCTCCACGGATGCTTCCTGGCCTGCTGAGTTTTTCCAGCGTTTTCTGTTGTTATTTCGGATTTCCAGCATCCGCAGTATTTTACTATTGTATGAGTTCTCCCCAGTGTCCTGGGCCAATATTGTATCCCTCAATCAACATCACTAAAACAGATTATCTGGTCATTATCACATTGCTGTTTGTGGGAGCTTGCTGTGTGCAAATTGGCTGCTGCATTTCCTACATTACAACAGTGACTACACTTCAAAAAGGCAATTTAAGCAGCTGTTTCCGGCCTGCGCCGGACGTGGGCGGCCGCCGTGGCACTGACGTCAGTGCTAAAGCAGCCAATCGCTGACCGCGGGCGGGTATCGGGCCACCTCTCTTCTTGGAATGCCTACCTTGAAGAAGTTCTGCTCTTCTCTTCGACGGGATTTCCGTTTGGCTCTTCAACCTTGTTCATCTTCATTGATTTCAGTTTCCCTTCTCGTGTTTGATCATAACCTCAGCTCCAATCACATTTATATTTTATTTTATCCACCCTTTTATTTGTCCCCCCCACCTTTTTTTTCCTCCTAGAAGCTGGCAGCTGTCCTTCATTCTGCCAGTGGATTTCACACTTCATTCAGCCTTAATCTGTCACATTAACACCACCTCTAGCCTTGCATATCTCTTAATGTCTCTTAATGTCTCTTCATCTCCTCCTTTGTTCCTTTATCCCCTCCCCCTTTTCCCAGCTTTACCCTGGCCTTAAATCTATTTGATTTCCAGCTCTTCCCAGTTCTGATGAAAGGTCATCGACCTGAAACGTCAACTCTCTTTCTCTCTCTACGGATGCTGCCTGGCCTGCTGAGTTTTTCCAGCGTTTTCTGTTGTTATTTCGGATTTCCAGCATCTGCAGTATTTTGCTATCGTATTAGTGTTTGGTTCACTGCCACCTCTCTTCTTGGAATGCCTACCTTGAAGAAGTTCTGCTCTTCTCTTCGACGGGATTTCCGTTTGGCTCTTCAACCTTGTTCATCTTCATTGATTTCAGTTTCCCTTCTCGTGTTTGATCATAACCTCAGCTCCAATCACATTTATATTTTATTTTATCCACCCTTTTATTTGTCCCCCCCACCTTTTTTTTCCTCCTAGAAGCTGGCAGCTGTCCTTCATTCTGCCAGTGGATTTCACACTTCATTCAGCCTTAATCTGTCACATTAACACCACCTCTAGCCTTGCATATCTCTTAATGTCTCTTAATGTCTTTTCATCTCCTCCTTTGTTCCTTTATCCCCTCCCCCTTTTCCCAGCTTTACCCTGGCCTTAAATCTATTTGATTTCCAGCTCTTCCCAGTTCTGATGAAAGGTCATCGACCTGAAACGTCAACTCTCTTTCTCTCTCTACGGATGCTGCCTGGCCTGCTGAGTTTTTCCAGCGTTTTCTGTTGTTATTTCAAAAAGTACTTAATTGGCTGTAAAGTGCTTTGGGATGTCCTGAGATTATGAAAGGTGCTATATAAATTTATATATATATACATGCAATAGATTTTATGCAACACTATTTGTTCCCCCTATGCTCCTGCACCTTGTTTAAATTAACAACTGCAGACAAGTTATTTGATTATACACATATAGATTTATATCCAATAAATTTTATGCAATGGATTCTATCCAATAGATTCTGTTCAATAGTATTAATGCAAGAAATATATGCAATAGAGTTTATGCAATGGATTCTATCCAATGGATTTTATGCAACCCTCCTGCCCCTTGTTTACCTGGCCGCCGATCTCCGGGGTTTGGCGTCCGGTTGCTGGGCGACGGCGCGGGGCACGCCGGGAGATACCCGCCCGCGGTCAGCGATTGGCTGCTTTAGCACTGACGTCAGTGCCACGGCGGCCGCCCACGTCCGGCGCAGGCCGGAAACAGCTGCTTAAATTGCCTTTTCCCAAAACCTTGGTTCCTTCCCAAAAAAATTGTGTATGTTTTTTAGATTTTTTTGTTGTTGTTGTATTTTATTGCTGGCACATTTGATCTTAATATGAAGATCAATCCTGAATACTTACATCAATATTTATATCAAGCCATTCTAATTACGCGATGTGTTTTCTTTCCCTTAAATTATAGCAAAGACTTTCAAAACTGAAACTCTATTTTTCTCTGCACTTTGCACATTACTTCGATTAAGTGATAAAAAGCGATCAATATCCCCACTGCAAACGCAGTTAAATCTATGGAGCCGCGTTGGGGCGCTGTTTTCAGTCGGAACTGTTGTTTTGAGTGTTTGCATTCCGGTCCAACATTGCCAAGGACAAGAGGGAGCTTCATTGCTGTCAGGGCTGCGCTCCCGGTAAGACTGGTTGCCTTTTATTTGTTGTTGTTTTAAAATCGCGATCGAGCAATTTTAAAACCTGGTGCAACTCTCACATGGTCCACACCGACATCACAGAGTCACAACTGCAGAACTTCCAACCTTTGGTCCCCTGCAGTGTTAATGCGCAGCTCTCCACACTCGCCTCTGTTGCAAAGATCCTAGAATGGTTACAGCACAGAAGCAGGCCATTCGGCCCGTCGAGCCTGTGCCGGCTCTCTGCAAGAGCACTTCAGCTAGTCCCACTCCCGCCGCCCTTTCCCCGTAGCCCTGCAAATTTCTCTCCTTCAGGTACTTATCCAACTCCCTTTTGAAAGCCGTGATTGAATCTGCCTCCACCGCCCTCTCGGGCAGCGCATTCCAGATCCTAACCACTCGCTGCGTAAAAAAAGTTTTTTCTTACGTCGCCTACCTGGATTTTAGGAAGGCGTTTGACAAATTACCACATAGAAGTTTTTCTGGTACATTGGTGACTGTATCGGTGCCGTTTCCTGCTCTCGCCCTGAACTAGAAAATTTAATTCAATTTGCTTCCAATTTCCACCCTTCCCTCACCTTCACATGGTCCATCTCTGACTCTTCCCTTCCCTTCCCTTCCTCGACTTCTCTGTCTCCATCTCTAGGGATAGGCTATGGACAAATATTCACTACAAGCCCACTGACTCCCACAGCTACCTGGACTACACTTCCACCCCGCTTCCTGTAAGGACTCTATTCCATTCTCCCAGTTTCTCCGTCTCCGCCGCATCTGTTCAGACGATGCCACCTTCCATACCAGTGCTTCCGACATGTCTTCCTTTTTCCTCAACCAAGGATTCCCCTCTACTGTGGTTGACATGGCCCTTGACCACATCCGTTCCATTTCCCGCACTTCTGCTCTCACCTCTTCCCCTCCCTCCCGGAACCACGATAGGGTTACCCATGTCCTCTCCTTTCGCCCAACCAGCCTCCACATTCAACGGATCATCCTCCGCCATTTCCGCTACCACCACCGTGATCCCACCACCAAACACATCTTCGGCTCCCTCCGCGACACCCTGGTCCACTCCACTATCAACACCCCTTCCCCTTCGCCCGGCACCTCCCCGTGCAAGCGCAGGAGATGCAACACCTGCCCTTTCACCTTCCTTCCCACTGTCCAGGGCCCCAAACACTCCTTCCAGGTGAAACAGCGATTTACTTGTATATCTTGCAATTTAGTGTACTGTATTTGCTGCTCACGATGCGGTCTCCTCCACATTGGGGTGACCACTTTGCGGAACGCCTCCATTCAGTCCGTAAGGGTGACCCCGAGCTTCTGGTCGCCTGTCACTTTAATTCTCCGCTCCACTCCCACTCTGACCTCTCCGTCCTAGGCCTCTTGCACTGTTCCAATGAAGCTCAACGTAAGCTCGAGGAACAGCACCTCATCTTTCGATTAGGCATTTTACAGCCTTCTGGACTCAACATCGAGTTCAACAATTTCAGACAATAACCTCTACCCCTCTCTCTCTCACATGGCAGCTGTTGATCATCCTGCCATTGCCATTTACACTTCATCTAGTCATCTTTTGTTTCTTAACTTGTCCCATTACCATCTCCTTTTGCCTTGCACCATCATCCCTTTTGTCTCTTAATCTCTCCTGCCTTCCACCCTATCAGACCTTCCCTTTTGTTCTTTCCTCCCTCTCCTTACACTTATTAAAAACCTGTTACATCTCCAACTTTTTCCAGTTCTGACGAAGGGTCATCTAACTAAAACGTTACCTGTTTCTCTCTCTGCAGATGCTGCCTGACCTGCTGAGTATTTCCTGCATTTTGTGTTTTTATTTCAGATTTACAGCATTCGCAGTATTTTTGCTTTTGTACCACATAGAAGGCTGGTTAACAAAATTGAGGCTCATGGAATAGGTGGGTCAGTGGCAGCTTGGATAAGGAATTGGCTTCAGGACAGAAAACAGCGAGTTGTGGGAAATGGCTGTTTTGCAGACTAGAGAATGGTAGACAGTGGTGTTCCCCAAGGGTCAGTGCTGGGGCCACTGCTTTTTCTGATATATATAAATGACCTGGATATTGAAATACAGTGTAGAATTTCTAAATTTGCCAATGATACCAAACTTGGGAGTGTGGCGAACAGTGAGGATACCAATCGACTGCAACAGGACATAGAAAGGCTAGCAGAATGGGCAGACAAGTGGCAGATGGAATTTAATACAGAGAAGTGTAAGGTGATGCATTTTGGCAGAAGGAACGGGGAGAGGCAATATACACTTATTGGCACAGTTTTAAAGAGTGTGCAGAGACAGAGGGACCTGGGAGTTAATGTGCATAGGTCCCTGAAGGTGGCAGGACATATGAGAGTGGTTAGCAAAGCATATGGGATCCTGGGCTTCATAAATAAGAGGTATTGAGTATAAAAGTAGAGAAGTTATGCTGAACCTTTATAAAGCGCTGGTTAGGCCACAACTGGAGTATCGCGTCCAGTTCTGGTCACCATACTTTAGGAAGGATGTGAAGGCCCTGGAGAGGGTGCAGAGGAGATTTACCAGAATGGTTCCAGGGAAGGGGAATCTTAGCTACAAGGACAGGTTGGAGAAGCTGGATTTGTTTTCATTCGAGCAAAGGAGGTTGAGGGGTGATTTGGTAGAGGTGTACAAGATTATGACAGGTTTGGATAGGCTAGACGGGGAAAGGCTGTTCCCACTAGTTGATGGTACAAGGACTAGAGGACTCATATTTAAGGTTTTGGGCAAGAGATACAGGGGGGACATGAGGGAAACCTTTTTTACGCAGCGAGTGGTGAGGACCTGGAACTCGCTGCCGACGGAAGTGGTGGAGGCGGAGACACTCAATGTTTTCAAGGGGAGACTGGATAGGCACTTGAGGAAATAAAATTTGCAGGGCTACGGGGATAGAGCGGGGAATGGGACTGACTGGATTGCTCTACAGAGAGCTGGCAAATGGCCTCCTTCTATGCTGTTATGACTCTATGGTTCTTTTGCCAATCACCTAGAATCTGTGTCCTCTGGTTCTCGACCCTTCTGCCAATGGGAACAGTTTCTCTCTATCTACTGTCTAGACCCCTCATGATTTTGAACACCTCTATCAAATCTCCTCTCAATCTTCTCTTCTCCAAGGAAAACAACCCCAGCTTCTCCAGTCTATCAATGTAACTGAAGTCCCTCATCCCTGGAACCATTCTCATAAAATTTTTTGCACCCTCTCTAAGGCCTTCACATCCTTTCTAAAGTGCGGTGCCCAGAATTGGACACAATACTCCAGTTGAGGTCGAACCAGTGTTTTATAAGGGTTCATCATAATTTCCACGCTTTTGTACTCTATGCCTCTATTTATGATCCCAGGATCCCGTGTGCTTTTTTAACTACTTTCTCAACCTGCCCTGCCACCTTCAACAACTTGTGCGCATATACACCCAGGTCTCTCTGTTCGGGCACCCCCATGTGCTATTAGTGTTTTATTGGCAGGGATTTTACCGCCTCTGTGGAGAGGGAGAGGGATAGTGGGAGAGGGATGGTGGGAGAGGGAGAGGGATGGTGGGAGAGGGAGAGGGAGAGGGAGGGTGGGAGAGGGAGAGGGAGGGTGGGAGAGGGAGAGGGAGGGTGGGAGAGGGAGAGGGAGGGTGGGAGAGGGAGGGTGGGAGAGGGAGAGGGATGGTGGGAGAGGGAGAGGGAGGGTGGGAGAGGGATGGTGGGAGAGGGAGAGGGATGGTGGGAGAGGGAGAGGGAGGGTGGGAGAGGGAGAGGGAGGGTGGGAGAGGGAGGGTGGGAGAGGGAGAGGGAGGGTGGGAGAGGGAGAGGGATGGTGGGAGAGGGAGAGGGATGGTGGGAGAGGGAGGGGGGATGGTGGGAGAGGGAGGGGGATGGTGGGAGAGGGAGGGGGATGGTGGGAGAGGGAGGGGGATGGTGGGAGAGGGGGGGGATGGTGGGAGAGGGGGGGGATGGTGGGAGAGGGGGGGGTGGTGGGAGGATGGTGGGAGGGGGGGATGGTGGGAGGGGGGGATGGTGGGAGGGGGGATGGTGGGAGGGGGGGGATGGTGGGAGGGGGAGAGGGGGGATGGTGGGAGGGGGAGAGGGGGGGATGGTGGGAGGGGGAGGGGGGGGGGTGGTGGGAGGGGGAGGGGGGGGATGGTGGAGGGGGAGGGGGGGGGATGGTGGGAGGGGGAGGGGGGGGGATGGTGGGAGGGGGAGGGGGGGGATGGTGGGAGGGGGAGGGGGGGGATGGTGGGAGGGGGAGGGGGGGGGATGGTGGGAGGGGGGGGGGGGATGGTGGGAGGGGGGGGGGATGGTGGGAGGGGGAGGGGGGGGATGGTGGGGGGGGGGATGGTGGGAGGGGGAGGGGGGGATGGTGGGAGAGGGGGGGGGGGGATGGTGGGAGGGGGGGGGGGGATGGTGGGAGGGGGGGGGGGATGGTGGGAGGGGGGGGGGGGATGGTGGGAGGGGGGGGGGATGGTGGGAGGGGGGGGGGATGGTGGGAGGGGGGGGGGATGGTGGGAGGGGGGGGGGGGAGGGGGGGGGGATGGTGGGAGGGGGGGGGATGGTGGGAGGGGGGGGGGATGGTGGGAGGGGGGGGGATGGTGGGAGGGGGGGGATTCGCTGCTCCTTCTGCAAGTCCTTGTTTTTTTTTTAATTATAAGGACTTCTTTTATGGGAACGCAAGAAACAGGAGCAGGAGTCGGCCATTCGGCCCCTCGAGCCTGCTCCGCCATTCAATAAGATCATGGCTGATCTTCGACCTCAACTCCACTTTCCCATATCCCTTGATTCCCCTAGAGTCCAAAAATCTATCCATCTCAGCCTTGAATATACTCAACGATTCAGCATCCACAGCCCTCTGGGGTAGAGAATTCCAAAGATTCACCACCCTCTGAGTGAAGAAATTCCTCCTCATCTGAGTCTTAAATGGCCGAACCCTTATTCTGAGACTGTGCCCCCTAGTTCTAGACTCTCCAGCCAAGGGAAACAACCTCTCAGCATCTACCCTGTCAAACCCCTGTATGAATTTTGTGTCAAACAGAGCCTTGTCTGAGAGCGCGGGGCTGGCGGCTCGCATCCTGGGCAAGACAGCCAGTCACACTCGATCTGTGGCGCCGGGGCTCTCGCTCCCGCTCAATCACAACCCGCCGCACACGGTCACGTGCCCCCCTTGCCCAACAGAAGAGGAATCTGCCAGCGCAATTCACACTTCATCGAGAGCCATCCTTTGTTCCTTAACCTGTCCCGTTACCACCTCCTCTTACCTTGAATATCTCTTAATGTCTCTTAACCTCTCCTGCCTTCTATCCTATCACAGACCTTCCCTTTGGTTCTTTCATCCCTCCCCCATTTCCCAGCCCCTAATCTTTTTGCTTTAAAATCTATTCCAATTCCTGCTTTTTTCCAGTTCTGACAAAAGGTCTTCGACCTGAAACGTTAACTCTGTTTCTCTCTCCACGGATGCTCCCTGGCCTGCTGACTATTTCCAGCGTTTTCTGTTGTTATTTCGGATTTCCAGCATCCGCAGTATTATCTATTGAGGAAGTGAGGCGGCGGTTGCCCGCCCGGCGCGAGTTCAGTTCAAAAAGATGCCGCGCGCGGGCGGGGCTTTGCGTGGTGGGCGGGGCGGGGCTGGGTGAGGCAACTTGGCGCTGTGATTGGGCGAGGGGAGCGTAATGGGCGTGACGCTGTGATTGGGCGCGGAGATGGAGTGGGCGGGGCTGGGTGAGGCGGCGGGGCGCTGTGATTGGGCGCGGTGAGTGAAGTGGGCGGGGCGAGTCGGCGGAACGCTGTGATTGGGCGGCGGCGGGGCGGCTCTGTGATTGGGCGAGTGGTGGTAAGTGGGCAGGGCGCTGTGATTTGACGTGGGGAGCGGAGTGGGCGGGGCTGCCTGAGGCAACAATGCGCTGTGATTGGGCGCGGGGAGTGGAGTGGGCGGGGCTGCGTGATGCGACGGGGCGCTGTGATTGGGCGCGGAGAGTGGAATGGGCTGGGCTACGTGAGGCGACGGGGCGCGGGGAGTGGGCGGGCGCTGTGATTGGGCGCGGGGAGTGGGCGGGCACTGTGATTGGGCGTGGGGAGTGGGCGGGCGCTGTGATTGGGCGCGGGGAGTGGGCGCGGGGAGTGGGCGGGCGCTGTGATTGGGCGCGGGGAGTGGGCGGGCGCTGTGATTGGGCGCGGGGAGTGGGCGGGCGCGGGGAGTGGGCGGGGGGAGTGGGCGGGCGCTGTGATTGGGCGCGGGGAGTGGGCGGGCGCTGTGATTGGGCGCGGGGAGTGGGCGGGCGCTGTGAGGCGCCGGTTGTCCGCAGGGCTCGAGGGCGGTGCGGACGATGCTACGCGGCCTCCTGGTGCGGGCCGCCCGCCCGCTGCCGCTCCGCCTCACCTCCGCGACCGCACTGACAGGATGGCGACTCCGGCTCCAGCCCGGCCCCGCACTCGCCGCCCGGCCCCTCGGCCTCCTCCTCCTCACACCCCCGCCCCGGCCTTTCTCCTCCTCCTCGGCCGGCTGCTGGCGCTGCGGGGCGGCGCCGGCCCCGCGCTCCGAGTCGGAGCCGCCGACCTTCTTCTGCCCCGCCTGCCGGGCCCTGCAGCCGGCCGACCGCGGCCTCGATTACTTCAGGCTGCTGGGCCTGCCGCGCCGCTTCCGCCTGGACGAGCGGCGGCTGCGCGACTCGCACCGGCAGCTGCAGCGGGCGCTGCACCCGGACAACTTCAGCGGCAGCTGCCCGGCCGAGCGCCGCCACTCGGAGGAGCAGTCGGCGCGGGCCAACGAGGCCTTCGGGGCGCTGCTGAGGCCCGTGTCGCGGGGTTTCTACCTGCTGCGGCTGGAGCTGCCTGGCGAGGCCGAGGAGGAGGCCGAGGAGGCGGCCGGTGAGCGGCCCGAGGCCGACCCCACTTTCCTGGGCGCCGTGCTGGAGTTCAACGAGCGGCTGGAGGCGGCGCGCAGCCCTGCCGAGGTGCAGCGGGTGGTCCGGGCGGCCGAGCAGCGGCTGCGGGAGCTGGGCGAGCAGGTGGCGCTGGCCTTCGAGCGGGGCCGGCCGCGGGAGGCGCGCCCGCTGCTGCGGCGGATGAAGTACTGGAGCAGCCTGGCCGAGCGGGCCCGCGAGCAGCTGCTGCCCGCCTGAGAGAGGCCCGAGACCCCCCGGGTGGGTAAAGCATCGGCCGCATTAAAAGCCCCACCCGGGCAATTCTAGACAGACTCTGCATTGTCAGAGCACATCAGCCTTGCCTCTGAGTCATGAAGGTTGTGGGTTCAAGTCCCACTCCAGAGACTTGAGCACAAAAATCCAGGCTGACACTCCCAGTGCAGTGCTGAGGAGTGCTACACTGTCAGAGGTGCCGTCTTTCGGATGAGACGTTAAACCGAGGCCCCGTCTGCCCCCTCAGGTGGACGTAAAAGATCCGACGGCCACTATTTCGAAGAAGAGCAGGGGCGTTAACCCCGTTCTCCTGGTCAATATTTATCCCTCAATCAACATCACTAAAAACAAATGATCTGGTCATTATCACATTGATGTTTGTGGGAGCTTGCTGTGCGCAAATTGGCTGCCACGTTTCCTACATCACAACAGTGACCACACTTCAAAAAGTACTTCATTATCTGTAAAGCGCTTTGGGACGTCCGGTGGTCGTGAAAGGTGCTGTATAAATGCAAGTCTGTCTTTTTTCACCCCTGTGAAAGTAGCTGGGTCAGGAATTGAAACCGATCCTACAGCAGTTTTGCAAGGATGTTCAGAATGGTGGCCGTAATTGTATGGGAATGTACAAATTCTTTCACTTCATCTACACGTCCAACTTTTAACACAACATGGGTATAGAGAGGTTCAGAACATAGGAACAGGTGTAGGCCATTCAGCCCCTCAATACTGTCTGCCATTCAATGAGATTGTGGCTCATATTGCCCCACATCCCTTAATACCTTTGGTTAACAAAAATCTATCAATCTCCAGTCAGGGAGTGGCTGCTGCCCGGCTGAGACACCAAGACCACGGGTAAAGTATCGCCCTCCCCGTACGATTAATCCTGAATAATACCCCCACTCCAGGAGCGATTGCACAAACTTTCCCTGGAATTTAGAAAGACTTGCATTTCTATAGCACCTTTCACGACCACCAGACATCCCAAAGCACTTTACAGCTTTTGAAGTGTAGTCACAGTTATAATGTAGGAAACGTGGCAGCCAATTTGCACACAGCAAGCTCCCACAAACAGCAATGTGATAATGACCAGATAATCTGTTTTATTGATGTTGATTGAGGGATAAATATTGGCCCCAGGACACCGGGGAGAACTCCCCTGCTCTTCAAAATAGTGTCCATGGGATATTTTACATCCACCTGAGAGAGCAGACGGGGCCTCGGTTTAACATCTCTGAAAGACGGCACCTCCGACAGTGCAGCACTCCCTCAGTACTGCACTGGAGTGTCAGCCTAGAGCGAGACTTGAACCCACAACCTTCTGACTCTGAGGCAATGGTGCTACCAACTGAGCCACAGCTGACACACATAGGTCAGAAGGTTAAGGGGTGATTTGATCGAAGTTTTCAAGATGTTAAGGGGAACCGAAAGGGTGGATGGAGAGAAACTATTTCCACTAGTTGGGGAGTCTAGGACTAGGGGAAATAGTATAAAAATTAGAGCCAGACCTTTCAGGAGTGAAGTTGGGAAACACTTCTACACACACAGGTTGGTAGAAGTTTGGAACTCTTCCTCAAGCGGCAGTTGATGCTGGATCAATTAATTTTAAATCTTGAGATGGATAGATTTTTGTTAACCAAAAATATTAAGGGATATGGGCCAAAGGCGTGTATATAGAGTTAGATCACAGATCAGCCATGATCTCATTGAATGGCGGAACAGGCTCGAGGGGCTGAATGGCCTCCTGTTCCTATGTGACAGCCAAGCCTCGGGAAGTCTGTTGCTCGCCAATTCTGGACGCTCCGCAGCAACAGATGGCCACTATTAGCCACTTAGTGCTGGACAATTTTTAAAGCCGTCAGCAGGCTGGCCAAGGTAAGTGAGGGCACGAGCACCCCATGCACCTGCTGGGATGCTGCTGGAAGCACGACTCACCACTGTCCTGTCCCGCCGGCATGTTCGGCAACAGCTGCACTGTGGGATTGTATGTGTTTGAAGGGCCCCGCAGGCGCTCTGATCACGTGTCGGGAGGGACAGTACAGGATCGCAGCGCCAGGGAGAGGAATCGGCTCGACCGGCAGGGAGCGCTCGTTGCCAATTGAGTAAGATGTGGGTCTCTGAGGAGGCGAGCCCAGCCGTTGAGAATATTTCGCAAGAACTGATTCAGTGTCAGTTTTATAAGAAGATAAGAAATAGCAGGAATAGGCCACTTGGCCCCTCGAGCCTGCTCCACCATTCAATAAGATCAAGGCTGATCTAGGGCTCAAAGCCCTAAAGAAGAGTAGGCTTGAAATTACCACCAGTCGCCGACCCAGTTTGAGAAACACTGTCCTAAACAGCAGTAGATTAACAAATTTAAATAGAAGCAACTAAAAGTACAATTTTTAAGATGGGGCTATTGCATCCAAACCCAGTTTGGGACAAATGTTGATCACTCCGGGTTACAAATTTGTTTAAGCAGTCAAATGTCATTGGAGCAATTCAACACATTTTTGCTCATGGTAACCCATTAGAATGAATCAGCTACCATGAGTGTTACGATCGGACAACTTAGACCTTTGCTCTGGCAGAGGCTGAAAGACACAGGTGGATAGGAGTGGCTGCCTTCATGGGGGAAGTCGACGGGAAATGATGACATTCTCCTAATTTCTGTTGTGGAACTTTCAATAAGTATAAAGCTGAGCAAATGTACATTGAGGTAGTGAATTTGGAGTTGACTTCAGCTGCTGAATGAGTGGCTGCTCTTGTACTACATACAATGCTCACATATGACCTAACCACCCAACTCGAATTGTTTGTTACCTAGGATGAAGCTTTTCATTCTCGAATATGGGTATCCACGGATTGATGAGCTACATTGGAGAAAATCATAATTTTTTTAATAATGTCAAGTTACAAAATACAAAAATTGTAATCGATGGCAATAACTTATTTCATCGACTTTACTTTGACTCTGGTCTCGATCTTAAGCATGGAGGTGAATATGATTTGTTTACTGATGTCATCTGCAAATTCTTTGAAGCCCTGTCTCTCTGTAATATTGCACCGTACGTGGTATTTGATGGTGGATGCGACTGTACCGATAAGAAGTTTGAAACGCTCAAACAGCGTGCCAGGGACAAAATCCAAAAGGCGTACGTCATTTCAAGAGGCGGTGGAGGGACGGTGTTGCCGCTGCTCAGCGCAGAAGTTTTTAAACAAGTTTTAGTGCAGTTGCAAGTACCTTCTGTCCAGTGTCATTCTGAAGCAGACCGTGACATTGTGACTCTCGCTAATCAATGGGCCTGCCCCGTCCTAACACTAGACAGTGACTTCTGCATCTTTGATTTGAAGGCTGGTTATTGTCCCCTCAATTACTTTAAGTGGAAAAACGTAGTCACTCTTAAAGACCGTTCAGAGTCCTACATTTCGGCCCAATGTTTCTCCGTGGAGAATTTCTGTAACCACTTTAGCCACATAAACAAAGCTCTTCTCCCTCTCTTTGCGGTGTTGAATGGCAATGATTATGTCAACCTTCCTTCCTTGGAGACCTTCTTCACCCGAGTGCAATTCAACACAAGGACTTCTGCTTCCACAAGAAGGAAAAACGTGCGGATTCAAGGGCTCCTGAACTGGCTGTCTAGATTTACCGAGCCGAGGGAGGCAATCGAAAATGTTCTGAAGTACCTAAAACCAAACGACCACGAGGAGGTCCGAGGAGTTCTTTCTTCCCATATGGATGAATACACTCAGTCAGAAGTGGACCTTGCAAAGTTCTTTCAGAACAAAGACGCGAGGCCCCACGTTCCCACCGTGATGGCCAACAAAGCCCCCGAATGGGTGCTCATTGCTCTGATGAAGGGCGAGTTAGCCCCCTTTCTCAGAGACTGCTTGATCTTGAAGAGAACATTCCTGCGTACTCAGGTGGAGAATATGTGCCGATCCAGCAGTCACAGGTGTTCGTTGTATATCCGTCAGGTTATGTATGGGCTGCTACTGCGCACCAATGAGACTTGTCCTGACTCGATGTTGGATTTGTCTAGCAGAGGGCCAGGCGTTGATGCTGAAGAACGCAGCAAGGTGCATTGTGTGGAGGAATTTGATAGGTATGAGCGAAACCTGAAAAAAAACAGTATTCAAGCAGTGCTGAAAAGATTCAACTCAACTGAAGCCCATTCATTGCGAAGACTGCCAGAGGTAAGTGTGCTTGTATAATATAAAGCGTGTGATATAGGAACTGAAGGCATCTGGTTTTACACAATGCCAGAGATGTGTCTTCTGTGGAAGTATCCCCTCCTCCCTAAGTCACACCCACCTCTGCCTTGATCAACATAATGCGGAGATGCCGGTGTTGGACTGGGGTGGACAAAATTGAGAGGTCGCACAACACCAGGTTATGATTGTGATTTCAAATAAAACTGTTGGACTATAACCTGGTGTTGTGCGACCTCTCAATTTGATCAACATACTCATCACAATATTTGTTTTAACTTTTGTGCAAAACAAGGCACGTTAGTGCTGGATATGAAATGTTTTTTTATCATTTTGGCCTGCATTCACAGTATTACACTCTCCAGATCATCTGTTGTACATCCATATGCAAAGTAGAGATCCCTCTGCTCTTCCTTCACTCCAAAATCCGAGCACCCAATGTAAATATTTTTATTTTTAAAGCCACGTATCCAGTAGTGTTTCTGAGAGATTGACATCCTGTGCCTAATAATGGGCAATTTCTTGCTATGGGTCCACCACTATTGGAGTTGAGACTAGCCAGCCCAATTTGATGTGAAACTTATACATTTTATATAGCCGGCATCTAGCTTTGTACTAATGTATTGCCCCGTAAATTATATCAAAAGCAAAAGTGCATGGGACTAGGACCAGTCTCTCTCTTGAAATTCGGCGATTTTTTTTAAAGCCACGTATCCAATAGGGTTATAGTTTATAACTTTCAAAAATTATCATTGATGCTTTTGGCATTTAGATGACTTTTTATTAACGCCCTTACTCTCTCGTGTCTCTCAAACTCACAGTATTGGGCAACATGCTAGATTCCAGTTTAATAATAAAAAACCTTCCTGATCCCAAAATATTAGGCAGTAAACCATTCTGTAGATTAAGAATTAAAGCTGAGCTGTATCCCGTACAAGTGGATTGGTTTGATCATACGCGTTCTCCTTTTGCAGCTTTCTATGTCGGACAGAATCGGCTTTCTATTGGACACTCTGAAAGCGAAACCTGATGTGCAGTCCGTGCCAGCTCACCTGCAGTTAACAGTTGCTGTAACCTGCTACTGGGTAGCGCATGCTGAACCCAAGGTGACCCTGCACCATCTTCAGGCTCTGCTGCTTTCCATTGTAACCGGAGAATTGCATAAAATAATGCACATGCCAGGTAAATAGAAGATGTGGAAAGAAAGCCTGGGTTAATAGCACTTGTGTGTCAGTATATTGTACATGATGCGGCGATGCCGGTGTTGGACTGGGGTGGACAAAAATGAGAAGTCGCACAACACCAGGTTATAGTCCAACAGTTTTATTTGAAATTACGAGCTTTCGGAGCGCTGCTCCTTCTTCAGGTACAGGTACAGTGAGGGAATACAAATCGATTACACAGTATATAAAGACAGAGAACAATGTGTCTGCAGAGATACAATCCGTCAGGGAGGCATTACATCAAAGACACATCGGAGTACAGCTAAGACAATGAGGTGGGTCACGGGGTCCAACGTGTCAAATGCTGCCGTCTGCAGTTAAGCTTTTAACTTTTTTTTAAAAAACTGGAAAAACAGACAACGATGTCGAGTCACGTTCTGTAGCGTGACATGAACCCAAGATCCCGGTTGAGGCCGTCCTCATGGGTGCGGAACTTGGCTATCAGTTTCTGCTCGATGATTTTGCATTGTCGTGTGTCTTGGAGAACGCTAACCCGCAGATCCGAGGCTGAATGTCCTTGACTGCTGAAGTGTTCCCCGACTGGGAGGTAACAATCCTGCCTGGCGATTGTTGCGCGGTGTCCGTTCATACGTTGTCTCAGTGTCTGCATGGTCTCGCCGATGTACCACGCCGCGGTGCATTCTTTCCTGCAACGTATGAGGTAGACAACGTGGCCGAGTCACATGAGTATGTACCTGGTGGGTAGTGTCCTCACGTGTGATGATGGTATCTGTGGTGTTGATCTGGCATGTCTTGCAGAGGTTGCCGTGGCAGGGTTGTGTGGTGTCGTGGTCGCTGTTCTCCTGACAGCTGGGTAATTTGCTGCGAACGATGGTACTTTTGAGGTTAGGCAGCTGCTTGAAGGCGAGTAGTGGAGGCGTGGGGATGGCCTTAGCAAGGTGTTCGTCGTCATCGATGACATGTTGAAGGCTGCGAAGAACATGGCGTAGTTTCTCCGCTCCTGGGAAGTACTGGACGACGTAGGGTACTCTGTTGGTTGTGTCTCGTGTTCGCCTTCTGAGGAGGTCTATGCGATTTTTTGCTGTGGCCCGTCGGAACTGTCGATCGACGAGTCGAGCGTCATATCCCGTTCTTACGAGGGCGTATATTGTATAGTATATTGTAAATCAGAGTGCCGTGATTGGGTGGTGAAGTACACTAGTACATTAGCGCTGCACCACAGGGGTTGCAGGATACTGGTTTCCCATCACATTTTCTCCACACTGAGTTCATGATCTGGAAAAGCCGGTCCCCTTCTTTCCATCTTTTCACTTCTCCCTTTCTTTACTGGCCCGGGTAAAAAAGGGGACAAGTTGATCTGTGCTGCAATCAGTCACCTCTTTGTTGCTATCAAAAGCGTTATTGACAGATGTAGAATGGACTGACGTCTTCAGAGTGGTTACCCCCCCTATTCCTTAATGGTGTATCAGAGAGAGAGACAACATGCATTTACATAGCACCATAATATCCTCAAGACATCTTAATGCTGTTGGGAGGTATGGAGGATTAAATCCTTTGAAGTAATGCCAGTTTTCTTTTACCCCTTCGCCAGGTGGTGACTCTTGCTGGGGGTACTGTTCTATCCGCACTGGCCAGACCTCGAATGGGCATTTCCATACGGGAGCCGAGACACTGATTGTCAGCAGGCTCTTGACCATTAAAGCCAACCCTAGTCTGTTCTTGCCTGACATCCGTCATGTGCTTTCCGGGAGAGGTCACTGGATATCACTTGGAAGCAGCAACCGTCTCCTTTTCCCATCCACCCCCCCCTCCAAATCCAGAGATGCCCAGAGCAGTTATAATACCCCACCTGCTGCCCTGGCCAAGACCAGCAAACTCAAGCACATTGTGGGAGTCAAATCCGGGGCCTCTTGCTTGTTCTAAATAATCATTTTAATGGAAAATTTATAGAATAGTTTTTGTAACTTTAGTCATAAAGACCAATATTCTAGAACAAGGGTTAACATTAAATGATGGGGTCTGACTTGATTCTTCGGGGAATCTTTGATGGCAGCCCCAAAAGCAGTCACAGGGTTTGAGTGGCCTGAGATATCGGTGTAATTTGGGATACTCCATGACGATTCTGTGAACTTCATCTAACAATGGAAATGATAAGTAATTGCTGGGGAACTCGGAGGGAGCATGACTAATTATTTGGATATCCAATCAAACCTGCCTAGGTAACGGGAGCTGTGAGGAGAAGGGCGTTCGAATGGTGTACGACAGACTGTCCCGGCTGAGAGACAGAAAGCAGCAGATGGGGAATCTGGATATCGATGTGGCTCACGTCTTCTGTCAGTGGCAGAGCTGTCTTTTAATTGGAATCTATCTAAATCAGCTCCTGCGCTTTCCCCTTGCAGTGCCTGATATTACACGGTAAGGGAAATATGTACAAGTTTACTCTAGATAGCTGCATGATCACTGAGGCTTAATGAATACCAATTTCATGTTCATCATCTCATCTGAAAAATGGATAAAGCCTTGTTCCCTCCCACCTCCCTTAGATTCCAGGAAATGGCAGTATGGTTGGTAGATGTGTGAATATAATTCACATTTAAAATCTTGCAAAGGCTATTGGTGGTGAATCTGATCTACATGTTCCTCGCCTATATGATGTGAATTTGGACAAAAGATACAGCAAATGTCATGCACTAGTTTCTCTCCTGTGTTTAAAGAGCACAAGGTGCACCTTCTCTTATGGTTTTCTCACTAGATGTTACAGTATGTTCAGCCTATTCCAATAATATTTTGAACCCACTGTTTTCAAGATTAAGAAAATGATAGTTAGTAGAAAATAGTTATTTTGTCCTGTGTATTACTGGTTACCTGTCCCTGCCCCAATTAAAATTACAGTCTAATTATTCAACAGTTTTGATGCAATGTGATGAGTACATTGGCTCCCGGTTAAGCAGCGCCTTGATTTCAAAATTCTCAGCCTTGTTTTCAAATCCCTCCATGGCCTCGCCCCTCCCTATCTCTGTGATCTCCTTCAGCCCCACAACCCCCTCGAGATATCTGCGCTCCTCTAATTCTGCCCTCTTGAGGATCCCTGATTATAATCGCTCAACCTTTGGTGGCCGTGCCTTCTGTTGCCTAGGCCCTAAGCTCTGGAACTCCTGCCCTAAACCTGTCCACCTTGCTACCTCTCTTTCCTCCTTTTAAGATGAAACATAGAAACATAGAATCTAGGAGCAGGAGTAGGCCATTCGGCCCGTCGAGCCTGCTCAGCCATTCAATACGATCATGGCTGATCATCCAAATCCAGTACCCTGTCCCTGCCTCAATCCCCACAGTACACATATCCCACCCTACCCCCGTAACCCCACGTATTTAATTCCCCCTAACATATCCCATCCTATCCCCATAACCCCACATAATTAATCCCCCCTAACACTAAGGGTCAATTTATCATAGCCAAATCAACCTAACCCACACATTTTTGGACTGTGGGAGGAAACCGGAGCACCCGGAGGAAACCCACGCAGACACGGGGAGAATGTGCAAACTCCACACAGTCACCCGAGGCCGGATTCGAACCCGGGTCTCTGGCGCTGTGAGGCACCAGTGCTAACCACTATGCCACCGTGTTGCTCCTTAAAACCTACCTCTTTGACCAAGCTTTTGGTCACCTGCCCTAATTTATCCTTATGTGGCTCGGTGTCATTTTTTGTCTTAAAATACTCCTGTGCAGCGCCTTGGGACGTTTTACTACGTTAAAGGTGCTATATAAATACAAGTTGTTGTATTATAATCTGTAATCAAGGATAGAGTAGTAATATCAATTTGCACACAAATGGGGAGCATAGGTAAATGTGAGGACATAGGGCAGAGAGATGGTGATCTATTTTGGGAGGAAGGATGAGGCACGTGAACTAAATGGTAAAACTTTACGGTGCGTTGAGACAGCTGATGATCAGATACACAAATCTTTAAAGTGACACATTGATAAAGTTGTAAATAAGCTTATGGGATCCGTGATTTCTAAATAGGCAAAGAGGTAATGCTAAACTGATACATATTCTTGATTGGGCCTTACCATCGGAAGGATATCCAGGCTGTGGAGAGGGTGCAGGAGAGTCGATGTATCTGTTTGAGAGCTTTAATTATGAGGATAGCCTAGAGAAACTGGAGCTGTTTTCACTAGAACAGAGAAGAGTAAGAAGAGATTTGATAGAGGTGTTCGAAGACCTTTGATGAAATAAATCAGAAAAATCTATTGCCACTGGTCTGAGTTGGTCACTAGAGGACACAGATAAGGTCATCACCAAAAGGAGAGGTTAGGAGGACTTTCTTTACGCAGAGTTGTTGGGACATGGAGTGGCGAAAGCAGAATTTGTAAAATGGAAATGGGTGAATATTTTAAATTTAAATGGGTGGTGGAAATCTGGAACTCTCCTAGAAGGCTGTGGATTCTCAGTCAATTGAAATTTAAGACTGAGATTGATAGAAATTTTTATTCGGCAAGGGTATCAACAGATCTGGATCAAAGGCGGGTAAATGGAATTTGAGGCACATACCAGCCGTAAACTAACTGAATGGTGGAAAAGGATTGAGGGGCTTGCTCCTGTTCCTAGGAATGGGAATGGAACTTGAGTGGCTAGCTCGGAGAGTCGGCAAAGTCTCCTCCTGTCCTGTATAATTCTGTAATCTAGCCTGTGGGATATGGTTAATGTCCTTAAGTGTGCTGATTTATAACTTGAGCAACCAAGTTATGAGTGAATTAATATTAGCACAACAGGAATACAGATTTTCTACGGGACAGACATTCCCAGATTTCGGCAGTATAATTAAAGCAGTCTCAGAGCACAAGTGAATAGCCCAGAAGTGGCACCCCACCCACTCAAAGAAAATCCCAGGGTATGCACTATAGCCATTGGTCGGTAACAGATACTTAACCCTCTTTCCTGTTGTTTGTAAAAGTTCTCTTCAGTTTCTGCACTTTGCGGAGCCCAGGAAATGTATTTTCTATCCGGTTGAGGAAATGCCCCTCCCCATTCCCCCACCCCCGTCCCTAATGTCCATCTCAATAGGAATTCTTCTTCGCTGACCTCGGATCAGTGCTGGGGGAGATTTGTCAGTGTGACCAAGTGAAGACCGCTGCAGTGTTCAGAGTTTCACTTTTCTGCTTATGATCAGATGTTTTACATTTTGAGCAATGATACCAGTTTTCTAATAACTTGGTTGATTTCTTGTATATACTTTTAAGAAAGCCCTCTAACATCCATTGTCTCTCTCTCTCTCTCTCTCCTGGAAAGACTCTATAGCGGGACTCTTGTTCATCGCTTGTACCAGGAGCTGAAATCAGTGGTTGCTGCCGAGGATCTATTGAAAGGATCTCTGGTTGCAGCTGAGATTTACTCCGAGCTCCTGCACACAGTGGCCGCCACTGTGCCAGCAGACTTCTTCCAGAGGAGAAGAAAGTCCAAGTCTCGTGACAAACTGAAGGAGAAACAAACGGCTAGTTCAACTGTGTCATCAACGAGCAAGGATAATCGAGGGGTCC
Source organism: Squalus acanthias (assembly GCA_030390025.1). Classification (NCBI taxonomy): domain Eukaryota; kingdom Metazoa; phylum Chordata; class Chondrichthyes; order Squaliformes; family Squalidae; genus Squalus; species Squalus acanthias. Next base: position 4,648,118 of record CM059428.1, read on the forward strand.
CTACGTGGCACGATGTAAATAACCGATTTGCAGCCTTGTCGTCTGAGGATTTCGAATAAAACCTGTTTGCTAATCACCAGTTATAGCACCAAAAACTGTTGGAATCCTGAATACAAACTGCATGTGGGACATGACAACAACTCGCTGTTTTCAGCGCACTTCGAGGTTTTGTAGAGGATGGGTTGCCACAACTCATTTTGTATTTAAATTGTCCTTTAAAGAGAAAAAGTTAATTTTATGGTGAATTTCTAGCAATTACATAAAAATTTATACGGTTTGGTTGCTCCAAAATCTGTTCTTGTGTAAGGAATCCATACCTAAGTTCATTAACCACACGAAATCCACAGGCGGACACTGCTGCTGTAACACGGCAGGCTTCTAATCGACGACTAAAAATAAATCTGTTTCACTATAGTGTTTAGTTCAGATCTAATTCTAGGACTGTCAGTTTGGGGAGTAAATACAGGGTAAATTAAACTCCAATTACCTTTTCTAGCCCACCAAATTTACTGTAAAATGTCACGCTCTTTCATTGCTCAACTGTAGTGTGTGTTTGGCTGGTGCACCATAACATATTTTAAAATCCACTGTGTAAGATGTCTTTTATATTGGTGATTTTGTGCACTTCCTCCCCCTATTCACTGCCTCTTCCCTGAAGGCGATAATGTCTCACTGGGCAAAGTTCATGGTTTCCCTTTTACACAGTACTCCATTGGCCATTATTTGTGAACCTTCAGAATAAGTCAGGCTATTTCCTCAGCACCATCACAGCTGAGCCCAGTCCTGTTGTCACCTGTGATCCCCATCCACCAGGGATCTAAAATGGGAACCCTGTTGGATTTTCTTTTTCGCTCCATCATCTGGGGATGCAGAGTCCAAATGTTAGTACCCTTATTGAATTTGATACCATCTAATGAAGGACAGGCCAGGAGTTGAATCTTAGCTGGAAGTTCATTAAGCAGTTTGCAAGTTGTCATGAAGTGAAGATCCCAACTCTAGCCCATTGAGGGGGGTTACAGTTAAACTTAACCAAAGGTCTGGTTGGGGCTGAAAGGACTTGCGAGTTTATCAGAGCATCACTGCCAGTACACGTTAGTGCTAATTTGGCATCTCAATGAGTTTCTTAAACAATGCAGTGTTCCATCCAGCAACAGAAGAAAGATACATTTTTAAGAACAGTTTATGATGTTGCCTTCTATCTACAAGATAAACAGACCATAGTAGACAGTACAAGTAAATGGAAGGTTTGTCATTGGGTTTTAAATGCATCAACCTCTTTTTGCAGAGGTCAGTGATTTATTTAATGTTTGCCAATTTCAGGGCTCATATCTATGCCACAGAAGTATATTTTTATGCAAGGTGCTTTCATTTTGAGTACTGGATTCTTTCATACCAGTCAAGACCCAGCTGACTGTATGGCCAGTAAAATCTGACAATTCAGCATTCTGAATTAACAAAGCATTTTTGTAACTGATTGTGTGGAAATGGAATAAAATCTTGATGTAAGATTTGTTTTTTTTTGGCGAGACTATCAATACTTTATTAATGCATTATTGCAACTCAATAGTTTATTAAATATGGCAACTATTAACTTTTTTTTACAAATTTCATACTATGTTGGCAGGCAAGTAAAACACAAAGAGGCTAACTTAACAGTAAAGAGAATACATATAAACCAGTATTAACACTTGTGTTTTAAGTCAAATTGCATCGTCAAATAGCATTGAAAGATGCAGAGTGCAGAAACTAGCTTTCTAAAATTGGGAATTTCCAGTTCTTGACACATCCTCTATTTCCAAGTTTCAGAGAAGAAACAATTTCTCTATCCTTCATCAAACAGAAAGATAGAATTCTGTCGAGCTCAAACCTCCAGGAATCCCTTCATCAACCTTGCCGGGGTCATTGTTTTCCTTGCATGAAACTGAACCAGTTTCTAAAGCAGTTACTGATGCAGCTCGAGTCACTGCATTCCAAGCTCTACTGTATGAGTTAATAAGTGTCCAACATGCTATAGTTCTCCATAACTTGAGAAACAACAGTTTCCTCAGTGGAATCTAAAACAGCAACCAACCTGTGCAGGAATTGCTTCTTGTAGTGTAGTTCGTGCAATGAATGACTTGATCCAGGGGCTGGAATGATCGAAGTGGTGGTAGATGGTAAAACACTTTGGGTTGGATTTTCAATGACCCGTGGAGGCGGGTGGGGGGTTAAAGTTGCAGATTCGGGGGTCCCGACCCCATCCCGCCTCCATGCCAGTTTTGCTGGCGGCGGGGACCCGACTCCCCGAGGCAGGAAGGGATTAGTGACAGTTAACTGCCTGTTAACAGGTAGTTTTTTGCATAATCCCTATTTTGACAGGTGAAATGTGGGCTTCCCAACAGGTGGCTACCACGCCAAGTTATCGGGGCGGACCGTGGGTCTGCAGGGGTTGGAGGGGTCGATATGTCTGGTGGGCATATTTCTCTGGCGGCAAGTACCCGACTCCCCAAGGCGGGAAGGGATTAGTGACAATTAACTGCCTGTTAACAGGCAGTTTTTTGCATAATCCCTATTTTCAAAAGAAAAGTGTGGGCTTCCCGATAGGTGGCAACCACTCCAAGTTATCGGGTCAGGCCGCGGGTCTGCAGGGGTTGGAGGGGTCGATATGTCCGGTGGGCAGGTGAGTGATGGGTGCATGTGTGCAGAGGTAAGTGTGTAAGGTAAGTGCTAAGTGTGGGAAAAAGTTTTACTTACCTTAACTTCCTCCTGCAGGTGTCAGCCCTTCAGTTCTCGGGAGTTAGAAATCTCACCGGCACAGAAAGCAGGAAAGCCGTGGTTCTGTCAAAAACTACAGCCTTCTGTTTTCTGTGCTGGAATTATTTCTAACTCGGACTGAATTTAGAAATCATATTGTCAGTGTTTGACAGCGTCACAGAGCTGTCAAACGCTGATATTTCATCTGTCAAAAGCTCTTGACAGATGAAATGTCAATGTGTGATGTCACCTGTTGCCGGGTGGCCCTTAATTGGCCTGCTGAGCCCACTGGGTGGGCTCAACAAGGTCAATCAAGGGGAAATACAGTGGGTTGGCCACATCGCGATGGAGGCGGGTTTACAAGCTAGAATGTGTGATTCACGACACCAACCCGACCCCAGGTTCAAAATCCAGCCCTTTGTTCTTTCCTCCTCTCCCTGCCTCTGTACTTGTTAAAACCTGTTACATCTCTAACTTTTTCCAGTTCTGATGAAAGTTCAATGACCTGAAACGTTAACTCTGTTTCTCTCTCCACAGATGTTGCCTGACCTGCTGAGTGTTCCGAGCATTTTCTGTTTTTATTTCAAAATTCAACTTTTTTGAAAATTAAACAATCAAAAGTCTCTCTCGCTACTTCCACCTTTCTTTCTCACCCTCTTTTCATAACCTGTCTCTCCCCCTCAGCTTAATACACTTTCTAAAGTTTATAGAACACAAAACAAAAGCAGCAACAGGTGTATAAGCAGACAATTTTCCACACACCGCAGACTATTTCATTAAGAAAATCTACATTTTACCTCAATAAAACTTGAAATTTGCCGCCTTGTTTTTCAAAAGTGGAGTAGAAAGTGCTAAAGAAAAATATTCCATCGCTACAAGTGACTGAACAGTGCTGACGTATCCTGGGAAATTAGGCTCAGCTGACACAATCCAAATTCTATGGGGGATTGGCAGAGTAAATGCGGAGTGATTGTTTACCCTGGCTGGAGAGTCTAGAACTAGGGGGCACAATCTTGAGATGAGGAATTTCTGAGGGTTGTGAATCTTTGGAATTCTTTACCTCAAAGGGCTGTGGATGCTGAATCATTGAGTATATTCAAGGCCGAGATAGATTAGGGGAATCGAGGGATAGGGAGATCGGGCAGGAAAGGGGAGTTGAGGTCGAAGATCAGTCAGGATCTTACTGAATGGCGGAGCAGGCTCGAGGGGCCGTATGGCCGACTCCTGCTCCTAATTCTTATGTATTTAGCTCAGTCAGAGGTCTGGACAAAAAAAAAAGTCAAAACCAAGCAGGCTTTCAGGAGAGATCTTCAAGTAAAAGCTTTAATGAAAACATTGAATGACACAAAAATACAATTCAATGGATAACTTGATTCACGCTATTGTGAAAAAAAAATGTATACTTTGTTTAAACCTTTATTTTTACTTTAGAAGCTTCCCTTCCTGAGAAAAAACAGCAATGAAAAAAGATTTGTGGGAACGGCAGAGAGATTGTGCAATCACAATAATAAACTCTCATGTAGCACAACACTAACTTTGAAAGGGCCAATCACTGCACCATGTACAGGAATACGCAATGAAAGACGTTTCCCACGTACCAAATAGATGTATCTAAATGTTGTCAACAGGGCAATTGTTTGCATCAAACACTCGTCGGTACCTTGCCCCCACAAAGGGTTCAATTATGAGGACAGGTTGCATAGACTAGGCTTGTATTCCCTTGAATGTAGAAGATGAATGGGTGATCTAATTGAGGTGTTTAAGATAATTACACCTCGGCAGATAAACAGTCAGGGTGATTTAAATGTAGTCGTCTGCTTTTGTAAGTAACACATGCATTGTTCTCTATCTATATATGCTTTGGCGATTCTGTATCTCTTTACTTCACCTGAGGAAGGGGCGATCGATAGCTCCGAAAGCTTGTGATTTCAAATAAAACTGTTGGACTATAACCTGGTGTTGTGCGACTTCTCAAGATAATTAAAGGATTTGATAGGGTAGATAGAGAGAAACTATTTCCTCTGGCCGTGTGCAGTAACATCTGGAGATTTCTTGAACATTTACTTGCAGTATTCTATACAAAGTATTCATTATGTTGAACTATTACTCAAGTTGTCACCATTTGGTATTTTTTCCCTATAGTAATTCCTAATTCCAAAGATGGTCCCAGATGACATTAAAGCGAACCAAACCGTTGGCAACCTTGGCATTGTATTTGACCCAGAGATGAGCTTCCGATCACACATCCGCTCCATCACCAAGACCGCCTACTTCCACCTCTGTAACATCGCCCGACTCCGCCCCGCCTCAGATAATCTGCTGCTGAAACCCTCATCCATGCCTTTGTTACCTCTAGACTTGACTATTCCAATGCTTTCCTGGCTGGCCTTCCATCTTCCACCCTACATAAACTTGAGCTCATCCAAAACTCTGCTGCCCGTATCCTAACTCGCAACAAGTCCCGTTCACCCATCACCCCTGTGCTCGCTGATCTACATTGGCTATCGGTCCGACAATGCCTCAATTTTAAAATTCTCATCCCAGTTTTCAAATCCCTCCGTGGCCTGGCCTCTCCCCATTCTCTGTAACCGCCTCCAGCCCCACAACACTCCCAAGATCTCTGCGCTCCTCCAATTCTGGCCTCCTGCGCATCCCCGATTTTAATCGCTCCACCATTGGCGGCCGTGCCTTCAGCTGCCTGGGCCCTAACTCTGGAATTCCCTCCCTAAACCTCTCCACCTCTCTCTCCTCCTTCAAGATGCTCCTTAAAACCTACCTCCATGACCAAGTCATCTGTCCCAATATCTACTTATGTGGCTCTGTATCAAATCTTGTTTGATAACGCTCCTGTGGACGTTTTACATTAAAGGAGCTCTATAAATGCATGTTGTTGTAAAGCTATAGAATTGGATATGTCCCCACAATAGTAGTGCAAAGTTAAAGTTATAGTAAAAGTAGCTTAAGCACCAGTTATGTGTACATTAATGAATATTGCGTGCGTCTTAGTGTTCATTAGTAAACCCGCTAAAAGGCATGATATTCTCCCCAGCACCACCCACCTCCAGAGGCATCATTAAATTCTGGATATGGTGCAAGTGCATGTTGTGCATCCAAAATGTTATTGCAGGAGTAAAAAAGCAGTGTTGCAATATTGTGCAGGTGACCTGTTAAATGTTGTTTTCTTGGCTGCCATATCTTCCCCAATGACTGGCCAACGGACTTAGAATCATAGAATGATGCAGGCCATTCATCCCATCGTGCCTGTGCCGGCTCTTTGAAAGAGCTCTCCAATTAGTCCCACTCCCCTGCTCTTTCCACAAACTTTCCCCCATAGCCCTACGTATTTTTCCCCTTCGAGTATTTATCCAATTTCCCTTTTGAAAATTACTATCGAATCTGCTTCCACCGCCCTTTCAGGCAGCGCGTTCCTGATCGCAACTCACTGCGTAAATAATTTCTTCTCATCTTCCCACTGCTTCTTTTGACAATTAATCTTAAATCTGTTTCCTCTGGTTACTGACCCTGGAAACAGTTTCTCCCTATTTACTTTGTCGAAACCTCTCATGATTTTGAACGCCTCTATCAAATCTCCCCTTAACCTTCTCCGCTCTAAGGAGAGCAACCCGTTTCTCTAGTCTGTAGTCAGTCACCCCGCTGCATCTTCCTTGGTCTGCTATTTGCTCCTCCACCCTCTCTTTCTCCAAACCTGTTCTGCTCGGTGAGAAAAAAATTGCCCCCAGCTGTACGCGTGGCGAAGCTGCTCAGCCCACTCACAGCTAGAAAAGACAGTGGGCCCCAAGGAGCGTTACGACCTCAGGAGCCAGCAGAAGAAAGCTGCCCATCTAGCTGGCTTGTGGTGCCTCTAGGAGGCACAGTGCCACCTGTTATTTCACTGTGCTGCCAAAGCTGTGGCTGCTGTTGACGGCATTCTAGAAAGTAAATCTAGTACAATAATCACAATATCGTGCTGTCTATTGCAGTACTATTTAACAGCCAATTTAATTAACAGCCCTCAGAATGGATGAGAAATGAGAGTGATTTAATGTTAGCTGTGTTTTAGTATCTGTGCGTTGAAAACTGTGGCAAATGGATTTCAATGTAGGTAAATGTGAGGTCATCCACTTTGGACCTAAAAAGGATAGAACAGGGTACTTTCTAAATGGTGAAAAACTAGAAACTGGAGGTCCAAAGAGACTTGGGGGTCCAGGTACATAGGTCATTAAAATGTCATGAACAATTACAAAACATAATCAAAAAGGCTAATGGAATGCTGGCCTTTATATCTAAGAGGACTGGAATACAAGGGGGTCGAAGTTATGCTGCAGCTATACAGAACCCTGGCTAGACCACACCTGGAGTACTGAGCGCAGTTCTGGGCACCACACCTTCGGAAGGATATATTGGCCTTGGAAGGAGTGCAGTGTAGGTTTACCAGAATGATACCCGGACTCCAAGGGTTAAATTACGAGATTTTACACAAATTAGGGTTGTATTCCCTAGAATTTAGAAGGTTAAGGGGTAACCTGATTGAAGTTTTCAAGATATTATGGGGAACTGATAGGGTTGATAGAGAGAAACTATTTTCGCTGGTTGGGGAGTCTAAGATTGGGGGGCATTGTCTAAAAATTAGATCCAGACCTTTCGGGAGTGAAATTAGGAAACACTTTTACACACAAAGGGTGGTAGAAGTTTAGAACTCTCTCCCGCAAACGGCAATTGATGCTTGTCGTCTGAATTCGCTAGATGTTCGAAAGATCGAACAAATAGGTTAGCAACTTTTCCTTTTCGGGTTCAAATGTAAGTTTGGTCTGAACAAACACACAGGTAACAGATTTCGTGTACAAAGATTTATCTTTAATAAAGGCTTAACAAACACCGTTCGTAGTTTAAAGTACAATTCCAAAATATAAGACTCACAACTTATATTGATATTACCCGATTTGGTCCGAGGTGATCAATCTCTGTCCAAACCTCTGCGTAGGGTGTCTGTTCCCAGGTCCCTGCTGTCGAGTGTTGCTCCTGGGTTCTTGCTCTCTATCTGGGATTTTTCCTCCTGGTTTATACTATTCTATAATCTGTCCCATCTCTTTGGATACACATTTGTTCTCTCTTTCCTGTGCCCTGATGATTAGTTTATCCTATTCTACAACCTGTCCCATCTCCTTGATTAGTTTACATCTGTCTTCATCCATTTTCTTTAATTGACCCATTGTTTGTTAACTGGTGTCTGTAGTGACCTCACCCGTGTCTGACGAGGTTACCTATGAACCCTCTGTTTCAGAACATTACTGAACCTCTGCATTATTTATCCACTGTCCCTGACACATGGTGATTCCTTCATTTTATTTCAGTTTTACACTACTTCTTCCATTTCCACAATGCTAGATCAATTGTTAATTTTAAATTTGAGATTGATAGATTTTTGTTAACCAAAGGTATTAAGGGATACAGGGCAAAGGCAGGTATATGTAGTTAGGTCACAGATCAGCCATGGTCTCACTGAATGGCGGAACAGGTTCGAGGGGCTAAATGGCCTCCTCCTGTTCCTATGTTCCTGTGAAATCAGGTTTCCAGTGCTGAAAGATTGCAAACGTACCATCCCCAATAAAAGAGACCAGTCTTACAAAGATCATTTAATTACAAACTGTATTTTTCAAATACACTGTACATTTCCATCACAGATGTAGCCTGGAAAATGGTATCCGTCGCCCAAATGCAATAAAAAAAAAAATTTCACTGCCTACATTTCCGGTATTCATTACATTTGCCAAGTCTTAGAAATAGCAATGACATTTATGTTATCACAGTTTACACAATCAATGCATTCAATTACTAATGTCAGGAAACATGTATTTAAAAAAAAATCAAAAATGCAGGCTCTGTACTTAGGCCAGTATTACAGGTCGTCGTATCTGATCAAACAGATGCTCCAGCATACACAGACTTCATTCGACACGGAAACTGAACACATTTGCACTTCTTCTGTTAAAACGCACACATACGCTTGTGATACAGCCTCTAGATTGCAAACCATGGTTTCTATAGTGGTCAAGACCTCCAAAGTTTATAAAACAAGGACACAAAAGCACTTCAGCAATTTATTTTTTAACATTATTTTTACATTAAGAAAATAAAAGAGCTGCAGGCATCTTACTTTTGTGGCTTAAATCTTGGAATAAATGGAATGCCGAATGCATATGAACACCTAATTTATGCTACCGAAATCCACACCACCATATATAAAATAACATACTTATTTAACGATAAATAATAGGATTAAAATTAGGAAAAAGAAAAGGCTTTCATTCTATCCAGTGTAATGCAGACTCTACACCACATCCATTCGCAGAGGGTCTTTCCTGTACAGAAAGCAAAATGTTATGTACACTTTAAGCAGCAAATCACACCGTCTGCAGGAAAAATTCTGCGTCTAGTTTGCATTGTGCTATCCCAACAGATGTCAATTGAGAGATACTTCATAGTCCTCGTTTTCAACACATCTCTTCAGTCCTTTTAAATTACGAGTGCCGTTATATGTCAATTCAAAGTTCAGCCTTCACACATTAACCAGGTCATTGGGTACCTCGTATCTTGTCTGTTAAATTCCAAGATGCAATATGCATCATACGTCGAGAAAGGATTTATTCTGTTTCGAGCTTCTCTCTTTCTGTCTCTCCAACCTCTTGATGATCTCGGAGACGATGCAAACTGAGGAAGTAAGACCCACCAGAAAAAGAAGATCTGAAAGAGAAGAGTACAGAAGATAATTGTTGTTGTTCCGTATGACCGGAGAAGCTTATAATGGGACGTCTAGTTTGGCTCTCCATTCGATGGCCTCCCGAGATGCCGAGTGGGGAAATGAGGTGCCTCCCGCAACAGATCTCAGTGGGCAGGTTGATGTGATGTGTTCCGTGGTCTGGGACTCCCGGCCACAGTCGCACTTCGGGTCGTCCCTCATCTTCCACTGGTGGAGCAGGCGGCCGCATCGTCCGTGCCCTGTGTGGATTGGGTTGAACGCTGCCCACTGTCTCCGAGGGAGGTCGAAGCCAGGGACCTCTGCCGTTGAGTCAGTGATGAGGTGTTGGTTCTTTATGTTGCACGTGACCCAGAAGATAATTAATACAGTGTGAAGAATATTGCAGCAGTTTGTGAAATCATGACCCATGCAAAGGGTTCAGCCACCATGCGTGGCGATGAAATACAATACTGCATTCTCACAAAGTATTTCACCGTACTACTCGCAAAGCAAAAAATTAAAATAAATCTGTGTTTAAAAAAAAACTCAAGAAAGCCACATGCACAAAATACAATGACAAACAAGAATCCACTTTAAGTCTGGTTGCAAAGCACAAATTAGACACAAGACTGACTGGTAATTTCAGGGGGACGGTATAGAGATTGCAAGTTGGAACCTCAGCCTAGACCTTCCCGCATGGCTCCTTGTTGCTCTGTCACAAAGCAGCACTGATATGTAACTAAAATGTTAATCATTTTAGATAATCTGGATTCCTTTTGGAAGTGGAAGTAACAAAATCTCATTCACAGGCAAATTATTATGTCATCAGTGGACAAGCATAAATAGAATCAATAGACTCAAAATCTCAAAACAATACTCGTATTGCTAGCATCTTAAAATAATATGGATTGATGACAGATATAGGTTAGTCACACAAGAAAGTAACTCGCAAAGATTACTGGATTAAGCTACATTTTTTTAAAAACTTATTTCTGTTAACTTTTTAGAACATTTATCTATACAGCCAAACTAGCTTGGCTAAGTTACTCAATCCAACTGCATCAGTGGCACTCATAATCGGGCTGTAAATTCTTCTGGTCCTAGATCCATCATCTTCTAATCTGAGAGACCAAAGTGGGATTTAGTACTGTTCCACTCTTGTTTTCCAACAAAATGTGATTAAGAGGCAGCTTCCATATAGCAAATGAAAGGCCCTTTTTAAATAGAACTATTGCTTTCTATCTGTCCCAATATATTTCTTGCAATGGCCTCTCCCAAGATTTCATCCTTGAATCCCTCAAAGGCATCACCCTTAAACATGGGGTCAACTTCCACATGTATGTTAATGACTATGTTATAGGTGCTATATAAATGCAAGTTGTTGTTGTTGCTGATGACACTCAGCATTACTTCTCCTCCAACACCCTCAACTCTACTATTCCTATACAATCCGATTCCCTACCAGGCAAGGAATAGCGACCGAGTCAGAACTTCCTCCAACTAACCACTGGCAAGACTGAAGCTATCCCTTCGGTTCTTGCCAGACAATCGATTCCTTCGTTCAATTCCATTTCCCTGCCTAGCTACTCTCTCAATGAACAAGCTTGACATCCTATTCAACCCCGAGTTGAGCTTCAAACCTCACATCCAGTCCAATATTACCACCTATTTCCATCTCAATCCTGACATCATTTAAACCCTCATCCATGCTTTGCTACTTGTAGGCTTGTGTAGATTTCTCAAGCACTCTCCTCCCAAAGTCTACACCATACAAACTCCAACTCACCCAGAAGTCCACAAGCTGTATCCCATTCCATATTAAGTCCCACTCATCAATCACCTCCATCAGCTTCCCATCCTCTAACACAATGACTTCATTATGCAAGTCTTCAACAACAAATCTCTCCATGATCGTCACCATCCGACCTCTGCCTCCAGCTCTTTATCGCAGCTTGCACCCTCTGCTTTTCTAAGTCTGCATTCCTCCACTCCCAACCGTACTGCCATGTCGCAGAGTCTTCTACCATCAAAGCCCTGGTTTTTGGAGTTTTCTTCCTAAACCCCCGTCTTGCATGATTTCTTCCCACCTTTTAAAAGCCTCCTCAAAAAGTAGCCACCACCTCCAGTCACCTCCCCTAATTTCTGCTTGTTGTCTGATTTTCTCCCCGTCTTGTAAAGTGCTTTGGGATGTTTCTCTATCTTAAAGGCATTATGTGAGTGTAACCTGTTGTCGGAAGTGCCTGCCTTCCACTTTTGATTGAAGTCACAAGCTCACCGTGTGAGGAAATGCAGGCACAGACCTGTTTCCTATCCCTTTGTGCTGCAGCATTCCTTAGAGTGGCCCTTGAGCAAGACACCAGCTGAGACTGCAACATTTGATAATGAGTGAGCAACACTCAGTGACTGTTGTGAATTTACACTGGTAAATGCAGTCATTAACACAAAAAGCTTAATTAATGTCATTTCAATTCTCTTGTTTTCAAGCTAGTCTCTCTCCCACGCCTCCTTTCCCCCAGCATATCCTCTGCACTCATTTAAACAAGGCGACTGAAATAGAAAGGATACTAAATCAGTTATTTATAATAGGAGGCTAGTGGTGAGACCCCTTTGAATGACTGGACTCATTGTAAGCAAGTTCTCTGCTCCTGTAGTTCAGGTTGTAGGTGAGCAATGACCACGCCCCAGCTCCCTGTGTTTACAATACTAAAACCACCTCATGTACCCCCACAGCAGAATTATAGGTCCACGAAAAGCACCATATGAAACAACAAAATACCAGTGTGCCTCACTCGCATTTCTGGAATTAATTATTTTGTTAAATTTACCTTTTATTACATTAACCTATTTAGGTGAAGGTGTCATTTCTAAAATTAGCCTTGAGAGGGATGTCCTATGAGGAGAGATTGAGGAGATTGGGCTTCTACTCTCTGGAGTTCAGAAGAATGAGAGGCGATCTCACTGAAACATACAAGATTCTGAGGGGGATTGACAGGGTAGATGCTGAGAGGCTGTTTCCCCTGGCTAGAGAGTCTAGAACTAGGGGGAATAGTCTCAGGATAAGGGGTCGGACATTTAGGACTGAGATGAGGAGAAATTTCTTCACTCAGAGGGTTATCAATCTTTGGAATTCTCTGCCCCAGAGGGCTGTGGATGCTGAGTCGTTGAGTATATTCAAGGCTGAGTTCAATAGATTTTTGGACTCTAGGGGAATTAAGGGATATGGGGATCGGCGGGAAAGTGGAGTTGAGGTCGAAGATCAGTCATGATCTTATTGAATGGCAGAGCAGGCTCAAGGGGCCGTATGGCCGACTCCTGCTCCTAATTCTACGTTATTATGTAGAATGACTCTTTGATGATCAATGAAATGATTCAGCAGATTTTTGTGCAAATATTAAATGGCGCTAAGGCTATTTAAACCATGTAAATTCTTTAGCGGTCATGCAATAAAATTAGGAAAAGAAAAAAGAAAAAATTGTTTTTTTTTAAATCTGCCAAATGCACAAACAGGTGTAGAATTGTCAGTATAGTAACATCATCAAGCACCTTACTGCAAGAGGTCTGTTCAAAACAAAGGCAAGGTCTCACCTAGTATACTGAGGCTCTCCGTCTGGAAAACTTTCTGTAGTGGAGGGAAGTAAACAACCAGCAGCTGCCCCATGATGGACCCAAGAACGGCATAACAGAACATTCGGTTACTGCACAACCCAATCTCGAAGACAGATTTTGTCTGGGGAGGGAGAAGAATAGAAAGAGAGAAATGAGGAAAAACATTTAGGGCACCAACACATTCATCTTTTAAATTAACTGTACACAGATTTGGCTCAATACGCTATATTTAACTATCACCTTTATCAAGAGCTTTACCCATCAACACATCGTGAAAAGATTTCCATCATTTAGGAAACACGGATTGGGAAAAGTATTCGGCACAAAAACACAAGCTTCTTGGAGGCAGCTTTACTAATGGAAGAGATTTATGTCAGCTTCATTAAATGGGAGCTTTGCTCTAAGAGGGGAATTTTAACATGGGGGAGCGAGTGGGAGCGGTGCGGGCGGGGGGCGGAGGTTAAATGGCCAAAAATTCGAGGCATGTCGGGAAGCCGACTCTAACCTGCCGACTTCCGGGTTTTACACGGGACGGGACAAGGGGTGGGCAGCCAAACCGCTCCCAGGAGGCGGGTTGGCATTTTAAATACGTTAGGTAGACTGGAAGCCTCGGCTTTAACCTGCCATTCAGGTTTAACTGCGGCCGGCCTAGTTTCCCAGGCCTTGGGAATCCCGACAGCTGCAGCGAGTCGAGGGCAGCCTTGGGGAGCACTCCTTGTGGGCCGGGAGGAGCGGGAGTGCTTTCTCCCCGTCCCCCAACATCAGACCACCACCGCCCCCCCCACCCCCGGAGTCAGGGATCAGACCTACCTGGTCCTGCGGCCTCCTCCGGAGTGCTCCCCTCTCGACTGGAAGCCAAGCCCGTCAAACAGGCTGACATCTGGGCGGGGAACCGGTCAATGAAGCAAGACATACGCTGTAGAGTTAAATTTCCACAGCATGCGGGCAAACCCAGACTACGGGTTTCCCGCACACTACCGGACCCTCTGCTCCCAGCACGTCAGTTACTAAAAATTCCCCCCCACCGCCACCATGTTTCACAAAGCTGAATTTAAACACCTTTCATTAAAGATTATGGGGAACATTAATTCAAATAGGGTTGAGGGCAGTTATGCAGTGTAAAAGAGAAAAAAGCAATCCCCTTTTGATGTGCAAGAGCCTGGACTGCATAAATACACTTTGGTTAAAATTCCAAGACTTTCATATCCTACCTGCGACCTGGAACTCCATGCATTGAACATGTCAAAGAAAACAAAGCAGGTAAAGGTCATTGTTGTGTCTCGCGGTGTTATTACATTATCCTGTAACTGAGAAATACAGATAACAAATTCAAAACTCAGTACTGGCACATCATTTTAGGCTTATTTTAAAATTAAATATTTAAAACAGCAGGATTAACCCAACAGATTGAACAAACTCAAATAAAATTTTCATGCAATTTTTTTTTTTAAACTGATATTTTTGTTCAAGAATTGGTACAGTAATTATAAAGAAAGACTTGCATTTCTACAGTGCCTTTCACGACCACCAGACGTCCCAAAGCGCTTTACAACCAATGAAGTACTTTTTGAAGTGTAGTCACTGTTGTAATGTAGGAAACGCAGCAGCCAATTTGCGCACAGCAAGCTCCCACAAACAGCAATGTGATAATGACCAGATCAACTGTTTTTTTAGTGATGTTGATTGAGGGATAAATATTGGTCTTACTCCTTCGAAATAGTGCCATGGGATCTTTTACATCCACCTGAGGGGGCAGACGGGGCCTCGGTTTAACTTCTCATCCGAAAGTCAGCACCTCAGACAGTGCGGCACTCCCTCAGCACTGCACTAGGAGCGTCAGCCTGGATTTTTGCGCTCAAGTCTCTGGAGCGGGACTTGAACCCACAACCTGCTGACTCAGAGGTGAGAGAGTGCTGCCCACTGAGCCACAGGCCGACTGAATTATGATTACCAGATTGCAGCTACCATGCTTTAACTAAGGGCAGAGGTATTTTCCTTCTGGAAGAAAACATAAATTTCACTGGTGCAGTTAGCTCGCAGATTCTTACCTCCCTCCAGAAAACAAATAATGTCCCAGAGACAATAATCAGCGATGAAACCAGAATTTTAACAATGAGGTTTCTGGTCAAGATGCTGTCCTTCACATTTCTTGGAGGCTGTCTGATGACGTCCTTATCGACAGGTTCGACTCCCAGGCTGGCCACAGAGAACAAAGCAGAAACAATTCAGAACGCTACTAAAATAACCTGTTGACGTCTTGCAAGATTGAAGAGTTGAGGGAGAACACGAGAACAAAGTCTGCTTTATATAAAGTGGCACGATGGGCACAAATTATTTAAATGTGCAGTAGGGAAACCAATGCAAACTCCTGGATGAATCTATTTCTTTATCTACTAGGAGAACTTCAGAAATCTGGCATAGCTTGATAGCAATGATACCTTTAAGCTGCGCGGCCGCACGGCGCTCTTGGGGTCCCGCGCAGCCAGTGAGCCGGCTTTTAAATTGAAAAAAAAACAGCGTATATACGCAGAATTTTGAATGGGCCACGCAGTCCGTTAAAGGGGTCGCACGGCCCAAATAAAATTACAGGGAACGTTGCTTCATAGTGTTTGTGTGTCTTTAAAAAAAAACACTGAAACCTGCTATTTTCAGGTTTGAGACATTTTATTCTTGATAATCAAGTTAATTCTGTCTGTCTTGACTGTTGAGTCTGTAAATCGTGTTTTTCCTCATCGGTACAGTGTTTAAATCTACGTTTTTCTGCTTTCGCCAGATTATGCAAAACATTTCCCACCCCACCCCCCCCCCAATAATTTCACCAAAATAACTCGACCCAATCACATTCCAGCAAAAAAAGCTGAGCTGCAGCCACCCCACTATAAACCCCTAAAAATAAAATGTTGTATGTCAAAAAAAATCATGAACTTACTTATAAACTTGGCTCTAGCAAACCCTCTTTCCCTTCCCAAGCGCAGCACAATGCATCTTATTGGGGCTCTGAACATCCTGGACTCTGCGTTCAACCTTTACTCAAATAATTTGGCAAAATCTGCATCAAACATGTCCAATGCAGAAAGTATTGCAGAAATAAACAGGTAAAAGCTGCAAAACTGAAAGGCAAGAAAGAGGTGAAAGTGAAAAGAAAGAGTAAAGAAAAAGAGCAGAATAGAGAAGTGAAGGCGGTGACAGCAGGGAACAGAAGAGAGGAGAAGCCAGGGGAAGAGGAATGAAGAAGGTGAGAGCAGTGACGAAACGGAGCAGGCAAAAGAGAAACGAAGGAAATTAGGGCAGGGAAAAGAGACACAAAAAAGTGAGGAAAAATGAAATGCACAGATGTCCATCTCTGATTAACAAAGTCCCAGCTTCATTTATTTCTGCACAATAAGCAGGGAAAGAAGAGAGACTAATTTCCACAGGAAAGGAAAACAATATCCTGTTGTGGGGATGAACAAAAAACTGCTGGGGAGAGAGAGAGAGAGAGAGAGAGAGAGAGAGGGACCTTGTTGAGGCAGGGGAGAAAGACAAAAAGGGCACACACTGGATCAAGCGGTAAGGGAAGGGGTTTGCACAAAGGGAGACAGAGGTAAGCACTGTTGCGGGGAATCTGCTGGGAACAAGAGGGACTATTCCTGGCCCATGCCACATCCTAAAAACTCATCACTAACAGTGCCGTGGGACATCTGCCACTTATAATCAGTCAAGTTAGCAGAGTGATATTTCATCAGTCATCTAAACTTTTCCTTTTACCTCTGCGCTGGTGGTCCATCCATAATTATGTTGATCCATAAAATCTGCATAGCATTTAGTGGATTCGGAAAGTTCATCAACGTGGCCAGAGAAATCAATGTTAGAGCAGCTATACTCCTGTAAAATAATCACATTGCATAGAATTGCTGTATAAATTATGTTTTATCATACTGCAAGGAAATTTTAACACGGCTTGAAGACCTTTTTGTACCTAAATATTTAAATATATATTTCCATAGAAAGTAAGCCGGGGTATGCTGGCTGCTTGTCACTGACAAATTACCTACAGCTAATTCTCACAAGTTGTACTTACGTGCTGAGTTGGAATCGAACAAAATTCTTGATGTTGTTGTAAATCCCTTTGCCCTCCTCAATTGCAGACCTGGAACAGAAAGCTTGGCACTTATTAACATGGCTAACACACTGGACAAATTGTACTGGCACACACGAAGCCCTGTCAGTCAACCAGAAGGGTTTTGTTCTTAAAAAAAAAAAACCTGATCCAAGAGAAACCAGGCAAATGTCATCCTGCAGCTGAGCACAGCAACACTGTCTGACAGTCGTAGCTCAGTGGGTAGCACCCTCGCCTCTGAGTCAGAAGGTCGTGGGTTCACAGTCCCACTCCAGAGACTTGAGCACAAAAATCTAGGCTGACACTCCAGTGCAGTGCTGAGGGAGTGCTGCACTATCGGAGGTGCCGTCTTTCGAATGAAACGTTAAACCGAGGCCCCGTCTGCCCTCTCAGGTGGACGTAAAAGATCCTATGGCACTATTTCGAAGAAGAGCAGGGGAGTGTCCTGGCCAATATTTATCCGTTGTGATTATTTGCACGATCACCTTTGCCTGTCTTTTCTAAATGTCAAGTACCCTGGAATATTTAGCTCCCAACCTTGGTTACCTTGCAACCACGTCTCTGTAATGGCTATTAGATCAAAGCCATTTATCTCTATTTGTGCCACTAATTCGTACTTCATTGGCTGTAAAGCGTTTGTGACATCCGGTGGTAGTGAAAGGAACTGTATAAATGCAAGTTTTTTCTTTCTCGGAGTTATGCAGTCATTCTGATGTGCGGGACAGCCATTTACAGATTTAAAACCGAAACACACAGATGCTATAGAATCATAGAATGGTTACAGCACAGGAGGCCGTGAAACATTCAGCACTCTATTGCATAATGATTGGTGAGAATGATAAGAAAGCATGACTTACATTATTGTCTTAAAGTCATCATCTACAAGGATCATGTCCGCTGCCTCCTTGCAGACATCAGTCCCCGTCTGTCCCATTGCTACCCCAATATCAGCAGCCTTCAATGCTACGGCATCATTTACCCCATCTCCTGTCATCGCTACCACAGAACCATTGTTCTGTAGAGACTGGAATATGGCAAATAGAAAATAAAGGTCAACTTAATTTGGATGTACATACACAAATGAACCTCCATTTTGAGTGTCAAGGCCGATTCAAAACATTTTACAATGAACATATTGAGATAAATTACAGAATCTTTGTTCCATTTCAATATAAAAAAGGCAATTAGGATATTGGAATAATGAAAAGGGTGTATGAAGATTCACTAGAACAATACTAAAAATAAATGAAGAAAGGCGTGACAATTTGGGGGCGTTTTTCCCTGGAACACAAACGGTTAAGAGGTCGATCTAAGGAGTTTTTCAAAATTCTGAAAGGTTTTGAGAGGGTGAACAGTGAAATATTGTTTCTGCAGCGTGGCGAATTGGTAGCAAAGGGGCACAAACGCAGGACTATCACAAGAAAAACGAAGGAGAAATTAGAAATATTTTCAGCGGGTTATTAGAATATTGAATGCATTACCATATATAGCTATTAAGGCAGAGACTGTATGCACTGCCTGATAGGAGGGTGGATAGTAGCCTTCAATAGGGAACTGGATAAATACTTGAAGGAGAAAAAATTGCAGGGATATGGGGGAAAGAGCGGGGGAGTGGGACTAACTTGATTGCTCTTCGAAAGAGATGACGCAGACTCGATGGGCCGAATCGCCTCCTCGTGCTGTATATGTTCTATGAATCTATATTCCGCTCTACCAATTCAATCAAGGATTTGTGAAGTAGCTCCAAAACTGATGTGCCTAAATGTTGTATGAGATTTGGAACGAGACTAGCCTCATTAGGTAGTGGCTCCTTATTGAGCATGGCCCTTGATTTACTTCAGCACATTTTTGAACACGACAAAATATCATGATTAGTAGGCAATGTGCTATGTTTGTAATATTACCCATCCCATCACAATACTAAATGTGGTATCATAGAAATTTATGGCACAGAAGGAGGCCATTCGGCCCATCGTGTCTGTGCAGGCCGAAAAGAGCTCTCCAGCCTAACCCCACTTTCCAGCTCTTGGTCCGTAGCCCTGTCGGTTACGGCACTTCAAGTGCACATCCAAGTACTTTTTAAATGTGATGAGGGTTTCTGCCTCTACCACCCTGTCAGGCAGTGAGTTCCAGACCCCCCACCACCCTCTGGGTGAAAAAAGTTCTCCTCAACTCCCCTCTAATCCTGCTACCAATTACTTTAAATCTATGCCCCCTGGTTATTGACCTCTTTGCTAAGGGAAATAGATCCTTCCTATCCACTCTCATCAAAAGTAATGATTTAAACAGCTTATTAATAATGTGATGCACTTTAAGGCTGTAACTGTAATTTAATTTAACCTGAAAACTTGCTAATTCTTGTCTTTAAGTTTGCCTCATCCCAAACAGAGACTAAAGGAGGGTGAAAGGGGACCATCTGCCAATTTCACTACTGAGCCAAACACAGAGGAGAAAGAGAGCAGCGTGTAGGCGAGGTGCTCACAGTGCCTTAGACTTTCCCCCTCTCCTTGGGCAGTAACCAACCTCTGTGCCACAGGCTCTCTCCGGTTGTGGCTGAAATTGGAAAACTGCACGAGGAGTCACGGTTAAAACAACTATGGACCTCCCACTCCATAACAGTGTGCTGGGATACTAATTTTCTTTGTGGGGAAATTCCAAAGTGGCTGTGGCATTTTAATGAAATATCAATTTTCTTTAAGGGGAATGCACCTGCAACTATCACTGGGCAGATCACATTGAATTGAGCCACATAGGCGGGAAAAGCAATGTTAAGTTTTGTAACTGGAAAAATCAGATCAAGAGGCAGTCAGATTAGGAAAGAGATCTGAAAGAAACTCAGAACTAGTTCTTATATATAGCTGATCAAGTGACCTCAAACTGAAAGGCAAATTATTGCCACCCGGGTATCAAAATAATTAATTCTGTGATGTTACCGCGAATACCCAGTTTGATTCATTCACAATTATCCCCCAACTTCACATCATTTATGTCTACAGCTGCAGTATTCAGATTAGGAAGAGCAAATTTGAATGAAGTGCTCAAGACAAACAAACGGTGATTTCATTAACAGCGCGGGGAGGGATTTAAAAGAAAGTGGAATGCAAACTCTTGTCCTAAAAGGCCTCAGATTTCTGACTGGCATACTTTTGTCACATCTGCAGGCATGCTCTGGGAAATGATAAGTGCTAGGTTAAACTGACAAAAATATGGACTATGAATTAAATTACTTCTAATTACTGGGAGCTTCACTGAGCTATCGTTATAAGCCAAGAACAGTTACAGAGGGAACTTGCTATAGCGCCAAGGAAGAAAATAACACAAAGTCTTCAGAGCTGGTCTCTTCCCAATTGTGATAGTAGTTACCTTTATAATCTTCAGCTTGTGCTTTGGGCTAGATCTGTAAAATACTGCTATCTGTGAAAACACATGATTGAAGTAAGATCATTTAAAAAAAAATGATATAAAAACACTGCCAAGTCCAACATTATCACTTATAGAGAAGCAAATAAGACAGGCACTTCCTATAGGCACTAAAACAATTACTTCTTTCCTATATCCCTGCTGCAAACAAAATATATTTTCTAAACAAGAACCTTTTCCGTAACTTTTTTTATTAATTCACGGGATGTGGGCGTCGCTGGCAAGGCCAGCATTTATTGCCCATCCGTAATTGCCCTCGAGAAGGTGGTGGTGAGCTGCCTTCTTAAATTCAACGGAGTTGCTTGCTAGGCCATTTTGGAGGGCAGTTAAGAGTCAACCACATTGCTGAGAGTCTGGAGTCACGTATAGGCCAGACCAGGTGAAGACGGCAGATTTCCTTCCCGAAAGGACATTAGTGAACCAGATGGGTTTTTACGATAATCCGGTAGTTTCATGGTCACCATTACCGATGCTAGCATTTTTTAAATTCCAGATTTATTTCATTAACTGAATTTAAATTCCCCAGCTGCCGTGGTGGGATTTGAACTCATGTCTCTGGATCATTATTCCAGGACTCTGGATTACTAGTCCAGTAACATAACCACTATGCTACCGTACCCCTATTTTTTTCTTTTGGCCAAGGAGATTGACTGTTTTATGTAACCAAGTTGAATTTTTTTTAAACCATCCCTCACTTAGTTGACATCAGTACTTACTTTAGAACTGTGCAATCTGAGTTATACGTTTTGTGTTCTTGGGACAAGACCGCATTCACTGAACATCCCTAGTTACCCTGAGAGGGTGGTGGTGGCTTGTCTTAGCTAGGCTGTTTCAGAGGGCACCGAGAGACAACCACATTGTGTAGGACTCGAATCAGGTGGAGGTCCAAAGAGACTTGGGGGTCCAGGTACATAGATCATTAAAATGTCATGAACAGGTACAGAGAATAATAAAAAAGGCTAATGGAATGCTAGCCTTTATACCTAGAGGACTAGAATACAAGGCGGCAGAAGTTATGCTACAGCTGTATAAAGCCCTGGGGTTAGACCACACCTGGAGTACTGAGAGCAGTTCTGGGCACCACACCTTAGGAAGGATATATTGGCAATGGAGGGAGTGCAGTGTAGATTTACTAGAATGATACCTGGACTCCAAGGGTTAAATTATAAGGAGAGATTACACGAACTAGGGTTGTATTCCCTGAAATTTAGAAGGTTAAGGGGTGACTTGATCAAAGTTTTCAAGATATTATGGAGAACAGATAGGGTAGACAGAAACTATTTCCGCTGGTTGGGGAGTCTAGGACTAGGGGGCATAGTCTAGAAATTAGAGCCAGACCTTTCAGGAGTGAAATTAGGAAACACTTCTCCACACAAAGGGTGGTAGAGGTTTGGAACTCTCTTCCGCAAATGGCAATTGATGCTAGGTCAATTGTTAATTTTAAATCTGAGATAGATAGATTTTTGTTAACCAAAGCTAATAAGGGATATGGGCCAAAGGCGGGTATATGGAGTTAGGTCACAGTGATCTCACTGAATGGCGGAACAGGCTCAAGGGGCTAAACGGCCTACTCCTGTTTCTATGTTCCTACTTAAATACATGGGCAGAGCTGAACATTTTGACTACCAACACAAACATTAAAAATGTAAAGACCATGTGTTGGATCATTACAAAATTTAGTTTTAATATTTAAAAAGATCGTGTTGCACCAATTTCAGTTATATTTCGGTCAGCAAGGCCCAAGCAGCAAGAGGTTACTTTCTCACTGTGTTTTTACACCACTTGCCAAAATTCAAACGTCCCTCAGATGGGTGACTTCAAACCCCAGGCATAGTTTGTCTTGTTGCATCGATGTGCTGCAAACACACCATGACGACAGAAAAACTACAATATAATGGAGCCCAATGTCCTCATGTTCAGTCATGTACATCAATGAAATGCACGGTTTTGCTGCTCCATTTTATCAGTTCTATACACTGCAATGGACTGTTAACAGTTGATTACCGTAACTCGTGCAAATGTTAATAAATGTAAGATAGGTTCATTATTTTCTTTAGCTACGAACGATTTAGTTGAGTTCTGTTAATCCAGACAAACAATTGAAGGCCTTCTAAGTGTAATTGCTTATCCAAATACTGCAAAGCTCCTAAACACAGCTATATAAAGCCCAATGGAGCCGGCCTAAGGGACAGATTCCTAGTGAGTTTGTGAATGTTCTCAGGCTGAAGTCATTGTGGGCCTGAACTAGCTGCTACACCGTTTAAACCCCTGTAATGTAGACCAGGTTCTGTTCTGAACCTCTGTACAACACGTTAATCCCACAAAAAGGTAATGGCCCAGAATTTGCGGTGGGTTCTGACTGCAAACTGTCAGTGCTCGCCCTCTGAAACTGACACCAACTTCGGGATTTAGCGCATGCGCATCTAAATGCAGAACTCCTGAAGCTGCAGTCAGTCATTCACTGCTCCAACACTGGCTGCGCTGTGACCACCAACCCCCCACCCCCCCCGCCCCCATAGCTGGCAATCGGTGAAATTGACGAAAACTTGAGCTTTTCCGCGGTAATATCGCTGTTAAATTCCCCATTAAATGTTAAGCCTTGTTGGAGTAGGTGTAACTGGGGTTTTAACAGCGTATTGACTGCTAAACAAATGTTCTGGCCCTGAAAGAGTAATTTAAATTTTGTGCAAAGTCAAATTTCTCCATTATGATAAAATTCGCAATTTTTTCAAAACTTTAAAAAAGTTTATAAAGTTTGTTCAGGATATTTCAGCTTCTACCTTATCCCCGTGTGAGAGTCCTAATCTTTATTTAAAACTCTAACATTTTTTAAAAGTCCGAATAAAAGCAGCTTCTCATTTCCTGGTTTCCTGTCTGTGAGAATTCTTCAATGCGACTGACTGCTTAGACAGTTTGTTGGCGTTACTGCAGCATCACACGAGGAATCCCCCAAGTCACAGCGCTGAAATCAACTGAACGTCGAAAAAGGCAAACTTCTCGCCACAGAGAGAAATCTGTCAGCAGCTTTGTTTGTGGCCAGCGGCGAGCGTCTTTGCTTCGTCACTGACCGCAAATTCCAGGCCATTGATTCTTCTTCTTCGGCGAGCCTCATGCTAATAATCATCCATGCCTGCGTAAAATAAGGTTTCACTTTACATCAGATATAACGTACCTTTGAGACTATTTGTGAAAGCTGTTGAATATCCTGTGAATCTATTTCTTCTCCGGAGAGTGTTTGAGATCCCTTGGAATACAAGCCCAAACGAGTGGCTGCATACAAGTAAAACATCTTTTTTAAAAGTGAGTTTACATGAAGTTTCCACTATTGTCCAGTTTAAGCAGTGTAGAAAAATTAAAAACACGCACGTATCCAATATCAAACTGTTCTGATAAGAGGTCATCGACCTGAAGCAGCTGCGCAGCTCTCTGCCTGTCCCACGCAGCCAGAGACCGGCTTTTCCAATGTTAAGTTTCGTGCATGCGCGAAACTGTGAATGGGTCGCGCACCCAAAAAAAATTAGGGGGGACATTGCTGCTGAGTATTTCCAGCATTTTCTGTTTTTCTATCAAATTATTCCAAATAGTTTGTACTTCATCTCAAGACTAAATAAGGAGGGCTAAACCAGCAACATTTTTCTTTCCATTTATTATTCAACTAACTGATTACTTTTTGGTGTCAGTAAGCTTACTGAATAATCTTCATCTGCTGTACAGGCCAATGTTTCAGTGGGAGATTTTAGACATCTGTTTGGACCAACCCGTGGATACATGGGCTTCATAAAATGGTCAGTCAGCACTCCTTTACCAGCATCTGTTCAACTTACCACATTTAACATAACCGTCTCGTATTAATTTAATTTTGTTTTTATTCTCTGAACTTTAAAGTGTATGTAAATATCCCTGACTTACTACCTTAACTGATTGCCTTTAGTATTACCTGCCGTTCATCCATGGCAAACTCAACTGGCTTCCTTAACTCCAGAAAACTCTTATCCTTTCTCAGCTTCACTCCATCCTATCCGAGTGACCTTCTCCAGACACGAGTCTCTGAATGTACCCATTGCTTTTCTGACAGTGTTACTTTGTGTTTTCTGCCTTACTGTTAGAGACAGCTCCTTCAGTCACGACACACCTGTCTTCCGGAATGATGTTCCAAAATCTCCTTGCCCGGGTCAACTCCCTCCCTGCCTTCAAAGTCTTCAAAAGTCTTGTAAACACTTTTCATTTTGATCATGGATTTGGCTTGCTCTCCCAATTTCTTTCCCCCTTCTCTGTGTCCACCTTTTTAAGCACCAAGAGATATTTTCTTTACACAAGTGCTATAAAAATTAAAGTTGTTTGCTCAGACACGAGTGGCACTCATTCAATGACACTATTTGCTGGATTCCCACCATAGTTTAATCCAAGCATCAACCCCATCAAGTGTCCCCTTTGCCTACTATTTACCTCATTCTTAGCTCTGTTAGGCTGAATTTTCTGTGGCAAGATAATGTACCATCAGCTGGTAGCACCCTCGCCTCTGAGCTAGAGTGTTGTGGGTTCAAGTCCCACTCCAGAGACTTGAGCACAAAAATCTAGGCTGACACTCCAGCACAGTGACAGCCTTTGTGACTGTGACAAAGGTAAACTATCCCTCCTCGTCCTTCTTGACTTGTCTGCAGCCTTTGACACGGTTGACCACTCCATCCTTCTCCAACGCCTCTCCACCGTCGTCCAGCTGGGTGGGACTGCAGTCACCTGGTTCTATTCTTATCTATCTAATTGTAGCCAGAGATTCACCTGCAGCAGCTTCTCTTCCCGCTCCCGCATCGTTACCTCTGGTGTTCCCCAAGGATCTATCCTTGGCCCCCTCCTATTTCTCATCTACACGTTGTCCCTTGGCGACATCATCCGAAAACACAGCGTCAGTTTCCACGTGTACGCTACGACACCCAGCTCTACCTCACTACCGCTTCTCTCGACCTCTTCATGATCTCTAAATTGTCAGACTGCTTGTCCGACATCCAGTTCTGGATGAGCAGAAATTTTCTCCAATTAAATATTGGGAAGACCGATCCACTGTTTTCAGTCCCCGCCACACACTCAGTTCCCTAGCCACTGACTCTATCCCTCTCCCTAACATCTGTCTGAGGCTGAGCCACACCGTTCGCAACCTTGGTGTCATATTTGACACCGAAATGAGCTTCTGACCACATATCCGCAGCATAACAAAGAACACCTATTTCCACCTCCGTAACATCGCCCGTCTCCGCCCTTGCCTCAGCTCATCCGCTGCTGAAACCCTCATCCATGCCTTTGTTACCTCTAGACTTGACTATTCCAACACACTCCTGGCCGGCCTCCCACATTCTACCCTCCGTAAACTTGAGGTCATCCAAAACTCAGCTGCCCGTGTCCTAACTCGCACCAAGTCCCGTTCACTCATCACCCCCTGTGCTCGCTGAGCTACAGTGGCTCCCGGTTAAGCAACGTCTCGATTTCAAAATTCTCATCCTTGTTTTCAAATCCCTCCATGGCCTCGCCCCCCCCTTCCTATCTCTGTAATCTCCTTCAGCCCCACAACACCCACCCCCCCCACCCCGAGATATCTGAGCTCCTCTAATTCTGCCCTCTTGAACATCCCTGATTATAATCGCTCAACCATTGGTGGCCATGCGTTCGGTTGCCTAGGCCCTAAGCTCTGGAATTTCCGGCCTAAACCTCTCCGCCTCGCTACCTCTCTTTCCTATCTTTAAGTCAATGTAATCTAGATGTAATTTATCTAGATTTTCAAAAGGCCTTCGATAAGGTACCCCATAATAGACTGATGAACAAGGTCAAAGAATGCGATGTCAGGGGACAAGTAGCAGAATGGACAGCTAGCTGGCTTCAAGACAGAAAGCAGAGAGAGTAGGGGTAAAAGGTAGCAATTCACAGTGGCAGAAGGTGGGTAGTGGGTTCCACAAGGATCAGTGCTGGGATCAGTTTGTTCACAATTTATATTAACGATTTAGAGTTTGGAATCAAAAACACAATTTCTAAATTTGCAGATGACATCAAATTGGGGGGGATAGTCAATACTGAGGAGGACTGCAACAAATTACAGGAGGACATTAATAAACTTGCAGAATGGGCATATAATTGGCAAATGAAGTTCAACACAGATAAATGTGAGGTATTACATTTTGATAGGAATAGGGAGGTCACTTATTACTTGAAGGGTGCGAGTCTCGGTGGGGTAGAGGAACAAAGGGCTCTCGGAGTACAAATACACAAATCACTAAAAGTTGCGACACAGGTTAGCGAGGCCATAAAAAAAGCAAACCAAGCACTAGGGTTTATTTCTAGAAGTATAGAATTGAAAAGTAGGGACGTTATGCTAAACGTGTATCGAACCTTGGTTAGACCACACTTCGAGTACTGCGTGCAGTTCTGGTCGCCATATTATAAAAAGGATATCGAGGCACTGGAGAGAGTGCAGAGAAGATTTACAAGGATGATACCAGAAATACAAGGGTATACATATCAGGAAAGGATGAACAGGCTGGGTCTCTTTTCTCTTGAAAAAAGAAGGCTGAAGTCTTTAAAATCAAGAAAGGTTTTGATAGAGTGGTTACAGAGAGAACGTTTCCAATTGTGGGGGAAGAGCATAACTGGAGGCCAACAATATAAGATAGTCACCAAGAAATCCAATAGGGAATTCAGAAGAAATTTCTTCACCCAAAGAGTGGTGCGAATGTAGAACTCGCTACCACAGGGAGTGGTTGAAGGGAAAAGTATAGATGCATTTAAGGGGAGGCTAGACAAGCATATGAGGGAGAAGGGAATAGAGGGTTATGCTGATAGATTTAGATGAGGAAAGACGGGAGGAGGCTCGAGTGGAGCATAAACGCTGGCGTAGACTGGTTGAGCGAATGGCCTGTTTCTGTGCCGTATATCCTATGTAATCCTATATAAAAGGCTCCTTAAAACTTACCTCTTTGACCAAGCTTTTGATCACCTGCCCTAATTTCTCCTTATGTGGCTCGGTGTCAAATTTTTTGTCTTTTAATACTCCAGTGAAGTGCCTTGGGACGTTTTACTACGTTAAAGGTGCTATATAAATACACGGTTATTGTTGTTGCTGCAGTACTGAGGGAGTGCTGCACTGTCGGAGGTGCCGTCTTTCGGATGAGACGTTAAACTGAGGCCCTGTCTGCTCTCTCAGGTAGGTGTAAAAGATCACATGGCACTAAATCGAAGAGAGCAGGGGAGTTATCCCTAGTGTCCTGGGGCCAATATTTATCCCTCAACTAACATTACTAAAACAAATTATCTGGTCATTATCACATTGCTGTTTGTGGGAGCTTGCTGTGCGCAAATTGCCTGCCACGTTTCCTACATTACAACAGTGACTACACTTCAAAAAGTACTTCACTGGCTGTAAAGCACTTTGGGACGTCCGGTGGTCGTGAAAGGTGCTGTAGAAATGCAAGTCTGTCTTTCTTTTGGAAATCCTGCACTTCTAGAATTAAACTGAAATGGGTTTATATCAACAGACACTTCTGTAACTGCATTATACTGCATCCTGTTTCTCTGTTCCCCTTTGCGGTTTTTAAATGCAAAACTGATTGCATTACGGCACAGTAAATGTCAAAACTCTTGGTGCTGAGATTGATAAATCACTCTAAAATAATCTCCATGTTCTGACAAAAGAATGCTGAGTATATGGATATAAACTTTCAGGAAACAGAGTGACAAAAGAATTTGTATATCTGTGACAAGTGCATCCAATTTCTACCACTGGATGGCACTGTTCAGAAATAAAGAACATTATTTGCAGCCAACTATCGAATTAGGGGCAGGAAATCAGGACAAAATAAAAGAATGGAAAATGAAAGGTTAAATAAAGCAAAGGGGAAAATGGAAAAAGTAAACCAAGAGCTGGACCTGTTTCTGGCTGGGGCGGAGATCACCTCTTACAGAAGGGAGGTACTGCAGGGAATTCAGGGCCAGAGTGATCTCCTGGACTAGTTTCGATTGCCTAGATGGGTCGGAGAGGAATTGCCCAGATTGTTTTCCCCAAATTAGCCTGGGTTTTTTGCCTCTCCCAGGGGATCACATGGTTTCAGAGTTATTACACTGTGATACACTAGGTATCACAATTGTGTGGGACAGGCTCGATGAACCAGAGGGCCTTTACCTGTCCGTCATTGTTTTTATTCTCAATGTACGAACAGACGAACAATGAGAAGAATTGCTGGGCGGGTAACAACAACTTGCTTTAATATAGCAGGGTTATGGTAGAAAAGATCCTAAAGTGCTTTTCACGGTATCTGTGAGTGGGCAGGAAGACTTCTCAAATTAATCGAAAGGAGGTGGGTTAACTGGGACCAGTGGGATTAGTTACCACGGTCTCCTGGAGTTTGCATGATTGCTTTTAGGGAGTCAGAGAGAAATATCCCACAATTTTTTCCGAAATTGGTCCAAGGTTCTTTGCCTCTCCCGGGAGATTGCGTGACTGTAGAGGGTGGGGCCGATATCCTTTTCAAATGTCCAAACCACAAATATTTCTCATTACATAAACATATATTATTCTATATTTAAAAAATGCAGTGGGAAACCAAAGATTATACAACCTCAAGATTCCTGCTGATATTCAGAACTGCTCCTGTGCTCCCCAGATGCCTCAAGTCAGTTTAAGCAGCGAGTTACAGACCAGGCAGGTCCAGGTTTGATTCACATTCTGTACGAAGTTAGCTGGTCTCAGGCAGGATAGCAGTACAGGCACTAAATTGGCCTAATTCATTCTTGGTTAGAGAGGGAAAAACTGGCCAAATTGGGCTAGTTAAGAACATAAGAATTAGGAGCAGGAGTCGGCTATACGGCCCCTCGAGCCTGATTATGGCTGATCGTCGTCCTCAACTCCACTTTCCCGCCCAATCCCCATATCCCTCGATTCCCCACGCGTCCAAAAATCGATCGATCTCAGCCTTGAATATACTCAATGACTCAGCATTCACAGCCCTCTGGGGTAGAGAATTCCAAAGATTCACAACCCTCTGAGTGAAGAAATTCCTCCTCATCTCAGTCTTAAATGGCCAACCCTTATCCTGAGACTATGTCCTCTAGTTCTAGAATCTCCAGCCAGGGGAAAACAGCCTCTCAGCATCTACCCTGTCGATCCCCCTCAGAATCTTGTATGATTCAATGAGATAGTTACTTCCCTCCCTCGGCTCAGGGGCACGAGGCCAATTATTGCACCCCAAATGGTTGAGATTAGCTAATTCAGCACAAATTAGAGGATCAAACCAGTTTTCTTCTGGGCTTGTATTGCTTAGAGATAGACTGTGTAGTGCCTTTACCCACCAGGGCAGCTTAACCTTACTTTAAAAAAAGTGTGTGTATATAAAAAAGTGAAAACACAAAAGAGTTTGTTTCTGTACTTTTTCCCGATGTATTTGCACAAGTGAATACATCGGTCTACCAACTTGTGGGTAAAACACAAGGAAAATATATTATCTGCAGGAAATGTCTGAACAGGATATAACAACACTAATAGTATTCGACAATGTTGATGAAATACAGAATTAATTGGGACGTATTAAAACAGGAAAGGTAATCGTTGTGTTAAGGTAGATCTTTTAGAACACTACCTACCAGCTGTAATTGTTGATACTAATACTGAGCCAGTATATTACCTATAGCAACTGCTGTCTCTTGTGAATCTCCAGTCACCATTTTGATTACGACTCCTGCGTTGATCAGTGTAGCAATTGCTTCCTTTACACCCGACTTTGGTGGATCAATCATCCCCACCAGCCCCAGGAAGGTGAGTTGTCCAAGTTCAGGTCCCGACGCCAAAGCGAGTACTGGATGGAAAGAATGCCAAACATTATTTGCTATCCACATTTCTGTGTTTACATGAAAACATCAATACATACATTGTCATGGCAGATTGACGCATCATCATGCTTCAATATAAAGATTTCTCACAAATGTAAACAAGCTTGCACCCATAGTACATCTGCTAAGCGACATGCTGTACATCACTATTCTTATAACATTGTCCCTTCTTGCCACGTGGCGCTGTAACATCAGGAGTGCTTTTGCCACAAAAGTAATTTTGTTCTTCCTGGCAAATGGTATTAGGAGCAACTTCAGACTGTTTTCTACCATAAAAAGATCAAAGGACATTTTGTAATACTCTTACAGGTGGTAAACGAGCCATTTGACATTAAATCACAGCATGAAATGGACTGCGGGTATCACTTTAAAAAACAGATAACCAAATGTATGCTTGAAGAGTGTTCTAAAATCTCAGGGTTCCTTGTTGGGACATCCTAGAGAGATGTACGTTCGACATCTTGGGGAGTTGAGGGTTAACAGTCGAACTTCTTTGTATCTTGAAGCAACAGGCTTTCCAATATAAACAGGATGATTGACGTGTCCTGAGGAGAAAGCATGGCTTGTCTTCTGATATGCAAGGTGCTTGTGTAAGGATATAAGTGTAACAGAATGTAACTTTAGTTTTAGGGTAATAAAACAGGGGTAGCGAGTCCATTAGCTACAGATAGCAGTTGGTAAAGCTTTTTCGTAAAAGGGTTTTGGGACTGTTACATCAGGAAGTCTTGTTCAGGGGAAGGAGTTCTGAAGGAAACAACTAAACTATTTACATGAATGGTCTGTTTTCAAAGGATTTAGGGAATAGAAATGTCATACAGTCTCATCTATGACATTTTCCTTTGATGTAGTCAAAATATAGTGTTTAAAGGATCATGGTTTTCAACAGTATCTCAGAGGGCTCAAAAGATACAGAAACTGAGAAAAAGCCACTCTCTCAATACAGTTAAAGGCCGATCACCTTTACTGTGTATCAATAAAGTCTGTTCCGTACGCTCCACTATAAAGTCTCGTGCTTACTCGAAACGTGTTGGTGTGAACTAGAGGAAGACATTAGGCGCGGTGACCAAAATGTTGATCAAAAAGTTTGGTTTGAAGGAGGAGCGGAAGGTGGAAAGACAGATGGTTTCAGGAGGGAATTCCAGAGCCTGGAGCCTAAATGGCTGAAAGCATGACCGTCAATCGTGGGGCGAAGGGAGGGGGAATGCACAAGAGCTGGAAGACCGTCTAGAGTGTTGAAGGGCTGGGTGAGGTTACAGAGATAGGGAGGGGCAAGGCCATAAAGGGATTTAAGCACACGGATATAATTTTAAATTGGAGGCATGAGAGATCAGGAGCTAATTGAAGTCAGCAAGGATACGAGTGTTGGATGAGCAGGACTTGGTGCGGGACAGAATATGGGCAACAGAGCTTTGGATGAGCTAGTGTTTATGGAACATGGAGAATGGATGCTGGGAGGCTGACCAGGAGAGCATTGCAATAGTCAAGTCTGGAGGTGTAAGACATGGATGAGGGCTTCAGCAGCAGAAGGCCTGAGCAGTGACAGAAGTGGATGATGTTACAGTGGTGGAAGTAGGTGGTGTTTGTGATGGAGAGGACACATAGTTGGAAGCTCCCCTCGGTCGAATAGGATGCCAAGGTTACAAACAGCGTGGTTCAAACTGAGACAGTGGCCGGGAAAGGGAATGGAATCAGTGGCAAAGCTACGGAGTTAGTAGTGGAGCGGAAAACGATGGCTTTGGTCTTCCCAATGTTTAACTGGAAGAAACTACAGCTCATTCAAGACTGGATGCTGAACAAGCAGACTGATAACACAGAGGCAGTTGGTGGGTCAAGAGATGTGTTGGAGAGGTACAGCCGGGTGGGTCAAGAGATGTGGTGGAGAGGTACAGCCGGGTGGGTCAAGAGATGTGGTGGAGAGGTACAGCCGGGTGGGTCAAGAGATGTGGTGGAGAGGTACAGCCGGGTGGGTCAAGAGATGTGGTGGAGAGGTACAGCCGGGTGGGTCAAGAGATGTGGTGGAGAGGTACAGCCGGGTGGGTCAAGAGATGCGGTGGAGAGGTACAGCCGGGTGGGTCAAGAGATGCGGTGGAGAGGTACAGCCGGGTGGGTCAAGAGATGCGGTGGAGAGGTACAGCCGGGTGGGTCAAGAGATGCGGTGGAGAGGTACAGCCGGGTGGGTCAAGAGATGCGGTGGAGAGGTACAGCCGGGTGGGTCAAGAGATGCGGTGGAGAGGTACAGCCGGGTGGGTCAAGAGATGCGGTGGAGAGGTACAGCCGGGTGGGTCAAGAGATGCGGTGGAGAGGTACAGCCGGGTGGGTCAAGAGATGCGGTGGAGAGGTACAGCCGGGTGGGTCAAGAGATGCGGTGGAGAGGTACAGCCGGGTGGGTCAAGAGATGCGGTGGAGAGGTACAGCCGGGTGGGTCAAGAGATGCGGTGGAGAGGTACAGCCGGGTGGGTCAAGAGATGCGGTGGAGAGGTACAGCCGGGTGGGTCAAGAGATGCGGTGGAGAGGTACAGCCGGGTGGGTCAAGAGATGCGGTGGAGAGGTACAGCCGGGTGGGTCAAGAGATGCGGTGGAGAGGTACAGCCGGGTGGGTCAAGAGATGCGGTGGAGAGGTACAGCCGGGTGGGTCAAGAGATGTGGTGGAGAGGTACAGCCGGGTGGGTCAAGAGATGTGGTGGAGAAGTACAGCCGGGTGGGTCAAGAGATGTGGTGGAGAGGTACAGCCGGGTGGGTCAAGAGATGTGGTGGAGAGGTACAGCCGGGTGGGTCAAGAGATGTGGTGGAGAGGTACAGCCGGGTGGGTCAAGAGATGTGGTGGAGAGGTACAGCCGGGTGTCGTCGGCAGACATGTGGAAGCTAACCACATGGCTTTGAATTATGCCGCCAACGAGCAGCACGTTGGTGAGGAAGCAGAGGTGACCAAAGATAGATCCTTGGGGGACTCGAGGTAATGTTGCGGTGGGCAGGAAGAGAAGCCACTGATGGTGATGCTCTGGCTAAGTTTGGATAGGTAAGAGTGGCACCAAGTGAGAACACCATCAGCTTAGAGAGGGAAACTAGATAAAGAGGCATGATCACGGCTAGGGCAGGGGTGAGTTTTGGCTTGCTGAGTACAGGAAAGGTGGGGGGAGGGGGGGGGGGTGGAACAGCTGAGGCAGCTGAACGGATGGTCTCAATCTTGGTGATAAAGAAGTCCATGAGCTCTTCGCACTCATTGTTGGAGGTGAGGGTGGAGGGGGCTCGGGAGAGGAGATGGTTGAAAAGAAAAGAAGATGTGGCTTATCGATACTCTCTAGGATGATCCAGGACCAGTTAACGGTTTTGGCGGAGGACAGTGTATCCAGCTGTTCCATCTCAAACAGAAAAATTGCAATGAATAGTTATTATCCGTTACCTCCAGAACTTTGGAAAAAAATACTGTAAAATGAGACCACAGAAAATCTTTAAAAAGATGCTCCAGATCATTGAAGTGCTCTTGTGTAAGAGCTTAGGTTAGAAACATAGAAAAATAGGAGCAGGAGTAGGCCATTCAGCCCTTCGAGCCTGCTCCGCCATTCAATATTATGGCTGATCCTCTATCTCAATACCATATTTCCGCTCTCTCCCCATACCGCTTGATGCCTTTTGTGTCCAGAAATCTATCCATCTCCTTAAATATATTCAGTGACTTGGCCTCCACAGCCTTCTGTGGTAGAGAATTCCACAGGTTCACCATCCTCAGTGAAGAAATTACTCCTCATCTCAGTCCTAAATGTCCTACCCCGTATCCTGAGACTGTGACCCCTCGTTCTAGACCCGCCAGCCAGGGGAAACATCCTCCCTGCATCCAGTCTGTCTAGCCCTGTCAGAATTTCATACGTTTCAATGAGATCCCCTCTCATTCTTCTAAACTCTAGTGAATATAGGCCTAGTCGACCCAATCTCTCCTCATACGACAGTCCTGCCATCCCAGGAATCAGTCTGGTGAACCTTCGCTGCACTCCCTTTATGGCAAGTATATCCTTTCTTAGGTAAGGAGACCAAAACTGCACACAGTACTCCAGGTGTGGTCTCACCAAGGCCCTGTATAACTGTAGTAAGACATCCTTGCTCCTGTACTCAAATCCTCTTGCAATGAAGGCCAACATACCATTTGCCTTCCTAACTGCTTGCTGCACCTGCTTTCAAACAACTTTTTCAGTTTTGCAAAAGCATTTGTTTCTCAATTTCATTTATTTGTTGCAGCAAAAAAAAAGTGGTGCAACTAGATTGATCCCAGGGATGAGAGGGTTGTCCTACGAGGAGAGATTGAGTCGATTGGGCATATACTCTTTGGAGTTTAGAAGAACGAGGGGTGATCTCATTGAAACATAAAAGATTCTGAGGGGGGGAATGACAGGGTAGATGCCGAGAGGTTGTTTCCCCTGGCTGGGGAGTCTAGAACTAGGGGGCATAGTCTCAGGATAAGGGGTCGGCCATTTAAGACTGAGATGAGGAGAAATTTCTTCACTCAGAGGGTTGTGAATCTTTGGAATTCTCTACCCCAGAGGGCTGTGGATGCTGAATCATTGAGTATATTCAAGGCTGAGATCGATAGATTTTTAGACTCTAGAGGAATCAAAGGATATGGAGATCGGGCAGGAAAGTGGAGTTGAGGTCGAAGATCAGCCATGATCTTATTGATCATGTGCAAATGTTGCCTTGTTCACAATGAACATTATTAATGAGGCGATACAAATGTGCACTAATAATATACAGACTGGTGGAATCACGATGCTTAATGCAAGCTGTGCTGATGGCAGAAATTGTGCCAGAAGGTAAGAACAGTCCTGCAATTCCTTGGTATTAAATATCATTCTGGGTATGTGGCTGGTTTCTGACCTTGGGCAAATGGAACATTTGTCTGAAAGTGTCTTGTCCTCAATCCTGCTCCCCCCACTCTGCTCAGTAAAATCTCACTCTTCTTCAATTTAATGCCGATAGCTTAGAAGAAATCTGTTACAAGAGATAAACCCGCATTTTTCTCATCTTAAAAATGCATAAATTGCTTAAGCATATGGGTGCAACAACAGGCTGAAAGAGAGAGGTCGGCACTTGTGCGTCTACACAAATACACATGTCTCTAAGTGCTCTGTGCATAGAATGTTTATAGAGTCATAGGGCCATAACAGCACAGAAGGAGGCCATTCGGCCCATCGAGTCCGTGCCGGCTCTCTGTAGAGCAATCCAGTCAGTCCCATTCCCCCGCTCTATCTAGTGCTGTTGGGGAGGGTTTAAACTAAAATGGCAGGGGGTTGGGCACCTGAGCAGGGAGACAGAGGAAAGTGTGTCAGGAAGGGACAGAAGGTATGGAGTAAAAGGTAAAGTGCTAAAAAAGTAAAAACCAGGAACTAAGTGTCACAAAACATATTTGAAAGTTCTTTATCTGAATGCACGTAGCATTCGTAACAAAATGGACGAGTTAACGGCACAAATAACTACGTATGGGTATGATCTTGTGGCCATTACAGAAACATGGCTGCAGGGTGACAACGACTGGGAATTAAATATGCCAGGGTATTTAACAATCAGGAAGGACAGGCAGGAAGGAAGGGGAGGTGGGGTGGCTATGTTAATAAAGGAAGGAATCACTAATACAGAGAAATGATATTGGGTCAAAGGATCAGGATAATGAAACAGTTTGGGTGGAGATAAGGAATAATAAGGGGAAAAAAACACTAGTGGTAGTAGTATATGGGCCTCCTAATAGTTGCAACTCTGCTGGAAGAAGTATTAATCAGGAAATAGTTGGGGCATGTAATAAGGGAACAGCTATAATTATGGGGGATTTTAACAATCATATTAACTGGACAAATCAAATTGGGCAGGGCAGCCTTGAGGAAGAGTTTATTGAGTGTATTAGGGATGGATTTCTTGAGCAGTATGTAACTGATCCTACAAGGGGGCAAGCAACCTTGGACCTGGTCCTGTGTAATGAGTCAGGATTAATTAATAATGTCCTAGTTAAGGATCCCCTTGGAATGAGTGACCATAACATGGTTGAATTCCATATCCAATTAGAGGGCGAGAAGGTTGGTTCTCAAACAAGCGTACTGAGCTTGAATAAAGGAGACTATGATGGTATGAGAGCGGAATTGATTAAAGTGGACTGGAAAAAGAGATTAAAGGGTAAGACGGTACATGAGCAGTGGTGTTCATTTAAGGAGTTATTTTACAACTTTCAAAAAAAATATATTCCACTGAGGAAAAAAGGGTGTAAAAGAAATGACAGCCATCCATGGCTAAGTAAAGAAATTAAGGATAGTATCCAACTAAAAACAAGGACATATAAGGTAGCCAAACTTAGTGGGAGGATAGAAGATTGGGAAGTCTTCAAAAGACAGCAAAAAGTAACTAAAGGATTGATTAAGAAAAGGAAGATAGATTATGAAAATAAATTAGCAAAAAATATAAAAACAGATAGCAAGAGTTTCTATAGTTATATAAAAAGAAAAAGGGTGGTTAAGGCAAACGTAGGTCCCTTAGAGGATGGGACCGGGAAATTAATGGTGGGAAACATGGAGATGGCAAAAATGCTGAACAAATATTTTGTTTCAGTCTTTACGGTAGAAGACACTAAGAATATCCCAACACTGGACAAACAGGGGGCTCTAGGGGGGGAGGAGCTAAATACGATTAAAATCACTAAGGAATTGGTACTCAGTAAAATAATGGGACTCAAGGCGGATAAATCCCCTGGACCTGATGGTTTACATCCTAGGGTCTTGAGGGAAGTGGCAGTAGGGATTGTGGATGCTTTGGTAATAATTTTCCAAAATTCCCTGGACTCAGCAAAGGTCCCAGCAGATTGGA
Organism: Squalus acanthias; assembly: GCA_030390025.1. Classification (NCBI taxonomy): domain Eukaryota; kingdom Metazoa; phylum Chordata; class Chondrichthyes; order Squaliformes; family Squalidae; genus Squalus; species Squalus acanthias. Next base: position 4,685,413 of record CM059428.1, read on the forward strand.
AAACTGCTAATGTAACACCCTTATTTAAAAAGGGTAGTAGGCAGAAGGCTGGAAATTATAGACCAGTTAGCCTAACATCTGTGGTGGGTAAAATTTGGGAGTCTATTATTAAGGAGACAGTAACGGAACATTTAGATAAACATAATTTAATAGGACAAAGCCAGCATGGCTTTATGAAGGGGAAGTCATGTCTGACAAATTTGCTTGAGTTCTTTGAGGACATAACGTACAGGGTGGATAAAGGGGAACCAGTGGATGTAGTGTATTTAGACTTCCAGAAGGCATTCGACAAAGTGCCACATAAAAGATTATTGCTCAAGATAAAAAAATCACTGGATTGGGGGTAATATTCTGGCATGGGTGGAGGATTGGTTATCTAACAGGAAGCAGAGAGTTGGGATAAATGGTTCATTCTCGGACTGGCAACCAGTAGCCAGTGGTGTTCCGCAGGGGTCGGTGCTGGGTCCCCAACTCTTTACAATCTATATTAACGATTTGGAGGAGGGGACCGAGTGTAACATATCAAAGTTTGCAGATGATACAAAGATGGGAGGGAAAGTAGAAAGTGAGGAGGACATAAAAAACCTACAAGGGGATAGAGACAGGCTGGGTGAGTGGGCGGAGATTTGGCAGATGCAATACAATATTGGAAAATGTGAGGTTATGCACTTTAGCAGGAAAAATCAGAGAGCAAGTTATTATCTTAATGGCGAGAAACTGGAAAGTACTGCAGTACAAAGGGATCTGGGGGTCCTAGTGCAAGAAAATCAAAAAGTTAGTATGCAGGTGCAGCAGGTGATCAAGAAGGCCAACGGAATGTTGGCTTTTATTGCTAGGGGGATAGATTATAAAAACAGGGAGGTATTGCTGCAGTTATATAAGGTATTGGTGAGACCGCACCTGGAATACTGCATAGTTTTGGTGTCCATACTTAAGAAAAGACATACTTGCTCTTGAGGCAAAGAAGGTTCACTCGATTAATCCCGGGGATGAGGGGGTGGACATATGAGGAGAGGTTGAGTAGATTGGGACTCTACTCATTGGAGTTCAGAAGAATGAGAGGCGATCTTATTGAAACATATAAGATTGTGAAGGGGCTTGATCGGGTGGATGCGGTAAGGATGTTCCCAAGGATGGGTGAAACTAGAACTAGGGGGCATAATCTTAGAATAAGGGGCTGCTCTTTCAAAACTGAGATGAGGAGAAACTTCTTCACTGAGGGTAGTAGGTCTGTGGAATTTGCTGCACCAGGAAGCTGTGGAAGCTACATCATTAAATAAATTTAAAACAGAAATAGAGTTTCCTAGAAGTAAAGGGAATTAGGGGTTACGGGGAGCAGGCAGGAAATTGGACATGAGGCTGAGTTCGGATCGGTCAAGGCCCTGTGGGTGGCGGAGCGGGCCCAGGGGCTGAGTGGCCGGGTCCTGCTCCTACTTCTTGTGTTCTTTAGATTTGAGGTTAGGATCAGATCAGCCATGATCTCATTGAATGGCGGAGCAGGCTCGAGGGGCCGATTGGCCTACTCCTGCTCCTATTTCTTATGTTCTTATCCCTGTAGCCCTGCAAGTTTATTTCCCTCAAGTGCCTATCCAGTCTCCCCTTGAAAACATGGAGTGTCTCCGCTTCCACCACTTCCGTCGGCAGCGAATTCCAGGTCATCACCACTCGCTGCGTAAAAATGTTTTTCCTCACGTCCCCCCTGTATCTCTTGCCCAAAACCTTAAATCTGTGTCCCCTAGTCCTTGTACCATCAACTCGTGGGAACAGCCTTTCCCGTCTAGCCTATCCAAACGCGTCATAATCTTGTACACCTCTGTCAAATCACCCCTCAACCTCCTTTGCTCTAATGAAAACAAATCCAGCTTCTCCAACCTGTCCTTGTAGCCAAGATCCCCCATCCCCAGAACCATTCTGGTAAATCTCCTCTGCAACCTCTCAAGGGCCTTCACATCCTTCCTAAAGTGTGGTGACCAGAACTGGACTCTAGTTTACTCTGAACAGCAACAGTTTTCATGCTATAAATAAAATAACATTACCTCGGAGTCCAGCAGTGCCCATGTAAGTCTTTTCCTGATGATACAACTCCTTCTGTTGCTGGGTGAGTGGCAGAGTTTGCGAGTGGCTGTTGTAGCTTGAGCAAAATCGAATCACGTGCTCATAAGCCCCTTTCATAAAATAAATCTCTGCTTTATCCTGTACGGAAAGAAATGTCGAGCTAGCATGACACACTGCAATTGGTTTCAGCAACTTTATTGAGGTGTGCATGACATTTTTTTGGTTACTGCCTAAGGGAAACAGCTATCACAATGTCAGCACGAGCCAAGCAACCAATCCGAGTCAGCCAGATTACTTTCACTCGAATAGTTGCAGCAGTCTTACTTCAATAGACAAGTGTTAAAAAAAAAGACTGTTAACAATTGAAAATATTTGCACTGACATGCTATTTGACATGTACCCAGGTCACAGAACAATGGAACAAGATTGACCAAGGTAGTGCACAACGTACCAGATTTCTGACAATAGTTAGTGGAATGTAAATTAAACAAATTCCAGTGTAACGCAGCTTGCTGTGCTCTGCAAGTCTAATGGTTTAGCTTCTTGCAGGCTCAGATTCTCGATATTAATCACCCCATGACAGGCGAGAGGAGGTCGGGGGTTAAACCCTAAAAACTGGGAACACGTCCCCAACCCACCGCTTACGTGCCCATTGCCGTTTTTTATGCTGGCAGGTTGCGAGGCGTCCGTGTGACCCATCCTGGAGAGGCAGGACACTTCATTCTCATATTTAAATCAGTGTAATTTGGAGCCGATTTAAATTTAAACTCCTACCAAGCGGGTTTCCCAAGGGTCGGGAAACCCGGCTACGAAAGGGAGGCGAGAGCTGCCGGCTCTACCCAGCGATCGACAACACTCCCTCTCCCCAACCCCTGATCTTCGACCTGCAGCGCGATCGATCTCACCCACCAACCTCCAGCCTGCCCCGCGATCGACCTCACTCCCCAACCTCCAGCCTGTCCCCGCAATCGATCTCCGCCCCCAACCTCCAGCCTATCCCTGTGATTGACCTCACTATCGAACCTGCAGCCTGTCCCCGTGATCGACCTCACCCCACCAACCTCCAGCCTGTCCCCGTGATCGACCTCAACCCCCAACCTGACCCGCGATCAACACTTCCCCCACCCCCACAAAGATCTCCAGCCTGCCTCCCGCAATCGACATCACCCCCCCCCCTAAACCTCTGGCCCACCCCGCGATCGACCTCACCCTCCCAACTTCCGGCGTGCACCACTATCAACATCACCCCCTCCCCAACCTCTGGCTTGCCCAGTGATCGACCTGACCCCCCTCCCAAACTTCCGGCGTGACCCGGCGATCGACCTCGCCGCACCCCCCCCCCCCCCCCCCATTCCAACCCAACCATCAACCGCCGGCCTGTCTCGTGACCGACCTGAAAACCCCACCCCCAACCCCCGATCTCTGGCCTGCCTGCGATTGCCGGGTCCGTCCCCAAGGGCTTCCTGCCGATGGTTTTCCCACCTGGCAGCCGGCCAGCCTGTCAATCTGGCTTGCTACGGGCAGGAACAACAACATGCATTTATATAGCGCCTTGGACGTAGTAAAACGTTCGAAGGCGCTTCACAGGAGCGTTATCAAACAAAATTTGACACCGTGCCACACAAGAGAAATTAGGGCAGATGGCCAAAAGCTTGGTCAAAGAGGTAGGTTTTAAGGAGCGTCTTAAAGGAGGAAAGCGAGGTAGAGAGGCGGAGAGGTTTAGGGAGGAAATCCCAGCGCTTAGGGCCTAGGCAGCTGAAAGCACGGCCACCAATGGTTGGGCGATTATAATCAGGGATGCTCAAGAGGTTAGACGAGCGCAGATATCTCAGAGGGTTGTGGGGCTGGAGGAGATTACACAGATAGGAAGGGGCGAGGCCATGGAGGGATCTGAAAACAAGGATGAGAATTTTAAAATCGAGGCGCTGCTTAACTGGGAGCCAATGTAAGTCAGCGAGCACAGGGGTGATGGGTGAACGGAACGGAAGATAAAAATTATGAGGTCCTGCCGTTAAATTCGGCAGGACCGCTGCGGACATGTCGGCTTCCCCCCACTACGGCGCTCCCCCACGCCCTCACTGCGTCCCTGTAAATAGCGGGGCCAAAATCTCAAGTGGTAATTACAACTTCAGCTTTTGGAGCCAAAGCTCATCTCCCTCTGATTTAGATGCTAATTGTCTCTGTTCCCGAACAGCACTGTTGTCAGAGTTTGACTCATACAATTCTGGTGATTTGAGATCAAATTTGAACTATGATAAGTTTCATTGAACCCAGAAAAAGAATGCAGAATTTGGAGCACCAGAAACGAGGGGAGGAAATGAGTACACTTCAGCTTCGGGGCTTACAAACACAGAAAGTTGATCCTTTGCAAAAACTACTGCCCAGGAAAATTATTAATTCTAGCTCTGTCTAAGTTTATTTCATTGCTGAAGCTATAACACCAGGAAATAATCTTAAAATGATACTAAAGGCCAGGTTATAAACTGCATTAGGCTGTGTGAGCCGATACTAAAGAAGTAGATCTACAATGTTATTGGAATAAAGATTGTTTTAAAAAAGGCCTGCAGGGTTTTCACTGTGTGTAAAATTACATTATACCAGCAAACGACTTGGTTTACCGCCCATCCCTTCCCTGGGTAAGGGAGAAACGGATGATCCTGGTGTGCAATAAAGCAACTGCATCCCACAATATAAACCTGCCATATTGTGTCTGAACAATATTTACATCATTTCCATTGAATATTTTCTGCACACTCCAATCACATCACATTTCAGTAACATTTTGAAAATTCTTATCACACTGTTGCACCGACACCCAAACCACAAACTGACACAGTGCGCCATTAAATGTAATGTTTTGATCTTTGTCCAATTAATTCATTTCTTAAAGTAGAAAGAACCCTTTTTTTTGACATCACCTGGATGGGGGTGGGGAATGTTTTTAGGTGCCAGCCTTGGCTCAGTGGTAGCAGTCTCACCTCCAAGTCAAAGGTCCTGTGTTCAAGAACTCACTCCAGAGGTTGAGAACATAATCTCAGCTGGCACTCCATTGCAGTACTGAGGGAGTGCTGTATTTTCAGAGGTGGTCTCTTTCAGATTGGACGTTAAATCAAACGTCTGCCTTCTCAGGTGGACATAAAAGATCCCATGGCACTACTCAAAGAAGCACAGGGGAGTTTTTCTGGTGTCCCGGCTAATATTTATCCCTCAACCAACACTACTGAAACAGTTAAATTAGTCATTTCTTTAAATTGGTCATTGTCTCATTGCTGTTTGTGGGAGCTTGCTGTGCGCAAATTGGCTGCCGCGTTTCCTACATTACAACAGTGACTACACTTCAAAAAGTACTTCAGTAGCCGTGAAGCACTTTGTGCTGTCCTGAGATTGTGAAAGGCGTTATACAAATGGAAGTTCTTTCTTTATATTTAATGGTCTCCCCTCTACACTTCTGGCCTAATTACTATAGAATTTTGCAGAATCGAGTCCAAGAACATGTGTAAAAAGCAAGTGCAACCTGTAGGATTACAACAAATGACCTTAGTTATTGTTACTATGAGACTGTTAGAAAGGAATGCTATGCACACAAGACATACTAGTTGAAAATTATTCGACTACTGCATGAAGTTTTAAAACATTAAACATCATGTGGTAAGGATGGCTCCATAACAGAATGTTCAATAGGTTGCTTCTTTAGTACAACAGTTTGAATGAGTGTTGTCGAGATTAAAGTATGTTTAACCTGCTGAGCTCTGTGCACACACTTCACAGCCATCCATTTCTGCTCGGAGGTAAACGGATATTCAGCTCGTCTTACATAATCCTGCTGGAGACCTTCCAGACCCATCTAAGGGGGGGAAAAAACAAGACATTAATCACTTAAATACCTTTCCCTAGGTACATAAGCATACCTATACAAGCACCTTGGAGTCATTACTCTCTCAAGTGGATTAACAGAGATATGAATAATCAGACTATTTATTGACATTAACATATTCATGTGCAAGGTAAAATTACAGTTTATCCTTTTGTGTTATTAATCCAATTCACAACTGTCACAGTCAATAGATTTGGCACAAAAACAACCACATTTCCTTGCTCATTGTAGCAATGAGAAAATTGAGAAGCTTTATTCATTTGTCCTGTTTACATTTAGCTTAATTTAATAAATGATTTAATTATAGAATCGTAGAATGATACAGAACAGAAGGGGGCCATTCGGCCCATTGTGCCTGTGCCGGCTCTTTGGTAGAGCTCTCCAATTAATCCCACTCCCCTGCTCTTTCCCCATAGCCCTGCAAATTTTTCCCAATAGGTATTTATCCAATTCCCTTTTGAATGCTACTATTGAATCAGCTTCCACCGCCCTTTCAGGCAGTGCGTTCCAAATCACAACAAACTCGCTGAGTAAAAGAATGCTTCCTCAGGTCGCCTCTGGTTCTTTTGCCAATTACTGTAAATCTGTGTCCTCTGGTTACCGACCCTGCCACTGGAAACAGTTTCTCCTTATTTACTCTATCAAAACCGCCCATGATTTTGAACACCTCTATCAAATCTCCTCTTAACCTTCTCTGGGTACAACCCTAGCTTCGCTAGTCTCTCCGCACCCTCTCTAAGACTTTGATATCCTTCCTAAAGTATGGTGCCCAGAATTGAACAATACCCCAGCTGAGGCCTAACTAGTGATTTATAAAGGTCTAGCATAACTTCCTTGCTTTTGTACACTATGCCCCTATTTGGGTTTATGTCACGATACATGACGTGATCCGGACTCGAGTCGTCGTTGGCTTGTTCACAGATGTGATTCCCAGTAAAAAAGTAAAAATTTTCCCAGTAAAAAAGTAAAAATTTTAAAGCTTTTCGTTTTACATACAGACGGCAGCTTTTGACACGTTAGAACCCCTGCGACTACACCTCATTGTCTCAGTTGTATCTTGCTATGTCTTTGATGTGGTACCTTCCTGGCTGACTTGATTAACTTTATCACACCTCGGCAGATAGTCAGGATGATTTAATTTAGTGGTCTGCAATTGTAAGGTACACATGCTTTGTTCTCTATCTATATATGCTTTGGCGATTCTGTATCTAATTTACTTCACCTGAGGAAGGGGCAATCGATAGCTCCGAAAGCTTGTGATTTCAAATAAAACTGTTGGACTATAACCTGGTGTTGTGCGACCTCCCTATTAATAAAGCCAAGGATCCCATATGCTTTTTTAACAGCCTTCTCAACTTGTCCTGCCACCTTCAAAGATTTGTGTACGTACACCCCCAGGTCTCTCTGCTCCTGCACCCCCTTTAAAAATGTACCATTTAGTTTATATTGCCTCGCCTCATTCTTCCTACCAAAATGCATTACTTTACGCTTCTCGGAGATAAATTTTATCTGCCATGAGTCTGCCCATTTCACCAGTCTATGTCCTCCTGAAGTCTGTTACTATCCTCCTCAAGTCTGTTACTATCCTCCTCAAGTCTGTTACTAGCCTCCTCATTGTTGACTGCATTTCCGAGTTTCACGTCATCTGCAAAATTTTAAAAATTATGCCCCAAGTCCAGGTCATTATAAAAAAACAATGGTCCCAATACCGACCCTTGGGGAACACCACTGTATACTTCCCTCCAATCTGAAAAACAACCGCTCACCACTGCTCTCTGTCCCTTAGCCAATTTTGTATCTACACTGCCACTGTCCCTTTAATCCCATGAGCTTTAATTTAGTTAACAATCTATTCTCAAACGCCTTTTGAAAGTCCATATATACAATCAACTGCACTACCCTCATCAACCCTCTCCGTTACTTCAAAGAACTCAATCAAGTTAGTCAAGCACGATTTGCCTTTAACAAATCTGTGCTCACTTTTATTTATCGGCCCATACTTTTCCAAATGCCAATTAATTTTGTCCCGTGTTATTGACTCTAAAGTTTCCCCACCACTGACATTAGGATGACTGTCCTATAGTTTTTTTTTTAATTCTTTCATGGGATGTGGGCGTCGCTGGCAAAGCCAGCATTTATTGCCCATCCCTAAGTTGCCGGGTTAAGAAAGCTCCCCCCGGTTTGTGCTGTATTAGATTACTGCAGCTCCACATAAATGTAATGCCCTGGGCAAAAAGGAGGAATAGCAGCCACGGTTCTTGGTCCTGAATCTATCTACCCTGCAGGGTCTGATTATGTGTAGGTACAGATCTGAGCTCAGCTATGGCAGCCCATATACAGTAATTGGTCAACCTCACTGTCCAGCTCAAACAGGGACAATAACCACTTGGGCAAGACCAGAGGCTGCCACATGTGGAAATGTGTCCCAGCAGGAGTCACTACCTCCAGAAAAGATGCGGCAAGGGAGAAATACTATAAATTTATAAACTTATAGCAACAGCGTTATTTTCCACTGCATCCTATGGATTTTGCACCAGCTGCATAGAATCCATGAAGCTGGGGAAGGGGTCCATGAAATTCATCAATGAATTTTTTAGCATTGTACATTGATTTTAGCAGACATGATGAATTTCATAACTTCACAAACTTCACACAACTCGTGCAAAATGTACATCCCTAATTACTTGTATCAGTTGATAAATGCTTGCAGGAATGTTATAATTTCTCATCCTGCAGACATCTCAGTGTCAGTGAAACCATGTTGTCTCAAAGGCAAAAGAAAAAAAACACACAATGTAAAATGCACAAAACTGAATAAAATAGTTAAACCAATGTATTTTTTTTTAAGATATACATATGACTTGATTTCAAGACAATAAACCTCATTGTTGGGGTCTGTCACAAACCCCCAAGACTAAACTCTATGAGATACAAAAGCAAAACACCGCGGAAGCTGGAAATCTGAAAAAGAAACAGAAAATGCAGGAAATACTCAGGTCAAGCAGCATCTGTGGAGAGAGAGAGAGAAACGGGGTTAATGTTTCAGCTTAATGACCTTTCATCGGAACTGGAAAATGTATTCCATTTCCAGTTCTGATGAAAGGTCATCGAGCTGAAACGTTAACCCCGTTTCTCTCTCTCCACAGATGCTGCCTGACCGGCTGAGTATTTCCAGCATTTTCTGCTTTTATCGCTAATGAGATAACTGCCCATGTTAATCTCGGACATCTATCACTCCCTAGTTACCACAGTGGAGGTGGTAGATTCACAGCACTAACCATTTCCCTGCCTCCCAAAACCGATTAACACATAACACTCCTTTAAGTCACTCATATTAAAGTGGTACATATTTTCTGTCAAGGTTAATCCATTACTTACGAATTATTTTATTTTTTTAAACATGGAAAGAAAGCATTCAACTCCCAGCAAGACTCGAGATTCCTCTGCATTAAATTGGGAGGGTTTGATCTAAATATTAACTGAGTTAAGCTGTCAGACCAAATCTGATTGCACCATCATATTGGCAAAGGTTTCCACATTTATTTATTTATATTTATATATTCTAGGCCAAGTAACGTAACAAATTTTAAAAAGTGTGCTTCAGTTTGTTCGCATATGAAACTCTGTTCATTCAGCTTCTGAAAGGTGTTCATGTTTAGTTCATTCAATATAGGGAGAAAAAGGTGGTTGGCATCATTAGAGAGAGAGATACAGATTTCACTAAGCAACAGCCAGTGTTCAAGATTGAAGTAAGACCTTGGGATGTTTATAGTTTTGCCATACTATAAACATCCCACCACATACCATTGCAAGCTTCGCAAGGGGATGTTGAAGTACAGATCGGTTGAAGGACTGTACGTTGAATATAAACTACCGAATGTTGATGTACGAGAAATGTAAACGTGTGTGCATCGGGTGAAGGACAGTGCTTTTGACCGGAGACCACCAAATACGGCCAGGCCACTTCCAGTTTAATAAAGAAAATAGTGTACAAGAAAGAAGCTTTTGTATTAAGTTTAGGGAAGAGAGAAACCTTTCTTGAGCGTATGTCTACACTCAGAACTGCTGACGAAACTCCGCTTGTAAACTACGTTATACTCTGAAGAAGTTAAACTCTGCTTTTAGATTGTTTATGTTAAAAGTGGGAAAATAAATTGATCGTAACCATGAGACTGAATTCTTTACTACTCAACGGAACAACAGAAGACTGTTTAAAAACAACAGAGTTATAGAATTCTTTTATCTTTTGATGTGAGGTGAACAACACACAAGCCCTGTCTAGATAGCAGCTGCCAGCTTCAAAGCCCGATGCCTCACGTCTGTCTATACTGATTGCACACAGACAGTTTCTTATCGGGACTAAATGTTTAGATTGTTTCCTCAGACAACTGGCCAAAGTACTGCCGGGCTCGGGAAGGAAAAACCAGTCAGGGTTTCAGCACATGACCATTATTCAGTGACTCTTGCTGAAAGTGCACGCACGTGGGGAATCACACGAGGACAGCATTGTCTAGGCTGTGACGCTCTCCAGTCAAATAGCCTGCTGCCACTTACTTTCCAGACTTGAAAATGAATAACGGCTACATGGGCAAGGTACTAAAGGGTGTGCATCACCTGAAACATGATGGAGAGAAGAAAATTGGAGAAGAAAAATTACAACAGCCACACCCCATATATTCACTGATGAGTTTTCATTTTTCAAGACCAGCCTTTTAAAAACAGTCCAGACATAAGCTACCAAACACAGTGAATTAGAAACACACTTAAAATTTTAAAGAAAAACCATTTGATTGCCTCCAACAGGATCAAATACCATTAACCCTTAATGTATTAGTTACATAGAAATTTACGGCACAGAGGAGGCCATTCGACCAATCGTGTGTTACGGCCAAAAAAGAGCTATCCAGCCTAATCCCACTTTCCAGCTCCTGGTCCGTAGCCCTGTAGGTTACGGCATTTCAAGTGCATATCCAAGTACTTTTAAAATGCGATGAGGGTTTCTGCCTCGACCACCCTTTCAGGCAGTGAGTTCCAGACCCCCACCACCCTCTGGGTGAAAAAAGTTCTCAACTCCCCTCTAATCCTTTACCAATTACTTTAACTATGCCCCCTGGTTATCGACTCCTATGCTAAAGGAAATAGGTCCTTCCTATCCACTATCTCGGCCCCTCATAATTTTATACACCTCAATTAAATGTTCCCTCAGCCTCCTCTGTTCCAAAGAAAACAACCCCAGCCTCTCCAATCTTTCCTCGTAGCTAAAATTTTCCAGTCCTGGCAACATCCTCATAAATCTCCTCCGTACCCTCTCTAGTGCAATCACATCATAAATTGTCTCGTGTTTGTAGTCTATTCAGTACATTGAGGATTAAGACTAACTTTTAAGCAATTATTTAAAATGGAATCTTCATACCCATGCTAGAACAAGCTCGTTAAGTACTATATTTAATTTGGCAAATGGAGTTCATTCATGAGAAAGTACCCGCCTCCCATTTACTTTAAGTGTCTAATTCATTAGTGGCACGCAATCTCATTATTAATATTCTGAAATACAACCATGAAGAAAAAGACAAAGTGACAAGATGATTATGTAATCTTCCACAGCATCAAAGCAAGAAAAACTGTTGGATTGGCAGCAATGTTTCCTTTAAATTTTTTTTAATTCCCTTTAACGGGCTGCGCGGCCCATTCAAATTCCCGCGCATGCACTGTTCTTCCTATTGTAAGGCCGGCAAGCGGCCTGCGTGGGAGCTCCAGACAGCTGCGCGGCCACGCTTAAAAGGAACATCGATTGGCAGCCTATTTCTATGCAAGTCAACTGCTGATATACAAATTGTATTTTAAAAAAGCGGCAGTGAGAGAAACATATTTTGACAGTCAAATCAACTGTCCAGTCTGTATGAAAATCATATAAATCGAGTCCTTACAGATAGCACTGCATACTGGATAGAAAGTGCAGATTGGCAGGTGTGTCAGCCAGTGGCTCAGTTGGTAGCACCATCGCCTCGGAGTCAGAAGGTTGTGGGTTCAAGTCCCCACTCCAGAGACTTGAGCAAAAAATTCCAGGCCGACACGGAGGTGCCGTCTTTCAGATGAGACGTTAAACCGAGGCCCCGTCTGCACTCTCAGGTGGATGCAAAAAATCCTATGGCACTATTTCGAAGAAGAGATGGGGAGTTAACCCCGGTGTCCTGGTCAATATTTATCCCTCAATCAACATCACATTGCTGTTTGTGGGAGCTTGCTGTGCGCAAATTGCCTGCCACGTTTCCTACATTACAACAGTGACTACACTTCAAAAAGTACTTCATTGGCTGTAAAGCACTTTGGGATGTCCGGTGGTCGTGAAAGGCGCTGTAGAAATACAAGTCTTTTTTTAAATGTACATTATCAAATGAGCTGTGGCTTTAATAGCACTTTACTATTTTGACCTACCAGTTACTTTAATAAATGCAACTGGAACTTTGTAAACCACTTTGAAAGCTTTCAGTAAGCTAGCCTCCTAACCATAATGACGTAACTGGCATCCCTACCATATTGTCAAGATTTCCATGTGTTACTCGGGAACAGTAACATAAAACCATCAAGTCTGTCACATTTCCCAGAGACAACACACGCACTAGATAAATCCGCTTTCCCTCTTTAACTGGAATTGTGGACACTTTTGGGCAACTCAGTGATGCTTCATATATCTACATACAGACTAAAAGCAATCCAGACAATCCCTTAAAACAAAAGCAAAATACTGCAGATGCTGGAAATCTGAAATAAAAACAGAAAATGCTGGAAATACTCAGGTCAGGCAGCATCTGTGGAGAGAGAAACAGAGTTAACGTTTCAGTGGATGACCTTTCGTCAGAACAGGTCATCTGTTGAATGTTGAGTTCTGATGAAAGATCATCGACCTGAAACGTTAACCCTGTTTCTCTCCCGACCTGCTGAGTATTTCCAGCACTTTCTGTTTTTATTTCAGACAATACCTTGTTGAAAATAATGGACATTTTGAAGAGGAGAATAAAGGAAAGCCAATTAATATTCTGAATAATGCCCGAACATTGTCTGAATATATTGGGTCAGTGATTTCTCAAACATTCACCTTCATGGCAAGAGCAATCAAAGCTCCCTCAGTGGGCTGTCCCATTAGCGTGTCATTTCGAACAACGGCATCATTACATACACAGCCAGCCTGGAAAAAGATAAAAATGGGCGTGTAACCATGCAGCAAACATTTTCACAATAAAACAAATGGAAACTTAACTTGAAACTGTCAAATTATGCAAGCCATTTATTCAGTTTGTTTTACAGGTGTATCTGCAACTTCTGTACCTCCACAACTTTGCTTATTGGTGACTTAGAGAAGCCATGAATCACCTCGCCATCCATCATTACCTCTCCGTACCTATTGTAGCCAACACCAGTAACCTGCAAGACAAATAAAATAGATCAAGAGAAAGCAAATCAATTTATTGGATAAAGGATTAAAAGAAACAATCAAAATTATGTATGCACCTTTCCCCACAAGCATTATATCTACATGTGCAAGTTTAATCAGCTCTCGTAACTCGCTTCAGGGGAAGTGTAGCCAGTGAACAATTGTGAGAACCAAAGCATTGTAAATTAGCGTAAATGTCTGTTTACAGTTCCTGGATCCTGTTAGGTGACTATTAAACATTTTGCAGGATTCTCAATCAGGGAAGTTCAACCCAAAAAATATTGCAGAGATCATTGAAATGTTTTGCTGTTTATTAATGTTAAATTCTGACAATCTCAAAAGTTGCGTCAGATTTCTATCGTAACCGTGAATGATGACTCTCTAACAAAATGAGTATGGGAACAGGTTAGTGATATTCAACTGGCTCTCTTATAATACTAAGTATATCTAGTGTAATCAAGTCTATTCATTTAGGTTCATTTGATTGAAATACAAGTCACAATAGCTTCAATACAGAGTATCTAAAATGACATTTAAATCACTTAACTACTGATTCTGCACTTGCGTGTTAAATTCACTGATCACAACACACAAGAACCTTGTGTTTATCAGACTGCCACAGGATCAGTTAGTAGAGAAGCGGACAGGAACATTGTAGTGGTACCTTATCATAAACAGTGCCCGTCATTTAAATAGCAATTTCAAGCGACGCTGAACTATTTCTCACCTCAGCATGTTGTCCATCAGAAGTATAAATGTGAGTCACTGTCATTTCATTCTTCGTTAATGTCCCAGTTTTATCAGAGCAGATTACATTGCAGCAACCTAAGAACGCAAACTAGTTTAGGATGGAAATAGGAAAACCAGCATAAAGCAAATACAATATTTTAAAGATTACATTTTTAATAAACTAGCGATTCAGTCACCTTATTCTACATATATAATACAATTAATGTATTGATATCAAATTAAGTTTTCAATCACCCAAAATGTATTTTGTAACGTTTTAACAAGGCAGAAAGTTTCAATCAGTGTAAACCCAAGAGGGTGACAACCTTTCTCTGCTTATGTTCAAGGTATTTATTTATTTTTTTACCAAGAGTTTCCACGATTGGGAGTTTCTTCACGATGGCTCTCTTCTTTACCATTCTCATCACACCAAGGGCCAGCGTTACCGTCACTACAATGGGCAGACCCTCTGGAATAGCAGCAACAGCCAAGCTAAAATAGATGGACAAATTAAAATAGCTAGAGATAACTGTGGCAGTTGATTTTGAAGATGTTCTGTACAGATGGAACATGAAGCAAAATTTACGTTAGCAGTGTTCTGTGCTAAACTTTAGCTACCATATAGACTTGGCTCAGTTGGTAGCACTCTCACCTGAGTCAGAAGGTTGTGCGCTCAAGGCCCACTCCTGAGACGTCAGCGCATAAACTAGGCTGATACTTCAGTACTGCACTGTCGGAGGTGCCGTCTTTCAGATGGGAGCTAAAACTGAGGCCCCGACTGCTCTCTGAGGTGGACATAAAAGCACTACTCAAAAAAAAAAGCTGGGGAGTTCTCGCCAGTGTCCTGGCCAATATTTATCCCTCAACCAACATCACTAAAACAGATGATTTGGTCTTTATCTCATTGCTGTTTGTGGGACTTTGTTGTGTGCAAATTGGCTCCCATGTTTCCTACATTACAACAATGCAATCTCTTCAAACAAAAAGTACTTAATTGGCTGTAAAATGCTTTGGGACGAAAAATCCAAGTTCTTTCTTTCATTCGAACTCCACTGTACTGCTCTAACCCCATAGCCCTGTGTTGTTCTCTGCTTCGAATGTTTATCTGCTCTTCCTTTAAAAGACATAACAAACACTTAACTCACCTCACACCAATAGTGAACATATCAAGAATGTGCTTCCCCTGCAGCCAGCCAACCAGCATAATAACACCTACAACAGCAGAACACATCACATTTAACACTGAGCCAAAATGGTGTTGATATGGAGAACTGGAATTTTTGTAATTCAATTATCATCACATGCAGCATAATGTCAATTTCTATTAACATTTAAGCACTTGAAAATCACATTAAACACGTAGTAGGAATCTGCACATAGATTGCTTAGTTAAAATAACTTGTTTACCATTGCTGATTCAACAACAACTTATATTTCTATAGTGGTCTTCACATGCTGGAAGACGACTCAAAAGTGCTTAACTTTAGAAGACAAAATAGTGGATGCTGTGCAGGAGTGTTAAGAGGAAAAACAAAGGGGATTGGGGAGAAAACGCAAATCAACACCAAAGAGAAAGATTTTAGGTTGTTCTTTTTAAACGCAGGGAGGGAGGTAGCAGGAATAGAGGTGGCAAGGCAGAGGGAACTAGGCAGAGCGTTCCAGAGGACCAGACCATAGTGGCTAAACAACAATGGTGGAGCCAAGGGAGTGACGATAAGGAGACAATGCACGTGGGGGGGGAGGGCGTATGCGCGGGGTGCACGAGAGGTGTGCAGGGTATATGAGAGGGTAACTGACAGGAGGAAACCTCAAGGACAAGGCAGGGTGAAGGCACAGAGGAATTTGAAAGATAGGATGAAGATTTTGAAGAGGCAAGGGATGCCAGTGGAGCATGGGGAGGGTAGGGGGGAGGGGAGTGTCAGACTTTGTGAGAGTGAGGATGTGGTGGGCAAATAGATTGAGATGTACCTTTTTTTGTAAATGGACTATACATGATGATGTCTTTCCAGTAAATATTTTTTGTACTTCGTAGAGATGCTGGTTAGTAAAATACTTTGAAAATTCATTGGGATATAAATCTACAATTCACCACAAATAGACTTTCTAACATCACACAGCCATCCCATACACTGACCCTCAAACTGCAATGTAATGCACCATTAAACATTATGTGACGTAAGAAAACTACTAGGCACTTGGTCTGAGTATTAAACAAGGCTTTAATCAACTGTTTTTCAACATGGAGATCTAGTTGTGTCCTTCATTAGTTCCTGTTAAAGAATGTCCTGAGCAAGCTGGGCCCATGCCCAAGTATTTATACTCTCCCTGGACAGCGCCACCAGCAGGCCGCCCAGTATTATTTCATAAGTCATTTCCACATGAATGACAAGATTCATGTCATTATGCCTTTACCAGATTAATATTTAAGTGTATGGTACAAGCATAATACATTATGAAAGTCAGTGGAATACAATTTAAATTTCAATTACAGCACTGATCATAATTCACGAATGACAAACTATCAGATAAGTCCACTTGTAGACGTAAATCATATCCTGTTGGTTTTCATAACACACCCTAACTGGTTATTTTTGAAAATGACTTATTTTTTACATATAAAAGCTGCGTGCTTCTTTCCGACCAGCCATTCCAGTTTAAAAAAAACACAGCTTCTTGAATGCTTGCAGTATCAAAGCCTTTATAAGGCACTTAACAAAGCCTAGGCTTTCTCACTATGAGTGCACAGTTTCCTGAGGCCATTCAAACTATCTTTATTGGGGATATTGGCGTCCAAAGGCAAAACTGTGAGTAACCTAAATGAACAAAATAGATCGGGTACATCATCAAACTTGGGCATCTTAGACTTAACAAACTGCGCCTTCTTAAATTGCAAGTTCTGAAATCTGCACCTTTGATTTCTAAGAGTGGAGAATTGCAAAATATGAACAGTACCATTATGCACTGCATACAATAAGAAAAATCGGATGAAATAATGCAATATTCACAGAACGCACAATGGAATATTTAATTTTAAAGGGTTGGGAGTTAACAACTGTTATAATCAAAATAGAGTCAAGCTGAGCTCTAGGAAAGTTAAACGCTTGGTTATTAGTTTAGCCGTGTGCTACAATAGGTTATTGATCTGTAGTGTTAATCACCTGATAAATAAGCACAATTCCCTTAAAATTCGAAGAATGAGAGGTGATCTCATTGAAACGTATAAAATTCTTAAGGGGATTGACAGGGTAGATGCTGGGAGCATGTTTTCCCTGGCTGGGAGTCTAGAACTAGGAGTCATAGTCTCAGGATAAGGGGTCGCCATTTAGGACTGAGCCGAGGAGAAATTTCTTCACTCAAAGGGTTGTGAATCTTTGGAATTCTCTACCCCAGGTGCTCAGTCATTGACTATATTCAAGGCTGAGATCGGTAGATTTTTGGATACCAAGAGAATCAAGGTTTATGGGGATAGTGCAGGAACATAAGAACATAAGAAATAAGAGCAGGAGTAGGCCATACGGCCCCTCGAGCCTGCTCCGCCATTCAATAAGATCATGGCTGATCATGGACCTCAACTCCACTTTCCCGCCCCATCTCCGCATCCCTTGATTCCCACGAGTCCAAAAATCTATCTATCTGAGTCTTGAATATACTGAAAGATTCAGCATTCACAGCCCTCTGGGGCAGAGAATTCCAAAGATTCACAACTTTGGAGCTGGAGTTGAGGTTGAAGATCAGCCATGATCTTATCGAATGGCAGAGCAGGCTCGAAGGGCCGTATAGACACTCCAGCTCCTATTTCTTATGTTCTTATAAAACGTTAACCAGGGAGGGTAACCTGCCGCAATGCTGCTGACAGTCAAAGCTTAGTATAGCTTTGGACAAATCCAGCCAAATTGCTGTATTCATGTATTTAAACTGATGATTTTATTTCTCACTCCACATTTCACTTCAATATTTGACATTTGAAATATCCCAACACAGGTCTCAGCAGCACAATCCCAGCCTGATCCAAGTTTTAAATCCAAATTGTTCTTCTTACCTATAATGCCAAATGAATACAATGAAAGTTGTTTTCCAAGCAGGTCCATGCTCTTCTGTAGTGGTGTTTTAGGGGCCTGAAGAAGAAAACAAATTGGAAGTATAAAATAAGTAAATACTTTCAACCAGTTAAGGTCAATGAAATCTTTATTTTAAAATGATTTCCTACCCCATCCATCCTTTCAATCTTAGATCCCACCACATATCACTTCCTACATTACAACAGTGACTACACTTCAAAAAGTACTTCATGGGCTGTAAAGCACTTTGGGACATCCAGTGGTCGGGAAAGGCGCTATATAAATGCAAGTCTTTCTTTTCTTTCAAAGTGGCAGCACACGGGATCATGTCAGAGGTCTTTTCTTGCTGAATAATGAACCTATTGGGAGGAAGTGCCAAGTGAAGGTTTCAGAGAAGCAATAGTTCCCTTGTCCTTCAGCTGGATGGTTTTCAAGAGAGGGAAGGCATTAAAATTCCTCAAAGAATTTTTCAAAAATTCCCAAGTGAAAGGGGTTCTAGCCATTAGATTGGTAACCTCAAAACTAAGCAGGCTTGCTCACCCTAAAGAAATTCTTAGAGTATTAGCACATCGATGGCACACATCCATTACGTTAATGATTTTTCAAAATGTAGGACATTTCAGTTCACAAAATATACCATGAAAAATGTTCCACCTGTTATTAAGTTTGCTTTAAGTCCTTGTCATAACATTTATTGTGGCACCATTATAAGTCTACAGAACACAATTCTCATGCATTTCAGCTTATAGAGAACTTCAGTATATAAAACAGTTTGTAAAGCTGAAGAGAACTGGTTATTTGAACCATATCCTGATGATGCTCCCCCCATTAGAATCCATTATTAAGGTGGCAAAATAACTGCTTAAGTGCAAGATAAATGCTTATAGGAAACATCAATGAATCTCATTCCTGCTTCCCAGAGCAACCCAAAAAATCACGTCGAAAAAAATGACCAGTCACGGTGAAACTTTCCTAAAGTATCATCTAATGAGATGAAAAAACTGGACCTTCAGATCAGGTTGCAGTCAATTGGAAACCAATTATTATTGAGATGGTCCTGGCTCCAAAAACAGACACATTTTTCCAAGCAAAAAGAAATTGGAATATTTAAAAGTAAGTTAAATAAATTATAAAAGAGATGATAGATAGTACAATGCAAATAGGAGAGTATAGAAGTAAGAGAGAAAAAGAAGAATAAATAAATTACAGGCAGAGCAGGTTACATTAAAGTAATATATAATTAAATTTTATAAAGAGTATATTTATCAATTTTTCAGTAATAAAGATACACCTAATATTTCAGTGGCATTATTACTACAGTACATTGTGTGATTGTTCAACTTCACGGTGTGCAACACGAGAAGTTTTTAGGAGATCCTAGTCTAGGGTACAGGATTCCCTGGAGATGCCAGCTGCAAGAGTTAAACCAATATATGCTCGACTGTTGAATCAATAAAAAGTTCATTTCAAAGTACAATACTCCTGGTGAAACAAACATCTATCTGTTGGGAGTGCTTTTTTGGTTATTCATTCACAGGATGTGGGCGTCGCTGGCAAGGCCAGCATTTATTGCCCATCCCTAATTGCCCTCGAGAAAGTGGTGATGCGCCACCTTCTTGAACCGCTGCAGTCCGTGTGGTGAAGGTACTCCTAACAGTGCTGTTAGGGAGGGAGTTCCAGGATTTTGACCCAGCGACTATGAAGGAACGGCAATATATTTCCAAGTCAGGATGGTGTGTGACTTGGAGAGGAACTTGCAGGTGGTGGTGTTCCCATGCACCTGCTGCCCTTGTCCTTCTAGGTGGTACAGGTCACGGGTTTGGGAGGTGCTGTTGAAGAAACCTCAGCGAGTTGCTGCGGTGCATCTTGTAGATGGTACACACTGCAGCCACGGTGCGCCGGTGCTGGAGGGAGTGAATGTTTAAGATGGTCTATAGTCTAGGAACTTGGCAACCTGAAGAAACTTATAAATACAGACTGCATTAGCCTTCAATGCCAAAAATTAACGTTCTCAGCCAATAATCTTGAAGGCATGTATTTATGGAAGCATCATTCTCACCTGCACCTTCACAAATTCGGTCCCATTTTATCCTTGAAAAATGGAAAAACTCAATACTATAATTGAAAACAAAAACTATAATGAAACTTACTTCTTCAGCTTGCATCATTTTAAAAACCTCTCCAAATTCAGAGTTTTCTCCTGTCCCTATAACAATACCCTGCAAAAGCCACACAAATATTAGAATTTTAACAAAATATTACAAGTTTTCAAAACGCAATGTATTTCAGACGAATGTCAGTTTAGAGATCGTGCATTTTGCGCTATTACATTAAGGGAAATGATGGTGCCAAAAAATCAAATTGTAAGCTACAGAACTATGTTGTAAAGAATTCTTACTTAAACATTTTAATATTTAGTTCCAAATTGTAGACCAAACCACACTTCATCTTCATGTTTAACAGTGTATAACTACAAGTTTAGCAACCAAATTACCTTAGCTCTGCCACATCTAACCAATGTTCCCATGAAAGCAATATTGTTTCTCGATGTGAGGTCCCCATTAGTAGCTGATGGCTGTGGAGTTGTTGACTTTGAACATGGGGAGGTCTCTCCTGTGAGGCTTGACTCATCAATGGAAGTATCCGCAACCTTAAGAAAAAAGGACATTAATTCATTAAAAAAAAACTCGTTTACGTTTCGATGATTTTCACTTATCTTTCATACATGAGCCTCGACAGTGCTGGCACATGATTTGATTGCAAGCGGCATCACTACTGAGCCTGGTTCTGTCCTTACCCAATGCCCTCACAGGCACACTCCCAAAAGAGGTTGCACTGATGGAAACAGGTCACCTCCCATGTCACTGTTGTTCAGTAGCCAGATCTTGAATGACCTGGGGAGTGGGTGAACCCAAGGGGAGAATTCTATGGCGGAATTGGAGGGAGGGGAAAGAGAGAGAGAAAGAAAGCGTGCATGCCTTCATCATAGGGTATATATACACAGGAACATAAGAATTAGGAGCAGGAGCAGGGCATACGGCCCAGCCCTCAAGCCTGCTCCGACATTCAATAAGATCATGGCTGATCTTCGACCTCAACTCCACTTTCCCTCCTGACCTCCATATCCCTCGATTCCCCTCGAGTCCAAAAATACATCTTTCTCAGCCTTGAATGCACTCAATGACTCAGCATCCACAACCCTTTGGGGTAGAGAATTCCAAAGATTCACAACCCTCTGAGTGAAGAAATTCCTTCTCATCCCAGTCTTAAATGGCCGACCCCTTATCCTGAGACTATTCCCCCTAGTTCTAGACTCTCCAGCCAGGGGAACGACCTCTCAGCATCTACCCTGTCAATCCCCCTCAGAATCTTGTATGTTTCAATGAGATCACACCTCATTCTTCTAAACTCCAGAGAGTATAGGCCCAAACTACTCAATCTCTCCTCATAAGACAACCCATATAAATAAACAATGATTAAATAAACTGCCTTTTCAGAACAAACCAACATGATTTTCAACCAGCTAAGCTCATTTAGATTCTTTCTAATGTCCTGCTTCCCCCAGAAACAAGTTTTCCATTGAACAACTCTTTTTTTTTTTAAAGTTGGTAACTTTCCACTTTCTTTCATAATTTGTGCTTATATCTGAAACATAAAAACGCAGGACAGAAACCAGATAAAGATCTG
The DNA here is from genome assembly GCA_030390025.1 of Squalus acanthias. Lineage (NCBI taxonomy): Eukaryota > Metazoa > Chordata > Chondrichthyes > Squaliformes > Squalidae > Squalus > Squalus acanthias. Next base: position 4,707,248 of record CM059428.1, read on the forward strand.
GCAATTACCTTCTGATTTTGTTCCACGTGTACTTAATGAAGGTTAAAACAACACGCAGAAGCAAAAACTTCGCACAGCCTAGCAGCGATGCTCAGCAACAATCGCTTTGCACAATCACACTGGAATTCATTCACTTTCTGTATCGGAGCTGCTGAACTGTGAATGTCTTTAAAAAAAAGATAATCCTGGTTCAAAAGCTACCACTGTGGAACACTCGCGTCGCACCTATGTTAGCATTAGACTATTTATAAAATGACATTTGAAGTGGTGGTTATTAATAAGTCTAGAAATCCAAGTCTATTTTACAAAGTAGCGTTATGGACTTCAGATTTTGTAACCAGCTTAATTAATATTTAAAGCAGGTTGGCTGCAATTCCTATGAGCAATCTTTCAAAGTCTATGATTGAATCTGCTTGAATGCTCAGCCCTGGGAGGGAAAAAACTATAATCGCACAAGAACTAGGTCACCCATCATTTTCTCATGAAAGCACAAAATGGAAAAATAAATTGCCTTATGAACTCGGCAGAATGAAAGCAGGCTGCTGAAATATCATTATACTACGCTCAGCTAGAAAAAGTGTTTACAGTACATTTTTTTCTGCAATTATGACCCAAAATACAGGTCAACCTACAACTCAGCTTTTGTGGTTTTATCTTTGTTCATTCTTTTGTGCTAAAGGTTGTTGTTTTTCTTAACATGGAATAAAGAGAGAACAGGTACTCCAGATTGACTGAAAGGTGGCTACTGCATCAAGGAAGTCAATCATCATAAAAACTAACTGGACTTTTGCAAATCACCCCAGCCTTTTCCTTTCTAGCAGTGGATGCGATAACACAATTGCTGATCAGAGACATTTACAGCTAAGCCCTCACTGACGGATGTTACCATGTGATCACAAGTTTAGTTGAACAATGATCTGCAGTAGCAACTAGAAAATAGCAGCGGCACTCATGTTCAATAAAACGTTAGATACACAGCAGGTTAGCTGGCATCTATAGAGAGAAGCGACAAATTAATGTTTCAGGTGTAACCCTTCATCTGAACTGAAGCAAAGATAATTTAAGTATTTTAGTACGGTTGGGATAAATAGAAAGAAACAGGGAAGGGGGAGAAATAACAGATACTCCGATCACAGAGACCTAATGGTTTAAATTACCTGCAAAATTCTCATTAGAAAACTGTTAGATTATACGACAAGTAGAAATAGTTAAGAAAGTAAAAAAGGCATGTGACAGGCCCTCAAAAACAAACACGCAAGAGAATTGGAAAAATTCCAGAAAGGCAAAAAAACTTGAAAGAAAGAATCCAGTCACCAAGCACACCTTACTCTTCCCTCCATTCTCTGCTTTCTGCAGGGGCCATTCTCTCCAGGATACCCTTGTTCACACTCCCACCATCTGTACTTTCAGTTGTTCTTCCCCTGGCATCTGCCACTGTACGTGAAGGTGCAACACCCGTCTACTGACCTCCTCCCACGTTCACTGTCCAAAGCTCCAAACACATCCTCCATGTGAGACAGCAATTTATATGTACTTCCTCCAATCGCGAATACCATATTCGCTGCTCATGATGTGCTTTCCTCTACACTGAGGAGACCACTTAGCTGAACACCTCTATTCTGTTCGCAAATGTGACCCTCACCCCACCCCCTGTGGCTCACAACACAATTACCTCTTCCATTCCCATTCTGACCTCTCTGTCTCTACCTATACTGTTCCAATCAGACTCGATGCAAGCTCGGGAATAGTATCTCATTTTTCTCTTGAGCACTTTGCATGCCTCTGGTCCGAACCGTGACTTTAGTAACTTCAAATTTTAGTTATATTCTCGATTTTTGTTACAAAACAGGGTGCTGGCAAAGGGGATAGGATAATGGTGTTCATTAGAATACAGTGCTGATGTGGTGTTGACCTGTTTGTTTGACTGGTGGACAAGGTTCCCGCTAACATTTTTTTGGGTGTGTGGCCCCTTTAACAGGCTGCACAGCCCATTCAAATTATTGCGCATGCAGTTTTTTCCATTTAAACGCCGGCGAGCAGCCTGCGCGGGACCTGCAGACCGCTGCGCAACCGTGCAGCTTTACAGTAACATTGCTGGTGGACCCACTGTGGTTTTGCCAGCAGCTTGTGTTTTAAATTCTTTCCTCCTGCATTTATAGATTGTGTTTAATTCTTCTCCTCTGACGGAAAGCATGCTCTTTGTTTAATAGCTCTGCCGCAGCAGCTCTTGAATGGCAGATTACTCAAAGCAAATCTATCCATCTTATTGTACAAGGCTATTCAAATCCTCTTTGCAACAACACCAACTAGAGGATACTCATTACAATTATTTTCCTGATTAAAATTCAGGATCCAAATGCCGTCACCTGTTACTGTGCCACATAAACACAAATTGCAGCCAGAGATGTTGCTAATTTAAACATTAGGGTTTAATTGGGAAAATTTAAAATTGAAGAATAGCATCCGGTCTTTTCTTTTGGAAGATATAATAAGGGTATACAGCCTTTCTCCCCTCCCATTGTTTCCTCCCTTTGCAAGTTCCCCACTCTCCCCATACCTCCTACAGTCAATAATGTAGGGGAGGTATTCAGTTTCCTTGACCACCACCAATGTTGCTCTTAGCCAACTGGCATAAACAGTACAAGAACAACTTGGCAGAGACTCTTTATCTGATCTTTGATCGCTCCTTTGAGGAGAGACCAGGTCTCCAGATAACATTGTCCCGTACAGTGCAGCTCAGATTGGGCATTCAACAGAGTGGGAACTTGAACCCACGTTCCTCCACTCCTTGGTACTGCACCAACAGCTCCCTTTTGAAAATCATGCACTTGAATCAAGTAAAGAATACAAATTCACTAAACATCAAGTTAGCAGAGTTCGCTGCATAGATGTCATTACTCAATGCACTGAGCTGGCTCCAAAGTCTATCAACATTTACTATTTACCTGGTTGGACTGCACAGATATTGTTACTCAATTTCTTGTCTGAATACCTAATATGAAGATTCTTGCTCATGGTCTTATCTAAATACTGAACTAAACTAGCAATGCATATAAATGGTGAAGTTAATGGATAATTCTGAACCAACAGTGTGTAGTGATGTCATGCGAATGGTAATAAGGTTAAAGTGCAGACTTACAAACAAATTTGTTTCACTTATTCCATTGCATCTATACCACTGTACAACAGTGCAGATGCACGACCTTAGTGTGTCAGCTGTGGCTCAGTGGGTAGCACCCTCGCCTTGGAGTCAGAAGGTTGTGTGTTCAAGTCCCACGCCAGAGATTTGAGGGCAAAAATCTAGGCTCACACTCCAGTGCAGTACTGAGGGAGTGCTGCACTGTCGGAGGTGCCGTCTTTTAGATGAGACATTAAACTGAGGCCCCGTCTGATCTCTCAGGTGGATGTAAAAGATTCTATGGCACTATTTTGAAGAAGAGCAGGGGAGTTATCCCAGGTGTCCCTGGGCCAATATTTATCCCTCAATCAACATCACTAAAACAGATTATCTGGTCATTATCAGATTGCTGTTCGTGGGAGCTTGCTGTGCGCAAATTAGCTGCCGCGTTTCCTACATTACAATAGTGACTACACATCAAAAGTACTGCATTGGCTGTAAAGCGCTTTGGGATGTCCGTTTTTTTTTTTTTTTTATTCGTTTTATGGGATGTGGGCGTCGTTGGCAAGGCCAGCATTTATTGCCCATCCCTAATTGCCCTCGAGAAGGTGGTGGTGAGCTGCCTTCTTGAACCGCTGCAGTCCGTGTGGTGAAGGTACTCCCACAGTGCTGTTAGGGAGGGAGTTCCAGGATTTTGACCCAGCGACGATGAAGGATCAGCGATATACTTCTAAGTCAGGATGGTGTGTGACTTGGAGGGGAACTTGGAGGTGGTGGTGTTCCCATGCGTCTGCTGCCCTTGTCCTTCTAGGTGGAAGAGGTCGCGGGTTTGGGAGGTGCTGCTGAAGAAGCCTTGGCGAGTTGCTGCAGTGCTTCTTGTAAATGGTATACACTGCAGCTGCGGTACGCCGGTAGTGGAGGGAGTGATTGTTTAAGGTGGTAGATGGGGTGACAATCAAGCAGGTTGCTTTGTCCTGTATGGTGTCGAGCTTCGAGTGTTGTTGGAGCTGCACTCATCCAGGCAAGTGGAGAGTATTCCTTCACACTCCTTACTTGTGCCTTGTAGATGGTAGACAGACTTTGGGGAGTCAGGTGAGACACTCACCACAGAATACCCAGCCTATGACCTGCTCTTGTTGCCACAGTATTTATGTGGCTGGTCCAGTTAAGTTTCTGGTCAATGGTGACCCCCAGGATGTTGATGGTGGGGATTCGGCAATGGTAATGCCGTTGAGTGTCAAGGGGCGGTGGTTAGACTCTCACTTGTTGGAGATAGTCATTGCCTGGCACTTCTGTGGCGCGAATGTTACCTGCCACTTATCAGCCCAAGCCTAAACATCGTCCAGGTCTTATTGCATGCGGGCATGGACTGCTTCATTATGAGAAGTTATGAATGGCACTGAACACTGTGCAGTCATCAGCGAACCATTTCTGACCTTATGTTGGAGGGAAGGTCAGTGATGAAGCAGCTGAAGATGGTTGGGCCTAGGACACTGCCCTGAGGAACTCCTGCAGCGATGTCCTGGGGCTGTGATGATTGACCTTCAACCACCACAACCATCTTCCTTTGTGCTAGGTATGACTCCAGCCAGTGGAGAGTTCCCCCCCCCCCCCACCCCCCCGATTCCCATTAACTTCAGTTTTACTAGGGCTCCTTCATGCCACACTCGGTCAAATGCTGCCTCGGTGTCAAGGGCAGTCACTCTCACCTCACCTCTGGAATTCAGCTCCTTTGTCCATGTTTGGACCAAGGCTGTAATAAGGTCGGGAGCAGAATGGTCTTGGCGGAACCCAAACTGGGCATTGGTGAGTAAGTGCTGTTTGTTAGCACTGTCAATGACACCTTCCATCACTTTGAGAGTAAACTGATGGGGCGGTAATTGGCCGGATTGGATTTGTCCTGCTTTTTGTGGACAGGATATACCCTGGGCAGTTTTCCACATTGTTGGATAGATGCCAGTGTTGTAGCTGTACTGGAACAGCTTGACTAGAGGCGTGGCTAGTTCTGGAGCACAAGTCTTCAGCACAATAGCCGGGATGTTGTCAGGGCCCATAGCCTTTGCTGCATCCAAAAATGTGCGGGTTAGGTTGATTTGGCTATGATAAATTGACCCTTAGTGTTAGGGGGGGATTAAATATGTGGGGTTACGGGGATAGGATGGGATATGTTAGGGGGAATTAAATACGTGGGGTTACGGGGATAGGGTGGGATATGTGTCGGTGCAGGCTCGATGGGGATTCTGTGGGGGAAAGCAGGGACAGGGTACTGGATTTGGATGATCAGCCATGATCGTATTGAATGGTGGAGCAGGCTCGACGGGCCGAATGGCCTACTCCTGCTCCTAGTTTCTATGTTTCTATACAGTGCGCTCAGCCATTTCTTGATATCACGTGGAGTGAATTGAATTGGCTGAAGACTGGCTTCTGTGATGGTGGGGACCTCAGGAGGAGGCCGATATGGATCAATCCACTCGGCACTTCTGGCTGAAGATGGTTCGTGAAAAGCGCTATAGAAATGCAAGTCTTTCTTTCTTTGTTAAGGAATTGGCCAAGAGGTGGTAAGCCGCTCAATCCAACAGATGATTAAAACAATTAGGCAAGGAGGACAGGAAAGCCCATGCTTGCAGTAAATCACATTATGTGAAGATCTGGAAAAGGAACTACATCGTGCAGCATACAATCCCTTTCACCTGAGGCTTGGGGTTTTATTTGATAGCCTCCACAACTACCGAAAAGCCAACTGAAGCCCAAAGTCCAGTAGCAAAAACATCCCTCCAAGCCCAATTAACCGAATCGAGATCAGCAAAGGAAAGTTCAACCCCCCGTTCAGCAGCTTAATCCTGAGAAACACACTGGCCCAGATGGGGTAGGAGCTCGGCTTCTAAACATTCTAGCTGACTTACCAGTTGATCCCTTTCCTCACTCGTTTCAACTGTGCCTGTCAACTGGTTTTCTCATCTAAGCAAAAAGCAGAAAACATCGTGTCTATCCACAAGCAAGGATCAAAGTCAGACCCAGACCCAATAACTACTGATATTGTGTCAAAGCTGGTGGCAATAAGCAGCAGCTTCATCACCTCAATTTAGGTACAGAGCCAATGAGTCAACTTGCAACACAAAAAAAAAATACGATACAGGAACAAAGTGATTGTCATTGGACAGGGTGAGGTGGGCCTACTTCATGCCAAGTCTGCCCACGACACTGTGGCGAACAGGCAGTGCTCTACTATATAATGACACGGAGACCAATGCTTAAATAAGACCTTCAGGTTCATAGGAAGAACCCAACAGCTGGTGAGCTACATTTCAGATTTCTGCATTAAACCTACTAGCAGCAAAGCTTTATAGACTACTTCTGCCTGCAAAACACTCTCCCAGATACTGCTGTCACTTGCAACTCATTCTATTCTATGTAGATTTACAACTTGGGTTGCTGCATCATATATTAAGCCGTGGGAAGGCTCTGGTATCCATTAACACCTCAGCACAAATTCAGAGCCTTTTGTGCTCTCAAGCAACTGCTCAGGTCAGGTTAGTGAGATCCATCTTCATAAATGATGCCTTCGTTCGACCACATTGTGCCACCATTAAAAATTATTATATACTATCTACTTGCAACTCTAGAATCTGAACCACTTTAACACTGGTTTTTGTAGAGTTAAAAAAATGTCCCATGCGTGGTCATCAAAGAAAGGGATGACACTGCTAGGAACATAGGAACAGAAGGAGGCCATTCAACCCCTCGAGCCTGCTCTGCCATTCAATTAGATCATGGCTGATCAGCACCTCAGCACCATTTACCTGCCTGAGCTCCACATCCCTTGATATCCTTTACCGAACAAAAATCTACCCATCTCAGTCTTGAAAATTCCAACTGTCCCAGCATCCACAGTCTTATAAGGGAGAAAATCCCAGATTTCTACTGCCCTTTGTGTGGAAAAAGTCCTTTGTGATTTCTCTCTTAAATGGTTTAGCTCTACTTTTAAGATTATGTCCCCTTGTTCTCGATTCTCCACCATATCCCTCCGCCCCCCCCCCACCCCCGAAGGAAATTGTTTCTCTGTATCTACCCTATCGAATTCTTTTAACAATTTAAACACCTCGATTAGATCACCCCTCAAATCTTCTATACTCAAGGGAATACAAGCCAAGCTTATTCGATCTGGCCTCATAGTTTAACCCTCTAAGCCCCAGTATTATTCGAGTGAATCTGCAATACGCCCCGTTCAACAGCAATATATCCTTCCTTGGGTGCAGTACCCAAAACTGAACGCCGTATTCCAGATGGGGTCTGACCAAGACTCTCTACAACTGGGACATTAATTTGATCCTTCTCATTATTCAGCACTGAAAATACCAAGTCTTCCAACAATCCAAGAGCCTCCTGTTGCACTTGGGTGTCTGTGTTAGAATTTTAACCTCAAAAGCACCCGTCCTTCAACGCATCAATGTGACATTTTTCTTTCAAAAATCTATCAGGTTGGCCTCGCCGAATAAAGCTGCAGCATAAGTGTAACTACAAAGTCTACGGGTGTTTCCTGTTGGGAACGGATTAGGAAATGGACTGATGCTAATATCACTGAGGACCCATAACAGCAAAAGAGATATGGTCACAGAATTGAGAGGTCAATGTTCTAATACAGTGCGGCATACTAAAAATAATTTCAAACAATACGCATATAATTTTGAATTTTCTAAACAGCTTCAAGGAATAACGTGCACATGTAAGCTTAGCAACAAAAACCTGAGTCCAGTAGACCAGTGCAATACCTCAAACAAACGTAAATCAGCAGGGACTTTATCGCCAACAGTCAGGCACACAGTATCTCCCGGAACCAGTTCTCGGGCAAGCAAGTGTTCCACCCTTCCTTCCCGTACACTAGAGTAAAAAAAAAAGCCAAAAGTGCACGTTAGGACCAATTCATAACATTTATTACACTTTCTTTTGTACGTGAATTTTTGGTCTCATCAAGCTGGGACTGGAACATTGGCCTGGATTTTGCGGTGGTAATGACGGTGAAACGGTCAGCGTTCGCTGTCATTACTCCTCTACAAGTGACAGTAACTTCGGGAATCAGCACATGCGTAGATAAACACGGAAATCCTGAAGTTGCGGTCAGTCATTCCCTGCCCCGCCGCAAGTCGCATTATGGAACTCCCCAGAGCCGGCAATCAATTCAAATCACACTGAAGGATGAAAACTTCCCCTATTACGCTGGAATATCGTTGTTAAACCCCCCCCCCTGGAAAAGTTAAGCCTTGTTGAAAGAGGTGTAACTGGATTTTGAACAGCGTATTTACTGCTGAACCAGCGTTCTGGCCCTGAAAAACTAATTTTATATTTGTGGAATTTCAAATTTTTCCATTAACATGATTAAGAATAATTTTTGTTTTAAAGTTTGTTTGAGATTCCAGCTTGTACCTTAATCCTATATGTATGTCCCAATCTTTATTTTGCTTTATGTAAAATTGATAAAAAGTCAATTAGAATCTGTGCATTTTACTTCCTGGTTTGCTGTCTGTGAGAATTCTTCAATGTGATTGGCTGCTCAGCCTGCTTGATTACATCACTGTTGCTGGACACTGGAGATTCGTTTGATTTGGCACCAGATTCAAACAAAGGTTGGGAGAGCTGAAATTCACGATAGATCTTTGTGGACAGCTTTTACCGCAAATTCCAGCCCATTGTCTTTTTTGGGAAGTCTGCGTTAGCATCAAGTACTCCCAGGTTACATATAGCAAGATTTAGATTTAGAGTAAAGCGCGCCCTTAATCTGTCCCAAAATTGTGCCTCAGCCCCAACCTCAGACGAGCACTTCCTGCTGCACTAGTGTGACATTTCTGATTTCCCACACCATCCATCCTGTGGCTTCTCACTGGATTTACACCAAATCAAGGGTAGTTTTGGGTTGCAGACTCATGCCCACTAGGAACTGGATTGAGATGAAGGATGCTCACCGTCAGCGGACAGAAGAAATTTTCATGTCATTAGTTTGTGCTATGTCTCAGAGGGGAAAAGGATAATATTGAACCTATTGTGGTATACAGTTTCAAATTTATTATTCTCTCATCCTCGGTCTCCTACACTGTTCCAATGAAGCTCAAGGTAAGCTTGAGGAACAGCACTTCATCTTTCAATCAGGCACTTTACAGCCTTCCAGACTCAACACTGAGTTCAACAATTACAGATCATAACCACTGCTCCCATTTTTTTTTGGACAGCAGGTGCTGGTGCTGATTCTGCTATTCTCATTTACACCTCTTCTAGACCCATCTATTGTTTTTTATTGTCCCATTACCACCCCCTTTTGCCTTACACCATCATTCCTTTTGTCATTTAATCACTCTAGCCTTCCACCCTATCGCAGACCTTCCCTTTTGTTCTTTCCTCCCCTCCCCCTTCCTCTGTACTTGCTTAAAACCTGTTACATCTCTAACTTTTTCCAGTTCTGATGAAAGGTCATCGACCTGAAACATTAACTCTGTTTCTCTCGCCACAGATACTGCCTGACCTGCAGCATTTCCTGTATTTCCAGTTTTCATTCCAAATTTATTGCTTTTTATTGTGCCAACACCTTTAGGGAAATGCAAATCAGATTAACCAGCATCTGAAAGCAAAAAAATAGGTTGATGCTTTCTCTTTCAGGAGCTGAAGTACTAAGTCTGCACACTGCATAGTCCAGCAAAGTCACTGGATAGCGATCAGGAATGGAGGCTGATTTTCCCCTCCCTGGCTCAGGGGTTCTGAGGGCAATTGTAGTAGCCACCCAAGCTCAGGATATGAAGTAACTCCGCACAGACCAGTAATTGAGCTTGGGACCTACTGGTCCATATAGCCCAGTTATGTGCATCTTTACCAGCAAAGCACTTAGTGGGGCGTGGGGCGGAGGAGAAAGAATGACAGTTTGCTGGAATAAATAGCTGATTTAGCAAGAGCTATGTACACTAGGTAAATCAGGTGAAACAACAAAGGCATACCATGGCAGAAATCTCCTTCCTGCCTTTTAGTGGTGACGACAGATAGCAGTCTGATTCTCATGGCATAGCGGATGTCACGAGAATAAAACTGGAACTGAGGGCCAGTAAATAGCCTCCTATGTTCCATGGTAATTAGTGCTCTGCTCACTTATGCGGCTGCACACTTTAGCAATGAAGGAACCTACTTGCATTCCCCCTGGAAAAGGACAAGATATGATTTTATTTTTAAACAAAATCCTACCAGTGGCATTCTGGGGGAACCAATTTGCTCAGTTCTTCAAGGGATTTTTCAGACCGATATTCCTGTAGGAAATTAGCAAAAATAATAAAGTAATGCCATCATACATGAAACATACAACACAGTACATTGTGAATGTGGAACCACAAGAGGTTATATTCTTATTAATACTACACAGCAAGATTCTAACTCTCTCCAGTTGTCCCTTGAACCTCTTCATATTGTCCGCTTCAAAGGCCTCCCTAGCAACTCAATCATAGGCATATTACTCTTTGTAAAAGACTTCCGTTCTTGCTTCTAACTTCCTACTTTGTAATCTGTTTTTTGGACATGATGCTTGCGAGCAGAATCTCTTTGATGCAGGGACCTTAACATTTTGGATCCAGTTTTTAAGGTGTCAATCTTGGCTTAGTTGGTAGCACCCTTGCCTCAGAGTCAGAAGGTTGTGGGTTCAAGTCCCACTCCAGAGACTTGAGCACAAAAATCCATGCTGACACTCCAGTGTCGTCTTTCGGATGAGACGTTAAACTGAGGCCCCGTCTGCTCTCTCAGGTGGACGTAATAGATCCCTTGCACTATTTCGAAGAAGAGCAGGGGAGTTATCCCCGATGTCCTGGCCAATATTTATCCCTCAATCAACATCACTAAAACAGATTATCTCGTCATTATCACATTGCTGTTTGTGGGAGCTTGCTGTGCGCGAATTGGCTGCCGCGTTTCCTACAAGTGACTACACTTCAAAAAGTACTAAATTGGTTGTAAAGCGCTTTCAGACATCCGGTGGTCATGAAAGGCGTTATAGAAATGCAAGTCTTTCTTTTTAGTGGTAGCACTACTGTCTGAGTCAGAAGGTTGTGGGTTCAAAGAATCCCATATGAGGCTAAAATTGCTAGATCACTTAATCCACTTTTGCTAGGCTGTTTATGGACCTCAGCAATTGAATAAAGTGTTCATTGATCATCATACTGAGAGCAAAGCTTGAGAGCTTACAATAGGCATCCCAACATTTCAACTTAATTTCTTTCTTGTAATCACGCAGAGATATCCATTACTTTCTGCATAATCCACTGTTAATTTTGTGGGACCTCCCTCCCCCACCCCCATTCTGCCTGCTTTTGCTTGGACAGAAACTGTCAGTGTGGATGCTGGCCACCAATATGCTATCTGTTGTTACTGCGCAATGATGCTCTCACTGAAGGATTAGTTATTGTATTGTCAGCACTACAGGTTCAAAAAAAAACATTTTCAGTTATTGAGAAATTCTTTAATCAGTGCAATGTTATATGTAAACCAAAACAAAGGCTGTATTCTCCAACAATTAGTTTGGTTGAATACCCAGCAAAATACAGCGAGTGGCTTCTGTTAAACTGTGTATCCATTTAGCTTTTAGGCTATTAAAACAATATAGTCACTGAACCAAAATTAGCATTTCTGTGCTGTTGTCAGTCCAGTCCGACAATGACTGCAATGTACCGCACAGGCAGGCAGGAAAAAGGACTAATCGCCACATTTTTTTAAAAAAAATTATTTACAGAGTACAAGCCAAAACCCCTAGATTTCTGTGATAGTCTCCTTGGAAACTGAAGTAATTTTGGGAGGTTGTGTCCAATGTTCCCTTTAATTTTTTGGGGGGGTCCGCGGCCCCTTTAAGGGGCTGCACGGCCCATTCAAAATTCCACGCATGCGGAGTTTTTTCAATTTAAAAGCTGGCTCGCCAGCTGCACGGGATCCCTGGAGCACTGCGCGGCTTAAAGGGAACATCGTGGCCAATGTGGCTCCAGAAAAAGTCAGATTACATCTGAATCAACCAGGCCAACTTGGCAGAGAAAAAAAAGCTCTTGGAAGCTACCAGTTTATGAAAAGTGGGACACCAGAGGCAGAAGAAAATAGTAGAGTATTTAAGAAGAAAGAACTTGCAATTATATAACACCCATCATGACATCAGGAGGTCCTAAAGCACGTCACAGCACTTTTGAATGCTGAAGAGAAATGCAGCAGCCAATTTGCATTGTGCAAGGCCCTGCAAACAGCAATGAGATAATGTCCAGAAAATCCACTTTAGTGATGTTGGTTGAGAGGTAATTGTTGGTCAGGACACTGGGAGAACTTCCTTGAATAGTGCCATGGGATCTTTTACATACACCCGAGTGGGAAGATGGTGTCTTGGCTTAACATCTGATCTGATACACGGCACCTCCAACAGCGCAGCACTCCCTCAGTACTACACTGGAAGTGTCAGCCTAGATTATACGTTCAAGTCTCTAGATTGGGGCTCGAACCCATGTCCTTCTGATTCAGAAGTGTGAGTGCTACCACTGCGCCAAGGCTGACAATCTTGCAACAATTTTTTAAAAACACGGAAAAATATAACATAAATTTAATTTTGTAAAAATCATAAGATGGGGAGAAGAAGAGTAAATAGGGCAATTAAGGAAGTATAGGAAGAGCGGATAAAAAAAATTAAATACAATTTTAAAAGTTGACGAGTATTAAGGTCCTAATTTTAGCAGTAAAATGTATTACAGTAATAAAGCTACACCTGATAAAGAGCTTCACTCTTACTCTAATTTAACTTTAGTTTAAGCTTCATGTCACTTGTGCTGAAATGTCAAAATAGTTGATGGCTCTGACAGCTTAGCATTACCTGGAAATGCTGGTGTTCTAAGGTTTAAAGGCTTACAGCAGACAAGTTAAAAACATAAATTTACATTTCCAGCTTTGGCCAAGTTTCTAGTAGAATACAAAAAGACACTAACCTGCACAAAGGCAACTGTGACCACAATTAGTATAGCCTTTCAGAGAGAAAAAAAGAGGTGCTATTAGTCCACATTATAATCATAATTACATAAGAACATAAGAATTAGGAGCAGGAGTAGGCCGTACAGCCCCTTGTGCCTGCTCCGCCATTCAATAAGATCATGGCTGATCCTTGACATCAACTTCACTTTCCCGCCCGATCCCATATCCCTTGATTACCCGAGAGTCCAAAAATCTATCGATCTTAGCCTTGAATATACTCAACGATTCAGCATCCAGAGCCCTTTGGGGGCAGAGAATTCCAAAGATTCACAACCGTCCGAGTGAAGAAATTCCTCCTCATCTCAGTCTTAAATGGCCGTCCCCTTATCCTGAGTCTATGCCCCCCAGTTCTAGAATAATTAATTTTCTACAGGAAAAGAATACCAGGAGGTTGACAATTAGCCATTCATTTAGTGGAAAACGATAACAATGATGACATGAAGTACTTTGATGACCCTATATAATTACTATATACATAATAAAATTATTGTGTAGGAAAACAGATTAATGATCCTACTAAGCAAAACAACAACAGAACAGTAATATTACTGAGATTAAGCTTCGTACTCTGATAAAATCAAAATTATAGAATGTGACTGTGGGCCAAATCTTGTTGGAAAAATAACACGAGTTCACGACGCACGGCATTATTAGCGCAGACAGTGACCAGCAAGGTCAGGGGAAGAAGAGCTATGCCGTGAGTTGCGAATCTCCATAACCTGCTCGCCGATTTACGCCGCTCCGCCATTTGCCTCGCACAAACAGCAGCTCGCCCTCAACCTCCCCGATATTTTGAAGAAATTGCTGGATTTGCACCTTAATTGCCCATTAAACTCGCCGCAGAAAATTAGGGCTCATAATTAACAGCGTAAGTACCGTTAATGGCACGATAATTGTTAATGCAATGCCAATCAACCTCTCTGGCCCAGAAAGGGAACTTTTTAAACTGTTCAATCTCATTCCTGCATGTAGTAGATTCTTCTTAGAGATATAAACATGTTTTTAAAAAGTTCCTTACTTTTCCTTTGTCTCTTTTTTCCTCTCTCGCTCTTAATCCAATGTGTCCTTCCCTCTCTTTATTTCTCTATCTGTACCTGATTTGACTCTAATTCGCCCTATTTTCTTCTCAGTCGTTTCTAGACTGTTGGTCCTGTCATTCACCAAGGTCCCAGATGCCCTGTTATCAGCTTGCACTTACAGCGGAAATTATTTTCGAGCTGAAGGGTGCAGGAAAAAGTCTAACAGCATGCCCCTCGAGATGCCCCGCTTCAGCAAGATTTCACCCTGTATTTTTCTATATTTAAACTATAAATGTTTAGATTTAATTTAATTACATTTTTTGAGCCACGTTTGGTTCCCAATGTGTATAGGATACGTAAACGAACATCCATATCTTACCACTGTAATGCTGACTGCATCATCCAGCTGGCGCATTAAAACACTGATAACAGCCGAAGCCAGAAGGAGCATGATAAGAGGATTTTTGAACTGCAAAAACAATGAAAAAGCTTAATAAAACATTCCTAACAGACCTCTGCACCACTATTTTATGATGAAACAATATTTCTAATGATGAAACATCACTATCAGGAACAAGATCACAGTCTCACTGACAAATATCAAACCCTATAAAAAAAGATAGTTGCTGGAACTGTAATTCAGTTTGAACACATTGTATTCTCTGCTTCTACAGGTAATGAGCCTGGCCGGAAATGCACATAGTATTTTGCAAAAACAGATGGTTGTACTGAAACGGATTTTAATGTCTTTTGTACACGTTTTTCTTCAATCTCACTGAAAGCAGACAGAGTTAAACTAGGTGAGTCAATGCATGGTGCACATCAATTAGCTGCTTGATTCTGCAGTAAGGCAAACACACAGCAATAATTATGATCAGATTTGTTTAGTTTAATCACGAGAACTTGTCTTTGCATGAGACACAATGAACGTGCAATGCTATCCCACTTCGCTGAGCCATGTTGCATAACTTCAACGAGAATAACCCCTCTGTATTCTGCCCTATAGCCGCAGAGCAGAACCACTTCTTCCTGCTGTCTTCTGCCTTCCACAGCCTTTTGATGCCTGACCGCGTGTGCAGCATCCTGCTTACAAATGTCAAACTGCCTTTTTGATGGATGATTCCATTTTATTATCAACTGTTCACAGTCAGAAACAGATATTAAAAAATGTTCAACGCAATGGGTATGAAGTGCTCGTCAACTCTGGAGACATAGAAACATAGAAGATAGGAGCAGGAGTAGGCCATTCGGCCCCTCTAACCTGCTCCGCCATTCAATGCGATCATGGCTGATCATCCAAATTCAGAACCCTGTCCCTGCTTTCTCCCCATATCCCTTGATCCCTTTAGCCTTAAGAAATATATCCAACTCCTTCTTGAATATATTTAATGAATTGGCCTCTACTGCCTTCTGTGGTAGAGAATTCCACAGGTTCACCACTCTCTGGGTGAAGAAATTCCTCCTCATTTCTATCCTAAATGGCTTACCCCTTATCCTTAGACTGTGACCCCTGGTTCTGGACTCCCCGGCCATTGGGAACATCCTTCCTGCATCTAGTCTGTCCAGTCCTGTCAGAATTTTGTAAGTTTCAATGAGATCCCCTCTCATTCTTCTAAACTCCAGCGAGTATAAGCCTAATCGACCCAATCTCTCCTCATACGTCATTCCTGCCATCCCAGGTTATCAGCCTGGTGAATCTTCGCTGAACTCCTTCCATGGCAAGAACCTCCTTCCTCAGATAAGGCGACCAAAACTGCACACAATACTCAAGATGTGGTCTCACCAAGGCCCTGTACAACTGCAGCAAGACATCCTTGTTCCTGTACTCAAACCCTCTCGCTACGAAGGCCAACATACCATTTGCCTTCCTAACCACCTGCTGCACCTGCATGCTTACCTTCAGCGACTGGTGCACAAGGACACCCAGGTCTCGTTGCACTTCCCCTTCTCCCAATCTATTGCCATTCAGATAATAATCTGCCTTCCTGTTTTTGACACCTCGCATTTATCCACGTTATATTGCATCTGCCATGCTTCTGCCCAAATCATCCTGGAGTTTCTCGGCATCCTCCTTACAGCACACACGCCCACCCAGCTTTGTGTCGTCTGCAAACTTGGAGATATTACATCTAGTTCCCTTGTCTAGATCATTAATATATATTGTGAATAGCTGGGGTCCAAGGCACCGATCCCTGCGGTACCCCACTAGTCACTGCCTGCCACTCGGAAAAAGACCCGTTTATTCCAACTCTTTGCTTTCTGTCTGCCAACCAGTTCTCTATCCAAGTCAATACCTTGCCCCCAATCCCATGTGCCTTAACTTTACACGCTAATCTCTTGTGCAGGACCTTATCGAAAGCCTTTTGAAAGTCCAAACACACCACATCCACTGATTCTCCCTTATCTATTTTACCAGTTACATCCTCAAAAAATTCCAGTAGATTAGTCAAGCACGATTTACCTTTTGTAAATCCATGATGACTTTGCCCGATCCTGTCACTGTTTTCCAAGTGCTCTGCTATTACATCTTTTATAATGGACTCTAGCATTTTCCCCACTACCGATGTCAGGCTTACCTGTAATTCCCCGTTTTCTCTCTACCACCTTTTTTGAATAGTGGGGTAACATTAGCTACCCTCCAATCCATGGGTATTGTTCCAGATTCCATCGAATGTTGGAAGATGATCAGCAATGCATCTACTATTTCTAGGGCCACTTCCTTAAGTACCCTAGGATGTAGATTATCAGGCCCTGGGGATTTATCGGCCTTCAATCCCGTCAATTTCCCAAACACCATTTCCCTACAAATACTGATTTCATTCAGTTCCTCCCTTTCATCAGACCCTATGTTCCCCGACATCTCTGGGAGGTTATTTGTGTCCTCCTTTGTGAAGACAGAACCAAAATATGTATTTAATTGGTCTGCCATTTCTTTGTTCCCCATTATAAGTTCCCCTGATTCTGACTGCAAGGGACCTACGCTTGACTTCACCAATCTTTTTCTCTTCACATATCTATAAAAGCTTTTACAGTCAGTTTTTATGTTCCCTGCAAGCTTCCTCTCATATTCTATTTTCCCCTTCTTAATTAATCCCTTTGTCCTCCTTTGTTGAATCCTAAACTGCTCCCAATCCTCAGGTTTACAGCTTTTTCTGGCCAATTTATATGTCCTCTCCTTGGATCTTATGCTATCCCTAATTTCCCTTGTTAGCCACGGTTGTCACCTTTTTTGTTTTATTCTTATGCCAGACTGGGATGAACAAATTCTGTAGTTCATCCATGCGGTCTTTGAATGTTTGCCATTGCCTATCCACCGTCAACCCTTTGAGTGACAATCCCCAATCAATCCTACCCAACTCGCGCCTCATACCATCGTAGTTTCCTTTATTTAAATTCAGGACCCTAGTCTCTGAGTCAACAAGCCATTAAATTGCTTTGTTGTTTTAGTCTCTGGGGAAAAAAAAACTACCGATCAGTATATTAGCTACCTTTCGCCTGCCTTTGGATTCACAGCCCCGCATGGGGCTGTCCTGCAAAACTAAACCATTCCACATTTTATAGAATTCATTCATAGAAATTCATAGAATTCATAGAAACATACAGCACAGAAGGAGGCCATTCGTACCTGAGCTGGTTCTTTGAAAGAGCAGCCGTGTTTAGTCCCACACCCCCGCTCTTTGCCCGTAACCCTGAAAGTTGCTCATCCTCAAGTACCTGTCCAACTCCCTTTTAAAATTATTTATGGAATCAGCTTCCAACACCTTTTCAGGTACAGCGTTCCTGATCCCAACAACTCAGTGAAAAAGAGAGTTGTCGAGATTTGGAACATTCTACCTTTTTAAAAGCATTTAAATCTGGAAATACAGACCAAGAATCCTTAAACGGTACAAGACCCCTGTGATCAAAAGGGCCAACTATGCACACACAACAATCCTATGAATTTAAACGGCACGAGGGTACAATATTGGTCTAATGGTAAACTACAGAGCCAGATAAGTAATCACAAAAAAGGCCAAAACTAAAGCTGACTGGGCAGGTGAATATCTACAAAATGGAATGCATCTCCAAGAGTTCTTGAAACCTGAAAAATAATTTAATAGAAGCAAACAAGTCCTACAAAAGAACAAAATCAGGTATAGCACACAACAGCATGCTTGCCAACACATGCAGACAACTTAACTGTATAAAACACAAGTTAGGCCACAGCTAGAGTACTGCGTGCAGTTCTGGCCACCACATTGCAGGAAAGATGTGATTGCACTGGAGAGGGTACAGAGGAGATTTACGAGGATGTTGCCAGGACTAGCGAATTTTAGCTAAGAGAAAAGATTGGAGAGGTTGGGGTTGTTTTCTTTGGAACATAGGAGGCTGAGGGGAGACTTAATTGAGGTCATATAAAATTATGAGGGGACTAGATAGAGTGAATAGGAAGGATCTGTTTCCCTTAGCAGAGAGGTCAATAACCAGGGGGCATAGATTTAAAGTCATTGGTAGAAGGATTTGAGGGGAATTGAGGAGAACTTTTTTCACCCAGAGGGTGGTGGGGGTCTTGAACTCACCGCCTGAAAGGGTGGTAGAGGCAGACACCCTCATCACATTTAAAGAGTACTTGGATATGCACTTGAAGTGCTGCAACCTACAGGGCTACGGACCAAGAGTTGGAAAGTGGGATCAGGCTGGAGAGCTCTTTTTCGGCCGGCACAGACACGATGGGCTGAATGGCCTCCTTCTGTGTCAGAAATTTCCATGATTCTATGATCACCACCCTTCATTTCGGTTTGAGACACAGGGCATTTCCTATATTCCCAAGGGTTCCTACATCAAGTTCCCCAATTTTGACGGGAGCAACAAAATAGGGTAGCAAACATGATCACAGCAATGAATCATCATAAGCCATCTGAAAAGAGTGGATAGATGAAGGGGGGAAAAAACAGACAGTGCAAGAATTTTGCAATGCTCCTCTGGACAGCTCCAGCAAGATGCCCAAACAATGCAACCCAAGCAAGTAGCCCAAAAGCCTCAACAGACCAAGTACACATTTACAAACCAGAAACCATCATGTACAGAACCCAAGTATAATAGCATAGATCAGCAAAAGAAACACGTCTAAGCAAAAAATCCTCTCTGCCTCCACTGCATCAAAAGTTATCAGAGTGTACACATGACTATGTGTAATGGATATACAAATATAAAATGAATTACATTAGCCACATCTGAACAGATGGAGCCAAGTTTAAAGCACTACCAAAGGAAGCATTAGGAGACGGAAAGGCTCCCCGACTGAGTTCTATTCCATTCTAAACCACAAGCATAAAAGGGACTAAAACAACTGTAGTTATCAGAATATAAAAGGGTACCCAAGGTATTCTAGCTCCTATTACAACCTGTTCCAACTGATTGTAGCAAGGCAAAGACCTGGCTACAATGAAGCTTCTTTAGAACCCTCTCTCTTCAGTAAAAAAAATGCAAATATGGAGTCAGCAAGACAAAGGTTCAAGAGGGTAACCCCTACACCCACCCAACCTAAGTATGGTCTATTGGATACTTCCTTTAGGAGGAAATAAAGAGAGAGCTATCCTTTCCTTCCTCCCAGGCTCTCCCCAAAGTACACAACCTCAAACAGCAACACTAAATTAACTGTGTAACACTCTGGCAAGCCACTTACATAAGCTAAAAAAGGAACAATTCTCTTCAGATATCTAACAATGAATTAATAATTTGCTGTACTAGAGCTCAATACGATGAAAATAGCTATAACCAGGTAGAGTTCTAGCCTATAACTTCAAATGCCAGCAAGCAAATGAGACCATCCTTGAATAGATTTAAATATGAAGATAAGAATTTGGAATTTGAGGCATTACGGACCGGGAGTCAATGTACGTCAATAAGGACATGGGTGTTAGGTAGGCGGGACTTGGTGCGGGATAGGATACAGACAGCAGAGTTTCAGAAGAGTTGAGGTTTACGGAGGCTGGAAGATGGAAGGCCAACAAGGAGAAAATTGGAATAATCGAGTCTGGAGGTAACAAAGGCATGGATGAGGGTTTCATTAGCTGATGTGATAAGGTAGGGGTAAGGAGGTAGGTATGTTACAGAGGTGGAATTGGCAGCTCATCAAAGACTGGATATCGAACAAGTAGTCCAACAACATGGAGGTGGTGGGAGAGGTAGAGCTGGGTTTCGTCAACGTCCATGTGGAAGCTGACCCCATGTCAGTGGATAATGTTGCCAAGGGGAAGCAAATAGATGAGGAAAGCGCAAGGATAGATCGTTCAGGGACTCTGGAGGTAGCATTGCGGAGCCAAGAAGAAAAGCCATTGAAGATTCTCTGGCTGTGATGAGCAAGAGTAGAAAGCCATTGCCCTCTGGAACAATTTAGCATCATAGAATCATAGAATAGTACAGCACAGAGGAGGCCATTCGACCCATAGAGTCTGTACCGGCTCTTTCGAAGAGCAATCCAGTTAGTCCCACTCCCCCGCTCTTTCCCCATACCCCTGCAATTTTTTCTCCTTCAAGTATTTATTCAATTCCCTTTCGAAGGCTACTATTGAATCTGTATCCACCACCCTATCAGGCAGTGCATTCCAAATCCTAACCACTCGCTGCGTAAAACATTTTTCCTCATGTCGCCTCTGGTTCTTTTGCCAATCACCTTAAATCTGTGCCCTCTGGTTATCGACCCTTCAGCCACTGGAAACAGTTTCTCTTTATTTACTCTAACTAAATCCTTCATGATTTTAAACACCTCTATCAAATCTCCTCTTAGTCTTCTCAGCTCCAAGGAGAACAACCCCAGCTTCTCGAGACTAACCATGCAACTGTAATCACTCATCGTTGGAACCATTCTAGTAAATCTCTTCTGTACCCTCTCCAAAGCCTTCACGTCCGTCCTAAAGTGTGGTGTCCAGAATTGGACACAATACTCCAGCTGGGGCCGAAATTTTTTTTTAAAATGATTTGTTTTTATGGGATGCGGGCGTCGCTGGCAAGGCTAGCATTTATTGCCCATCCCTAATTGCCCTCGAGAAGGTGGTGGTGAGCCGGCTTCTTGAACCGCTGCAGTCTGTGTGGTGAAGGTACTCCCACAGTGCTATTAGGGAGGGAGTTCCAGGATTTTGACCCAGCGACGATGAAGGAACGGTGATACACTTCTAAGTCAGGATGGTGTGTGACTTGGAGGTGGTGGTATTCCCATGCGCCTGCTGCCCTTGTCCTTGTCCTTCAAGGTGGAAGAGGTCGCGGGTTTGGGAGGTGCTGCCTTGGCGAGTTGCTGCAGTGCATCCTGTAGATGGTACACTGCAGCCATGGTACGCTGGTGGTGGAGGGAGTGAATGCTTAAGGTGGTGGATGGGGTGCTAATGAAGCGGGCTGCTTTGTCCTGGATGTCGAGCTTCTAGTGTTGTTGGAGCTGCACTCATCCAGGCAAGTGGAGAGTATTCCATCACACTCCTTACTTGTGCCTTGTAGATGGTGGAAAGGCTTTGGGGAGTCAGGAGGTGAGACACTCGCCGCAGAATACCCAGCCTCTGACCTGCTCTTGTTGCCACAGTATGTGTGTGGCTGGTCCAGTTACGTTTCTGGTCAATGGTGATCCCCCAGGATGTTGATGGTGGGGGATTCGGCGATGGTAATGCCGTTGAATGTCAAGGGCCGGTGGTTAGAGTCTCGCTTGCTGGAGATAGTCATTGCCTGGCACTTCTGTGGTGCAAATGTTACCTGCCACTTATCAGCCCAAGCCTGAACGTCGTCCAGGTCTTGTTGCATACAGGCATGGACCGCTTCATTATCTGAGGAGTTGTGAATGGCGCTGAACAGCAAACATCCCCATTTCTGACCTTATGTTGGAGGGAAGGTCATTGATAAAGCAGCTGAAGATGGTTGGGCCTAGGACACTGCCCTGAGGAACTCCTGCAGCGATGTCCTGGGGCTGTGATGATTGACCTCCAACCACCACAACCATCTTCCTTTGTGCTAGGTATGACTCCAGCCAGTGGAGCGTTTCCCCCCCCCCCCCCCCCCCCCCCCGATTCCCATTGACTTCAGTTTTACTAGGGCTCCTTGATACCACACTCAGTCAAATGCTGCCTTGATGTCAAGGGCAGTCACTCTCACCTCACCTCTGGAATTCAGCTCCTTTGTCCATGTTTGGACCAAGGCTTTATTGAGGTCTGGAGCCAAGTGGTCTTGGCAGAACCCACACTGGGCATCAGTGAGCAGGTTATTGGTGAGTAAGTGCTGCTTGATAGCACTGTCGATGACACCTTCCATCACTTTGCTGATGATTGAGAGTAGACTGATGAGGCGGTAATTGGCCGGGTTGGATTTTTCCTGCTTTTTGTGGACAGGACATACCTGGGCAGTTTTCCATTGTCGGATAGATGTCAGGGTTGTAGCTGTACTGGAACAGCTTGGCTAGAGGCACGGCTAGTTCTGGAGCACAAGTCTTCAGCACGATAGCCGGGATGTTATCGGGGCCCATAGCCTTTGCTGTATCCAGTCCGCTCAGCCGTTTCTTGATATCACGTGGAGTGAATCGAATTGGCTGAAGACTGGCTTCTGTGATGGTGGGGACCTCAGGAGTAGGCTGATATGGATCATCCACTCGGCACTTCTGGCTGAAGATGGTTGCAAAAGCTTCAGCCTTGTGTTTTGCACTCACGTGCTGGGCTCCACCATCATTGAGGATGGGGATATTCCTGGAGCCTCCTCCTCCCTAGTTGCTTTCTGGTTCACCACATTCATGACTGGATGTGGCAGGACTGCAGAGCTATGATCTGATCCGTTGATTGTGGGATCGCTTAGCCCTGTCTATAGCATGCTGCTTCCGCTTTTTAGCATGCATGTAGTCTGTGTTGCAGCTTCCCCAGGTTGGCACCTCATTTTTAGGTACGCCTGGTGCTGCTCCAGGCATGCTCTTCTACACTCCTTGTTGAACCAGGGTTGGTCCCCTAGTGTTTTGTATAGGTTTAGCATAACTTCCTGGCTTTTGCACTCTATGCCTCTATTTATTGAAGTGTGTGATGAATATAGGTTCCCTGTAGCCCTTCAAAACAAAGATGGGCAAGTTCCTCTTGCCAGAGAAGGTGGAGAAATGGTGTTCATGGATGGGACATGCTTTTCTTTTGTGTGTGAGAGAGTTTAGAGAAGAGGCAAGAAAACTGATGCAACGCAGCAGGAGTTGGAACAGACAGCTGGAGCAACTAGTCCGCCATCAGCAGAATAGAGGACAAGGAGAGCAGAAACATTGGAATCAGGAGTAAGGGAGGCAGAAGGAAAGGAGGAGGCAATACAGACAGCCCTTAAGTCAGTACCGAAGTCCGGCTCTCTTGTTTCTGCTGTTGTGAGATTTCTGCATTAAGTGAAGAGCTGACTGTATAGCCCCACTTCTACTGCTCCCCTTTCTGGCACCAAATCTAAAATGCAATATTAGAATTTCTTTTTTTTTTTTTAAATACAGCAGGAGAAAAATTGTGATCACGAAAGCAGTAAGAACTCTGCCATAATTCACTCCAAAATATTATCTTAGAGTCTTTTTTATTTGCTCTTGGAACGTGGGAGATATTCCCTTTCATTTTTTGGGGGTACGCGGCCCCTTTAAGGTATACCGCACATGCGCACCATAGTTGTGGTGTGTACTCGTCAAGGCTTCTTTGGCAGCACCTCCCAAACCCGCAACTTCTACCACCTAGAAGGACAAGGGCAGCAGATGCATGGGAACACCACCACCTCCAAGTTCTCCTCCAAGTCACACACCATCCTGACTTGGAAGTATATCGCCATTCCTTCATCATCGCTGGGTCAAAATCCTGGAACTCCCTCCCTAACAGCACTATGGGAGTATCTTCGCCACACGGACTGCAGCGGTTCAAGAAGACGGCTCACCAACACCTTCTCAAGGGCAATTCGGGATGGGCAATAAATGCCGGCCTTGCCAGCGACGCCCAGATCACATGAATGAAAAAAAAGAGTAGCTGCGCATACAATGAAATGGTCATCATCTTATCATAAGAATTGTAGGACAGTCAGTTCTGAGTCGGGCCACTTGATGGGTCTGCAATCTGGGAAGTAGGGTCTTCTACCTTGCAAAGAAACATAACCATTTGTTTTGGTTGATCATGAAAGCAGCGTTGCCTTTGATTGCTGAAAAGCACAGATCACTTTGAGAGACCTGGAGAATGTTAATCAGCCCACAGACACTTGCAGTCAACCAGCTACAAACAGAAAAGGCAACTCACGGAGGCAGAAGTAGGTGTAAGAGCAGCACAGAATCAGGAGCAAAATCAGGCACCAAAATTCAGAGGCAGCACCTCTTGGTTACTGCAGAAGTCTCACACTCCTGCTCTCGTAAGATTTCAATATGAACCAAGAAGCTAACTGCATTGCCGCGGTCTCTCCTGCTCCCCACTCAAAACTTAATCATCTGGAGCTGTAAGATTTCTCTCCCACGGGTCATTTGCTCTGTTTTAGATACTTGAATAAATGTCTAATAAGCAAAAGTGACTTCAGTCACCCAGCCATTGCTGGGCCATTGTTATAGTGCAATTACTGGTGTGTCTAACCTGTAAAATATATTTTTTCCAAAGAGGTTCATCTTCACTGATTTCAAATTCATTCCATCCATGGTATGTCCGACGCCGAGAAATTTCCCCACTTTTTAGGCCGTTGTGAAGGTCGCCCTGTGGTAAGAAAAGGGGATGCTTAATAAATATAACAAAGATGAAACTGTGTTGGTGTCATCACGCAGTCAGCGCTGAAGCAATGCGCAGCTACCACCCCAACTGTAATGAATGGAAAACAATGACATTTTATACAAATCAAAAAAGCTAGTTGGCTTTCACTGTGAACTTTGAACAAGTTTCCTCCATTTTAGATTTAAAATGTATTTGTCTTCTCTTTCAAGCTCTTTTGCACCATTTACCACTTGCTGGCTGAGTGCGCGAAGAGGTTACATTCACTCTGCTAATGCAGGGCTTGGGTTGGTCACTCGGAGGTGCGAAGAGCATGGCTGGGAGTGAATCACCCAACAATTTTCACTTCTTCCAGAAACTCATCCTGTCTGTAATTCCAGAATACGGGCCAGCATGTTACTGCACCATAGGAACAGCAGGAGGCCATTCAGCCCCTCGAGCCCATTCTGCCATTCAATTAGATCATGGCTGATCTGTAGATAAAATCCATTTACCTACCATTGATCCAAATCACTTGATACTCTTACCTAATAAAAATCAGTCGATCTCAGTCTTGAAAATTTCAATTGATTCAGCAATCACAGCTTTATGGGCGCGGGAATTCCAGATTTCCACTACCCTTTATGTGAAAACCTGCTTCTCGATTTCAATCCTAAATAGCCGAGCTCTAATTTTAAGATTAGGCCCTCTATTACCAGATTTCTGCACCAGAGGAAATAGTTTCTCTGTATCTATCAAATCCTTTTATCATTTAAAATACTTCAATTAGATCAGCCCCCTCAACCTTCTAACTCAAGTTTATGCAACCCGTCCTCATAATTTAACTCTAAGCTCTGGTATCATTGCGGTGAATCGGCACTGTACCCCCCTCCAAGGCCAAAATATTCTTCCTGAGGTGCGGTACCCAGAACTGAACACAGTACTCCAGATGCGGTCTGTCCAACTCAAGAATCACTTCCTCACTTTTTTATTCCAGCCCCCTTGAGATAAAGGGCAACATTCAATTAGCCTCTTCGATTACTTTTTGCGCCTGTGCACTAGTGGGCCAAACAAACTAGGAGCAGCATTCCCTATAAGGTGTGTGCACCTCTCTGCTGGTCCTGCATAGCCCGGGACCGGTTTTTTCAACCAATGGGCCGCACTGCCCCTTAAAGGAGCCGCGCACCCCCCAAAAAAGAGGGAACATTGACCGGGAGGTTCCCAAATTTCCCAGATTCAATTCCTGGTCTGTGCTGAGCTCATCTCAACTGCAGAGGGAATTGGCACAACAACTGATGTCAGTATCTGTGAGAATGAATGGGAGTGGAAAAGGCCTTGAACTTGGGCTCTTGCGTCTGATAATTATCAAATGATCCTTTCCGGAAAACGCATACATATGAATATCAGTTTAAGATTAATCAGTCTAGGCTCTAAAGCCCTGCACTGCTGTATAACTGGTTAATACTGTCCAGGCTCAAACATGAAGAATGGCCACTTGGACAAGACCACCAGAGAGGGCTACTGGTGATTCACCAGCTTAAAGAGAAGTGTCGGGGAAGAGGGATTGGAGCTATCAAATGTAAATATAGGTTTGCACTGCTGAAGAGAAATGGATTAGGTCACAAGAGTAGCTTCGTATCCTAACAAAACCACAGAATATTAAAGAAAATTATTTCTAAACATCTTTTTGCATTGCTCATGAATTTAACCACCATATCACTCAATAAATGTTCTTTGTTACTCAACAATTACTCTGATCCGTTTCAAGCAATCTTTCACAACCAGAGTTCCCTGTAATTTTTTTTTGGCCTTTAAGGGGCTGCGCCGAACATTCAAAATACTGCGCATGCGCAGTTTTTACGCTGAAATGCTGACTGCGCGGGTTTCCCTGGAGTGCTGCACGTCCGCACAGCTTACAGGGAACATTGTTCAGAACCACAATTTTTTTGAGCAAATAAAGCAAAAGATGTCTTTCTGAAGAGTTCCTCAATATTCAAAATGGATCACATTTCAAAGGTGATTGTTATTAAGCAACCTACACTATAATAGAAACACTATTTTTGCTGTATAAATTAAGTTCAATGTTCAATACTTCATCAACATAGTTGGTTAAAGCCCGTATGAAAATGACCCTTTAAATGAAAACACAGAATCCACCCTCTCCCTCCTACCCACCCCAACACCCATCCCACAGTCACATGCACCTTACCTGCAAAATGCTAGCAACTTCATCAACAGGTAGCTCACTTGCCCTTTTTGATGACAGTACTGGAATCATTATTTCATTTTCACTGTGGTATACCTCCTCAGATCTCGGAACCTATAGTACCAGAGACAAAAAGACACTGAATTGTAGTGGAAATTACCTATCCAGATAAAAGAACGTAACCAAGTAGAGTACCCACTTTAGAGAATACACAATGACACAGCTAACATCTGTGCACCCATCTGGCAAACTACCAATGTGAAGACTGTAGATGTTAACAATGTTGAACGTTCAATGATTTTAAAAGATAAACATGATTATTTCCCCTTCAACTCAAATTTATTGCGAAACATTCGAAGCAAGGAATATCACAGAACCGAGCCCAGACAGGCCAACTAAAAGACTGCAGGCTGACAATTCAATGCAGTACTGAAGGAGTGCTGCAGTATCAAAAGTGCCATCTTTTGGATGAGATGTTAAGTGGGCTTAAAGGACCCATGGCACTATTTGAAGATTTACTTGTACTTCTTACAATTTAGTAAACTGTATTCGCTGCTCACGATGCTGTCTCCTCTACATTGGGGAGACCAAACGTAGATTGAGTGACCGCTTAGCGGAACACCTCCGTTCAGTCCACAAGCGAGACCCCAAGCTTCCGGTCGCCTGTCATTTGAATTCTCCACTCCATTCCCACCTCTCTCTCCTCGGCCTCCTACACCGTTCCAATGAAGCTCAACTTAAGCTCAAGGAACACCACCTTATCTTTCGATTAGGCACTTTACAGCCTTCCCTTTGGTTATTTCCTCTCCTCCCCCTTTCCCAACAACAACTTGTATTTATATAGCGCCTTTAATGTAGTAAAACGTCCCAAGGCGCTTCACAGGAGTATTATAAGACAAAAAATTTGACACCGAGCCACATAAGGAGAAATTAGGGCAGATGACCAATAGCTTAGTCAAAGAGGTAGGTTTTAAGGAGCGTCTTAAAGGAGGACAGAGGTGTAAAGAGGCAGAGAGGTTTAGGGAGGGAATTCCAGAGCTTAGGCAACAGAAGGCACGGCAACCAATGGTTGAGTGATTATAATCAGGGATGCTCAAGAGGGCAGAATTAGAGGAGCACAGATATCTCTGGGAGTTGTGGGGCTGGAGGAGATTAGAGATAGAGAGGGGCGAAGCCATGGAGTGATTTGAAAACAAGGATGAGAATTTTGAAATCAAGGCGTTGCTTAACCAGGAGCCAACGTAGGTCAGCGAGCACAGAGGTGATGGGTGAACGGGACTTGGTGAGAGTTAGGATACAGGCAGCCGAGTTTTGGATGACCTCAAGTTTACATAGGGTAGAACGTGGGAGGCCAGCCAGGAGTGCATTGGAATAGTCCAAAAATGTGTGGGTTAGGTCGATTTGGCTATGATAAATTGACCCTTAGTGTTAGGGGGGATTAAATATGTGGGGTTATGGGGATAGGATGGGATATGTTAGGGGGAATTAAATACGTGGGGTTACGGGGGTAGGGTGGGATATGTGTACTGTGGGGATTAAAGCAGGGACAGGGTACTGGATTTGGATGATCAGCCATGATCGTATTGAATGGCGGAGCAGGCTCGACGGGCCGAATGGCCTACTCCTGCTCCTAGATTCTATGTTTCTATGTTTCTATGTTTAGTCAAGTCTAGAGGAAACAAAGACATGGACGAAGGTTTCAGCAGCGGATGAGCTGAGGCAAGGGCAGAGACAGGCAATGTTATGGAGGTGGAAATAGGCAGTCTTAGTTATGCCGCAGCTATGTGGTCGGAAGCTCATTTCAGGGTCAAATATTACACCATGGTTGCGAACATTGTGGTTCAGCCTCACACAGATGTTAGGGAGAGGGATGGAGTCAGTGAAAGAAAGACTTGCATTTATATAGCGCCTTTCACGGCCACCAGTTGTCTCAAAACGCTTTACAGCCAACGAAGTACTTTTGAAGTGGAGTCACTGTTGTAATGTGGGAAACTGGTTGTGAAAGATTGCCTTAGGGGCTAGGGAACAGAGTTTCCCTGCCTCTGCACTTGCTCAAAACCGGTTATATCTCTAACATTTCGCAGGATGCTGAGTATTTCCAGCATTTTCTGCTTTTATTTCCAATTTCCAGCATCCACAGTATTTTGCTTTTGTCTTTGAAAGTGCTTTGAGGCATCCTGAGATTGTGAAAGGTGCTATGTAAATGCAAGTTCTGCCTTTCTTTCTGAACCATAAGCAGATTCCTTCAATTGATGATGTAGCCAGAATTCCATGGTATAGCAAAGGCGGAGCCTGCAACTACTGACTCGGAAACTATACCAGTTTTGCTCGTTCTTCAGTCTTCTCAAAGTTATGAGCAGAAACAGTAAACAACTTGGCGAGCACTCTATTGCGGGTGAATGAGTGGCATCCTATCATTTGAGCAGCTGCTTTAATCAAATTCGACTGTTATTGTAACAGTAAAGACCAACGTCCCAATAGAGAATAAAAGTGTACTTTATATACACACCTAGATTTGGCAAAGAGGATTTGTTAAAAGCCTTCACAAGAACCTGTCTGTTTGTGGGAGCACAATGCACTAAGACACACAGAATACATTCACTGCTCCATTAAAGCTACTAAACTCCTACCATTATTAGTCCATTGGGAACTGTCTAGTCAAATTTGAGCTTACAACATTCAGACTGAATTTTCAAGTGCAGTGATCTAATGCATTACAGATTACTCGACCCCAACGCAGCTACTGTTCGATATTCTAGCTAGCAACAAAAAAGACAAAATTGTGTCATTTAACTCAAAGCCACACCAGTCCTTAGTTTGACAGAAATAAAATCTAAAGATGCTCCATCTAGCAGAACATGTTGCAGTTACATCCAACCATGTACAAGGTTGCATTTCGGTGAACATTAGATACATAGATACATAGATACATAGAAGATAGGAGCAGGAGTAGGCCATCCGGCCCTTCGAGCCTGCTCCGCCATTTAATGAGATCATGGCTGATCCTCCAATTCAGTATCCCGTCCCCGCCTTCTCTCCGTAACCCTTAACCCCTTTTGCCTGTAGAAATACATCTAATTCCCTCTTAAATATATTTAATGAGCTGGCATACACTGCCCTCTGTGGCAATGAGTTCCACAGGTTCACCACCCTCTGAGTGAAGAAATTCCCCCTCATTTCTGTCCTAAATGGTTTAGCCCTTATCCTTAAATTATGTCCTCTAGTTCTGTTCTCACCCGCCAAGGGAAACATTCCTTCTGCATCTAGTCTGTCTAGACCTGTCAGAATTTTATACACTTCTATGAGGTCCCCTCTCAATCTTCTAAACTCCAGTGTGTACATCCCTAAACTACATAGTCTCTCCTCATAGGTCAATCCCGCCATTCCTGGTATCAGCCTGGTGAATCGCCGCTGCACCCCCTCCATGGCAAGAACATCTTTCCTCAGATGAGGCGACCAAAACTGTACACAGTACTCGAGGTGTGGTCTCACCAGTGCCCTGTACAGCTGCAGCAAGGTATCCCTGTTCCTGTATTCCAACCCTTTTGCTATGAAGGCCAGCATACCGTTTGCCTTCTTGATCGCCTGTTGCACCTGCATGCTCGCCTTCAGTGACTGGTGTACAAGAACACCCAGGTCTCTCTGTACTTCCCCCTCTCCCAATTTATTGCCATTTAAATAATAATTTGCCCTCCCGTTCCTGCACCCAAGGTGGATAACTTCGCACTTGTCCACATTATAGTGCATCTGCCATTTATCCGCCCAATCACCCAGTCTGTCCAAATCGCTCTGGAGCTTCCTGGTCTCCTCCTCTGAGCCCACCCCCCCCTCCTAGTTTAGTGTCGTCTGCAAATTTGGAAATGCTGCATCCGACTCCCTGATCCAGGTCATTAATGTAAATTGTGAACAGCTGGGGACCCAGGACAGATCCCTGTGGTACCCCACTTGTTACTGCCTGCCATTCAGAAAATGAGCCGTTTATTCCAACTCTCTGTTTTCTATCTGACAGCCAGTTCTCTATCCACGTCAATACTTTCCCCTTTATCCCATGAGCTTCAATTTTCCCTGCTAATCTTTTATGTGGGACCTTATCGAAGGCCTTTTGGAAGTCCAGGTACACCACATCTACTGGCTCTCCCCCATCTATTTTACCAGTTACTCCCTCAAAAAATTCCAATAGATTAGTCAAGCACGATTTACCCTTTGTAAATCCATGTTGACTCTGTCCTATCCTGTCCCCATTTGCTAAGTGCTCCGCTATTTCATCCTTAATGATGGACTCCAGCATTTTGCCCACAACTGATGTAAGGCTTACAGGTCTGTAATTACCTGCTTTTTGCCTACCCCCCTTTTTGAATAGTGGGGTAACGTTAGCTACCCTCCAATCCATGGGCACTGTTCCCGAGTCTAATGAATTCTGAAAAATCATACTTAGTGCATCCGCTATCTCTAGGGCCACCTCCTTCAGCACCCTAGGATGCATGTTATCAGGCCCTGGGGATTTGTCCGCCTTCAATCCCTTTAGCTTCCTTAACACCATATCCTTAGAGATATTGACTTGCGTCAGTTCCTTTCGTTTCGTACATTACAACAGTGACTACACATCAAAAGTACTTAATTGGCTGTAAAGCGCTTTGGGACGTCCTGAAGCTGTGACAGGTGCTGTATGAATGCAAGTCTTTCTTTTTTTCTTTTTTAAATAAAAGCAAAAATGCATTAAATGTGTCCAAATAGCTAAAGGGATCATACAAGTTCATTGATTCTTTAAAGCTATTTTAACACCATGGCGAAGGTTATTATTGTAATTGTAAATCTGAAACTGAACGCCACCCACCTTTTTCGAGAGCAGGCAAAATGAACTTTGGAAAGTACATGGTTTCACTTTGGGGCCAAATTTACTGGCAGAGTTTGAACACTTGAGATTTTTAATACATCATCTCTTCTGTTAGCACAAAGAACAAATCTAATAGCGGCGCCAGAAAGTTCAGCAGATCTGCAAATGTGGCAAGCATGGAAGAAAAAAAAAACTTGCATATAGCGCCTTTCACGATTTTAGGATGTCCCAAAGTGCTTTACAGCCAATGAAGTACTTTTCAAAGTGTAGTCACTTACTGTAATGTGGCAGGCAATTTGCGCACAGCAATGTGATAATGACCAAATAATCTGTTTTAGTGATGTTGATTGAGGAATAAATATTGGCCAGGACAGCAGGGATAACTTCCCTGCTCTTCTTCAAAATAGAGCCATAGAGTCTCTAATGTCCACCTGTGAGGGCAGACGGGGTCTCGGTTTAACGTCTCATCTGAAAGACAGCACCTCCGACAGTGCAGCACTCCCTCAGTACTGCACTGGGAGTGTCAGCCTAGATTTTGTGTGCTCAAGTCTCTGGAGTGGGACTTGAACCCACAACCTTCTGACTCAGAGGCGAGTGAGTTACCCACTGAGCCACGGCTGACACAGTTGGTTGAGAAGACCTATTTCCTGATTTACAAAGGAATGGCTCAAATTTGTGCACGCTTTTCTCAGAAACATTTACTTTTCCCCACTGTTTTTGGTATTCAGTAAAGGAGATGATTTTGTTGATATCCTCTTATCTACATACAATCTCAAAGTAAGTTATACGAAAGGTTAAGGCTCTACAATCCTCAAGAACAACTGAATCTGGATATAATGATCAATTCTGACGACCACAAATGGTGGCATACGCAACCAACAAGCCACTACAATGGCAGACAGCTATCCCACAACCTTCCAGCAATTTTCACTGTATTGTCCAGGGCAGATTGATTAGTACAACAACGTGCATTTATATAGCGCCTTTAACATAGTAAAACGTCACAAGGCACTTCACAGGAGCGTTATAAAACAAAATTTGACACCGAGCCACATGAGATATTGGGGCAGATGGCCAAAAGCTTGGTCAAAGAGGTAGGTTTTAAGGAGTGTCTTAAAGGAGGAAAAAGATGCGGAGAGGTTTAGGGAGGGAATTCCAGAGCTTCGGGCCTTGGCAGCTGAAGGCATGGCCCAAATGGTGGAGCGATTAAAATCGGGAATGCTCAAGAGGCCAGAATTGGAAGAGCGCAGATATCTCGGAGGGTTGTGGGGCTGGAGGAGATTACAGAGATGGGGGGGGGGGGGGGGGTTTGAGGCCATGGAGGGCTTTGAAAACAAGGATGAGAATTTTAAAATCGAGGAGTTGCTTAACTGGGTGCCAATGTAGGTCAGCGAGCACAGGGGGGATGGGTGAACGGGACTTGGTGCAAGTTAGGACACAGGCAGCAGAGTTTTGGATGACCTCAAGTTTACAGAGGGTGGAATGTGGGAGGCTGGCCAGGAGTGCGTTGGAATAGTCAAGTCTAGAGGTAACAAAGGCATGGATGAGTACAAACAGTATAAAAAGTAAAGCCTGCCATGGGTTTTGGAAATGGTGATTTGGGCACTATGTCCACATGATCACTACAAACTGCACTCACAAGAAGCAGATTATACTACATCCTAAAGTTAAAAATACACTTTAAAAAAATCAACACGATGGCCAGATTTGGCCTTGAACTCATGATCTTGTGACTCAGATGAGAACACTACCAAGTGAGCCAAGTCAACATTAATTGAATACTTTTATCCATTTATTCTGAGTAGTCAAGCTTTTTTTAATACAAACCATGTGTGTCTTTTTTTCCCCCAAGGGATGAATGATTTTTATTCAGTATCTACCAGACATAAGAGGAAAGTATGGAACTAATCAGTAAAGTATCGCATTGAAACATACAAGATTCTGAGGGGGACTGACAGGGTAGATGTTGAAAGGTTGTTTCCCCGTTTCCCCGGCTGGAGAGTCTAGAACTAGGCGTCATAGTCTCAGGATAAGGGGTTGGCCATTTAAGACCGAGATGAGGAGGAATTTCTTCACTCAGGGGGTTGTGAATCTTTGGAATTCTCTACCCCAGAGGGCTGTGGATGCTCAGGCATCGAGTATATTCAAGGCTGAGATCAATAGATTTTTGGACTCTAGGGGAATCAAGGGATATGGAGATCGGGCGGGAAAGTGGAGTTGAGGTCGAAGATCAGCCATGATCTTATTGAATGGCGGAGCAGGCTCGAGGGGCTGTATAGCTGACTCCTCTTCCTAATTCTTATGTTTAAAGAAAAATCACAGTAAGTCCATTTGTTTTGGTAACACAGTAACTCACACTACCTACACTTTTTAAAAAGGTGCTTATAAAGGTAGTCATGCACTCAAGCATGTTGGGTTGATCTGTCTGGCAGTAGCTCCAAAAAGGGATGTAGATCATTTATAGTTGTACAAATATAGGACGCATTTCAAATATTGTCAGAGAAGCCCCAACGTACTCAACCATTCTTTCTTTGCATCACTATATCAATTTCTTTTTACAACTCAACTTCTTAAGTATCTTTATGTATTTGGTTTGCAATTGATGAATCATTCTTTTAAACAGCAATGCAGAAAAGTCACAAAGTTTTATAGAAATTTGTCAAAGTCCAATGCCTTTTGAATATTAACCAAAATTGTTAAAGCCACCTTAACCGTGGTTATGAAACCCAGACCAACTCGGAGATACCTGGACCCAAATGGGTGGTGTAAATTTTCTAATCTAAATCAGACGGTACAAAAAACACGGCCATCACTCCGCTGACTACTCCCACATAACAGTTCCCCTACCCAACTTAGCACACACACAGCTTTTACTAAACTGACAGTTGATGATTACAGTAAAATAAAAATGGTAAACTGATGCACACAAACGGTTTTGTACTGTGAACTTGGTGTCAAAAAAACCTCACCAGAAAAAGTATGTGGAGTTAAAGACTGCTGTGCGGGAGGTTAAACTAAGATAGGAGTAGCTGCACCTATATTTTTTTCACTAGCCTATCGGCCGTGGAACTCTCCCACACATTAACTTTATCTCCAAACCAGAATCCCACACCGTTAATTAAAAAGGTAATCATTGCTGTTGCCCTTGATCTTCTCTACCTTGCTCTGGCTTTTGCAACAGAAAATACATTTTAAAAACAGTTACTGAGCAGTCGGGTTTTTGCTGCTTGTTTGAAATTATTTTCAGTTTCAATGTTTTGTTCTTCCTACTCAGCAATCAAAATAAGTGGTGGTGTGGGTAAACCACAGTACAGAGCACTCGGAAGAGATAGTCATTTTGGCAGCTCCGCATATGAACGGATAAGTTTCATGGAGGTGAAGAATCATCCACGGACTCTGATGTAAACTTGTAAATAAAATAAAGGGCATTCCACCAGACACGTGAGTCTTTTTCACTAGAAATCCATCATTAGCAACGATTGGGGCCTGTGAATGCACAGTTCATCAAATTTAAAAACAACAAACGAACTTGACAGTCAAAATACAATGCATCGTGTTCAAGACATTTGCACAATTAAAAGTCTTGGACATATCACAACAAATGTGCACGTCACACCTAGGGTGTGTTACAATTTAGACTTTCTCCCAACACGCAAGTGTCCACTGCAAAAACACAAGCCCCAATTTTAACTTGGAGCAGGAATCTGGCGGGCTGGGTCTGAGGTGGGCCGCAAGCACTCCTGACCTCAGCAGTGGGACACTCAGGAGATTTCAAATCCCAGGCTCCACGCCCGATCCCCATGTCCCTTGATTCCACTAGAGTCCAAAAATCTACCGATCCCAGCCTTAAAGAAGAGCACTGCCAATTTCCAGCGGGTGTCCTTAGCGCCTGCGCAGAAGGGCAGTTTAAAATCGCAGCCTGCGGGGTTGGTGGAGGATGTCCGTGAGCGAGTCTCGGGCTACTTTAACTGCATGCCTGGCTTCCGCTGTGCAAGCAGGGTTAAGGTTGGCCCCCCCCAGGTTTCCATAAACAGAGCGGGCTGTAAATGGAATAGGTGCGTCACAGAGGAATTACTCTTACTATGCTACTACGCATCAGAGATCATGCAGATGCCCACGATCATTCTCCTGTCCACTCCAAAAGCCAGTAAATCTCACACCATCAGTCCTGAATTGCACTCAACCCCTCTCTTCTTCCCCCCCCTCCACCCACTGTCAAATTCCCAATCATTCGCTGTTGACTATATCTCTCCTACTAACCCTCCTTTGCCCCACTTCCTTCAATTTTACAATAACTACTGCCCCCCCCCCCAATTGTATTTCCCATCTACAGCACCCCCTCCCCGCTCTCCTGGCTGGTATTCTCCCCCCTTCACGGCTGACAGTTCGATCCTTCAATCGCCCATCCCATGCTGATCTGAATTCCACTTCCTCCGGTCTCCCTCCCCACCCACGAGCTGGGTGAATTTCCTGGTCATTGCCACACCTCCCACCAAGGGGCTTTCCCACGCAGGGCACTGAATAGCATTCCTTCCAGTGCTGCGTCTTCACCCTCCCTCTGCTATCTCCTGCTCTCTCTGCATCTGCCCCTTCTCTTTCTCGCTTCCTCCCTTTCATCTACCCTTCCCTCCTCCACTCCCTCCATTTCTTCTCCCCTTCCACACCTTGCCATCTCCCCTGCTCCCTTTCGCCGCTGCCTCCTCCCTTCACATTGATTCCATTATTCCTGCCACCCGCTAAACTTGTTTGACCTGAAGATTTAAGTTGCACAAGAGATTGACTAATATATACACGTTTCCGTGTTGAATCTTTGCTGTATAGTATGAAAAATCAACTGTCACACTTTTCCGATTAGCTTAAATAACTAAGCATAGTGATTTGTTTAAAGATCCAAGTGATGGGGGAAAAAGTCACTAATGAGAAACCTGCAACAAAACCAGATAAAATCACTCAGATTTTGCAGTCACCAATCTGGAACCAGCAATTAAAACAAAACAATTTTATCATTTTTTTTCCAAAGTTGTTTCCTGTCTGAACCAACCCATGTCCCCCCACCTGCCCCTCCCCCTGACCACCACTTGGTTCAAATAACAACATGGTCAATGAAATATGAATCTGGGAATAAAGGGGAAGCATAAACAAGTTTGCAGATGATACTAAGTGAACTATGAAGGACAGCATAAAACTGCAAATGTGTATATAGGGGTTACGCAAGAGGGCAAAGCAAAAACAGGCGCAGTTTAATGTAATGAAGTAGTACACCTTGGATCCAAGAATGTCAACTGGAAGCATAAACTATCTGAGGCTGTGCTGGAGTGGGTGGAGGAGGTGCTAGATGAACAAAGGGATATAGGGAGCAGAGTTCCATATGTTATTAAAAGCTAGTTTCTAAGTGCAAAAATATGACCAGAAAGGCTATTGGGATACTGGGCTTTATCACAAGAAGACAAGATGTTTAGAACATAAAAGCACTGTTACCGTTATATTGCTTAAAATAATGAACGGAACAGACAACAACAATTTGTATTTATATAGCGCCTCTAACGTAGTAAAACATCCCAAGGCGCTTCACAGGAACGTTATCAAACAAAATTTGACACTGAGCCACATAAGGAGAAATTAGGGCAGGTGACCAAAAGCTTAGTCAAAGAGGTAGGTAGGTTTCAAGGAGTGTCTTAAAGGAGGAGAGAGAGGTAGAGAGGCGGATTGGTTTAGGGAGGGAATTCCAGAGCTTAAGGCCTTGGCAGCTGAAGGCACAGCCACCAATGGTGGAGTGATTAAAATTAGGGACGCTCAAGAGGCCAGAATTAGGAGCGCAGAGATTTCGGACGGTTGTGGGGCTGGAGGAGATTACAGAGGTAGGGAGGGGCAAAGCCATGGAGGGATTTAAAAACAAGGATGAGAATTTTTTAATCGTAGATAGGAACTTTCCTTTAGTAAAGAAATCAGGAACAAGGGGTCATAATCCTAGAATTCGAGCTAAGCCAGTTAAAAGCAAATCCAGAAAAACTACTCTGTACATAGGATTGCGAGAATTTGGAATGCATTGCCCCAGACTCAACAGAGGTGTTTAAAAGGGAGATGGATGCTGATTTAAGATTAAGGGCATGAAGAGGCATGGAGACCAGGCAGGAAATTGGGATTTAAATGATAGGATTAGCATGGTTAACAAAAATAGCAGATCATAAATAAAATGAACACATTTTCTAAAAAAATTTTTTTTAAAAAGCTTGCTTTCAATTACACTTTAAAATATTTCCAGCATTTACTTGCACCATCTAAAATTGAAGGATCACTGCTACCCTAAAGAAACATATTGTAGCTACACAAAACTAGACCTCTGACACTTGGCAGATAAGACAACAAGTTGTACAGTCAGCAGGACTCAGAACACTAGACTGAAAAACAAAAACACTGGCTGGTCAAGATTTGTGCCTCTCACTACATCATTAGTAATTTTTTTTCCAATGTGATATTGTTTTATACACCCTTACTAAATATATGGGCTATGGGGAAAGAGCAGGGAAATGGAACTAATTGGAACTCTTTCAAAGAGCTGATGCAGGCACAATGGGCCAAAATGGTCTCCTCTGTGCTGTAAGATTCTACGATACAATGAAATGCTACTCTATCAAAATAACAATATTAGGGAATGTATTTAAGGAATACAGATCCAGTGGTACACCAAGGGTGAAAAAAAGTTAGGTCCCCAAATGATGCCTAATAAGTCAGGAGTGTCCAAGAGGCTGAATGTGAGCCAAATGCAGTCTGTGAGCTCCTTTGATCCGTTCGGTGATACACCTGTCAGTTCCTGGATTCTTTGCCTCGTGTGCAAGTTGATTTCAGCAGCATTGGACAGCTCCTTAAAGTGCCCAGGTCTGGAGCAGTGGAAAAGGCCATTTTTTGGTTTGGTCAAAATCCACCACCAGGGGCCAAGCCCTTTCCAGTCCTCTGGGCCTGGGAACTTGATGTGTATGTAGAAGGATCTAGGGAACATAGTCTAAAATTTAGAGCCAGACCTTACAGGAGTGAAATTAGGAAACACTTCTACACATAAAGTGGTAGAAGTTTGGAACTCTCTTCCACAAACGGCAATTGATGCTAGATCAATTGTTAATGTTAAATCTGAGATTGATAGATTTTTGTTAACCAAAGGTATTAAGGGATATGGGGCAAAGGCGAGTATATGGAGTTTGGTCGCAGATCAGCCATGATCTCATTGAATGGCGGAACAGGCTCGAGGGGCTAAATGGTCTCCTCCTGTTCCTATGTCTTGCTTTGTCCGCATGAGGGTCTCACTTTTGTATGCACGAGTGGCGCGTTTTCTTATGTATGAGGTCTTTCTTTTTGTGTATGGTGGCTCACATTATTGTGTAGTCATATCTGACCCACTCACTGGTTTTGTCATAGGTATCCAGCCCCCTGCTCCAAACAGTTGG
Organism: Squalus acanthias; assembly: GCA_030390025.1. NCBI lineage: Eukaryota > Metazoa > Chordata > Chondrichthyes > Squaliformes > Squalidae > Squalus > Squalus acanthias. The sequence goes on from CM059428.1 coordinate 4,746,548, forward strand.
GCATCCCTGTAATAAAAGATGTTGCAATGGCTCTTGGGGGAAGGGGGAGGGGATTGGATTACTGAGCCATACAGACTAGCAAGGTCCCATATTTGATCCATGATCTTTACTTTTTTTTTAAATGTTCAAGATGCTTGAAATTTGGCAGATACAAACGCAATCATATTTGACAGACTGAAGCCCCTGTTCTTCACCTTTCTTGAGTCAAACTCCTATTGAAAAAGGAAGGGCAACAAAAGGTTGGACATCCACTCAGAGCACAATCCCAAAATTCTCCCTTGAGTTTGGATTGAACAGTCCTATATCTATTATTTCAGTACAGTGTCTGCATTTCCTGTCTCAACAATTAGGTAAAAAGGGAGCTTAGTCTATTGCCTCAGTAAGAAGTTGCAGTTCAGGTGAGGGTTTCGACCATGTCAGAGAGTGTTAACCGTGGCTCAGTTGGTTGCACCCTCGTCTTGGAGTCAGAAGGCTGTGGGTTCAAGTCCCATTCCAGAGACTTGAGTACTCCACTGAGGGAGTGCTGCATTGACAGAGGTGCCGTCTTTCAGATGCAACGTTAAACTGAGGCCCCGTCTGCTCTCTCAGGTGGACGCAAAAGATCCTATGGCACTATTTCGAAGAGGAGCAGGGGAGTTATCCCCGGTGTCCTGGCCAATATTTATCCCTCAATCAACACCACAAACAGATTATCTGGTCATTATTACATTGTTGTTTGTGGGAGCTTGCTGTGCACAAATTGGCTGCCGTGCTTCCTACATTACAACAGTGACTACACTTCAAAAAATACTTCATTGGCTGTAAAGCGTTTTGGGTCGTCCGGTGGTCGTGAAAGGGCTATAGAAATGCAAGTCTTTCTTTTTTTCAAGGCGTCCCAGTGTTTCTTCTTGATTCACCTTTATGCGCTAAATTTGGTTTGTAAGGAGTTAAACAGTTCTCAGCCAGGGCAGCATGGGAAGCACAAAATTGGCTTCCGTGTCTCAGGGCTGGAGAAATCATTCACGGTTCCTGCTCCAGAGCAATATCCAGCAACTCGTGTTAGATACGAGATGGAAACTATATTCTGCTTGATCCCGAACTAAGCTTAGTCCCCTACATCTGGTCTATCGCCTACACCAGATTCTTCCACTTGTGCAGCATTGCCCATCTCTGCTACTCCAGAGCCGTGAAACCCAGCCCATGTCTTCATTACCTCAAGGCTTGGCTCACCTTGCCAACACCCATCCTCCACAAACTACCGTTTATCCACAATTCCACAGCCTCTCCTGCAACCATGTCTTCCCAAGCTATACCGACATCCAATGTATGGATCCTCACCAGCATGTTCAAATCCCCTCACGGTGCTGCCCCATCCTACCTCTTAGCAGAAGCCCCTGCACAGACCCTCTACATCTCCGACATTAGTCTATTTCTCATCCCTTGCTTCTACCGCTGGCAGAAATTCTTTCAGCCATTAGGCCACCATCTTCAAGACATGCCTTCCAAAATCCCTCTTCGTTGCCACAAACCTCCTTAATACCCTTCTCTTTTGCGTTCCCCTTCCCATTTACAATTAGGAAGGCAAATGGTATGTTAGCCTTTATTGCAAAGGGATTGGAATATAAGAGTAAGGAAGTCTTGCTGCAATTATATAGGGCTTTGGTGAGACCACACCTGGAGTACTGTGTACAGTTTTGGTCTCCTTACCTAAGGAAGGATATACTTGCCTTAGAGTGGGTGCAACAAAGGTTCACTAGATTGATTCCTGGGATGAGAGGGCTGTCCTATGAGAGATTGAGTAGATTGGGCCTATATTCTCTGGAGTTTAGAATAATGAGAGGGGATCTCATTGAAACGTATAAAATTCTTAGAGGACTTGACAGGATAGATGCTGAGAGGTGGTTTCCCCTGGCTGGAGAGTCTAGAACTCGGGGGCACAGTCTCAGGATAAGGGTTTGGCCATTTAAGACTGAGATGAGGAGAAATTTCTTCATTCAGAGGTTTGTCCATCTTTGGAATTTTCTACCCCAGAGGGCTGTGGATGCTGAATCGTTGAGTATATTCAAGGCTGAGATAGATAGAATTTTGGATTCGAGGGGAATCAAGGGATATGGGGATCGGGCGGGAAAGTGGAGTTGGGGTCGAAGATCAGCCATGATCTTATTGAATGATGGAGCAGGCTTGAGGGGGCATATGGTCTACTCCTGCTCCTATTTCTTATGTTCCCTCATTCTTTTCTCACTCACTTGGCATCCACCTTTCTGCAAAGGGTTCAGGAATATTGCTCTGCACACAAGGAACACTACACGAATGTAAGCTGCTGTCGAGAGTGTGATTGCAAGAGGAAAAGAGCTACATTAAGCCACTGTCTTCAAAACAATGCATTGTAGAGCATCATTAAGCAATCAGAATGTCACGTGTTTCTGCCTTACTGCAGAGTACAAATTGGTTGTCAAATAAGTCTCTTCAAGGCTGGCTTTGCTACAGGAAATAGGCAGGACTGATAAGGCACAACTAGCTTTAGGAGTGAAGCAAAATCACTGACTGCACAACAATGTGAAATTTCTCTTTTCACAAGGATGAATAATAAACCCATTTCCTCCTTTACTTCACAAGTTGAAAGCTTGCAATGCACTGTCTTTAACATTGCTAAGCAACGCACACAAATAAACTTCCTCTAGCAGAATGCTATAAACCATTTGATCTGTAAACTGATTACGTGCAAGCTTTTATCTACTGCAACAAAACACCTGCAGAAAATATGGACTTCAGTGGCTGTAATATGCCACAGTCACACTGAACCGCTGGACACTAATAACAATTATATAATTACATTCACAGCTCTACATTGGCTACAGAGAGCAAGCCATTTTAGGGCAATAATTTCACAGAATGTTTTCAGTAAAATAATTTGCTCAATTATAACCTCACGGTCTTCAAAGTGTGCCGTTGAGGGCAAATTGGAAGCACCAGTACAGTGAATCGAAAAATGTAGTTGAAAACCACACCTTGTACAGAGCTGTAGACAGGGTTCAACATTCTTATAGTTTACACGGCATGCAATTATCTGCAAGGAAAATGCAAATATATCTGCCCTGGATCACATGGATTTTAAATTTTTAAAAAGTTAAAGGAAAAAGGTTATTGCTGCCTCATTGCATTTTCATTAACACTTATTAGTTGATGCAGTTATAGATACTGGAACGCAAAAGCACAATAAAGTCACGTGCCTCAGCATAAAGCACCAAAATCCATACATCTGTGTTAAATATTTTAGTAATTAATTTTGCTGGGAAAGGCTAAATTGTCGATTATATTTTCGTGACTAGGATGTGAGAACACATTAAGGGCGCAACTGTCACAGGGAAAATCCATCTTAAAATCTACCTGCCACAGAGTCAGTTGGGAGTTTTATAGCCTGTCTCTCCTCGAAGCTTGCTGCTTGATTTACAGGAGACCCCAGTTCCAGTAAATGCATATTAAGCAGCTTATCAGATCCTGCAGCACTGAAATCCACATGGCATGGATTTGAGTTAATAAGGTCAGAGCTGCTCTTTTAACTAGGTGAAGCGAGTGTCCCTTGTGATTACACTCGAGTGCATGGGCTGCATTTCAAAATAATCAAATTAAATATATTTAACATTCCTTTCCTAATTCATTTTTCCAACATTACTTATTTTTAATTTAAGCTGTTCCAATTACAGTACCACCTTCATTGTATTTTGTAACTGCCAGGTTTCGGTATTTCCGAGGCCACGAAAGGATCTTGATAATAACAATAAATAAGATTCATACCAAGTTAAATTGAACTCACAAGGAGTTAAATTCACAGAGGGAGCGAGCTGAAGTCATTAGAACGCAGGTGGGGGAGGGAAGAGAGAATAGGTGCGCTACTGTGTTCTCCAGAAAGTTACTGAGCAAGCCATCAGAACTGTTAGCTTTAACGTTTTGAGACTGTACATGATCATATTCCAAACACTTCACACATGGAATGTGAGAAAGGGATGAATACATGCATCCACAGCACAAGGGACCTATATCTGTGCAGGGGGGAGATGAGAAGTGGTGCAGTGACCAGCTTCATTGGCACCCCTACTGTCCAGAATAAGGCGAAGAGTAAGCCCCCTAACAGGGATTGCGGATATTTTGGTTTTTTTTGTTACAATGAATGATACAGAATCAAGTCAAAGTGCGGTGAGATTACAATAAATGCTGCTCTGCTCATTTAATAATTACAACATAAACTAGTTTGTTCATTTGCGTTCAGCAAAATCTCATTCAAGTGTGAATCTGTCCATCTTTCTGAAGATTGGAGACATGCGTGTGAAAGCACTTGCAAAATTTCAGTACCTAACTTATTTAACACTAGGCTTTATTGTTCTGACTCCAAGTCACACTAACATATGACTAGATATTGGGCAGTAAAGGTAAACTCTTGATCATAAGGGATGCAGGTTACGCTTGCAGGAGAGACTGCCAACATTGAACTTGTGACAATATCTACAGCAGACTCAACATTTGGAACAGTAACAGAAAGGCCTCGACAACTACAGCAACGTTAATCAATGCAACAATAATTCTCAACAGTTTCACAAAAAGGTTAAAATGTAGAAACATTTTAAGAAGCTTTAAAAATGAAAATCAGAAAGTTACATTTTTTTTTCCAGAGGAGCGTGGGCTGCAAAGGCTTCCGAAAAAGGACTGGGCAGCTTTAAAGCTTTCGCCTCATTACTCACTGGTGTCATTGCTACTCAACTCCAAGTCCACCCCTACCTGCTCAAATCTCTCCAACTCATCGCAACAAGACTATCTTGGTTCATGTTGCCAATGGCACCTTGTTCGACTGTGGCAAACTGCTCTTCCTCAACCTCTGCATCTTCATGGCCTTTGATACAGTGAATCATTCCATCCTCCAGTACCTCTCCCCTGTGGTCCATACCCATGACACCATCTTCTACTGGCTCTATTCAAGCATAGTCAGTCAGTTTGTCTCCTTCAATGGATTCTCCGCCCATGTTTACAGTCACCTCCAGCTGCTCCATTCTTAATCTGCTCCTATTCTTATTCTATATGCTCCACTCAAAAACATCATCTGCAAATATGTACACTGATGATGGCTGACTCCATGCTCCATCTCAACCCTTGATTCCACAACTATCATGGTATCTAACTGCTTGCTTGACCGTAAATATCGTCAAGACTGAAACAATCTCATTTGATTACTGCCAAAAAAAACTCTGTACTTGAGGCTCAGAATTGTACAAAACTACACAGACTAGGAAACCTGAAGGAACAGATCTATCACTGGGACATGAAATTCTTCCACGTGACTCCGGGTAACCGTGCAAGACAATGCCTGAACAGATAGGGTGGATCTGGCTTGAGTTGACAAGCTGCTTAAAATCCAGAAAATCTTCAATGGATCGCACCACTGGTGTCACAAATTGAATGGCAGGCATGCTCCTTCATTTGTTTTACTGAAGGACATAGTTAATATTTTTCTTTAAAAAGTGGAATAGGGTCACCATCAATGTTTCCCCTAAGGTGCGCAATCGCGAAGTCCCACACAGTCCGCTCACCAGCTGCTGCCGCTGGAAGAGATGCTCATGCACGGCCGTGCAGCAAATTTAAATGGCCCACACGAGGAAAAAAAATTAGAGGGAACATTGGTCACCATTGTAGAATGTTTACCGCACAGTCACAAATGTATCTTTTAACTGTGCAGAACTATAAATCGATGTACATAAAGAGAATCTATTGACTACTAATCAAGAGAATAGGAGTTCAAATCCCACCACGACAGTTGGAGAATTTGAATTCAGTTTATTAAAAATCTGGAAATAAAAAACTGGTCTCAGTAAAAGTGACCATGAAGCTGGTTCACTAATATCCTTCAGGGAAGAAAACCCGCCGTCCTTGCCCGGTCTGGCCTATGTGATTCCAATCCCAAACCAACATGGTTGACTCTCAACTATCCACTGAAGTGGACTAACAAGACTCTCAGTTGTATCAAACTGCTACTCGCAGCAGTTCAAGAAGGCGGCCCAACACCACCACCTTCTCAGGGCAACTAAGGTCAGGTAACAAATGCTGGCTTTGCTAGCAATGCCCAGATACCAAGAATGACTTGCATCTCAAAATTTGTTAATTTACAAGCAATGAATTTGTAAGTGAATTATACACAGCACAGTAGGATGTAGATCATACCCTACGGATTAAAGTCTTCTGCTGATGCTACTCCAGAGCACAAAAATCTAGGCCGACACTCCAGTGCAATGCTGAGGGAGCGCTGCCCTGTCGGAGGTGCCGTCTTTCGAATGAGAAGATAAACCGAGGCCCCGTCTGCTCTCTCAGGTGGATGCAAAAGATCCCATTGCACTATTTCGAAGAGGAGCTGGGGAGTTATCCCCAGTGTCCTGGCCAATATTTGTCCCTCAACCAACATCACTAAAAAAATGATCTGGTCATTATCACATTGCTGTTTGTGAGAGCTTGCTGTGCGCAAATTGGCTGCCACGTTTCCTACGTTACAACAGTGACTACACTTCAAAAAGTACTTCATTGGCTGTAAAGTGCCTTGGGCGCTATATAAATAAATAGTCACAGTCATGGAGTCATAATGGCACAGAAGGAGGCTATTCAGCCCATCGAGTCCGTGCCGGCTCTCTGTAGAGCAATCCAGTCAGTCACATTCCCCCGCAGCCCTGCAAGTTTATTTCCCTCAAGTGCCTATCCAGTCTCCCCTTGAAAACATCGAGTGTCTCCGCTTCCACCACTTCCGTCGGCAGCGAGTTCCAGGTCCTCACCACTCGCTGCGTAAAAAAGTTTTCCCTCACATCCCCCCTGTATCTCTTGCCCAAAACCTTAAATCTGTGTCCCCTAGTCCTTGTACCATCAACTAGTGGGAACAGCCTTTCCGCACCCGTCATAATCTTGTACACCTCTATCAAATCACCCCTCAACCTCCTTTGCTCTAATGAAAACAAATTTAGCTTCTCCAATCTGTCCTTGTAGCTAAGATCCCCCATCCCCGGATGCATGTCTTTCTTTCAAATCTAAGAAAGCGTAAGCAGCTGTAATGAGCTGTATCTGGAAAGACAGCATTACATTCTGCAATTTGCTAATTACTTAAATCCCTATTTCCCCAATCGCCTTTTATAGTAATAGTCTTCTCTATGCACTAGCAAGTCATAGGTACAGTAATAGAAAAGTACTCACTCTGAACATTAACGCTGATGATCTTTTACAGGTTTGTATGAAGTATAATCAATGTAAATTGTGCTGTTTACTGAATCAAATCTCTCAAACTTAATGTGAATGATTTATAGGCTAGAAATGCAGTGTCTCTCAAATTCTATCCACGGAGTAGTATTTTACACCAGAGTTTTTTCAACGTATTCTTCATTTGCTTTGAGGATAAATTTACTCTTAATGAAAACATTACTTTGGGAAACTGCCATATTTCCAGCTTATACTGTTCTGATGATCAGAACAAGACTGAACTTAATTAACAACTTCAGGCACAATCCCTCCTACCAAGTACTGTGCCCAAAACCATCACTGCTGATCTCCCACAGGCTTAACTGGTGGAAAATATCTACAGGGCTAGACACCCAACAAGGGTACATTATATTTTAGCACTATATATTTCTAATTTCTAGTGTCAGCCGTGGCTCAGTGGGTGGCACCCTTGCCTCTAAATCAGAAGATTGTGGGTTCAAGTCCCATTCCAGAAACTTAAGCACAAAAATCTAGGCTGACACTCCAGTGCAGTGCTGAGGGAGCGCTGCACTGTTGGAGGTGCCATCTTTCGGATGAGACGTTAAACCGAGGCCCCATCTGCCCTCTCAGATGGACGTAAAAGATCCCATGGCACTATTTCGAAGGAGAGCAGGGGAGTTCTCCCCGGTGTCCTGGCCAATATTTATCTCTCAATCAACATAACAAAAACAGATGATCTGGTCATTATCACACTGTTGTTTGTGGGAGCTTGCTGTGAGCATTTGGCTAAAACGTTTCCTACATTACAACAGTGTCTACACTTCAAAAAGTACTTCATTGGCTGTAAAGCGCTTTTGGACGTCCTGAGGTCGTGAAAGGCGCTATATAAATGCAAGTCTTTCTTTTCTTTTAATTGTAAATTCCTCCCTTCATCAACAGCACAAAAAACAGAATAACTGCTCATAATCTCATTGTTGTGGAATCTGTTGTGGCCTAAAATGGCTGCAGTGTTTGCTCTCATATCAACAGTAACTGTACTTCAAAGTAACTTGTCATATCTGAGGTGCTTTGAGATGTTTGAGTCACATGGTAAAGTGCCATATAAAATGCAAGTCTCTTCATTCTTTGTTAAAAATCCAACACGGAATATTCATTCCCCTGTCCACACATGCATGTTTCTTCCTTGTAAATGCACAGAAATGTTGAAAAACAATTGGAGAACAAGAAACTAATCAGTTTATTTTACAATTCCTGAACATCTAGATTATGAAAAATAAACTCGCACAAGTGGAAAACAATAGGTATTCCACAGCACTCCAATGTTTAATGCAACAGACGTGGGTTAATTTGCTCCAAGTGAGGTAAATGCAGAAACGGACACCTCTTCCTTTAAGTGCAACAGTGATTATTAATTATGATCCATATTCCCCTCCCCCTCTCCTTACAAAAAGGATCAATAGTTAAGAGCCTTTCGTCAAGCTTAATGAAATAAAAGCATTCCATTTACATCAGCCAAACACATCACTCTGGACTGTTTCCATTTGCCATCAATGACATGGGTGCATTTGGTCTGTTACCAGACCAATCAGATTCTCAAGTGAATCACAAAACAGTAAGTATTCAGTAATGAAAGAAAAACTAAATAATTTGCTAAATGCACTGCTCAGATTCTATATAGAAATAAGTACAACACAGGCTGTAAGTGTGGTTCTGTCACTCTAAATTTTCTGAATACAGCAGGATTATCCTATTTCCACCTCCGGAATATCGCCCGTCTCCGTCCCGCCTCAGCTCATCTGCTGCAAAAACCCTCATCCATGCTTTTGTTATCTCTAGACTTGAGTATTCCAACACACGCCTGGCCGGCGCCTCCAACATTCTACCCTCCGTAAACTTGAGGTCATCCAAAACTCTGCTGCCCGTGTCCTAACTCGCACCAAGTCCCGTTCACCCTTCACCCCTGTACTCGCTGACCTACATTGGCTCCCGGTTAAGCAACGCCTCGATTTTAAAATTCTCATCCTTGTTCTCAATCTCTCCATGGCCTCGCCCCTCCCTATCTCTGTAACCTCCTCCAGCCCCACAACCCTCCAAGATATCTGCACTCCTCTATTTCGGGCCTCTTGAGCATCCCCAATTTTAATCGCTCCACCATTGGTGGCCGTGCCTTCAGTTGCCAAGACACTAAACTCTGGAATTCCCTCCCTAAACCTCTCCGCCGCTCTACCTCCTTTTTAAGACGCTCCTTGAAACCTACCTCTTTGACCAAGCTTTTGGTCATCTGTCCTAATTTCTCCTTAAGCGGGTAGGTGTCAAATTTTGCTTCATAACGCTCCTGTGAAGTGCCTTGGGACGTTTTTACTACGTTAAAGGCGCGATATAACTGCAAGTTATCGTTGTATCCAGGGTGCAAGCCGTTCTAGTCACATGCATTACGCAGTTTAATATATTTTTTAAACACCAGAATATGACAAATGTTTAATAAAATTGGATAGCAATAAACAGCACGATCACCATGATAGGTGGAAGAGAAAATTCAATTAAAACAGGCAAAAAAGGTATAGTTAACTTACTTTCTTAAAAAGGTTTTTATTTTAAACTATTGATTTAGAAATGTTCAAGTGTACGAACTAAACAACAAAGCCTATAAGTCCAAATATGACCAAATGTTGAGATGAAAACTTGAGAAAAAAGTATTCCATGAATACAGGAAATAAAAAGGGCAAATGTGGGCTAACTTAGAATAAAATGTCTTTCACTTTCAGTTTTGTTGCCCTATGTTACCAGATAGATTATAATCTGTAGATTCACCTACATTATATAATTTGTAGTTTCATCTATATTATATATTTTGTAGTTTCCCTTGCATTATGGGATATATTATAATCTGTAGCAATTTACCTACATTAAATAATTTGTACTTACACTTACATTACCAGATATGTTTATTTGTACAGTGTGACTTACATTACCAAATATATTATAATCTGTAGAGGTTTACCATGTATTGTGTACAATTTGATTTACATTACCAGATATATTATAATCTACCTGCTTGTGTATTGTGCAGTTTCTCCTACATTAATCACAGCACAGTAGGAGGCCATTTGACCCGTCGAGCCTGTGCCAGCTCTCTGCAAGAGCAATTCAGCTAGTTCCAGACATTATAATCTGTAAAGATTTATCATGTATTGTGCAGTTTGACTTACATTACCAGATATTATATGTAGCTTACCCTTACATTACCAGACATATTATAATCTGTATTTTACCTACACTGCATATTTTGTAGTGAGTTACATTACCAGATATATTATAATCTGTAGAGATTTACTGTGAATTGTGTACAGTTTGATTTATATTACCAGATATTATAATCTGTAGTTTTCCTTACATTGCCAGGCATATTATAATCTGTAGAGATTTAGCTACACTGTATGTATTGTGCAGTTTCTCTATTACCAGACATATTATAATCTGTAGTTTTACCTACATACTGTGAATTGTGCGGTGATTTACATTAGCAGACATGCTATAATCTGTGGAGATTTCCCGATAGTGTGTTTGATTTACATTAGCAGATATATTTTGTGCACAATGTGACTTACCTGAGCAGATATATAATGTGTAGAGATTTAAGTGTGTATTTTGTAGTTAGATTTACATGAGCAGATATATTGTGTATTTTATCTACATTATATATATTCGACTTACAATATCAGATATAATTTATACACTTTGCCTTACCTGAGCAGGGGGCATGGTGCTGGCGGCTGGGCAGATTATATATTATTGTGAGATTTACCTGAGCGGGGAGGGGCATGGTGCTGGCTCTGACTCCAGCTCTTAGCTGATTTTATGTATATATTATGGTGTGATTTACCTGAGCGGGGGGGGCACGGCTCTGGCTCAGTGCTGATTATATATATATTATATATATTCTATATTATGGTGGGATTTACCTGAGCTTGGGGGGGGGGGGGATGGCTCTGTTGTCTCGGGCTGTGGCCGCCGCGCGATCTGTCTCTGCCCCGGGCTGGGGCGAACAATACCTGTTGTATATTTATGTGGTGAGCGGGATTTACCTGAGCGGGCCGCATGCTGTCTGTCTGGGGCACCGGGCGGATTATACCTGTTGTATATTTATGTAGTGAGCGGGATTTACCTGAGCGGGCCTCATGCTGTCTGTCTGGGGCACCGGGCGGATTATACCTGTTGTATATTTATGTAGTGAGCGGGATTTACCTGAGCGGGCCTCATGCTGTCTGTCTGGGGCACCGGGCGGATTATACCTGTTGTATATTATGTAGTGAGTGGGATTTACCTGAGCGGGCCTCATGCTGTCTGTCTGGGGCACCGGGCGGATTATACCTGTTGTATATTTATGTGGTGAGTGGGATTTACCTGAGCGGGCCTCATGCTGTCGCTCTGTCTGTCCCGGGCTCTGGCCGCCGCCGCCTCGCGCTCCCATTCGCTCGAGCTCCAACCGGCGGCTCCGCGCGCGACCCGCCAACATTCCACCGCCTCGCGGACAGGAAGTGGCCGCCAGCCTCCGCGCGCTCCACTTCCGCGCGCCTGCGTCAACAACCTTCGGGACGGGTGGGGTGGGGGGCGGGGGGCCGAGGGGCAGGAGAGCGCCACTCAGCGCGCATGCGCCGACCTTCCGGGGCGCGGTGGGAGAGCGCCACTCAGTGCGCATGCGCCGCCCTTCCGGGGCGCGGTGGGAGAGCGCCACTCAGTGCGCATGCGCCGACCTTCCGGGGCGCGGTGAGCGAGCGCCGCTTATCGCGCATGCGCCGACCTTCCGGGGCGCGGTGGGAGAGAGCGCATGCGCGGCCGGTCCCATTTCTTTTTGTTTAAAAGATATAATTCGCAAAACCCACTGCAACACTTTTTTAACAAAAATTAATGATGTTTGGTTTTGGTTGCAGCTGGAGGAAAGCAGTACTTGGCAAAAAAAGGGTCCCCCTCCTGAAATAAAAAGTTTAATGCTACAATTATATTTAAATTTTATACATTTTATATTTGGTGTTGCTATTCGCTGCAGCAGGTAATATTATTAAATTTTGTGCCGCGGTTGAAAACATTCTGTTTGTTCACTGCTGCATTTTGCCAAAGAAAATGGTCCATTGCTTGGATTGGAGGAGGATGAGCTCATGCATGCACGAAGGTCTATGAAGCAGACAAAGAGTGCAGATGATGTACAGTTAGGGTGGGGCAAATTTATAATCTCTGCAAATAATCAGCCAATGCAAAAGCTAAGCAACTGATTTCACAAAAATAAGAAACAAGAAAGACTTGCATTTCTACAGCGCCTTTCACGACAGCCGGACGCCCCAAAGCGCTTTACAGCCAATGAAGTACTTTTTGAAGTGTAGTCACTGTTGTAATGTGGGAAACGTGGCAGCCAATTTGCACACAGCAAGCTCCCACAAACAACAATGTGATAATGACCAGATAATCTGTTTTAGTGATGTTGATTGAGGGATAAATATTGGCCCTAGGACACCGGAGATAACTCCCCTGCTCTTCTTCCAAATAGTGCCATGGGATCTTTTACGTCCACCTGAGAGAGCAGACGGGGCCTCGGTTTAACGTCTCATCTGAAAGACGGCACCTCTGACAGTGCAGCACACCCTCAGCACTGCACTGGGAGCGTCAGCCTAGATTTTTGTGCTCAAGTCTCTGGAGTGGGACTTAAGTCTCAGCAGTGCATTCCAGATCATAACAACTCTCTGCATAATTTTTTTCCCTCATGTCGCCTCTGGTTCTTTTGTCAATTACCTTAAATCTGTGTCCTTTATTTACCGATCCTTCAGACACTGCAAATAGTTTCTGCTTATTTACTCTATCAAAACCCTTCCTCATTTTAAGGGGAAATTTCTTCACCCAGAGGGTTGTGGGGATCTGGAACTCACTGCCTGAAAGGGTGGTAGAGGCAGGAACCCTAACCACATTTAAAAGGTACTTGGATGTGCACTTGGGATGCTCTAACCTGCAGGGCTATGGACCAAGAGCTGGGAAGTGGGATTAGGCTGGATAGCTCTTTGTTGGCCGGCGCGGACACGATGGGCCGAAATGGCCTCCTTCCGTGCTGTAACTTTCTATGATTCTATGATTTAAATCTCCCCTTAACCTTCTCATCTCCAAGGAGAACAACCCCAGTTACTCTAGTCTCGCCACATAACTTGAGATCTTTCATCCCTGGTACCATTCCAGTAAATCTCCTCTGCACCCTCTCCAAGGCCTTGATGTCCTTCCTAAAGTGTGGTGCCAGAATTGGCCACAATACTCCAGCTGGGGCCTAACCAGTGATTTATAAAGGTTTAGCGTAACTTCCTTGCTTTGGTGCTCTATTTTTTTTATTATTCGTTCGTGGGATGTGAGTGTCGCTGGCAAGGCCAGCATTTATTGCCCATCCCAAATTGTCCTCGAGAAGGTGGTGGTGAGCCGCCTTCTTGAACCGCTGCAGTCCGTGTGGTGAAGGTGCTCCCACAGTGCTGTTAGGGAGGGAGTTCCAGGATTTTGACCCAGCGACGATGAAGGAACAGCGATGTACTTCCAAGTCAGGATGGTGTGTGACTTGGAGGGGAACTTGGAGGTGGCGGTGTTCCCATGCGCCTGCTGCCCTTGTCCTTCTAGGTGGTAGAGGTCGCGGGTTTGGGAGGTGCTGCCGAAGAAGCCTTGGCGAGTTGCTGCAGTGCATCTCATAGATGGTACACATTGCAGCCACGGTGCGCCGGTGGTGGAGGGAGTGAATGTTTAAGGTGGTGGATGGGGTGCCAATCAAGCGGGCTGCTTTGTCCTGGATGGTGTTGAGCTTTTTGAGTGTTGTTGGAGCTGCACTCATCCAGCCAACTGGAGAGTATTCCATCACACTCCTTACTTGTGCCTTGTAGATGGTGGAAAGGCTTTGTGGAGTCAGGAGGTGAGACACTCGCCGCAGAATACCCAGCCTCTGACCTGCTCTTGTTGCCACAGTATTTATGTGGCTGGTCCAGTTAAGTTTCTGGTCAATGGTGACCCCCAGGATGTTGATGGTGGGGGATTCGGCGATGGTAATGCCGTTGAATGTCAAGGGGCGGTGGTTAGACTCTCGCTTGTTGGAGATAGTCATTGCCTGGCACATGTGTGGCGCGAATGTTACCTGCCACTTATCAGCCCAAGCCTGAACGTCGTCCAGGTCTTGTTGCATGTGGGCATGGACTGCTTCATTATCTGAGGAGTTAAGCCTCTATTTATAAAGCCATGTATCCCATATGCCTTTTTGACAGCCTTCTCAACGTGTCCTGCCACCTTCAAAGACTAAGGTGTTACGCTTTGGCTGTATAAGTTGGGTGTTGTTTTAAAAAAAAATAAGACGGGAGTTAAATTGAAAACTTACTCTTTATGTTCGCTTGTTGCTGCTGATCCACCATGCACACACACAGTGTTCTAAAATAAAGGATGCTACAGATGAAGTTGAATACAGTGTTTCTTTTGTGAGTGCTGAAAATTGCATAACTTAACAAACAAGATCACAGTGATTTATAGATAGATTTTTTAGCATGAGTAGAATAAATGTGGTACTATAGGTATGCATGTATTATTGAATTGAGCTTTGATACGGGAAGAGTTTTTGGCGTTTTTTTGCGCACAGCAAGGTCCCACAAACAGCAATGATACAATGAACAGATAATCTGTTTTTGTTATGTTGGTTGAGGGATAAATATTGGCCCCAGGACCCCGGGGATAACTCCGCTGCTCTTCTTCAAAATAGTGCCGTGAGAGGGCAGACGGGGCCTCAGTTTAACACGTCTCATTCAAAAGACGGGGTGGGACTCGAACCCACAACCTTCTGACTCAGAGGCGAGGGTGCTACCCACTGAGCCGCAGGTGGCATTATAGATGGGACAGCACTATTGCCAAAACCCACGCAAGATTGGAGATTCGGTGTAAAGTGAAAATGGCGTTGTCTCTACGTGTATTCCACTAGCAGAAGCACCAAAGTCATCGGCCCAGAAATTGATCTCGCTCTGTTCCCGCGGGGGTAAGGAGCAGACGCGATCTCTCACTCCGCTTGTGCTTTTTCAGATCCAGCTCGCACGAACTTGATGTTCCAGACATCAGCTGGGCAGTGCTTGCGTATCCCACCGGCGTAGTGAATTCGTGCGAGCTGTGGGATCACGTGACTCAGTTAGAGCCAATGGCAGCACACCATCTTCCATTCATAAGTTTCACATACGTGCTGTGAAATCTATGAATCTTACACCCCCCCAAAATAACAGCTAAACCTCAATTAAATTTAAAAAAAAACCCATCACATTAATAAAATAAGTATAGTTAAATAAATTAACCATTTTAAATAAAAAATTAAATTTTTGAAAAAATTTAAAATCTTTTAAAAAGTTATAAAAATAAACTTACCTGTCTTTAAAGTCTCTAAAAAAGATATACCTGTTAAAAAAAATTCAAAAAAATACTTAATTCACTACTTACCTTGTTAAAAGTGGGTCTTACTCCTCCTTTTTCCATTTCTAAAATCTTCCGTACTTACCTGCGCGTCCAAAGCACGAAGTGCACAGCGTGCGCGCAGCCTGTAGCGCGCACGCGATGCACCGAGGAACCGCCCCCTTTTCAAAAGACCAAGTGCCGGTTTTCAGCGCATGCGCAGGGCATGCAGAAAACCGGCAATTGGAGAGAGAATACGCGAGAGTACGCACTGCGTACTCTCGCGTCGCGGGATGAATTTTTGGCCCAATATTCTGGTTTTCTTGAAACGCATCCTGGCTACTTTGCTGTGCTCCCACCCTTGTGTGTCCCCGGATTCAGTTTAGAAAATATGGTCCCCCTAGTATAAACCCTTCGTCAGAACAGACCTGCTTTTATTTCCTTAACATTTTCTATTTATGTTTGCACCTGATCAGCTGCCGTTTGTATCGCTGATTTTCCAAAATATTTAGGAGCGGTTTTTGGCAAAGGAGTCGCCATGGTTACAGGAGGCACTCCCTAAAGGTGTGTGAGAGCACAGATGTAGCTATTGTCAAGATAATTGTCTTGTGTACAGAGAACAAATTCCATGCATCATAGGGAAGAAGTACGTGTCAGTTGGTATGGGAGACCAAACGCAGAATGGGTGACCGCTTTGCGGAACACCTCCGTTCAGCCCGCAAGCATGACCCCGAGCTTCTGGTCGCCTGTCACTTTAATTCTCTGCTTCACTCCCACTCAGACCTCACCATCCTCGGAATAAAAAGCTAGTACCAGTAATGAAACTACTGTAAAAATGGCCTTTAGTGAAGGAAATCTGCTGTACCGTACCCGGTCTGGCCTATTTGTGACTCCAAACCCACCGCAATGTGGTTGATGCTTAACTGCCCTCTGAAATGGCCGAGCGAGACACTCAGTTGTACCAAACCGCTACAAAGAAAACAGACGGTGGTGTCTCACCACCACCTTCTCGTCAGTTAGGGATGGGCAGTAAATGCTGGCCTTGCCAGCGACGCCCACATCCCAAGAACAAATTAAAAAAAAGTTAGCCTACTGTCATCTTGAGTGTAAAGCAAAATTTACATTGTAAAATCCACAGCCATTTTAGGAATGATGTTGACATAACTGAGGATTCTTTTTGTGAGGAGGAATCTCTCTCTCTTTCCTTAACCCCCACCTCCTCACGTAACGAAACTGGCGGCCAGCTTGACCATGCTAAAATTAATAACAGTTACAATTTTAACATCACTTGCCCTGTTGCAATGTTGGCCACTAGGGCCACTTGTTAGGCATTGACATCAACAACAACAACTTGTATTTATACAGCGCCTTTAACGTAGTAAAACGTCCCAAGGCACTTCACAGGAGCATTTATCAAACAAGATTTGACACCGAGCCACATGAGGAGATATTAGGGCATCAAAAGCTTCATCAAAGAGGTAGGTTTTAAGAAGGCTTAAAGGAGGAAAGAGAGGCGGAGAGGTTTAGGGAGGGAGTTCCTGAGCGTAGCACCATGGCAGCTGAAGGCACGGCCGCTAATGGTGGAGCAATTAAAATCGGGGGATAAGAACATAAGAACATAAGAAATAGGAGCAGGAGTAGGCCAATCGGCCCCTCGAGCCTGCTCCGCCATTCAATAAGATCATGGCTGATCTGATCCTCACCTCAAATCTAAAGAACACAAGAAGTAGGAGCAGGACCCGGCCACTCAGCCCCTGGGCCCGCTCCACCACCCACAGGGCCTTGACCGATCCGAACTCAGCCTCATGTCCAATTTCCTGCCCGCTCCCCGTAACCCCTAATTCCCTTTACCTCTAGGAAACTATCTATTTCTGTTGTAAATTTATTTAATGATGTAGCTTCCACAGCTTCCTGGGGCAGCAAATTCCACAGACCTACTACCCTCTGAGTGAAGAAGTTTCTCCTCATCTCAGTTTTGAAAGAGCAGCCCCTTATTCTAAGACTATGCCCCCTAGTTTTAGTTTCACCCATCCTTGGGAACATCCTTACCGCATCCACCCGATCAAGCCCCTTCACAATCTTATATGTTTCAATAAGATCGCCTCTCATTCTTCTGAACTCCAATGAGTAGAGTCCCAAGAGGCCAGAATTGGAGGAGTGCAGATATCTCGGGGGAGTTGTGGGAGCTGGAGGAGGTGACGGAGATAGGGAGGGGTGAGGAGGCCATGGAGGGATTTGAAAACAAGGATGAGAATTTTAAAATCGAGGCGTTGCTTAACCGGGAGCCAATGTAGGTCAGCGAGCACAGGGGGAGATGGGCAAACGGGACATCCAGCGTTTAAGGATCGGCGGAGGGGAGAGAGGGATGGTGGCGGCAGCAAGGACCTGTACCATGGCTCTCTAAGGATTGCCACACACATGGCTCCGGAACACAGAAGGCGATTCTTTTTATAAAAATGTGTTAGCATCCGCATGCCGAGGTAAGTCTACGTGTTCTGCCATTAACAATTCCGGCCGGGGAGCCTACCTCAATCATGTTAATGACTGCCCTCGGCTGGACAATCAGTCAGGGTCAGGGGGGCATCTCCATGGGAGGCAGAAGTCCCGCTCTCATCGGCTTTGCCCCCAATTGGAAAATCCAGGCTCTCGTTTGAAGCTATTTCTTAACTTACCATTTCCTTTTGCTCATCTTTTGTTTCTTTACTTGTCCCATTATCATCTCCTCTTGCCTCGCCCCATCATCCCTTTTGTCATTTAATCTCTCCTGCCTTCCACCCTATCACAGACCTTCCCTTTTGTTCTTTCCTCCCCTTTCCCTGCCTCTGTACTTGCTTAAAACCTGTTCCATCTCTAACTTTTTCCAGTTCTGACGAAGGGTCATCGACCTGAAACGTTGACTCTGTTTCTCTCTCCACAGATGCTGCCTGGCCTGCTGAATATTTTAAGCATTTTCTGTTTTTATTTCAGATTTCCAGCATCCGCAGTATTTTGCTTTCTATTTCTTAATTTGCCTGTTTTAAAACTTTTTGGGGGGGGGAAAAAGCGCGACTAATTTCAGAAAGAGAATCTGACTCTCCCATCATCTCTTCTTAGTTGGAAGAAACTGACTGCTATCAAAGACAGGAAGCAGTGTTCCTTGCACAGATTTGAGTGTATGTATATCTGCAGACCTTATCTACTCCACTCTGCGGTTATACAAACTGACTCGCTCCCAACCCTAGCGTCAGTGCATCGCTACACAAATGCTTCTGGTGCTCTGGTGAGGGAAGGCAGTTCACTAACAGAATTCAGCCCTGGGGTTCTCCACTAAATTCACAAATGTGCACACTTAAATCTATTTTGTACACCTTCCAAACAGTGAACCAACAACGCTGGCAGGTGCAATGTAAAGGCAACAGAAGTCTACACGGGAAATATAGTTTGAATTTCCGCAAGACTGATTTATCCATTAGATGTTCATACTCTTTCAATTTCATTCACTGGGGCTAATGTTCCTGTCCATAATATCCCAAACACACCGCTTCCTGGGCAGCGTAGACAGAGAAGAAAGTGGGAAGACAAGACTCGCCCCCTTTACACATGGCACGCATCTCGCTCCACCCAACGCTAGCGAGAGTCCTGCCGTCCGCATCATTTTCCTGCTGTAACCCTGGGCAGATGTGGTTTGGTAGAATGCCCCAAAAATACAAGATGTTCGAAATTGCGAGAACAAGAGATTCTTTAAAGGAGTCCGCGGCAATTTTCTGTGTGATTGTGTTTGCTGCTTTTGAAAAACAAAATTGGTGCAGTTTTGTTATAACACTGTGTGGGGTCCAGGGATTTTTTTTTTAAGGATAGCTTTATATTGCATTGACAGCACCTCCCAAACCCGTGATCTCGACCACCTAGAAGGACAAGGGCAGCAGGCGCATGGGAACACCACCACCTCCAAGTTCCACCTCCAAGTCACACACCATCCTGACTTGGAAATATATCGGCAGATCTTTCATCGTCGCTGGGTCAAAATCCTGGAACTCCCTCCCTAACAGCACTGTGGGAGCACCTTCACCACACGGACTGCAGCGGTTCAAGAAGGCGGCTCCCCACCACCTTCTCAAGGGCAACTAGGGATGGGCAATAAATGCTGGCCTCGCCGGCGACGCCCCACATCCTGTGAATGAATGAAGAAAAAAAGGTCCCACACAAGCTGAACACTGATGGGTTAGAAGCCCCTTGTGGTTGATATATGATGCACGTCTGTGTGCAAGAAAGGGGCTGTACAAGAAAGAAAATAACTTGCATTTATATTGCACCATTAATGCTCTCCGGATGTCCCAAAGCGCTTCACAGCCCAAGAAGCATTCTGAAATGTACTGATTGTTGTAGGGAAGCACGGCAGGCAATTTGCGCACAGCAAGATCTCACAAAGAGCAATGAGATAAATGACCAGGAATCTATTTCTGGCAGTGATGTTTGAGAGATAACTGTTGGACAGGACACCGGTCGAATGCTCCTGCTCTTCTTCAAATAGTGCCATGGGATTTATTTTTTTTGTCTACCTGAGAGGGCAGACTGTACCTTGGTTTTGATGTCTCGTCCATTGTTGTTGTTGTTGTTGTTGTTGTTGCGAAAGGCATTTAAATCCCCAAACTGAGGCTGAGTAAATTCATGGCAGGAATCTCTTTGCCACTGATAGTAGCACTGCAGTAATGCAGAACAGGGGTCCGATCTTTTAAGAATATGTTTCAAAAGTACGGTGATAAAGGCAGCCTTCAAGAAATAAAGGCAGTCTTTTTGGCATATATGCAAAACCTCTCCAAGGAAACAGCCAGGTACCTGGTATCTCTGGGGTTACTGCCTGTTGTCTGCTACAGCTACGACAGGAGACCTGCCGACTTTCAGGATAAGAATATCTGCCATTTTTTTAACTGATCTTAGCATTACACAAAGCCAGGGTTCTGATCTGCAGCCAGAATAGCAATTATTCTTTGATTATGCTCACCCTAAGTACGTAACAGCAGTTCGACACCGTGACCTTAAAAGCTGCACCTTCAACACGGTTTAATGCTCCTGCCATTGTAAGTGTAACGTCCAATTTACCATAAACAATACCAAAGGAGAGCCGCTTCCTACATTACAACAGTGACTACACTTCAAAAAGTACTTCATTGGCTGTAAAGCGCTTTGGGACGTCCGGTGGTTGTGATAGGCGCTATAGAAATGCAAGTCCTTCTTAGAAAGAAAGATTTGCAGTTATATAGCGCCTTTCATGACCACCGGACATCCCAAAGTAATGTAGGAAACATGGCAGCCAATTTGTGCACAGCAAGCTCCCACAAACAGCAATGTGATAATGACCAGATAATCTGTTTTTAGTGATGTTGATTGAAGGATAAATATTGGCCCCAGGACACCAGGGGGGATAATTCCCCTGCTCTTCTTCGAAATAGTGCCGTGGGATCTTTTACAGTCTGCCTGAGAGAGCAGACGGGGCCTCGGTTTAACGTCTCATCCAAAAGACGGCACCTCTGACAGGGCGGCACTCCCTCAGCACGACACTGGAGAGTCAGCCTAGATTTTTGTGCTCAAGTCTCTGGAGTGGGACTTGAACCCACAACCTTCTGACTCAGAGGCGAGAGTGCCACCCACTGAGCCATGGCTTGCACTTTGGGACGCCCTGAGGTCTTGAAAGGTGCTATAGAAATGCAAGTCTTTCTTTCTTTTCTATATACATTGAAACATAGAAAACATAGAAAAATAGGAGCAGGAGTAGGACATTCGGCCCTTCGAGCCTGCTCCACCATTCAATATGATCATGGCTGATCCTCTATCTCAATACCATATTCCCGCTCTCTCCCCATACCCCTTGATGTCTTTTGTGTTTAGAAATCTATCTATCTCCTTCTTAAATATATTCAGTGACTTGGCCTCCACAGCCTTCTGTGGTAGAGAATTCCACAGATTCACCACCCTCTGAGTGAAGAAATTTCTCCTCATCTCAGTCCTAAATGTCCGACCCCTTATCCTGAGACTGTGACCCCCCCAGCCAGGGGAAACATCCTCCCTGCATCCAGTCTGTCTAGCCCTGTCAGAATTTTATACGTTTCAATGAGATCCCCTCTCATTCTTCTAAACTCTAGTGAATACAGGCCCTAGTCGACCCAATCTCTCCTCATACGACAGTCCTGCCATCCCAGGAATCAGTCTGGTGAACCTTCGCTGCACTCCCTCTGTGGCAAGTATATCCTTTCTTAGGTAAGGAGACCAAAACTTTAGCACTTGTTTGTCAGATTTCAATGCGTCGCCCGTTGACCTTAATTTTTAAAGATTGCTTTGCATCTGTAGAAGTCATTTATCTGCACCCTGATATTTACAAGCAATTTCCTGAGTTCTAATTGATTTCAGCCGCAATCACCTCGATTCTCACAAGGAGTACTGGAGCAGTAGCTTTAGAGGGATAGTCCAGGTGAGCAGTTAAACATCACAACCATGTTCCAGTCACTCTATTATTTATGGGTTAAACATCACGGGGGGGGGGGGGGGGGGGGGGGATTTCCGTGGTTGGGGGTGGTGGGGGGGGCGGTGGGGTTCTCCCGATTGGCTGCCGTACCTTTGACGGAAGATGTTAACCCCCCCAAAAATGGATTTCCATGGGTTATTTGCAAAAGGTGAGCAGGAGAACCCCACTGAAAATACACCCCCCCCCCCGCCAGCCCTAACCCCAACCCCGCCACCACACAATTGTGCTCCAGTCCCCGTGCTATCCATGAGCTGAACATCACCGCCATGTTCCAGACCCCACACAGCAGTGCCACAGAGATCCGTTAATGGGGTACAACTTATTCACATGTTGGGCTGACCTGCGAAAGAGTTACTGTCATCATCGTAAAAGTGATATAAATTGTATTATTGGATTTCCATTTACAGTCTCAAATATCTCTCTATCCCGACATGTCTTGCTACAATTATACAGGCTTTGGTGAGACCACACCTGGAGTACTCTGTACAGTTTTGGTCTCCTTATCTGAGAAAGAATATAGTTGCCTTAGAGGCGGTGCAACGAAGGTTCACTAGATTGATTCATGGGATGAGAGGGTTGTCCTATAAGAAGAGATTGAGTAGATTGGGCCTATACTCTCCGGAGTTTAGAAGAGTGAGAGGTGATCTCACTGAAACATATAAAAGTCTTAGAGGCTTGACAGGGTAGATGCTGAGAGGTTGTTTCCCCCTGGCTGTAGAGTCTAGAACTAGGGGGCACAGTCTCAGGATAAGGGGTCGGCCATTTAGGACTGAGATGAGAAATTTCTTCACTCAGAGGGTTGTGAATCTTTGGAATTCTCTACCCCAGAGGGCTGTGGATGCTCAGTCGTTGAGTATATTCAAGACACAGATCGATAGATTTTTGGACTCCAGGGGAATCGAGGAATATGGGGATAGGCGGGAAAGTGGAGTTGATGTAGAAGATCAGCCACGATCTTAGTGAATGGCGGAGCAGGCTCGAGGGTCCGTATCACCCATCCTGCTCCTATTTATGTTCTTACACTCTCTAGAAACCTGTTTAATTTCCTCTGAAACCTAAAAGATACGGCTTCCTTTGATGGCCTCCTCTGGTAATATATTTCAGAAATTCATTATCCTTTGGGCAATGAGTTCCTCCTGGTTTGACTCCTTACTCCTAACTACCTCATTTTTAACCTGTGTCCCTGGTATTCGAGGTGTTCACCATAATGATAATTTGCCTGGATCAATTCCCTTTACACAACCTTGAAAATGTCAATTAGGCCTCCTAAAGAAAACAGATCCAACTTCCTCAACATTTCCTCCTAACTTTGGTTCTCATCAGTTGAATTTGTACCCTTTCAACGGCAAGAATATCCTTCCAACGATGAGGTAAGCAGAACAATGCGCTGTACTCCAGATGGAGTCCAACCAAAATCTCACGCAGGAACAATACAACCTGTTTTGGTTTTATGGTTTTGTAGTTTATATATTTTATATACACACACGCACACAGAACATGCAGCATTTCGCACCTAACTGGAGAGCATAAAGAACGTGTGCAGTCTAATGTCAAAAACGTTTGATGGAAGCGGAAACAATTTCACACGACAGAAATTAAAGCGACCTGTAAAACTCATTTCAATTACTCACCGCCTTCTGTAAGCCATCCCGAGACTTAAAATCTGGGTTGAAAATGTCCCAAGGACCAAACAAATGATAGAGTTGCACACGCGTGGATCCGAGCACCTCCATTAAGCTGTTTTGGCACAGTCAAACTAACTGAGAGAAAAAGGCAGAAATCAGCAGCATATCTCCTCCAACAACAACAACAAGTTGTATTTATATAGTGCCTTTAACGCCCCTAGGTACTTCCCAGGAGCGTTATAAAACAACATTAGACGCCGAGCCACATGAGGAGACATTAGGACAGACGAGCAAAAGCTTGGTCAAAGGGGTTGGTTTTAAGGAGCGTCTTAAAGGAGGAGAGAGAGGCGGAGAGGTTTAGGGAGGGAATTCCAGAGCCTGGGGCCCAGGCAGCTGAATGGAGCTGTGATAATCGAGAATAGTCTAATTCATGTTGGTACAAAGGTCTTGTTATCATGAATAGTAAGGTTGAGCAAAATGGTTAGACAGGAATAATTCATTGAAAAGAGGTTTTGCACAACTTGCACATTCTCCGGATTTATTTGCGAGATACAGATTTTCTTGCGATACTTCGAGAATTATTTACTCCTAGTTTAGTGGTTATCAAGAAAATCAGGAAGTTGCTGCCCGAGTTGCCCTGCTCCACCATAAGCTTCGCTCTAACAGTATCTCGCCGAGAGATTCGGCATTCACAGACGTGAAGGGCGTGAAGTTGTGGTACTTACCCACTAGATACTAAACACACCAGTAAAAGTTAGGGCTCCTCCGTTAGCGTGTTAAGTGTGATAAGTCTTAATTACTGCCAAACAACCTCTCCGGCACTGAAAATTTGCTTTTAAAAGTGTGGACTCTCATTCCTTCAGATTTTAATTATTTTTGGAGATTTAAAAAAAACTTAAAATTAATTTTTTTTACTCTTTCTTTCTCTCTCTTTTATCTCTCTCTTAATCCCATCTTTCTTTCCCTCTCTATTTCGCTTTTTGTACATGATTTTACATTAAATTAAATATTCTAACTTACACTTCCTGGTTTAGACTCTGCGTGTCTCAATGAGGTTTCTTCAATCTGATTGGTTGAGGAGACACGCAGTTGCTTGCTCTGTTCACATAGGTTCCGGATCCCCTGTAGAGGGCGCCGTGCTGTTTTGACCATCTGATAACCGCAAATCGCAGCGTAAAAGCCCGCAGAAAGTCTGTGGCCAAGTGTAAGTGTAATGAACAGCTGGTGCCGTTCGTTTGCCACTGACCGTGAAATCCGAGCCATTATGTAGAATTGTCAGCCGTAGCACTTTCGCCTCTGAGTCAGAAGGTTGTGGGTTCAAAGTCCCACTCCAGGGATTTGAGCACAAAAATCTAGGCTGACACTCCCAGTGCAGTGCTGAGGGAGTGCTGCACTGTCGGAGGTGCCGTCTTTCAGATGAGATGTTAAACCGAGGCCCCGTCTGCGCTCTCAGGTAGAGGTAAAAGATCCCACGGCACAATTTCGAAGAAGAGCAGGGGAGTTCTCCCCGGTGTCCTGGGGCCAATATTTATCCCTCAATCAACATCACTAAAAAACAAATTATCTGGTCATCTTCAGATTGCTGTTTGTGGGAGCTTGCTGTGTATAAATTGGCTGCTGCATTTCCCACATTACAACAGTGACTACACTTCAAAAGTACTTCATTGGCTGTAAAGCACTTTGGGACCTCTGGTGGTCGTGAAAGGCGCTATAGAAATGCAAGTCTTTCTTTCTTTTTGTGTGTTGCCACTCTGCAAGTGAGCAATATACTGAAGAGAATGTACTTTATTCTATCTTACCAGTCAGGATAATTATTTATGTATGTTAGTTAATTATTATTTAGTTATTTATATTGATTAAAAGAACATGCCATGATTGCTAAGACCACCAACTTATATTATAGTTTGCACATAAAACTGGACAGAATTATGAAGTTTGACCTCTAACATACTGGTACAACTCCCAGACTAATATGTACTAAACAAGAATTGATTTATTAAGTCACTGTGAATTAGAGTTCCTGATAATACATTGGCCCGGATTCTGCGGTCACCGGTGAACAGACTGCACCAGCCATTCATTACACTCTGGAGCCCCACTCCAGAGACTTGAGCACAGAAATCCAGGCTGACACCCCAGTGCAGTGCTGAGGGAGTGCTGCCCTGTCGGAGGTGCCGTCTTTCGGGTGAAACGCACTTCCAAAGTACTTCATTGGCTGTAAAGCGTGTTGGGACGTCCTGAGGTCGTGAAAGGTGCTATATAAATGCAAGTCTTTCTTTTCTTTTTACTCTTGCCCACAGGCTCTCTGTACACGACAACTTGCGGTAATCAGACAGGCAAAGCAGCACGGCGCCCTCTACAGGGGATCTGGGACCTGTGTGAACAGGGCAAGCCACTGTCTCTATTTTAATTGTTTAAGCTTTTAAAATCTCAAACAACAATTAAAATCTGAGAAGGAATGAGACTGTCTCTTCTG
This sequence comes from Squalus acanthias, assembly GCA_030390025.1. Taxonomy (NCBI): domain Eukaryota; kingdom Metazoa; phylum Chordata; class Chondrichthyes; order Squaliformes; family Squalidae; genus Squalus; species Squalus acanthias. The sequence continues at coordinate 4,772,778 of CM059428.1, forward strand.
CTGCAACAAGAATTGAGTTTCTCTGAAGACAAGATGGAGAATGAATTTTAAAACCAAGTGATTTGAAGTTTCAGATTAATTTTTTTTTTAAAAAAGGCTTGCATTTCTATAGCGCCTTTCACGACCTCAGGACGTCCCAAAGCACTTTACAGCCAATGAAGTACTTTTTGAAGTGTAGTCCCTGTTGTAATGTGGGAAACGTGGCAGACAATTTGCGCACAGCAAGCTCCCACAAACAGCAATGTGATAATGACCAGATCATCTGTTTTTTAGTGATGTTGATTGAGGGATAAATATTGGCCCCAGGACACCGGGGAGAACTCCCCTGCTCTTCTTCAAAATAGTGCCGCGGGATCTTTTACATCCACCCGAGTGAGCAGACGGGGCCTCGGTTTAACGTCACGTCCGAAAGACGGCACCTCTGACAGTGCGGCGCTCCCTCAGCACTGCACTGGAATGTCAGCCTAGATTTATGTGCTCAAGTCTCTGGAGTGGGATTTGACCCACAACCTTCTGACTCAGTGCTGATAAGCTGTAAATAATTAGCATATATAAAAGGGCAGGAGGGTGCCCCTAACATGATTCAATTTTTTCTTTTGACAAATTCACAACTTAATTTATGTAAGAAAGAAAAAGAAAGACTTGCATTTCTACAGCGCCTTTCACGACCTCAGGACATCCCAAAGTGCTTTACAGCCAATGAAGTACTTTTTGAAGTGTAGTCACTGTTGTAATGTAGGAAACGCGATAGCCAATTGTGAACAGCAAGCTCCCACAAACAGCAATGTGATAATGACCAGATAATCTGTTTTTAGCGATGTTGATTGAGGGATAAATATTGGCCCCAGGACTCCGGGGATCACTCCCCTTTAAGGGACGCAGCACTGCCGTAGCAGAATAATTTGTTTCGGATACATGGTTTGACACTCCTGTTCTTATAAAACACTGCATCCTCCAACTTACCATGAATAATGCCATGGGCAATCGACCAGTGCAATAAGTAAGTGCACAGTTAGGTTGTAGAGCTTCAGCCATTTTATTCCTTTGTAACATCACATCCTGACTTCTATTGTGGTCGTTCTTGTTTGAAAGAGGATATGTTTCATTGCTTAAAGCCACATCAAAAGAAAATCAGTTTTTGTCTTAAGCATTGGCATGTCAGGCATGCTCAGTGAAAGTGAAGACAGAAAGGAGGACCTGCTGGTTGGTCAACTACAGCAACCCTCACATAAACTTCTTGCTGCAAAATAAAAACAACAATTGCATTTTTGTTGCACATTCAGCTTAGAAAAACATGGATGTGTAATCAGACAAAAATCGACACCAAGTCTAGGAAGGAGATATTAGAAGCTCGATCAAAGAGGTGGGTTTTAAGAATGGTCTGAAAGGAGGATAGCGAAGTGGAGAGGCGGGGAGATGTAGGGAGGGAATTCCAGAGCTTAGGGCCTGAGGGGCTGAAGGCGCGGCCGCCAATGGTGGGGGATTCACAAGGCCAGAGTTGGAGGAATGCAGCGCTCTCGGAGGGTTGTAGAGCTGGAGAAGGTTACAGATATGGAGAAGGGCGAGGCCCCGAAGAGATTTGAACACGAGGATGAGCATTTTAAACTTGAGGCACTGGGGGAGACCGGGAGCCAATGTAAATCGTTGCGCACAGGGGGTGATTGGTGATTGGGATAGGACACGGGGGCAGCAGGGTTTTGGATGAGCTGAAGTTTATGGAGGGTGGATGATGGGAGGCCGACCAGGAGAGATGAGAAAGGCATGGATGAGGATTTCGGCAGCTGTCGAGCTGAGGCAGGGGCAGTAAACAAGCGATGTTACGGAGGTGGAAGTAGGCGGTCTTTATGATGGAGCGAATATGTGATCGGAAACTAATTCCGAAGTCAAATAGGATGCCAAGGGTGTGGTTCAACTTGAGACAGGGCATCGATGTAGCTATGCTGTGCTTTCCAAACATGGACTTCGAGCCCCCTAGTCCTTTGACCTTAGCCCTGTCCCCGCATCTAACTGCACCAATATGACATTTCAATTTTTGTAATTCCACCATTTCTGTGGCTGCCCGGAATGATACACAACATTTGGTGCTGATTAACGGTGAATTCTGGATAGTTTAGGAGATGGGTCCAAACTCCTTTCAACTTGGAGTTGTGCAGCCAGCAAAAAAGCAGAGTTTGGGTGGATTTGAACCCGGTGTGAAAGTACAGTCAGCTAACCCATTGCACCATTTGAACATAAGAATTAGGAGCAGGAGTCGGCCATACGGCCCCTCGAGCCTGCTCCACCATTCAATCAGATCATGGCTGATCTTCGACCTCAACTCCACTTTCCCGCCTGATCCCCATATCCCTTGATTCCTCTAGAGTCCAAGAATCTATCGATCTCAGCCTTGAATATACTCAACGATTCAGCATCCACAGCCCTCTGGGGCAGAGAATTCCAAAGATTCACAACCCTCCGAGTGAAGAAATTCCTCCTCCTCCCAGTCTTAAATGGCCGAACCCCTTATCCTGAGACTGTGCCCCCTAGTTCTAGACTCTCCAGCCAGGGGAAACAACCTCTCAGCATCTACCCTGTCAATCCCCCTCAGAATCTGATATATTTCAATGAGATCACCTCTCATTCTTCGAAACTCCAGAGAGTATAGGCCCAATCTACTCAATCTCTCCTCATAGGACAACACTCTCATCCCAGGAATCAATCTAGTGAACCTTCGTTGCACCGCCTCTAAGGCAAGTTTGGTAAGTTATTGCCTGCTTTAATAAGCTTAAATGCGATAGAATCAATTTACTGCGATCTGATAGTGAAAAATCTTTCAGCATTTCAGTTGATTTACCCTGGAATGGAATGGTATTCTTGTGGAATTAGTTCCCACTTGGAGTGAAAGTCTGAGTATCATCATAACATACCGTGGAATGTCTGTCACAGATAAATGGAAATTGCTGCCTCCAGTCATAATGCGTTTTAATCTACACACAGCTTAATTTCTTAAAATATTTTAAAATATCCTTTCCAGTTCAGGAAATATCATTTTTGTTTATTCATTCCTGGGATGTGGGCCTCGCTGGCAAGGCCAGCATTTATTGTCCATCCCTAGCTGTCCCTGAGAAGGTGGTGGTGAGCCGCCTTCTTGAACCGCTGCAGTCCGTGTGGTGAAGGTGCTCCCACAGTGCTGTTAGGGAGGGAGTTCCAGGATTTTGACCCAGCGACGATGAAGGAACGGCCGATATATTTCCAAGTCAGGATGGTGTGTGTGACTCGGAAGGGAACTTGGAGGTGGTGGTGTTCCCAGGCGCCTGCTGCCCTTGTCCTTCTAGGTGGTAGAGGTCGCGGGTTTGGGAGGTGCTGTTGTGGAATATAGCGACGTTATACGAAGCCTCAGAGACCACATTGTGGCCAAGAGTTTCGGGCGCAATCGGCGATCCGGGTATAAATGGCGCTAGTTTTCAGAAGTTTCCGCTCAAAAACCCGTCTGCATATCGCCAATTGCAAAATTTTCCATGAACCAGTGCAATCGGGCAGCGTTTTTGAACATAATTTTTTTGGCTTTACAAAAACGTTCCTCGATGTGTGTAAGAGCGGTAACCTGGTGCAGCTTGATTAATACGGCCGAAAATGGGTTTATCGCAAAAAAATAAGCATTTTAATCGGGGTGTCTAGTCCACCCACCAGTGAGTAACCTGATTTTAAATAATTGAAAATGTCTTTAAAGAAACTATACAGAACCATTTCCGAGTTACATTGGCAGACAGTAAGTAGTCAGTTTCTGAGTAAATTAAATATTTTTTTAAGATTTAAAAGCTTTTAAAAGGAGCCCATTAGAGTCCTTGCGCCTAAAATAAAGCTTAATTATTGGAGCCTCCTCGAGGATTAATTCGATCTGGGGGCGTGGCCAGTTTTGTGGGCGGGGTTTTCTTCCAGCGCGAAGTTTTTTTCCAACTAGCGCCAAAAGATGGCGGAAACTCGACTCGCGCTGGACGCAATTTGCGTTTGAAATTCCGCGATCTCTTGCCGCGCGGTTTGGCCGATTTCGGCCGCAACCCCGGCGGAAACTCCGTGCCATAAAGTTTAAATCCATGTTTGCATTAATTTGCATATGTCGCAAGTACCAACAGATACTGGTGCTCTGATTTGGGGATTTAATCAACAAGGACCAGACCTTGCCAAACTCTCACGCCCACAAAATCAAAACAAGACAAAACCAGAGAATAAGAAATGTAAGTGCAAAATAGAGCCAAGTTTCCTGGTCTTCAGAGGCAGGAATTCCAGGTGGAGTTTCAGCACCACCTTAATTATATGGGAGAAACTCCTTTCAGCGATTGCCAGAAATTCCAGCGGTTAGGCCAATTGTACTCGGGCCACTGCTAATTGCACATTGGGCTTGCCTCCTGCAATCACATTTCTCTGCCTTTTCCCCAGAATATCCTGTGAAAACATTTTGGGGGAAAAATTCAGTTGTTTTCCACATTGTCGGATAGATGCCAGTGTTGTAGCTGTACTGGAACAGCTTGGCTAGAGGCGTGGCTAGTTCTGGAGCACAAGTCTTCAGCACGATAGCCGGGATGTTGTCGGGGCCCATAGCCTTTGCTGCATCCAGTGCGCTCAGCCGTTTCTTGATATCACGTGGAGTGAATCGAATTGGCTGAAGACTGGCTTCTGTGATGGTGGGGACCTCAGGAGTTGGCTGATATGGATCATCCACTCGGCACTTCTGGTTGAAGATGGTTGCTAAAGCTTCAGCCTTGTCTTTTGCACTCACGTGCTGGGCTCCGCCATCATTGAGGATGGGGATATTCATGGAGCCTCCTCCTCCCGTTAGTTGTTTAATTGTCCACCACCATTCATGACTGGATGTGGCAGGACTGCAGAGCTTTGATCTGATCCGTTGGTTGTGGGATCATTTTTAGCTCTATCTATAGCTTGCTGCTTCCTCTCTCTATCCCTCCAGTCCTCTCCCTAACATCTTTCTGAGGCTGAACCACACTGCTCGCAACCTTGGTGTCATATTTGACCCTGAAATGAGCTTCCGACCACATATCCGCAGCATAACTAAGACCGCCTATTTCCACCTCCGTAACATCGCCCGCCTCCGCTCTTATCTCAGCTCATCCGCTGCTGAAACCCTCATCCATGCCTTTGTTACCTCTAGACTTGACTATTCCAATGCACTCCAAGCTGGCCTCCCACATTCTACCCTCCGTAAACTTGAGGTCATCCAAAACTCGGCTGCCCGTGTCCTAACTCGCACCAAGTCCCGTTCACCCATCACCCCCTGCACTCGCTGACCTACATTGGCTCCCGGTTAAGCAGCGCCTCGATTTCAAAATTCTCATCCTTGTTTTCAAATCCCTCCATGGCCTCGCCCCTCCCTATCTCTGTAATCTCCTCCAGCCCCACAACCCCCCGAGATCTCTGCGCTCCTCTAATTCTGGCCTCTTGCGCATCCCTGATTATAATCGTTCAACCATTGGCGGCTGTGCCTTCTGTTGCCGAGGCCCTGAGCTCTGGAATCCCCTCCCTAAACCTCTCCGCCTCTCTCTCTCCTTTAAGACGCTCCTTAAAACCCACCTCTTTGACCAAGCCTTTGGTCACCTGCCCGAATTTCTCCCTATGTGGCTCGGTGTCAAATTTTTTGTCTTATAATACTCCTGTGAAGCGCCTTGGGCCGTCTTACTACGTTAAAGGCGCTGTGTAAATACAAATTGTTGTTGCTTTTGCTGTTTAGCACGCATGTAGTCCTGTGTTGCTGCTTCCCCAGGATGACACCTCATTTGATTGAAGACACCATCATCCTAGCCAGAAGAGAGTTCACTTTAAACCGAGCTTTCATTTCTACCGAAGTGGCTGTACACGAAAGTTGAATCCAGTCCTGGGTTAGATTTTGAAATGACAAGGTCTGGCTGAGTGGCTTCACTTCCACAGGTGATGGCAGCTCACTGGCGCCCTCAAGTGGCTATTCTCGAGGCCTGAGCGCTTATTCATTCCCCAACAGCTGAATCGAATGGCTGCTCTCCTCGGAGATTTCCTGCCGTGGTTTGTAGGGCACCCAAGATGACAGTAAAAAAAAAGTAAGAGACGGAATAATTGCTCAGTCACCCCTCCCCAAATTTCAACAATATATGTGGCGCTTAAATAAAATAAAATCTGCTTTTTGAGAATAACCTGGCTTCCCAGCCTATAGGTTCCTAGCCAACAGCCACTATATTACACAGTATTTACAGCACAGAAACAGGCCATTCGGCCCAACAGCTCCACTTGAGCCTCCTCCGACCCCTCTTCATCTCACCCCATCAACATATCCTTCTATTCCTTTCTCCCTCGTGTGTTTATCCAGCTTCCCCTTGAATGCATCTCTGCTATTCGCCTCAACCACTCCCTGTGGTAGTGAGTTCCACATTCTCACCACTCTCTGGGTAAAGAAGTTGCTCCTGAATTCCCTATTGGATTTATTAGTGACTATCTTATATTTATGTCCCTCTAGTTTTGGTCTCCCACACAAGTGGAAACGTCTTCTCTACGTCTACCCTATCAAAACCTTTTCATTATATTAAAGACCTCTCTATCAGGTCACCCCTCAGCCTTCTCTTTTCAAGAGAAAAAGAGCCCCGGCCCCAATCTTTCCTGATCGGTATAACCACTCAGCTCTGGTATCATCCTTGTGAATCTTTTTCGCACCCTCTCCAGTGCCTCTATGTCCTTTTTTAATAATATGGAGACCAGAGCTGTGCATAGTGCTCCAAGTTGCGGTCTAACCAACTGGACTTAAATAGGATGATTTCTTATCCACTCTCTCCTGCACTCCCAACTTTGTCGCTGCTTTGTACTTTAAAACATTTGTTGGAGTGCCTGTGTCAGGTGTGTTTTACCTCTTGCTGTTCACACAGTCAGGAAGCGAAGACCTGCCAGATTTCTTGCTAAACACATCGGAGCAGCACCACCTCAACACAATGGGTGTGTGGTATTCATTGATCACCAAGACAGGCTAACAAATTGCTCACTATGTACCGTCTATGTGGGAACAAAAATCAAAGCTAGCTCATTAGAATCATTCTTCTTCTTCTTCTTAGGCAGTCCCTCGGAACTGAGGATGACTTGCTTCCACACTAAAAATGAGTTCTCAGGTGACTGATGAGTCCAATGCGGGACCTACAGTCTCTGTCACAGGTGGGGCAGACGGTGGTTGAAGGGGCGGGTGGGGTGGGGTGCTTGGGTTGACGTGCGCTCCTTCCGCTGTTTGCGCTTGGCTTCCGCTTGCTCCCGGCGAAGAGACTCGAGGTGTTCAGCGCCTTCCCGGATGCTTCTCCTCCACTTTGTGCGGTCTTGGGCCAGGGATTCCCAGGTGTCGGTGGGGATGTTGCACTTTTTCAAGGAGGCTTTGAGGGTGTCCTTTGAAGGGTTTCCTCTGCCCACCTGGGGCTCTGTTGCCGTGTCAGAGCTCCGAGTAGAGCGCTTGCTTTGGGAGTCTCGTATGGGGCATGCGGACGATGTGACCCGTCCATCGGAGCTGATCGAGCGTGGTCAAAGCTTCGATGCTGGGGATGTTGTCCTGAGCGAGAACACAGACGTTGGTGCGCCTATCCTGCCAATGGATTTGCAGGATAACTACCTATTGTCTCAAACCTCACCTGTTCAACTTGCTTGAATACACGATGCTTTAAAACGGAACATTCAAGGTGGCTTTTTTTCCCCCAAATGCTTTCTGCAGAAAAATGGTCAAAAGATCATTTAGAAAAAATTATTATTTTTTTTTAATATTAATTCTCGGGATGTGGGCGACTGGCATTGGCCGGGCCAGCATTTATTGCCCAACGCCAGTCGCCCTTGAGAAAGTTGGTGGCGAGCCGTCTTCTTGAACCGCTGCAGTCCGCGTGGTGAAGGTGCTCCCACAGTAGTGCAGTCGTTAAGCATTTACTCCCAAAGTTTGAACCGTAAACTTCGCACAAGAAACCCTTTCGTAAGGGGCTGTCCTACAGCATCACACTCCGTGTGTTTGCATATTCATCACGTTAAAAGTCAAGGTGAAGGGCGCTGTATCTGCAAGTTTTATGCGTGACTTGTTTCTGTGCTGTTAACTCATGATGAGGTGCTTAAATGTTTATAGAAACCTAGTCAGATGTTCATCGTTAATGCTGCCATTTTCAAAACAAGAAAGGGAGATTTGTGCATTAAAAATGCAATTTATTAAAGCCACTAATGTTTCCTACATTACAACAGTGACCACACTTCAAAAAGTACTTCATTGGCTGTAAAGGGCTTTAGGACGTCCGGTGATCGTGAAAGGCGCTATGGAAATGCAAATCTTTCTTTCTTTCTAAGAAATAATGACTTATTGAAGGCACCCTTTTCAAAAACAGTACAACATCGCGTAAAAGGGAATGCACTTCCCAGAGTCACCATTTCTGTCTTTGTCACTTCCTCTTGCCTCTCGAGGCCAAAAGGTTCTGGAATTTGCTCTGTTTAACCTCTTCTTTCAGCTCCAGTGGCGAGCTTTCCTTCGACCGTTTGCCGCATTGTGTAGGTATCGATGGACCTCCGCTCACATTGATAGGGCGGTGCATTGAGCAAGCTGCTGATGTTATACGAGGCCACCTTCGAGCACGTATGGATCGACGCGGTTCCATCCAGTGCCAAAAAAACAGCTGCCCTCCTGACCACGGCCTGTTGGGCTGAGTGACACACAAGAGTCTGTAAAACAATTGTCTTCTGGTTGTCTGAACTTATGCTCAATTCTCTAAATAACCCTTCCGGAGTGGTGAACATTTAACAAAAAGAATAACCTGCATTTTCTACAGCGCTTTTCACGACCACCAGGACGTCCCAAAGCACTTTACAGCCAATGAAGTACTTTTTGAAGTGTAGTCACTGTTGTAATGTAGGAAACACAGCAGCCAATTTGCGCACAGCAAGCTCCCACAAACAGCAATGCGATAACGACCAGATAATCTGTTTTAGTGATGTTGGTTGAGGGATAAATACTGGCCCCAGGACACCGGGGATAACTCCCCTGCTCTTCTTCGAAATAGTAGCCGTGGGATCTTTTAGGACCACCCGAGAGAGCAGACGGGGCCTCGGTTTAACGTCTCATCCGAAAGACGGCACCACCGACAGTGCAGCACTCCCTCAGCACTGCACTGGAGTGTCAGCCTAGATTTATGTGCTCAAAGTCTCTGGAGGGGGGACTTGAACCCACAACCTTCTGACTCCGAGGCGAGAGTGCCGCCCACTGGATAGATTTTATGAAGCAGAGATACAGGGCGATGGAGAGAGACAGAGAGAGAGCAGGACAGTGGGATTAGTTTCGGAATGCTCAAGCCAAGAGCCGGCACAGACACAATGTGCCAAATGTCATTCTTCTGTGATGTGAACTCCTGTAGTTCTACGAATTCATAGCCCCAGTGCAGAGCTTTGAGCAAATAGAAATTTGGACATGGAGGCCAACAGGCCCTGTAAGATTTTCGACCTGTTATTTTTTAACGGATGTAAAATCCTGTGGAGCTTGCGAAGTTCTACGCCCAAGTTCTCAAGATGCTCTCTCAGTGCACATCCTGCTCAGAGCCGACATTTGTAAAATCTATCCACGGTACTCAACATTTAGGAAGGACAGACAAAAAGTAAAAGGAGGTGGCGTAGTGCTGTTAATAAGGGATGAGATCGGTACAGTAGAGAAAAAAGATCTTGGCTTGGCAGATCGTGATGTGGAACTGGAATCAGTTTGGGTGGAGCTAAGAAACAGCAAAGGGCAGAAAACATTGGTGGGAGTTGTGTATAGGCCACCAAACAGTAGTGGTAATGTAGGGCACAGTATCAATCAAGAGATTAGAAGTGCATGTAACAAGGGCAATACGGTAATCATTGGGGACTTTAATCTACATATTGACTGGGCAAATCAAATTACAGGAAACTCTTTATTAACCGGCACCCAAATATCCGGAAATCTCTCTTAACCGGCAAAATTCTTGAGTAGGTAATCGGGGTTTTCCTTCATCTCTCGTTTAAAATTAACTTTAAAAAAAACCCCAAGACGTTTGCCTTGTATCGGAGCGTGTAGATTGGGAGGGGAATGTGCAGCCCGGGTAGGCAGCAGACACGACAGATGGTCAGCTGGTGGTCCCCGGGGAGACGGAGCTCCGAATGCAGGCGCATGTCAATGTGTACGGTGCTCTCGTACGTTGGGAGATATAACTCTCCGTTATCCGGACTTTTTGATTAACCGGCACCACGCCGGTCCCGTCGGTGCCGGTTAATAAAGAGTTTCCTGTACCACTAATGGTGTGGAGGACGAATTCTTGGAATGCATGCGAGATGGTTTCCTGGATCAGTATATGGAGGAACCAACCAGGGAACAGGCTATTCTGGATCTGGTACTGTGTAATGAGAAAGGGCTAATCAATAATCTTGTGGTAAATGGGACAAATGACCATAATATGATTGAATTTTACATTAAGTTTGAGAATGATGTAGTCCAATCTGAAACTAAGGTCTTCAATCTAAACAGAGGAAACTACAAGGGTATGAGGGACAAGTTGGCCATGGTAGATTGGGAGACTACACTAAAAGGTATGAAGGTGGACATACAATGGCTAACATTTAAGGAAATAATGCATAATTTGCAACAAACATATATTCCTCCAGGGCATAAAAACCCAAAAGGAAAAGTGATCCAACCATGGCTAACAAAATAAATTAAAGCTAGTATTAAGACAAAGGAGGAAGCTTATAAAGTTGCCAGAAAAAGCGGTCAGCCTGAGGATTGGGATCTTTTTAGAAATCAGCAAAAGGGGACCAAGAAATTGATAAAGAAAGGGAAAATGGAATATGAGCACAAACTAGTGAAAAATATAAAAAACGGATTGTAAAAGCTTCTATCGGTATGTGAAAAGGAAAAGACTGGCGAAGGTAAATGTAGGTCCTTTACAGTCAGAGACGGGAGAATTTATAATGGGGAATGAGGAAATGGCTGAGAAATTAAATAAATACTTTGTTTTTGTCTTCACGGAGGAAGACACAAAAAACCTACCAGAAATACGAGAAAACCAAGTTGTGTGACGAGAATGAGGAACTTAAAGAAATTATTAATAAAAAAACAGTACTAGCAAAATTAATGGGACTAAAAGTCGACAAATCCCAAGGACCGGATGGCCTACATCCTAGGGTTTTGAAAGAGGTGGCCATTGGAATAGTGGACGCATTGGTTGTCATCTTCCAAAATTCTATAAATTCCGGAACGGTTCCTGCAGATTGAAGGATAGCAAATGTAACCCCGCTATTTAAGAAAGGAGGGAGAGAGAAAACGGGGAACTACAGACCTGTTAGCCTCACATCAGTAGCTGAGAAAATGCTGGAATCTATTATAAAGGATGCAATAACTGGGCACTTAGAAACTAAAAGTAAGATTGGGCAGAGTCAACATGGATTTATGAAAGGGAAATCCTGTTTGACAAACCTATTGGAGTTCTTTGAGGATGTAACTAGTGGAGTAGACAAAGGGGAACCGGTAGATGTGGTGTATCTGGATTTTCAGAAGGCCTTCAATAAGGTCCCACACAAGAGGTTGGTGAACAAAATTAGGGCACATGGAATTGGGGGTAATATACTAGCATGGATTGAGAATTGGTTAACAGACAGAAAACAAAGAGTAGGGATAAACGGGTCTTTTTCAGGATGGCAGGCTGTGACTAGTGGGGTACCGCAAGGATCGGTGCTTGGGCCCCAGCTATTCACAATCTATATCAATGATTTGGATGAGGGGACTAAATGTAACATTTCCAAATTTGCTGATGATACAAAGCTAGGTGGCAGTGTCAGTTGTGAAGAGGCTTCAAGGGGATCTCGACAGGCTCAGTGAGTGGGCGAGAACATGGCAGATGGAATATAAATGAGGATAAATGTGAAGTTATCCACTTTGGTAGAAAAAACAGAAAGGCAGAGTATTTTCTAAATGGTGAAAGTTTGGGGAATGCAGATGCTCAAAGGGACCTGGGTGTCCTTGTACATGAGTCACTGAAAGTGAATGTGCAGCAAGCCATTAGGAAGGTAAATGGTATGCTGGCCTTCATTACAAGAGGATTTGAGTACAGGAGTAAAGAAGTCTTACTCCAATTATATAGGGCCTTGGTGAGACCACACCTGGAGTGCTGTGTACAATTTTGGTCTCCTTACCTAAGGAAGGATATACTTGCCATAGAGGGAGTGCAACGAAAGTTCACGAGATTGATTCCTGGGATGGCGGGACTGTCGTATGAGAAGAGATTGAGTAAACTAGGCCTGTATTCTCTTGAATTCAGAAGAATGAGAGGGGATCTCATTGAAGCATACAAAATTATTACAGGGCTTGATAGGATGGATGCTGGGAGAATGTTTCCCTTAGCTGGGGAGTCCAGAGCCAGGGACCACAGCCTCAGGATAAAGGGTAGGCCATTCAGGACTGAGATGAGAAGAAATTTCTTCACACAGAGGGTGGTGAATCTTTGGAATTCTCTACCCCAGAGGGCTGTGGAGGCTCAGTCATTGGGTATATTCAAAACAGAAGTTGATAGATTTCTGACTGGTAAAGGCATCAAGGGATATGGTGATAGGGCCGGTGAATGGATTTGAGGCGGAAGATCAGCCATGATCTCATTGAATGGAGGAGCAGGCTCGAAGGGCCGAATGGCCGACTCCTGCTCCTATTTCTTCTGTTCTTTTTTGTAGCCATCAAGACAGACAGGCTTGCATTTATATAGCGCCTTTCACGACCACCGGACGTCCCAAAGCGCTTTACGGCCAATGAAGTACTTTTTGAAGTGCAGTCACTGTTGTAATGTAGGAAACTGCGGCAGCCAATTTGTGCACAGCAAGCTCCCACAGACAGCAATGTGATAATGACCAGATAATCTGTTTTTAGTGATGTTGATTGAGGGATAAATATTGGCCCCAGGACACCGGGGAGAACTTCCCTGCTCTTCTTCAAAATAGTGCCGTGGGATCTTTTACGTCCTGAGAGAGCAGACGGGGCCTCGGTTTAGCGTCTCATCTGAAAGACGGCACCTCTGACAGTGCAGCACTCCCTCAGCACTGCACTGGAGTGGGACAACTCTGTTGATCAACAACATCTGTTACAAAAAAATTCCCGTGACTTTTCATAGAAACATAGAAACATAGAATCTAGGAGCAGGAGTAGGCCATTCGGCCCGTCGAGCCTGCTCCGCCATTCAATACGATCATGGCTGATCATCCAAATCCAGTACCCTGTCCCTGCTTTAATCCCCACAGTACACATATCCCACCCTACCCCCGTAACCCCACGTATTTAATTCCCCCTAACATATCCTATCCCCATAACCCCACATATTTAATCCCCCCTAACACTAAGGGTCAATTTATCATAGCCAAATCAACCTAACCCACACATTTTTGGACTGTGGGAGGAAACCGGAGCACCCGGAGGAAACCCACGCAGACACGGGGAGAATGTGCAAACTCCACACAGACAGTCACCCGAGGTCAGATTCGAACCCGGGTCTCTGGCGCTGTGAGGCACCAGTGCTAACCACTATGCCACCAGTCTCGTTCTTTTTATTTTCCCAATCATTATTACAACCATTGGAGGGATTGACTCAGTGTTTCTCTTAATTTCCCTGAAAATCAATTTACCTCCATAATGTACCCACTTTTGTCAAGCAACATCCTGTCACTGTATTTTAAATCGTTCTTTTTTAAAAATAATGTAGCCGTGCCCAAGTCCACTAGGTGGCAGTAGAGTCCACAATTTAACAACTGTTCTTCGCTCAGGCGGGTAGAACATAGTCTTGTGCAGTCGGGCAAATCGGGCAACGGCGAATCAGCCGACTATTTTACACTCCAGCCCAATTTTCTTTTCCATTGTGTCTACTTAAAATCAGCAGGTTAATACCGCTCTTCAAAAAAAGAATTTTATACAAAGGCACCAAGAGCCTGCTAGTAATTGTGGATCCTAATATCAAGGCTACAATCTCCAAAACACTAATCGCCGCCTCTATCATTTATCTGTGTACGTGCAACCTGAAAATATCCTATCGATTTTTACGTAGGTTGGCGTTCCCTTACGTTTAAATCTAACGAGAATGACATGTGTCAGTTCAGTTCTTAAGAGTGACACAAGTATAATTTTTTACCAAGTTTAAAGGCATCCTGGACGTGCTGGATTGGAAATACCGACTGGGGTTCATAGAATCGTAAAAATTCACAGCACAGAAGGAGGCCATTCGGCCCATCGTGTCTGTGCCGGCTGAAAAAGATCTATCCAGCCTGATCCCACTTTCCAGCTCTTGGTCCGTAGCCCTGGAGGTTACAGCACTTCAAGTGCATATCCAAGTACTTTTTAAATGTGATGAGGGTTTCTGCCTCTACCACCCTTTCAGGCAGTGAGTTCCAGACTGCCACCACCCTCTGGGTGAAAAAAGTTCTCCTCAACTCCCCTCTAATCCTCTACTAATTACTTTAAATCTATGCCCCCTGGTTATTGACCTCTCTGCTGAGGGAAATAGGTCCTTCCTATCCACTCTATCCAGGCCCCTCATAATTTTATACACCTCAATTAAGTCTCCCCTCAGCCTCCCCTGTTCCAAGGGCCTATCCAATCTTTCCTCATAGCTAAAATTCTCCAGTCCTGGCAACATCCTCTTAAATCTCCTCTGTACCCTCTCTAGTGCAATCACATCTTTCCTGTGATGTGGTGACCAGAACTGCACGCAGTATTCTAGCTGCGGCATAACTAGAGTTTTATACAGTTCAAGCATAACCCCCCTGCTCTTATATTCTATGCCTTGGCTAATAAAGACAAGTATCCCGTATGCCTTCTGAACCACCTTATCTACCTGTCCTGCTACCTTCAGGGATCTGTGGACATGCACTCCAAGATCCCTCTGTTCCTCTACACTTCTCAGTGTCCTACCATTTATAGTGTATTCCCTTGCCTTGTTAGCCCTCCCCAAATGCATTACCTCACACTTCTCCAGATTGAATTCCATTTGCCACTTTTCTGCCCACCTGACCAGTCCATTGATATCTTCCTGCAGTCTACAGCTTTCTTCCTCACCATCAACCACACGGCCAATCTTTGTATCATCTGCAAACTTCTTAATCATGCCCCTACATTGAAGTCTAAATCATTGATGTATAATTCATATGATTCATCATCATTCAGATGAACATGCAATTACGCCATCTACTAAATTAACAATCATACATTAACTATTAATTGTCGAGATACAGCGATAAGATGTTTTATTAATTTCATAATTACTGTATTAATTTGCTCAATTTTGACAATTATTCTATCCCATTTGTACACATATTTAACAATCTGAATACAACCCATTTAATGATTAGTAAAATGTTAGATGCAGTTTAATAGGACTAAATTATTGAATCACAAATGTTTTAGCATTATTCTGTCTGTATATTTTTTTTTAAATACATTGGAAGCCTTTTGGTTATTAAACTGTTTTTTACTTGCCCAATTATAGTTATTTTACCTCAACTCCCGCACCCATGTACTGACCTGTTCTTAACTCTTGACCCAGCTCGACGCAGGAACACATCTGCCGTTGATAAACTTTATCTCCAAATTTTCTTCCTCTTTGGCTGAAATCAGTGAGAAAATTGGACATCCTAAAGTCCTCAATCACGGACCGTCCACTTCGAAAGGGATAAATGGATCTTTTTCAGGTTGGCAGGCTGTAACTAGTGGGGTGCCGCAAGGATCAGTGTTGGGGCCTCAGTTATTTACCATCTATATTAATGACCTAGATGAAGGGACCGAGTGTAATGTATCCAAGTTTGCTGATGATAACACAAAGAACACAAAGGGCTGGATTTTGAATGACCCATGGAGTCGGGTTTGGAGGCGTGTGGGGGGTTAAATTTGCGGGGTCGGGGTTTCCGACCCCATCCCGCCTGCACGCAATTTTGACATAATCAGTCGCGGGGTTCCCGATTCCGTCCCGCCTCTTGGAGGCGGGAGAGGCCATTAAAGCCCTTAACAAGCTCTAAATTGGCTCTGTAATGCGATTTTGAAACGCTGTAGCTAGTTTAACCCTCTTCTGACGTGAAGCACGCCTGGTGTGAAACACTCCAGTGAAACCTGGCGGGAGCACAAGTGCATAGGTGACTTTCGGCTGCAAGTGCACTATTACAACGGAGATGTGATGTGATGAAGGTGGTAGTGGTGCTAGTAGTATTAGGTCTGAACATTGCCTCTGATGCTGCTGCATTGAATGCCTGGGACGACTTACTTGGCAAAAAAGTCTCTCTCTCTCTCTCTCCCCCCCCCCCATTTCTGCATCCAGGTCCACTCACCCCTCCCCCCCCCCATTTCTGCATCCAGGTCCACTCACATCATAAGCCAGGCAACCCCTCTCTCACCAACAGTCTCTGAGACTAGGCAGTCAGTACTGATGACATCATCAGAGGCGGGTTTCAGACTGAAAACACTAATTAGTTCATGGGTTCCCACATGCTCCAATTTAATTGCCCAATTAAGTGAAAATTGCATCAGGCACCCCAATTGAATCTGGAGTTGGGGGGAAAACACGAAATGCGGATTACACGACCCCAACCCGACCCCAAGACAAAATCCAGCCCAAAGAGTCTGCAAAGGGATATAGATAGACTAAGTGAGTGGCAGATGGAGTATAATGTAGGGAGATGTGAGGTTATTCACTTTGGTAGGAAAAATAGAAAAACAGAATATTTTTTAAATGGTGAGAAACTTTCAAATGTTGGTGTTCAGAGAGATTTGGGTGTCCTCGTGCAAGAAACACAGAAAGCTAGCATGCAGGTACAGCAAGCAATAAGGAAGACAAATGGCATGTTGGCCTTTATTGCAAGGGGGTTGGAGTACAAGAGTAAGGAAGTCTTGCTACAATTGTACAGGGCCTTGGTGAGACCACACCTGGAATACTGTGCACAGTTTTGGTCTCCTTATCTAAGGAAGGATATACTTGCCTTGGAGGCAGTGCAACGAAGGTTCACTAGATTGATTCCTGGGATGAGAGGGCTGTCCTATGATGAGAGATTGAGTAGAATGGGCCCACACTCTCTGGAGTTTAGAAGAATGAGAGGTGATCTTATTGAAACATACAAGATTCTGAAGGGGATTGACAGGGTAGATGCTGAGAGTTTGTTTCCCCTGGCTGGAGAGTCTAGAACTAGGGGGCATAGTCTCAGGATAAGGGGTCGGCCATTTAAGACTGAAATGAGGAGGAATTTCTTTACTCAGAGGGTGGTGAATCTTTGGAATTCTCTACCCCAGAGGGCTGTGGATGCTCAGTCCTTGAATATATTCAAGGCTGAGATCGATAGATTTTTGGACTCTAGGGGAATCGAGGGATATGGGGATCAGGCGGGAAAGTGGAATTGAGGTCGATGATCAGCCATGATCTTGTTGAATGGCGGAGCAGGCTCGAGGGGCCGTGTGGCCGACTCCTGCTCCTAATTCTTATGTTCTTATGAAAGGCAGTGTGGTGAAGGCAGGAGTAAAGCTGGAGTTCGCACCCAACACCCACAGTGGTTTCAATGAAAGTTACCGCCAAGAAATAATCTGCCTGGTTTATTCACTGGATGCACAAGCAATTTGACAGCGTTAGTGCCATAAAAAGACCCCATGACCATATCTTCTCACCCTTCTCGCTGTCTGACCTGTGTTTCCAAGAGATTTTCTTCATTTTAATTATCTGAAACAATTTAACTTTTAAAATGTGTTTGAAAGTAAAATAAAGCATTTCACAATCATGTGCTCCCACGTTCACCTGAAACTTGCCAAATACAACAAAAAGAATCTTCAACTATTGATGGATTGAACGATCTGGAGATGTGTGCTTTTCACATAAGTGATATCAAACTACGGTCCACTTTTCAAAAGCTAATGGTCCAGAATTTGCTGGGATAACAATGGTGAATTTAATGGCGTAAATTAGCGCATAAATTGTCCAGCGACATGTGGCGAGGGAGCGATATCCCGTGAATTTCGAATCGCCATAAGTTGCTGGACGATTTGCGCCGCTCCGCTGTGAGCCTCGCGGGAACGGCAGCTCGCCCTCAACCTGCCTGTGAGATTCAAGATATTGTTGGATTTGCGCATTCGTTACCCATTAAACTTGCCACAGAAAGTTAGGGCTGGTACTTAACAGCGTAAGGACCTTTTTACTGAGGAGATTTATGTTCCTGCAATTCCACTCAACCTCTCCAGCCCAAAAAGAGAACAATTGAAACTATGGCCTCTCATTCCTACAGGTAGTAAATTTGTGTTTGAGAATTTTTACATTTTAATATTATTTTTCTTACTTTTCCTCTCTCTCTCTCTCTCTCTCAATCCAATCTTTCTTTCCCTCTCTTTAGTTCTCTTTCTGTACCTGATTTGACTCTAATTCACCCTCCCTCTCAGTCATTCCTCTGTTTCTTTCTGAATCCTTATATCTGATAAGTTAAGGAGCTACACTGTCGGTCCCGTCGTTCACTAAGGTCTCAGACGTCCCGTTGCCCTCGCCTCACTGTTATCAGTTTGCACTTCCAGCAAGTTAGTGTGCAAAATTTTCTCTTCCCCTGAAGTGCGACGGGAAAAAGTCTAACTAACGGGGCACACTCCTGAAAATTCTGGGCTTATACATGTCTGTTTTCAAATAAATCAATGCTTCCGCTAATTTCTAATATAATATAAAAACAGAAAATGCTGGAGATACTCAGCAGGTCAGGCAGCATCTGTGAAGAGAGAAACGGAGTTAACGTTTCAGGTCGATGACCTTTCGTCAGAACTAGAAAAACGCAGGAAATGGAACAGATTTTTAAGCAAGTGTAGGGGCTGGGAAAGGGGGGAGGGGATGAAAGAACAAAAGGGAAGGTCTGTGATAGGTTAGAAGGCAGGAGAGGTTAAGAGACATTAAGAGATATTCAAGGCAAAAGGAGATGGTAATGGGACAGGTTAAGAAACAAAGGATGGCTCTAGATGAAGTGTGAATTGCGCTGGCAGAATGAAAGACAGCTGCCATGTGGGAGGGAAGAAAAAAAGACACAAACAAAAAGTATGGATAAAAAATATATATATGATAGAGGCCGAGGTTATGATCTGAAATTGTTGAACTCTCTGTTGAGTCCAGAAGGCTGTAAAGTGCCTAATCGAAAGATGAGGTGCTGTTCCTCGAGCTTCCGCTGTGCTTCAGTGGAACAGTGTAAGAGGCCAAGGACGCTAATTTCTCAGTCAGCTGATGTGGAAACATTAATTATAGAGGTTAAGATTTTTTTTGTTGTGAATTTTAATCATCACTAAAGCAAACCATCAAAATTTAAGCTATAATTCTACACCTTCCCCCACCCTTCTCCAGAGCATCACCCACCCCCCCCTTCAGTTTTGACTTTAAAGTGAGAAATGGCAACTGTAATCAGAGAACGCTAAACAAAACTTAAAAATAGAAAACTAAAATTGGAAGCGAAATCTATCATTTTTAAAAATAGGGAAGTAGGAGATGGAAAAAAAATGTGGTTTCTTGTGAAACAGTTGTTGAAATGTGATTGATCACTGCCGCTGCGATCACGTGAAGCAATTTATCCTGCCGATGGCTTAGTTTGGATTGCTGGAGGAGAATGGTGTCAACGAGTTGGTTTCCTGTGTTTACACGAGCAAATACAGCTCCCTTATCCTAACAATCGCACGCCCACAGAAAACTAGCAATAGTAATGAGGTTTGCTTGAATACCTCTAATCTGTTATCAGCATTCAACTGCTGTTTTACAGAACCGTATAAAACAATATGCAGTTCATTGGCTGCAATAAAGTAAATCACCCTGTGTGTTATAAGAGGTCAATTTACTGGTGGAATGGAAGAAACACATTTTTTCATCAAGAAAGCTGGAGACAAAATTAATGAAAATTCGAAGATAAAAAATTTCAACACAGAAATTCAAACATTTCCTTTTTGTCAATGTGATATTGAGAAGCAGGAGCAAATTCACCTGTAATAAAAAGGTTATTGAATCACACAATGATACAGCACAAAAGGAGGCCATTCGGCCCATCGTGCCTGTGCCGGCTCTTTTGGTAGAGCTATTCAATTAGTCCCACTCCCCCCTGCTCTTTTCCCAAAACCCTGTCAATTTTTTTCCCTTCAAGTATTTATCCAATTCTCTTTTGAATGTGACAATTGAATCTGCTTCCACAGCCCTTTCAAGCAGAGTTTAGTTCTGGAATTGTTACCCTGGAATGTCACTTATTACAAATTCCTAATTTCAGATCCTGTTACTACAGAAACCATATTATTTACACTGGGGGGGGGGGTGGGAGGGGACAGTTTCCACAATTGCTGGATTGGCGTAAATGACGGAGTCTCCTGTCAAATCAACATTGAGGGGGGAATTTTACCCCCCCCCCCAAAAAAAATGGGGGGGGGGGATCTTGAGGTCGTGTGCGAAGTTAAAGTGTTAAAAAAATTTGAATCCCGACCAGAACCCGCCCACTTCTGGTTTTAACAGGGGCGGGACGGGGGCGGGCAGCCAACCCGCTCCCAGGAGGCAGGTCGTCTATTTAAATATTATAATGAGGCTGGAAGCCTTGGCTTTAACCTCCATTTTGAATTTAACTTTAGCTGGTCGGGTTTTGCAGGCCTCGTGAAAGCTGCCAAGTAATGCAATGGCGAGGACTGTGGGATCCACCTCCTGGATCCAGCGTCCCTACTTAACCCATTCCCCCGCAATCGGATATCCCCCCCCCCATGAGGCCTTCCCCCCACCCCCCCAACGCTTCTCCGTCCCCCGATCGTTGCTGACCCCCACACCCGCTCCTCCAGCCCTACCCCTGCTCCTCTGGCCGCCAATCTTCACCCAACCCGCCTCACCCTCCAGTGCTGGTCCCGGCCCTCGATTGTTCTCTGACCCCCACCCCCCCGTGCTCCTCCGGCCCCCACCTGATCCCTCCCTCCCTCCTCTCTACAGCCTCGTGCCGCAGGCCAACCCGCCCAGAGCCAGCCAGCCTCTCCATCTGGCTGGCTGCGGGTGGGAAACAAAGGTTTGCCATGCAAATCAGGCCCTGCCATTAAATTCGGCAGGGCCTTGGGATAACCCATTCTCCCAGGTTTCCCGACCGCTTCGGGACCCCCCCCACCCCCAACCTACCTTCCCCATTAAAATTCAGCCAAGTCTCAGTTGCGGGTGCACTGATGGGAGAAGAGCCTGATCCTGGATGTATGTATATGGCAGCACATATTGCAGCGGAGTCCAGGTGAGAATACAAGTTGCCTTGAGTGCCAGATCTCGCAACCTCAAATTAGTCAAACCGACCCAGCAGAACAAACTCTACTGAGGCAGCAAAATTTACTGAGGCGCGACTGGATGACCAGGTACGGGCTGGACCATGACTTCAGTTCTTTTTTAAGTTGATTGTAAAGCCAAAACGCTCTGCTGCCCCGAGCAAATCAGCTGAAGAGCTGTCCTCGAGAGCGTGGGCAAGTAAAACAGATTCGATAGTAGCTTTCAAAAGGGAATTGGATAAATGCTCAGAGAAAAAATTGCAGGGGTCTGGCGAAAGAGCGGGGAAGTGGGACTAATGGGATTGCTCTTTGGAAGAGCTGGCGCAGACTCGATGGGCCAAATGGTCTCCTTCTGTGAAGTATCATTCTATGACTTGACTATTCCAACGCACTCCTGACTGGCCTCCCAGCTTCCACCGTCCATAACCTTAATTTCATCAAAAACTCTGCTGCCCGTGTCCTAACTCGCGCCAAGTCCCGTTCACCCATCACCCCTGCGCTCGCTGACCTACATTGGCTCCCGGTTAAGCAACTCCTCGATTTAAAAATTCTCATCCTTGTTTTGAAATCCCTCCATGCCCTCGCCCCTCCCTATCTCCGTAACCTCCTCCAGCCCCACAACCTTCCGAGATATCTGCGCTCCTCCAATTCTGGCCTCTTGCACATCCCCGATTTCCATCGCTCCACCATTGGTGGCCGTGCCTTCAGCTGCCTGGGCCCTAAGCTCTGGAATTCCCTCCCTAAACCTCTCTACCCCTCTTTCCTCCTTTAAGATGCTCCTTACAACCTACCTCTTTGACCAAGCTTTTGGTCACCTGTCCTAATATCTCCTTATGTGGCTCTGTGTCAAATGTTATTTGATAACAGTCCTGTGAAGCGCCTTGGGACATTTTACTATGTTAAAGGCTCTATATAAATGCAAGTTGTTGTTACTGATTCTATAAGTCATCAGCACTAAGCGAGCGGTTATCTACGTTACTTTTGTTTTTGCATGTAGCTGGCGAAGATTGAAGATACACAGTCCATGCGGTGTCGGACATCGATTCCCCCATTCTAGGTCTTGAACGCCTCGAATAGGAAACAGTCTGAACAGGGTTGGGGCAAGAACGCAACCTTGTCTGACGCCATTACGGACTACAAATATTGATGACACGCGACCAGGGTCTATTGTCAGCTATGGCTCAGTGGGCAGCACCCTCGCCTCTTAATCTGATTGTTGTGGGTTCAAGTCCCACTCCAGAGACTGGAGCACAAAATTCCAGGCCGACACTCCAGTGCAGTACTGAAGGAGTGCCGCACTGTCAGAGATACCGTCTTTCGGGTGAGACGTTAAACCGAGACCCTGACTGCTCTTTCAGGTGGACGTAAAAGATCCCATGGCACTATTTCGAAGAGGAGCAGGGGAGTTCTCCCCGGTGTCCTGGGACCAATATTTATCCCTCAATCAACATCACTAAAAACGGATTATCTGATTGCTGTTTGTGGAAGCTTGCTGTGCGCAAATTGGCTCCCGCGTTTCCCACATTACAATAGTGATTAGACATCACAAATTACTTCATTTGGAACGTCCGTTGGTTGTGAAAGGCACTGTATAAATGCAAGTCTTTCTTTCCTTCAATAGTATGCATCTTAATAAGTGTTAAAGGTGGTCGCTCATGCTGTTTCACAGAGTTTACTGTCGGTGGCGAAGAGTCTCTTCTTAAGCTTGTGCTATATAAATGCAAGTTGCTGTTGTTTTAGTTAAGGAGGTATCCTCGGGTTGACCTTAGAGGTTTTATAAGATTGTTAAGGGAAAGGAAAAAAGTAAATGCAGAATATTACTATAGATTGTAGGAATAGAACAAGGGGACACAGGTTCAAATTACTGTTAGGAAATTTTGAGACCGATATCAGGAAATTCTTCGTCACACAAACATTGGTCGTATGGAACAGACTTGCAGACGGAGAGGTGGAAGCAAAATCCCCGGAGAATCAATTAAGCAACATTTTTCTTAAATTGGTGGGAGGGCAGGGGGGGGGGGGGGGGGGGGAGGAGCTTTTGAATCTCTCAGGCTGGAAGAATTAAGATGGGCTGAATGGTCAAACATGTTTGTAATTATATGATTTTTATTTATACATAGTTCGTCAAAATATTTCCACAGCCTCCTGCAACATGTGGATATATATATACACACGCGCGTATACACTCTTCCTCCTCGGTCTTGTTTTTCTCTTTTTATTCTCTTTATTATTTGTTCCCCTTGGCTGGAGAGTCTAAAACTAGGGGGGCACAGTCTCAGGATAAAGGGTCGGCCATTTAAGCCAGAGATGAGGAGGAATTTCTTCACTCAGAGGGTTGTGAATCTTTGGAATTCTCTACCCCAGAGGGCTGTGGATGCTGAATCGTTGAGTATATTCAAGGCTGAGATCGATAGATTTTTGGACTCTAGGGGAATCAAGGGATATGGGGATTGGGTGGGAAAGTGGAGTTGAGGTCGAAGATCAGTCATGATCTTATTGAATGGCGGAGCAGGCTCGAGGGGCCGTATTGGCCTACTCCTAATTCATATGTTCTTAAATGCAGAATGCAGAACCAAGAACAAGTGCAAAAAAGAAAGGTACGTGAGGTGAGGAGGAGGTTAAAAAAAAAACACCGATAAAACTGGAAAGGAGATAAAGGAACGAGAAGAGGAGCAGGAAGGGAAAAGGAGGTAAGAGGAAAGAAAAGCGTGAGAAGATCAGAGAAATATAACTTCCAGTTATGGCTTTTGTTGCAGCGTGTTGGCACCTTGGTTTCTACTGGCCATTCTCTTGCCCTTTTCTGCCCTATTTTTCACTAGTTTGTTAATTTTGTGGCGATCTCGGATTCAAAGAGCAATTAACCAGCCATCATTAAAATATACCCCAATAGCTCCCTTAATGGTTCATCGAGTTTATTCCATCACGATTCTGTGCAGAGTTAGCCGAGATGGCTGTTAGCAGCATTGCAAATTACCTTCAACATTGCTGGGTTAATTACCCTGGGTCCTCACTCCTGATCACTATCCACCGACCCCTTGCCGGATTGCTGTGCGCACTGACGTCGAGGAAGGACACCGATCGGGGCTGGCTGCAATGCCCCCCATACTGGAGTAGCTTGCCAACGCTTAGCTGCCCAAGCTTATACATGGCTAATGAACGATCACTTGGGTAAGGTATCAAAGGATGATGAACACGGCTGGAACTGGAAGCCAGTGAGAAGTCAATGCCTTCAGGAGGAGGAGGGAGAGGAGAAAAATCGACAAGAAAAATAAAACTTGTTCAATGCATGTGAATTCAGCAGATAAATCATCGTCGCACCCACTTGAAGCAGCATTCCATGTCAATCATTTCACTAGATGCAGGAAGGATGTACTAGATGCAGGAAGGATGTTCCCAATGGCCGGGGAGTCCAGAACCAGGGGTCACAGTCTAAGAAGTAAGCCAAAAATGAGAAGTTGCACAACACCAGGTTATAGTCCAACAGTTTTATTTGAAATTACGAGCTTTCGGAGCGCTGCTCCTTCGTCAGGTAAAGTGAGGGAATACAAATCAGTTACAAAGCATATATAGACAGAGAACAATGTCTCTGTCTATATATGCTTTGTAACTGATTCGTATTCCCTCACTTTACCTGACGAAGGAGCAGCGCTCCGAAAGCTCGTAATTTCAAATAAAACTGTTGGACTATAACCTGGTGTTGTGCAACTTCTCATTTTTGTCCACCCCAGTCCAACACCGGCATCTCGGCATTAAGGAGTAAGCCATTTAGGACTGAGATGAGGAGGAATTTCTTCACCCAGAGAGTGGTGAACCTGTGGAATTCTCTACCACAGAAGGCAGTAGAGGCCAATTCATTAAATATATTCAAGAAGGAGTTGGATATATTTCTTAAAGCTAAAGGGATCAAGGGATATGGAGAGAAGGCAGGGACAGGGTACTGAGTTTGGATGATCAGCCATGATCTCATTGAATGGCGGAGCAGGCTCGAGGGGCTGAATGGCCTGCTCCTGCTCCTATCTTCTATGTTTCTATGTAAGAGCAGAAGAGAAAGCAATGGATATTTTTGGCGCCCCTTGCCTGTTTATTTTTTTCCTGCTAACTTACTCCCTTTGTCTCTGTTCATGAAGGCATTGGATCCCTGCTGGGGTACGGTTCCGAGTATCAGGCACCCGTCCGCACCTTTCCCGAGTGGCCAGTTTTCTTGCCAGCTTAGACTCTGAGCATTGACAACCCATTTAACTGTGTGGCCAGGGGGGAGGGGGGGGGGGGGGGATGCAGGGAAATCGCAGTCAAATTAGATCACGTTCTCACGTGACAGCCGCATATATGTGCAGCTGAAGCAAGGGGTCACTGTATTCCCTGGAATTTAGAAGGTGATTCGATCAATGTTTTCAAGAAATGAAGGGGAACAAATAGGGTAGATGGAGAGAAACTATTTCCGCTGGTTGGGGAGTCTAGGACTAGGGGGCATAGTCTAAAAATTAGAGCCAGACCTTTCAGGAGTGAAATTAGGAAACACTTCTACACACAAAGGGTGGGAGAAGTTTGGAACTCTCTTCCGCAAATGGCAATTGAATGGAGGAACAGGCTCGAGGGGCTGAATGGCCTACTCCTATTCCTATTTTCCTAGTGATGCGGAGCTGGAAGTCAGAGTCAGAGCCCTGGCCATTTTTCTCTTTCCTAACACAGGGGTGCGAGGCAAATTCTAGCACCTAGCTGAGATCAGGAAACAAACCAGAGACCTACTCACCGGGTGCTCCGGTTTCCTCCCACAGTCCAAAAATGTGTGGGTTAGGTTGATTTGGCGATGATAAATTGACCCTTAGTGTTAGGGGGGGGATTAAATATGTGGGGATAGGATGGGATATGTTAGGGGGAATTAAATACGTGGTGTTACGGGGGTAGGGTGGGATATGTGTACTGTGGGGATTAAAGCAGGGACAGGGTACTGGACTTGGATGATCAGCCATGATCGTATTGAATGATGGAGCAGGCTCGACGGGCCGAATGGCCTACTCCTGCTCCTAGATTCTATGTTTCTATTATAAAAGCAGACAAATGCTGGAAACACACAGGTCAGTTAGCAGCTCTAGAGCGAGCAGACAAGTTAACATTTCCATTTTAGGTGTCTGGTATTAGAATTCAGCACATCTAGGTTAGGTCTCATTAGCGACAGAACAAAACTCCCTCTCCAATCTATGTTAACAGTGCATCTTAGCAAGGCTGGGAAAATCATCTCATACCCAACCTTTAATTTCCCACACCAACCATCAATGTTTTATTTTAAAAATTCGTTCACGGGTTTGGGCATCGCTGGCAAGGCCAGCACTTATTGCCCATCCCTAATTGCCCTTGAGAAGGTGGTGGTGAGCTGCCGCCTTGAACCGCTGCAGTCCGTGTGGTGAAGGTACTCCCACAGTGCTGTTAGGGAGGGAGTTCCAGGATTTTGACTCAGCGACGATGAAGGAACGGCAACATATTTCCAAGTCAGGATGGTGTGTGACTTGGAGGTGGTGGTGTTCCCAAACGCCTGCTGCCCTTGTCCTTCTAGGTGGAAGAGGTCGCGGGTTTGGGAGGTGCTGCCGAAGAAGCCTTGGCGAATTGCTGCAGTGCATCTTGTAGATGGTACACACTGCAGCCACGGTACGCCGGTGGTGGAGGGAGTGAATGTTTAAGGTGGTGGATGGGGTGCCAATCAAGCGGGCTGCTTTGTCCTGGATTGTGTCGAGCTTCGAGTGTTGTTGGAGCTGCACTCATCCAGGCAAGTGGAGAGTATTCCATCACACTCCTTACTTGTGCCTTGCAGAAGACTACATGTATAGCCTAAAACTACCAACATGTGCTGAATTACAAGCAGTTTTGAACCATGCACCTTTACCTGCTAGCAGCTCAGTTCTGACTGCTAACCCATTTATGCCAGGAAACAAGCTTTTTAATTTTTGAACCCAGACTCAAATGGAGCCCCTTGGGGTTTTACTTTTTTAATTAAAAATCAACCATACAGGCTTATTTAAATTGTAGATTTATTTTAAACAAAAATGTATTAACATATCTGTTCATGAGTCCTTTGTATATAATTTTTTTTCCTTGTGACGTCGTCGGTACAGTTGTGCTGGTGAACGGCAGAAGAAATGGAAGAGCAGAAATTCAGGTGTGAAAACAGGCCAGCTGACAAAAAACAGAGGGGATTCTTGAAAGAAAAGCCATGGCCAGGTAGTAATCGCACCGATATCCAGTCACTCATTACCTTCTTAAAGTTGCAACGAGGGGAATTTTTTTTTATTTTTTAAAAAGCCCCTTTTCTTTATTCTTTCCCAGATACAGGACTCTGCAGGTGGAACATTGTATTTATCACTATACAACATTTAAACTATTTACAAATAATCTGTGAATCAACTGTTCTCTCAGAGAAGATTAGTAAATCTCGGTGACTATGTCACATTAACGAGTTTGCAACTCCTAGGAGTTAGTCTTTAAAGTCTACAAATTTCTATGACTTTCACTTTAAAAAGCCATGATTTTAGAAATACCACATTTAGAGCATCAACTAGAATCAATCATTCATAATACTTAAGCTTTTCTGGTTTTTAAAAACAAATACTCAATAGTTTAAGAAAACTGACTGCTTGCAATATACTAAAATGTGTCCTCACCTTGTACAAATGATATGCTATAGGAAAACCGATGTTAATCTGTTATTTGTATCTTAATTGGTTAATCAATAACAACAGAACAAATTTATGATGATTAAAAAAATGGCAGCACGTTAGTGTGTGTGTAACTGGCGGGGGGGGAGGAGGGGGGGGAAGGATTTAGAAAGTGGGACAAAATCTCTTGATATCTGAACAGTCTCAATTTAAAAGTATAGTTCCTCGAGCAAATAAGGCTCAAATTCAATAAAAGCAATTGTTTTCCTCCTGGTCATAGAGGTGTGTCGTAGCAGTCTGGGAGCTGGTCCAGTTGATACTGGCGCTGCTGTTGCTCCTGGTGTTGTTTCATTATCTCCTTCACTTCTTCCTCCAGTTCCGGGGGAATTATGAATTGGTCGTCTGGGTCGGGCTGGGCAGGGGCAGCAAAGTAACCGCCACTCTTTTTCATCGGTGCGTCAGCTGCCACCTCGATCAAGTTGTGGCTCTTCTCCGAGGGCGCAACAGAACCATTCCCGCGCCTCCGACCAATAGTCCCCGTCGTGGAGTATTCAAACTTGTTCTTGTCATTTCCTAGCCAGTCGATTTCACCGTTAACTTTGAGGAGGAGCATCTTTTCAGAGTTTTCATCTTCATTTGCGCTGATAACTATTCCTTCATCGCATGCGTCGGAAGTTGAGTGCAAAGACATTTTTTCCTTCACCCGCATGCAGTGAATGTCAACCTCTACCTCCACTCTGCTGCCATTGGAAAAGACGCCCTCGATGGGCTCCTCGTCTTCGCTGTCCAGTCCGTTGTCTGAAAATGCGCTGGAGAAGGTGGCGCTGGACAGCTGTCGCTGGAACGAGTTGGTCAGGCAGACTGGGTGCAGCATACATCGCTGCTCGCCGTGGAAGATGGGGCCTCCGTCATTCATGGTGACCTGGGGAGGCTCGTCGGAGGCCGTCGAGCCCACTTCGCTGCTCATCTCGGAGGTGGAGATTTCGCTACTGATCTCGGAGGCGACACCGCTGCTGGAAGATGGCATCCCCAAGGTATCTGCCGGCCTGTCCTTTAGAACTACATTTACCGATGGGGGGAAAATGCCCGGACTGGGAGGTGGTATGCCATTCATGTCGCAGCAGCAGAAGCAGTCCTCGCTAACGTTCAGCTGGACAACCACGGCGCTGATGCTGTCATTGCACCCGTAGCTCTGGGCCAGGCTACACAGCTTCTTGGCCGCAGCCTGTGCATCAGGCACGTTTCTTACAGATTCCACAGCTTCCACGTAGGAGATGCTGTCCCAGAGACCCTTACTGCCCAGAATGAAGAACTCATCCTGTGGAGTGAGGGTAACAGACTGAACATGAGGCCGAGGCACGACGTACGGATGAAGGAAAGTGTAGCCCAAAATCCTTGTAGAATCAGTCACCCCATTGACTTTATTGTCCTGCAATAAAAAAGGTAAAATATTAATTTCAGAGCAAGAATGCGAATGGCAGATAAGGGTGTAGCAATTACACAGATTAACATTCATAAAATAAAGTACTTTATTGTAGCCGATACGAAAACAGAAAAATAAAACACAGCTAAATCCAAATACAAAAGCAAAATACTGCGAATGCTGGAAATCTGAAATAAACACAGAAAATGCAGGAAACACTCAGCAGGTCAGGCAGCCTCTGTGGAGAGAGAAACAGAGTTAACGTTTCAGCTCGATGAAGTTCTGATGAAAGGTCATTGACCTGAAACGTTAACTCTGTTTCTCTCTCCACAGATGCTGCCTGACCTGCTGAGTGTTTCCTGCATTTTGTTTTTATTACAGCTAAATCCTAACTGCAGTTGTTTACCTCCTAAATTTGGACACACAGCGAGTGAGTATTTGGGAAACTATCAGCAACAATAACTGCTTGTCATCAATTGCTCAGAAATCAGGACGTGAAAATATCAGACCAATTAAAAAGGAGAATTTCCAGATTAAATATTCTTTTTGCGAATTATTGGGGGTAATTTTAAGCTAACTCGGCAGGTGGGAAACCCACAGGATCGGATGGAGCACTGGTTTTACACACCGCCCAATATTAAACATCACTGAATTTAACAAGAGTAAAACCAGGCAGTGTGTAAAACAAGCATTGCACCCGATCGTCAATTTCCTGACTGGAAGGCTGGGCTAAAATTATGTTCCTTTGAATTGGGGCAGGGGAAAAAAAAAAGTCAGCGCCTACTGTAGATGTGCCTGATAATCCAGCATTCACCTCCATCCATCGATATTCTGATTAAATTAAATATGCCACAAAATAATGGCCCGTAATTTGCAGTCAGTGGCGAAGCAAAGATGTTCGCTACTGGCCCCGAAATAAGCTTCGCACGAGGATCTGGCGATCTCGGTCGAGAATTTCGGGTTTTCCAACGCGTAATTCAAATCAATGGTGTTTAGTGGGAATCCCATAGTGCAAGCTGCTGTGACGTGAACAAGCTGTCTAAGCAGCCAATCAAATGCAGAATTCTCACAGACCACAAACAAGGAAGTGAGTAAGCTCCTTTGATTCTAACTTCAACATTTTTTTTTATTTTTTTTTTACAGAGAGCAAAACAAAGATTTGGGCTCTCACATGGGGAAAAGGTAAACCTGAAATAAAGATGGGCAAATTTTTTTAAAAAATCATTTTTTTTTTAAGTTTCTTAAAAAATTTAATTTTTTATTAAAATGGATTAATTTGACACTGCACAAAATTAAAGTTAGATTTTCAGGGCCATAGTCTGTGTTTAGCAGTCAATACACTGTTAAAACCCCAGTTACACCTAATCCGAAAGGGTCCAATTTTTAGTGGGGAATTTAACAGCGGTATTACTGCGGAAGAGACGAAGTTTGCGTCAGCTTCCCTGATTTGAGATATTTCGCTGAATTACCGGCTCTGTAGGATTGGGGGCACAGCGCAGCCAGTATCCGGAGCAGTGAATGACTGACCGCAACTTCAGGATTTCCGCATTTGACTGCGCATGCGCTACATCCTGAAGTTGCGGTCAGTTTCAAAGGTGAACCACACTAATATCTGCACTGGTATTTGGGTCAAGGATTTCTGGGGATGGTCCTACTGGGACACTTGCTGTGGCAGCAGCTAGATTCCCAAGGCTGCTATATGTTGGGACATGCTTCCAATGGCTGAGCCCTTGAGGAGTGAAGGAGAGGGGAGAGGTTTCTTTGAAGAGAGGAGGGGAAGGGAACGAGAGAGGAGAGGCTTCCTTGACCTTATTTTTCCTGTTTCCCATAGTTGGACCTATGTCTGGCTCCACTTGTTGGAATCAACTTTGATTGATGACGGTCTCGGAGCTAAGATGACTACTTCACGTAGTGCAACAATTTGGCAATGCAACTTAGCACGAGTCAAGTACGGCGATGCTCTGGTCATTCAGTCAGTGCCAGTGTTGTCCATACCAATCTGGGAGCTGACCCCCAAAGCGTTCTGGAACAACATGGCTTGACTGGTGCAGTTGGCGTGATGCCTCCCTATTCACTTTTGGATCTAAGGCCTGGGAATGGAAGGCTGCCCTACCACAATGGAATCGCAAATTCTCTGTGCCAAGGTGAACTGAGCTTGGATATGAAGGGGGCCAGTATTCCTTTCCAGTGAACGATTTGATCAATTTAAGATCATGTGCCGGATCTGGAACAGGTTTCACGCGGCGGTGGGAGATGTTGCGGCCAGGAAGGGTCCCCAACATTCGATACGAATTCTGAAACCAGGTGCAGACATTTATTGCAGGGCTGAGATCATTTGGAGCCAACCTGATCAAGGTAGGTCTGAAAAGACCAAGGTTCAAGATTGTGTTGGTTGAACAACACACAGCTACAAGTGAAACTATATAACAGAGAAATTTGAGAATCTTCCCCTTTGCACATCCAGTAACTAAAAGGAGAGACTTAAAATTCTTAAACAGAAACTAATAAAACAATTGAACTTTCTCTGTGCTGGAGACAACAGATCTAACCAGCAGCAGAAAAAAGAGACTGAAGTCTGATGCAGGACAGGGCTAGGAGGTTGTCACACAGCAGAATGAGGGCTGATAAAGAGACAGTTATCCTAGGTGATTTTTCCCTGGTGGGATGATAGCAGTTCCTATTTGACGGTGTAGGGCGAAAGAATGAGGAAGAATCGAGGTTTAAAAAGTGAAAGAACTGTAATCCAGTCCGCTACACTATCCATGGCCTCAAGCCTGCCTTTATTTTGAAATCAATTCCAAACATTTCCCCCCCTATGTTTTTTCAAATACAATTTAACATGCCCACATTCCTCATGAGGGCAATTTTTAAAACAATTACTTAATTGTTTCAAAGTACAAAATCAATTCCCTATTCCTGCCAATTCCAAATGGGATTAGAGGAAATCGCTCAGATATGAGAGCTATGAAAAGCACATGCATTTTTTCTAAAGCGAGTAATTTTATATGATTCTATATGTACTTCTCTCTCAGTCAGCTGAAGTGAGGGATATGATATTCAGTCTATGGTGTCCCTCACTGCACAGAAAACAGAGCCAGGCTGGAGCAGAGTAGATATGCACAGCCACAGCTGCTCAGCCTTAGAGAGGAGTGAGAATACTAATTAGTTTGCTTTCTAATTTAACGCAATTAAAAAACAGAATTTATTTGTTAATTTCAAATATTAGCAATCCCACCACCCACACTGCCAATTAAGACCCATCACTCCTTTAACAGTGGAGAGATGCAAGTTCCCTCTTCATTCATTACACAAGAGACTACTGGAGCCATTGTTCCTTTTATCACATTAAGGTGCAAAATCAGTTTTCGGAACATCATCGTTTTCATGAATTATTTCCGAGTTTATAAATTGCCCTCTTGAAAGCTGCTGCATTGGGCATTTCAACAAGACAACCAGCAGATCCTGCCATATACAACGCATACTCTGCCAGACGCGTTAAAGAATTAAAAACCTAGTCACATGAAAGTTAATTACAAGCTACAAAATGTATCAATATTAAGAATATAATCTGGAAGTAATTGAAAACTACTGAAAGACTGTAAACAGTTTGCAGTAATTTGGTCATTTGGAAAACTGCCCGGGATATAATTTAGCTTCACAGAGCAGAGTACTGGGATATTTTACCTCGGTGACAATAGCTTTGTGCTGTTTAACCCTCTCTAATTCTTCATCACAGCGGACAGTGTACAGCTTGGAGAGAGGCAATGGCTTGCCATCTCGGCACAGGATGGCTTGACACTTTCCCACATTGGCTGCAGTCAGCGTGAAACAACCACTGGGATCCAGAGGATCATGTTTTATGTGGCAAAGCACAGCGGAGCCCCCCAGTTTCTGTCCAGCAGTTCCAAGTTTCCTAGAAAAGAAAAAAATAAAATCATTAACAGAACAACTGGACTGGATTGTTGAGGCATCAAATAGCTAAGAAGTACTAATAAAAAGTTTTCAAAAAATTAGCGTGAAAGACCCCATACATCACAAACATAATGGATGATGCATGTTTTCTTACAAAAGAAATGCAATGTTACCACAAGCTGCAGAATAACCATGAACTTAAAGTCAGTTGTGGCTCAGTGGGTAGCACTCGCGCTTCTGAGTCCCACTCCAGAGACTTGAGCACAAAAATCTTGGCTGACACTCCAATGCAGTACTGAGGGAGTGCTGCACTGTCGGAGGTGCTGACTTTCAGACGAGATGTTAAACCGAGGCCCCGTTTGCCCTCTCAGGTGGATGTAAAAGATCCCACGGCACTACTTTGAAGAGCAGGGGAATTATCCCCGATGTCCCGATCCCTTAACCAACATCACTAAAACAGATTATCTGGTCATTATCACATTGCTGTTTGCGAGAGCTTGGCTGCCGCGTTTCCTACATTACAACAGTGACTACACTTCAAAAAGTGTGTAATTGTCTGTAAAGCACTTTGGGATGTCCGGTGGTCGTGAAAGATGGTATGCAAGTCTTTCTTTCTATCTGTGGAGACTAGCAGAAAAATTGTATACTAGTGTATAAAGAATGCACTTACAATTTTGCTTTAAATAGCACACAGCAAAAATCTTCCCCAATGTATATTGACAGGCAAGGAAGAACTAACGTGTCTATGAATCCTAGATACGATTGACTTGAAACATCTTCTGTGGTGAATTGTGTAGAATTATTAGGGTTCAGAATGTGTGGTACTGAGAATTTCACTAAACATGCACACACAAATAAAACTGTGAAGACAATAATTGTGTTTTTTGAGTGAGAGAAATAGCTGCAGTTCTCGTCAGTTAAAATTATGATTTAAGCAAGCAATACAATTTCTCAGTTATGAACCACAACTTATGTCTCTCTAAATTTCCAATAATGACGTTGCGACTGTAATCCTGCTGTTTGAACATCATTGTACATTAACAATACAGAGCACAGCTGCCAACACTGGTACTGACACCTGCTGAGGGGTATAAATACAAACTCAGAACTAAATAAACCTCTCTTATAAAGTTCATAGTGCATAATTATACGTACTCCAGAGTGCATTCAAGACTGTAATCTAATCGAGGGATTCAAATTACTGTTACAGCAAAAATCCTTGAGCTTCGCTCTCATGGTTTATGCCATTTGAAACCCTTGATTAGATTACTTCCTTGTAATTACTTCCAGCCAAAACTGACTCTCTGTATAACCTCTTATAGAAATCCTCCTCAGCAAAAGATGTTTGCATCTCCGCGCTCCATCAATAAACTTTCCTCCATTCTGTAGAGCTGCATAGATTAAGTTCAGGGTTGATGACAAGGACGTGTGAGAAATTTAAATACAGAATTTGTTAACGCTCCCTACATTTGCCAGTTTCTTGCCTCAAACAGATGCACAGGATTTCCCTTTGAGGACAGATCAGTATGTGGAGGTGAAATTACTGCTTTGTTCTTGCCCCCTTCAACCTGGAAGTAGATCTCCGTGAGCCACGTATTTTAACTAAATCTTGTAATTATTTTATGAAGCTCTCGAGGTGCAACACGCAAAGTTTTCAAAACAGCGAAGTGGGAACTCAGCACTCCGGGCAAGGGGGAGGATAAATCAGCCAGATAGTGACCCCTGCTGGAAAGCGTAGTTAAGAATAGGTTCAGGCGTGATGCCCCCAGTAGTCAAACAGCACCCCTACACTCAGTGTCTTGGCGGACATAGAAAGAATGGCCACTTGGGTGAGGAACTGGAGCTCTGCGGGTACCTGTGGAACTGTACCCCATTAGGAGCTAGAATCTCCAGGAAAGAGGGGAGACATTTGGTTCAAAAAAGAGCAAAGAACATCGGTTTCATTGGTCATATTCTAATCATGGTTACAATTTTCATTATAGCAGGAAAACGCGACTGAAATCTTCACAGGATCAAATAATTGTACATTCAACTCCAGTGCACCTGTAATTACTGTTAATTGTACTTAAGTGGTGTGTAAGAAGAGAGTGTTAATTGTATGCAGGTGGTGGGATTCAATTGGGGACTCCCTTGCTCTCATAAATGGGAGTAGGCTGGGGAAGGGTTGCAGGCTTATCTTGGCAGGAGGTGCACAGCAACGTTCCCTGTAATTTCTTTTTTGGCCCGCGCTGCCCCTTTAACGGGCTGCGCGGGTCATTCAAAATTCCACGCGAGCACGGTTTTTCTATTTAAAAGCCGGTTCACCGGCTGCAATGGGACCTGCAGAGTGCTACGCGGCCGCACAGTTTAAAGGGAACACTGGTGCACAGTATGTAATGCACGTCTCTGTGAATAAAGGCTTGTGAGCAAGTAAAGACTGGGCTCCAGTACTCTATCCTTCACCACCTGGCTATCTGACTTTTTACAATTACCAGTGAGTGCCTATGCCCACTGTATAGCACTCAAAACCTGGGTAGAGAACTAAAGGACAAACTCAAAGGTCAAGTTTGCCTAACCTTCCAGCCGACACACAATTTAGTACAACTATACATAGAAAGTGCATTGTTAAGGCCGGAGTGAAAGAACCAGAGGTTTTACGCTAGAATATTAAATATCGTCAAGAGCGCGGTTAACTAATGAGGAGTCTTATTTGCTTGAATCAGAAAAGACACTGGGACAACGGCCAGGAACACACACTCATTGTCTTTGGTTTCCATGACAACAGAGGAGCAAGTGTTCAGTGCTACAGTTCGAGTACAAATGCTTACTTTCTCGAGTGTGCAATTAAAAGTTTTCATTTTTCCTCTTTAATTTTAAGCAAAGGAGTGAAGCAAGTGCTTGAGAGCTGATTAAAGCAAGGGGGGGGGGGAGGAGGAGGGAGAGGGAAAAACAGATTCCTGCTGTATGCTATTTATAGCACAATTGTTCTTTATACACAACACTCTTTATAGAGAACGGCGGAAATCTTTCCCACGGTTAAGGTGGCGCTGCAGTTCAAATACATATTGCCAAAGAATAGCACAATTTCATGAGTTTACACCTGCAATCGCCCTGAAAGCAGAGGTCTGGATATCAGCTGTGTCGGTGTGTGAAAAAAGACCAAGTGTAGGTCAGGTGCCTCCCCGCGGTGAAGAGGTGGAGAAAATAATCTCCATTCCCAAGTGGCATTCCCAAGCTGCTCTGATGCATCACTTAGCAGACAGATTTTAGTAATTACCCAAGAATGAGCACCTGCCCACCCTCTCCACCAGGTGCAAAGTGTGAGAAGGTCCAATTGAAAATAATTGGCGTCACAGCTGGACTTTGGATCCTGCCCTTTTTCATATTGTATCCTTGCATGGAAGGATACGAGTCATACACAATATGCACCTTGCTGGTAGATGCCATATTCTTGGACTAGATTACGACAACAATGCACAAGAATAGCACTTTCTTTTTGGTTGTTGACTCAGTTCAGTTTGAGAGGTTATATTGTCCAAAGACAAATGGGTGATCTTCCAGGTATTGGCCAGTAGCACGATACATTTATCGGCCTCTGATTGCCCTCCTTCCTCCTGGGGATGCACCTGCCCCCCACTCATTGCCTTTTTGTTTGGGGCCATGGACTCAGCATGGATGATTACAGGTGAAAATTAATTATATGCCTCTGTGGCACCGTATGCGACTGTACTATTTCTGTGTTGTCACCTTGAATATAAATCAACCATTTAAAAACATTATTGAGTGAGGAACTCAATAAGCTTCCAAACTATTTTCTTTAGCATGAAACACTTGCTCATTTACCACTAGTCAAAGTAAATTGAAAATCTGTGTTTCAAGTTTTACATATTTTCTCATTTAAAAAACACAGTTGATTATAGGCACAGACAAACAGAATATACGTGAATGCAGCAAGACATCACGTCATCGAGGTACCCTCTAAGCCAGCTTAATTGGACAACTGATACCAGACAGTCAACTAAATTTCTCTATTCAAATAAGATGGTATTAAATTGCAACACTATAGCTATCCAGGAACAACAGCACATTATCATGTAACAGATTCCCAATGAATTTACTAACCTCTGCATGACCAGGAAAGTATTAGTCATGTATTCCTCATCGCTCTTCGATTTCTGCAGTTCTTCTGCCAAAACATCGCTCATGGTGCACTGCAGGAGGTAGGGCACTTCTACATTTCGATCACCATCAAATACTCCGTACAGAGCCTCTCTGTTATCACAAAAGTTATTCACCGACAAGGCTGCCACACACAACCTGGATTTGAAATAAATAAAATCAGATTACGGTTACCTTTCCCCACAATCTTTTTCTTAAAAAAAAAAAATAATTTTCCTATTTTTCTGGTTGGCATATCTAGACTTCAAGCAAGTGTTCCAAATCTCTTCACAATTAAATTTACATAGCATAGCTTTACAAAAATAGCTGCACCGTCTCAAAATATTGGCTCGCGTCACCTTTAAAAAGTCTAAGGAACAATTTAATTGCAATGCATAAAAACTTGTTCTGAAGCCTTTGGAAGAGACCGACTATTCTACATCCCTTCAGAATAAATGCTCCAATTATTTAAAACAGTCCGTGGTTTAAAAATGACAACTACATTAGTTTTAACTTAGAGAATAGTTTATTTAGGAACTGCCATGGTCACTAAAATTCTATTATATGGCTCGAATTCCTTGAATATTCATATTCTGAGGCTGCTCTCATTTCTTTCTGTCTTTCTCCTTTTCAATTCTTCTGTAAACTTGCTTCAGTGGAGGATAAAGAAGCCTTTGAATTTGCAAAGATCCATTAAGACACTAGCTCTTTACTTCTGAAGACACAAGGATCTTATATAGATGTAATGTGTCAGTTACTTTCTGCATCCCAGCAACTGCACTGACAAAGGAAAGAATCTTCTGCAAAGATCAGACCAGATCACAACAGACAAACCTAGCTTCCAGGATTGGTTTCTTCAGTAACTTGCAAACTTCTTTTAACTGATTTTCACATGAGAACCTCTCGGACCAGATGAAGAATGCGCTTTACATAGCACCGATTCCTTTTTGCTGCAATCACAACACAAACATACCTGTTTTTCACTCCAGAGGCTTCTGTATATCCGTGACTCCACACAGCCGGTGCACCCGGAGCCTCACCAACTGTAAAAGATGTAGAGGACTGATCTATCTTGAAGCAACGGATGTTACTGGGATGAATAAAGGGGAAAAAGTGGGGGGGGGTTTGAGGGGAGAGAAAAAAAAAATCAAATCAATTAGACCACTGTGTATATTTAAAAAGACATTGTGCAGTATAAAAAAAAATATTT
This sequence comes from Squalus acanthias, assembly GCA_030390025.1. Classification (NCBI taxonomy): domain Eukaryota; kingdom Metazoa; phylum Chordata; class Chondrichthyes; order Squaliformes; family Squalidae; genus Squalus; species Squalus acanthias. The sequence continues at coordinate 4,811,357 of CM059428.1, forward strand.
TATCAAGCATTTCAAACTACTTGATTTTAAAAAAAAAAATCTGCATCCATACTTCCAGTGGAAGCATTTTATGAGCAGGATTTTGAAAGAGGTTTCTTAATAAGCACAATGATGACAAAGTTAATATAGAAATTCTACAGAGCCTGGCACGCAAGGATCAAATCACCCGAACTCTTCTACTTTATACCATCTGGCTTATTGGTAGTTCACTGTATGCAATGTGTTTTAGGGCTTCAACTTTACAATAGAGAGGTAGCTCCCAATCATTTATTTATAGTTTATACAAGAGAGTTGCAGAATTAAATAATTTTCAGCGGACATCAAGCAGTTCAATGAACCAGTCAGCCTTATTGATCTATCGATTTAGCGTGCAAGGCAAGTGCCTTGCTTTCCAAACATTTATACCATATCTGAAGTTTCCTTTGTCGCAGTGACTATCACAATTTTGTGCAGATTTTTAAAAAAATGAATAAAGGTCATTATTCAGGTGAATTTTTAAAAATGCAATTTAATTTTTTTTTAAGTCAACTATGATAACATCTCTTGCTCCATTTTGATACTGCAAAAGCAATTCAGCATTTAAAATGGGTAAAAAAAATGTTCAAGAACCCAGTTGTCAGCTGTGGCTCAGTTGGTAGCACCCTTGCCTTGGGGACAGAAGGTTGTGGTTTCCAAACATTTTAATTCTGGAGCACAAAAATCTAGGCTGACACTCCAGTGCCGTGCTGAGGGAGTGCTGCACTGTCGGAGGTGCCGTCTTTCGGATGAGACATAAAACCGAGGCCTCGTCTGCTCTCTCAGGTGGACGCAAAAAAAAAAAATTCGCATGGCATTATTTCGAAGAATAGCAGGGAAGTTATCCCCAGTGTGCTGACCAATAATTATCCCTCAATCGACATCACTAAAACAGATGATCTGGTCATCATCACATTGCTGTGGGAGCTTGCTGTGCGCAAATTGGCTGCTGCGTTTCCTACACTGCAATAGTGACTACACTTCAAAAAGTACTTCATGGGCTGTAAAGCGCTTTGGGACGTCCGGTGGTCATGAAATGCACTGTACAAATGCAAGTCTGTCTTTCTTTCTTATCCGCTAATTGCATGAAGTTCTGCTTATGTAGATCTATAAAGTTAATTAGTTCACCTTCAATGCAAGCAGCCGACATATAAATCCGATATATATATTTTTTTCAGTCAAGCATTCTGTCCTGGGAAAATACATTCTTTTTCTCATGCTTCAGTGAGAATAAGTAATTTAAACGCTCAGTGAAATCTAAAGTTCAAAGACAGCATTTGCCACAGGCCACAGAACGAGACTGATTGCTGACACAATATTAAACGGGAATGCTTACTTCAGCAGCTCCAGAGTTTTGTGATCCAGGACCAGCCTGGGGTTTCCAGTCAGGTCTAGTTCCTGCAGTTTCAGCGGCAGATTTTCAGGCAATGTGATCTCGTTCAGCTCATTACAGCTCAGGTCAACGCACTGCAGAAAGAAGTACACAGGCAATGAGTTTGGCTGGATTCCAGTTCATCAACCTCCTGCTTCCCATACTTACTGAGTTATGCAAGATTCCGTTAGCTACTGCCTCGGCAAGAATCCAGGAGATTTAATAATTGTACTCTTGCACAAATTGAATGCAGCTAAGCTTTCTTTCCCTCTTCTTTTTCTTCCCATTGTGCAAATGGGGCAACAATTTTAATTCTGGTTGAACAGACTGGTAAAATGCCATTTATCACAGAAAAGGGAGAGGAGAGAGCAGCACATTTCTGAGTTAAAGCTTTTAATTGTACATGCCAATCCCCTCAGTGGAACTAACTGGTTTTGACCTAGTTTCTGAGTATTGTCTTACCATGACAGTTGTACAGAAAATTTCTACTACTGCTGCAGCTACAAAGTCCTGATCCCATGATTTACAGAATGGAAACGAGAAGTATGATTCAGTTTGTGGAATTAGACAAGAGGCCTTGTAAAGTTAAAATATAGAAAGATCACACAGTTTAAAAAAAAATTAATTCCGTTACAAAGAAATCCAAAATGAACTTGACCCTTCATTTAATTCTCCCAAGTGACAAATTTGTTTTGTATAAAAAGGATATCCGATTCAAATGAAACATGGACTTAATGGTCTTCCTGGCAGCTACTAAAGAATAATGTTCTTATAACAGCTGGTTTTATTTCATTTGAAATATGCAAATCTCTGTGTCTAATCCTATGAGTGACCTACATCAGCATCAACTACAGTTATTATTGTTGGATGCAGAGGTTACAGAGATATAAAAAGTGAGGGCTTCTATGAAATTAAGAATATCCAACTCCATTCAGATTCTTTTAGAAATGCCGTATATCAAAAAAAAACATTTAAGCAAACTTGCTCAGATAAAACTCACAATCTCTGATTGCAATGGAGGTTAAGAATTGATTTTTTAAATCTATACCTCTTAACGCTAGTCCGTAGTCAATTCATTACGCTGAGACGCCACAACATAATCCAGGCTCAATATTTCAAATCTGTATTGACAGATTGAATTGAACTGCCCAAATTATACTCACAATGTAGCAGACATTATTACTTTTTCTATGCATGTACACACACGGATAAGAATATTCTTTTCTCGTTTTCCTGTCTAAATTGAAACAGTGACAAAAGAAAATAAGCAAATATAAGAGAGAGAAGCAGTGCATGAAACCGGGTGGTATTAGGTCATTCTTGGAGGCTGGGGTACGAGAGAAATTTAGGGCCAGGAAAATTGCTGTAGCAATGGGTTCAAATACCATTGGTTATTACCACTTAAACAATTAGGAAGTTAGGATTACGAAGGGAAGTCATTCAGGGGTAATGGAACTAGTTACCAGGGAAGGCCACTAATGCAGACAGTATACACGGGCTCAACACACAAATGGAAGTGTTTCCGGAGAGAGAAAGGATGGAAGGATATGTTGAGGAGGGTAAAGTTGGGTTGAGTCAATAAAAAGGGATAGGCTTGTTGGGCTTAATCACATTTTTCCCTATTCCTAAAACTTCATTTTTTCTTCTAGCCATATTATAATGCCATAAACTAGAGTTAGCACCATAGAATTCGCACAACAATGAACATATAAATCATCCAAAATAATTTTTGGATAATGTCAGCTTTTCTCTGACCTCTACAAATACAGAACGATCCATGGTGTTAGGTATACTAGCCCTAAAAGTAATGACACATCTGTTTTCTAGGAAACAGGTGATAAGTAAGTCAGTATTTTCATTGCTGCTTTAGTTATAATGACATTTGTTTTGCTCTGCAGATAAATGGGGTTGAGGAATATTTTCTTGCCTTAATTTCGGAGAGTTGCATCACTTCAGGGAAGACTTCAATGCAGTTGGAATGTGCAATAACAGTGTGCATCCGCCTGCAATTCATAATGGTGGTTGGAATGGTTTTCAGTTTGTTCCCACTTAGATCAATTTCTTCCAATTCTTCAAGTTTTGCCATTTTACTGCAAAAAAGGGTGAGAAATATTTATATAAACTTCAGCTCTTATATTGAGAGGAAAAGCAAGTATCTTACTTACAATTAGCAGTCTGCTCTCTGACCTGAAAGAGGAGGATTATCAGAAACACTGCTCCCACATCAGTGATCAGACAGCAATGGGTTAAAAACTGTGTGAATAAAACTCACTTAGGGAAGCTACAACAACTTGGATTTATATAGCGCCTTTAACGTGGCAAAACATTCCAAGGCGCTTCACAGGAGTGTTATAAAACAAAATTTGAGACCGAATCACATAAGGAGAAATTAGGGCAGATGACCAAAAGCAAGAGGTAGGTTTTAAGGAGCGTCTTAAAGGAGGAAAGAGAGGTAGAGGCGCTTAGGCAGGGAATTCCAGAGCTTAAGGCCTTGGTAGCTGAAGGCACGGCCGCCAATGGTTGAGCGATTAAAATCAGTCAGAATTAGAGCAGCACAGATATCTTGGGGGGTTGTGGGGTTGGAGGAGATTACAGAGCTAGGGAGGGGCGAGGCCATGGAGGGATTTGAAAACAAGGAGCAGGACAAGTGTAGGTGCTGTTCATCTCCAAGGGGGCTGGGGGGCAGTGGAATCCCTAAATAACTGCCCCAAACCCACATTTGCTTTGGTCAAGCAAGTAACTATTGCGAGGCAGTTCACAGCACATGACTGGGACAGTGAAAAAACAAACACTTTCATTGGCTGCAGGGTTTAAATGAACCTGTTAATGTCCAGAAGTTTATCTTTGAAACACTAATCAGATTTGTTATATTAACATAGAGTTGCTGTTTATTCAGCAGGTAGGAGATAGACAAATGCGTGCAGAGCAAATGGCTTTCTCATTAACAGAAGACGTACCGTCCGCCTATCCATTATCTCTAGCATCACTCACATTGTGAGGCATAATGTCAAACTACCCTCTTGTCTACTCCAGTCATTCATTGCGTTCAAGTGAAAATCATTGTAGTCCATAACTTGATGCAACAATATTTTACCAAAGCCTTAGATATGTCCATAAAACAACTACCGCTTTCTCGAACACAACTCTCAAAGGATAAAATCACAGAGGGGTTTTTTCTGTATTTGTGTTGTTTTGTAAGGGGATGGCTGGGCAATCTCACCTGGCTGGAAAGCTCTGGAGTCGGTTGTAGGCGAGATGCAGGACCTTAAGACAAGTGTGACCTGTGAGTAATGGCACACATTTATCGGTGAGATAATTATTTGTTAGGTATAGCTCCTGTAACACGCTGTGACTTTCCTCAGACAGGCAGGAGGGAGGCAGTATCTCTAGTTTATTTGCTGAAGCATTGAGACACCGCAAACTGTTGGAGAGAAAAAAAAACAATGTTTCCAATTAATCATCAAATTCTAATGTTTTAAAAATTTTGTAAAATGTTATCTTTTAACCAACACTTAGTTCTTCAGCAGGTCACTGAATATATAAACACTGAACAGTCAACTGATTGACCCAACTGCAACAATGACCTTCTATTTACAACACTAAGGTAACAATGAATATCAGCATTTTTTATAATGGCTTTTTAAAATAATTTTTGGATACTCATTTCTCTACAGCTGAAACAGTAGTGGACAACACTGGCCGCCTGTAATGTATTTAGTAGTACGAGGTCTTAAATATTCAGGTCTTGGGATTAGTTTCACACTATCATTTGGAATTACGGAAGAATTTACAGTGACTACACTTCAAAAAGTACTTCATTGGTTGTAAAGCGCTTTGGGACGTCTGGTGGTCGTGAAAGGCGCTATAGAAATGCAAGTCTTTCTTTCTTATGTGTGCTCAAGTCTCGAGTAGGGCTTGAACCTACAACCTTCTGACTCGAAGGCAAGAGTGCGAGCGCTGCTCCAAGACCGATGCTCAACAATACTTCAGGATTCAGCTTCTGATCAATGTTTCATTACTGCTAAACGCACGAGTCAGTTCTCATGGATACTAGCCTCCTGAAAATTGTCAGATACAATAAAGCACAAGAATAATTTGTGGTAGCTTAGTATTTATTACCAGTCAGCTTTTAGGAAAAGGTTCGAGGGCAACTCAGTCAGGTGGTTGTGCTGGATGTCAAGAACCTCTGCTTGTGTCCGCTCAAATCGTTCTGGAAGTCTCCGGAGCTGGTTGTGACCTGCCAGCAGTTTACGTAAACTACTGCTGCAGAACAACCTGACAAAGCAAACACACAATATTGAGCATCCTGAAAATATCGAGTTCAATGCTTCTCATCAGTGAAGTGCTGTCAAAAGCAGTCAAGGAAATACACAAACTATAGGTACAGCAAACCCAACATATGCAAAAGGCAATGAATGTGAACCCTTGGTTCTTTTGTCTTGATCAATTACATCTGCAATAGCACAATTACTGAATTAGCACTATTTCGTTAAGTGGGCTGCAAAAATAAAAGTAATTCAAAGGAACTGCAAATAACATTTTATACAATAATGCACAAAAAGCAGTTTTTTCTGGAATTTCTATACCCTGTCCTTGCAAAACCATCTCTAAGAAAATTGGAGTGCACTCTGTTGAGCAATCTCATTGGCCAGTATTATGAACTTTCAAATCTTTGTGACTCCTTTGAGCAAAGCTAATTGCCCTATAGTGATATGACTGTTGTGTGTCATTTTCTAGTAACCTCATTGATTGCAGCTGATCAAGCAACCAGCCAGGTTGTTGTATTTACTGACAGGACTCTGAACCAATGCCAGTAAAGGCATGCCTACTGTGGATGGCACTTGGCAGCTTTCTGTACAGTCTGTGGTAACCATGATTGTTTCTGTGGTAACCACCACTTCTTGGTTTTTTTTGGCACACTCATTGGCCAGTGGGAACAATATAAATGAAAAATCACATCCATCATTGATCTGTGCTAACGACTGCTCATCGATTTCTTGAACCTTTGGACTGCAACAATCAAGAATATCACAATAACAAAACGACATTGCACAGCAGTTTCAACTTTTAAGGGCAATAAAAAAAGGAAAGTCCTTTCAACAATGTATTACTGGGGGCCATAAAAAGATAAATTGGGATGGGAATGTTCAATATTATCTTCGCATTGGTGCTTCAACATGCTGCACCACAGTTTATAAAATAAATACCACATCAAATTTACAGCGATAAGATATGAAAAGGCTTTTCAAGGTGAAGTTTCTATTAAAAAATCCACAACCTAGTAAAACAAGTTATTTTCTATTGCAGTTTTCCTACACAGCACGCAGTTTAAATGGCGAGGACAGCAGTAGGATTAAATATATGTTGCTATGCCACAACTGATCAAAGAAATCAAGCATCAAGAAGAGTTAATCCTAAATACATGGATGTGGTTTCAGTGAAAGTTGTTAATGTTTCATCCCTACAGGAAGTTCATTATCAATTTATAAAAATTGAAGATTGCAGTGCATCTGCCACCTGGTTCCCACTCTGGTGATCATATTGTTAAATCTCTTGGATCAACCCCTCTTGGTTAACCTCTGCCCTTTCAGCCATTCTCAGCTTGCAAACATCTCCTTGAGATCTCCAAATCTGTCTGACTGTCCAGTCAGATTAGAACTTTACTAACCATGAGCTAGTCAGTGGAATTTAATAGCAGATCACCAGGTCAACGGCATGAAGCATACTGATTAGTAACTAAATAATACAACATGAAATTGCCTCAATTGCCTCAGCCTTCTCCGATCTCTCCTTTCTTCTTCTAAACCCCCCAGCTCTCTGCTCTGCCCTATTCCCAAATCTTATTTTGCAGTTTCTCCCCAGCTACCACCTCGCTGAACTCATCTCGTCTAATGAAGCCAATCACCTGTTCCCTTAACCCCATACCCCATACCATATCAACTTAGCCTACTCAGCAACATGCTCACTGATGTATTCAACCTGTCCTCACAAAACTGCTGCTATTACTATCCCACTTCAAAAAAAAAAACACGCTCTACCTTTTCCCCTCTCCAATTGACACCCTTGCAACAATGCTCCTATTTTTAAATCGCCAAAACTTCAACCTGGCTTCCATCTGACCAAAAGTCACAAACAACATCTTGTGCAACTGTGAGCATGGGTTGCGGTCTCTCCTTATCCTCCCTGATCTCTCAGTTACTTCAAAGAGTATTGACCACTCCATCCTCCTGCGATGTCTCTACTCGACAGTTCATCTCCGTGGCCCTACTCTCTCTTGGTTCCACTCATACCTGTCACAACGAAAAAACATCCCATCCAGTGGTTTTGCCTTGCATGCCCACAGTCACCTCCCGTGTACCCCAAGGCACCATCCTTGGTCCCCTCCTCTTTATCATTTATTCAGCTTATACATGTATGCCTATGGAGACCCTACTTTACCACTCTGCCTCTTCTATTGAAAGGTCATTACTACACTGACTGCCTGATATTGCGCATGGATGTCTGGAAATTTCCTCCAGCTTTAATATCCCCAAAACATCAGCCACCTTCTTAGTTTCCACCAGCATCTACGTGCCTCTAGCCTTGACTTCATGAACTTGTCCAGTAGTCACCTCACGCCAAGAGGTGCGGAACATTGATCCCAAGCGGAGATTCTTTCCCCGCATCTGCTCCATGACCAAGACCACCTCCTTTCCACCTTCGTAACATGGCCTGTCTGCCACCAATACCTCTCTCCATTACTACCGAAACCCTAATCCACGCTTTTATCATCTATGATGAATGAACTTTAATTTAAATATGCCTTGCACGTCCTTAGGAAATTCCAAAGCACTTTACAACCAATGGATTACTCTTATAGTGCAAGTTCATTCACCATGGCATAAATAACTTGGCCCAAACATAAAATGCCATCCCATTTTTAAAAATTTTTTTTTTTAAATGCACAGTATGCAGAAAATAGTTAGTCCATGGTCACATTTCACCCAGACAGCAGCATATTTCAGTAGTCAAATCACTGGGCATTATATATTTTTGTTTCACGTTTTTGGTTTATTGACATAACTGATCAAATAGTTAGATAGGTTGCTGCGGAAGAATGAATAATTCAACTGTGTATTTTTTTTAAATCAGCAGTTTAAAGAAATCTCAATCCAAGCATAACATTTATTGACTAGCCAGCGACAGGTTCTTAAGTAATAACAACAGAAAATGCTGGAAACACTCAGCAGGCCAGGCAGCATCCGTGGAGAGAGAAACAGAGTTAATGTTTCAGGTCTGTGACCCTTCGTCAGGTTCTTAAGGGTCCATCTATATATTATATTGTTAAGTTCTTGTTGCTGAATTTTCCCTTTGCAGTTGCCATACAAGAACCAATACTTACTTTGCAGGTAGCTCACAGATCTGATTGTGGCTGATGTCCAAGACCTCCAGCTTTTTACCATCACACACCCATTCAGGTAAGCTATCCAGTCTGTTTCTGCACAAGCAAAGCAATGCAAATACAGTAAGTAACAAATGATTAAAAACGGACATTTATACATTCAATAATGCCTCACTCGTAACTGCTGTGTTACTTTTTGACAGTGCTCCAGTTTCCTTTGAAATTCTGAGTGCCACTGTGCAAGTGTAATGGCCTGAACCCACTCGTGCACAGTTGCACTCAGAGTTTTGAAGGCAACCAGAGCACTTCTGTCTGAACATGTAGCTAGTGGAAGTGGGCCGTACAATCTATTTACCAATGCATGCCGACTCGGCCAGGGGAAAAACCATCAGACTGGGTTGAACTGGAGTTCATTTGCGTTATATTGGCTCCAGCCATTAAACCCGTTGATACAGCATGAATGTATGTTCAGATCCTCGGTTTTTTTTGGAAAGTTTGACGGAACTGCAACAAAGGTAATCAGTAGATTCTAATGCTATACTACTAGTTTGGCACCAGATTTACTTTGACACTGGTGTAAATTCAATGCAAAAGTAGTTGTACAACAGCAGCATAAACGCGGCTTCTGTCCTCCCCCTTGTCCCCTCCAAAAAACAAAATTCCCTTTTTACAGGCTGAACTGAATAGAAATATTTCCTAACTAACTTGGCTTTGAGGCTATCCTGTTACAAATCACCTACCTTGATACATCCATAAAAGTGAGATTGTTGGGGACTGGATAAGCATCAATGTATACAAGTTCTGAAATGAAGAATAATTCAATTAGTTTTTTTTAAATTGAAAGATCCTTGTATGATATTTTCACATCTATTTTTTTTCCCTCTTGTTTTTATGTTTAAGGGTACGTTACCCTTTTAATTTTCTCCTCTTCTGGTCTCTCTGGACTACACACCTCCCGCAGATCACCCTCTCCCCAGGGTCCTGCAAATACCACTCTGGACCTGGCCATTGAGAGGTGTGCAACAGCAGCCCAGTGATGAATATTCCTTTGGCTATCTCAAAGTAATTGGTAGAAGGATTAGAGGGGAGTTGAGGAGAATTTTTTTTCCACCCAAAGGGTGTTGGGGGCCTGGAACTCGTTGCCTGAAAGGGTGGTAAGGGCAGAAGCCCTCAACGCATTTAAAAAGTACTTCGATATGCAATTGAAGTGCTGTAACCTACAGGGCTATGGACCAAGAGCTGGAAAATGAGATTTGGCTGGATAGCACGTTTTTGGCCAGCACAGACACGATGGGCCGAATGGCTTCCTTCTGTGCTGTAAATTTCTATTATTCTCCACGATCTAGGAGCTCGCTGCTGCTCATCAGCTCCTTACAGCAGAATGGCTGAGATCAGGAATTACAACACTCAATGTCACTTCATGCTGGTGATCCAACAAGCTGCACTGCTTTTTCCACAAATATACTTTTAGTTCAACCCTTACTCAACATTTATCCAACTTGTGGCTTTCCCTTCCATGTTAGTAATTCGATAGTGTCACCAAATTTCTCAAACAGACGCCAAATCAATTACTTTCAACTGTGATTATCTTCACTGGCATAAGTAATGACTTTGTACTTCCTTCCATAGGGATTAGGTGAGATTTGATTTAAAAAATTTATGGGGTGGGGAGGTACAATTATGGATTTAAGCATGACTTGTTTCTACAAAATTGATGCAAAAAATCTGGAAAATTAATGCAAAATGTCGTATTACTTTCTTTGATTATACTGCCCCGTGCAATCATCCATTTATTATGGCATCACTTCAAATCACCGAGCCACTTCATTTATATTTGGTTTCACCTGGTTTCTGGTCACACCAGATCATTCTTTATGACGCAATGGGGTAAACGTTACAACTGAGCCTTGCTCGACAGGAGAACTGATCAGAAAATTGGGCCTGGAGGTCAGTGCCCAATTCTCTGGTCATTAAAATTAAACACCAAAAAATTGGGAAGGCTGCAAATCAGGTGCAAAGGCCGATTTGTAAAATTTACCCCAATGTTTCTAAATTGCAGCATAGATTAATGAGCCTGAAGTTAATTGCAAACTGATCCCTCTGTGCACATACAATCTATTTACACCACACTGCTCACTACCTTCTTTGCATGTTGTAGTTCTCTATTACTTATCTAATTGTTATCTATTAATTTTCTATTACTTATCTTACTATTACTTACTTATTGGTTCTCCTTACTCTCCTCACAAACAAGACTTTGAACAGGGGTTGTGAATTTTTTAAAATTCGTTCATGGGATGTGGGCGTCGCTGGCAAGACCAGCATTTATTACCCATCCCTAATTGTCCTCGAGAAGGTGGTGGTGAGCCACCTTCTTGATCGTTGCAGTTCGTGTGGTAAAGGTACTCCCACAGTGCTGTTAGGTAGGGAGTCCCAGGATTTTGACCCAGCGACAATGAAGGAATGACGATATATTTCCAAGTCAGAATAACAGCAGGCAAACTGGTCAGTTTTCTCCCACCCCCTAACCCTTGGGCACCCAGGCCAATTACAGCATTCACACTGCTATCCTGGCAGAGATCCACTAACTTAGCTCAGACAGGGCATTGGATACAACCCCTTTCTAGTCTATATGGCACAGTTACTCACTGAGCCAAATGGGTAAGCCCTCTTTAATGTCTTGACGGCCAAGATCAAGGTCTCAAAATTCAAGCTTGACCTCAAAGATTCGACATGCCACATCCACAGCAAGCCCGTTTAAGAGGTTCTTTCATTCATGCAGAAGTCCACCATGACTCTTCTGCATCTACATCATGAGCCAAGACATCTCTCATTGAATGACTGCCATACCATGATCACCAGCGAGATATCCTCTGCATTTCTCAGGTGCGTAGATCAGCAATTGTCAAGACGACAAAGTCAACTTTCAATATATTTTCCTCAGTTTGACTTGAGGAAGATGTTGTATTTTTGCGACAATTAATAATTTTATAAAAAGGCATGAGACAGTTAAAATGATCCTGTGACCTTCCTGGTCTGTATGTTTTAGTTCCACACCAAAAAAACACAATCAATGAAGCCATTGGGGGAGCTAGCTGTACAATGTATTTTTGGAATGACATTTGAGATAAGGTAGATTGAGCCTATACTCTCTGGAGTTTAAAAGAATGAGAGGTGATCTCATTGAAACATAAAAGATTCTGAGGGGGATTGACAGGGTAGATGCTGAGAGGTTGTTTCCCCTGGCTGGGGAGTCGAGAACTTGGGGGCATCGTCTCAGGATAAGGGATCGGCCATTTAAGACTGAGATGAGGAGGAATTTCTTCACTCAGAGGGTTGTGAATCTTTAGAATTCTCTACCCCAGAGGGCTGTGGATGCTGAATCGTTCAGTATATTTAAGGCTAAGATCGATAGATCTTTGGACTCTAGGAGAAATGAAGGAATATGGAGATCGGGCAGGAAATTGGAGTGGAGGTCAAAGATCAGCCATGATCTTATTGAACGGCAGAGCAAGCTTGAAGGGCTATCTGGCCTACTCCTGCTCCTAAATCTTATGTTAAGGTGAGGAAGAATATATTTGAAGTGGATCAAAATAAGACCGCTACTGAGATCCTACGAGTGCTGCAAAATGCACAAGCCATAATTTTGTGCCACAAAAAATACTTATGCAAGCTAAACTGAATGTCATGTTTTTATTTCATGCTTTTAAGTACAGCACTAGGAAGTATAAACATACCATTTGAAGCAGCATAAAGATTCTTCAGAAAATATCCACTGACTTTAAGACTGGTCAGTTGGTTTCGTTCACAGTGTAAAACCTCAATATCCCCAAATACGGTGGCATCAAGGGCACTCAGTTTATTGTCACGTAGATCCAGATGTGTAATGTGTTGCAGGAAATCCATATCTGTTACGTCCAACTTGCTGATGCGATTGAGTCTAAATTCAATTGGACAAAATTTTAAAAAAAACATTTCCAAAGAGAGTTTTGATTTGTCAAATACTTATTCCTACATTTCAAACATGTTGCTGGATAAAAGACTACCACGAACCAATGTTATTTCATAATAGAAGTACAGGCCCAACAACATATAGCAAGATGAATAAATATAGAAGAGAATCATAAAATGAGACAATTTAATGAAGACTGAGCAAGTATCAGTGGATTCTACATTTAAAATTGTAATGAGATAAAGTGAGAACACTGCTATGAAGTGCAGAAACAGTGCGATATAGAAATGACGTGGTATAGGAAACGAGTCAATTTGTTTGGGCAAGGGCGTTCAACCTTTTGCAGCTGGGGCCAAATACAGCTGTGAAGACAAATAGGTGGGCTGCCTATAACTGCATGGAAATTGGAACACCCATACATACGAATGCAAATCGCCCATACACAAAAAATGCAAGATCCCCCACCTCCGCCATACATGCAAGAAATAAGACCCTTAAAAGTGAAACCCTATTCACAAAAGGCAAGCCCCATCCATATACAAAGCACAACCCCCATACACAGAAAATGTGAGACACTCCACGCATCCTCATTCCCCCATCCTTTCCCCTAATCCTCTTCTTCCCAAAGCATGAAACCGTGGAAGCTTCTGGTCTTTAAGTTTCCGCGCCTGGATAACTGGTAAAAAAAAAAGCTGGTCCCTGATTGGTTAAGATTCACCAATCAGGGAGCAGCCTCATCCAGTCTTCCAGGCTTGGGAGTTGCAGTCAAAATTGGTTTTGCATAATAGCACCCAAAGTGAGAGAGAAAGAAACCAGCAAGGCGTTTCATGGGCCAGATCCAAAGGAGCTTGCAGGATGCATTGGTCTCAAACACTCTCCTATTAGGGTACCTAGTTGTTACTGAATCAGCATGTTGCAAACGGAGCTTGTAATACTGTGCTGTTACTAGCAGCAACTAAAGGATATACTAAACAGTACAACTAGTACAGAAAGTCCCACCATAAAGAGGACATGTTGAAAATAGATTTCATACAATCTTGTGAATGTTTCTGCAGAAAACTCCTCAGTGAAACAAATTAGAAATGTTTAGACAGAAAAGCCTGAAGGATTACACGCTGGGTCGCATTTAGTAACACTATCTCGTGCGAGGAGTCGACATTACTGTATACATACGATCTCAAATAAAGTCACAAATCACTGCATTTAATGTTAACTACTGAGAATAATACTTGTTGAACTTCATTCATAAAAGCAGTCCTTTGGCACACAAAACAAAACTATCAATGCAGACAGAAAAGGTCCAGGTTAACGCAATCTAGAGTTCAAACCAACATGTCAGATCGTTCTACTGATTCAGAGGGATGCAAACACATTCGCTGTTTGTTGCCTTTGTTTTACTCAGAATAGGAAAGTGGATTTGTATTGTGACGAATTCTGTAAATTTGTTAACCTAGCCAAATTTACAAAAGAAACTACCTTAAATCCACTTGTTTGATGTGAGATATTCTGCACAAACTTTGCAGGCACAGCGTCTCCAAGTAGTTGCCCGACATACAAAGTTTCTCCACAGCTGTCAGATTCTCGAGAACCACTGGAATGTTTCTGAATTCGTTGAAGGAAAGGCCCAGGTAGCTCAGCTGCTGCAGGCTCCCCAGCTCCGGGGGCAGAGAACCGAGACAGTTGCCATCCAGTAAAAATGTCTGCAGGCTGAATTTCAAAAAAAGGAGGGGAGGGAAAAGAACAGCCATCAGTCTTTCTGCCCAGCATCAAAGCTTAATTGGAGGCTCTTGCTTTGCAAGGTCTTTCTGTTCCCCCTTCAAGAGCAAAATGCTGAACCAATCAATGATTATACATAAAAATGTTGTGTCAAATTTTTGCATTGGACCCCAGTACTTACTTATCCATGTTGCTAACTGCTGAAGGGATAGATCGCAGGGCGTTGCAGGAAAGGTTGAGTTCCGAAAGGGTTGGAATATCACAAACAGCAACTGGAAATTCTCCCATGTGGTTATTGGACAGATTTAAACTTTTCAGCTTCAAGAACCTGCAGCACAAGTTTAAGAATGGGGATGAGGGAAAATGTAAAACAGCAGCTTGACGTTAGAGGTCATAGGTCAAACAGTATAGCACTGGGCTGAATATTACTCAGAACCTTTTTTCTGACAGTTATTTTCAAGACTTTTCCTTTCCCTTAATTTTGGATCTCCATACAATGCTCACCATTCCTGAGTTGAGGGGGCTGGCCGCCCACCTATTTCCAGCCCCTCTGGGAGGTGGAAGGGGGGTGTTCACTGCCTGTTCACGGACGTCCCAGCATTAGAGACCCGGTTCTATGTTACTCACTGCCTTTTCAAATAAGGCTTGTTAAAAATAGAAATCAACTAATTATAGCAACAATGGTACTTTGCAAACTGGACCACTGCCAAACCATACTAAGGCCTATATGACACAACTGTCATCCTACACACTGTGGGGTAGGGCTTAAACACATCCAGATATACATCTCGCGTGCTTACACTCTACCCACAGCTTGCCGATTAATTTCTCAGTGGAACACTCTGCAAAAACATTTTTTTTGTCTTTTCATCACTTGAAGGTTATAAAAATTGCTTTGTACGTTACAAGCTTTTAAAGAGTTTTGTTTGATTTATTTCTATAAACGGCAGCTTCACAATTTCACAGTATTGCTGAGGGTTCAATGAAACACGCCCTATGCTGCAAGGTACAAATTAAGTTGGTACTGAAAGCAATCCTTTCGAGAGACATCCATGTAGGAAGCCGCATCATTACATTTGATGAAAAAAAAATAAAAAAATAAAAAAAATCTCTACTGTAGATATTTTCCAAATGGCTGGAGCATATTGTGACTTTATGAAAAACAATAAATCTATCCACCCATCTCAATCCAGGAAAGATTGATGTTCAGCCCTGCCCTCCTGATGGGGTGGCTGATTAGAACACAGCTTGAGCAGTTATTGACAACCTTGAAGTCTGAAACCATTAACAGAAAACGAATAACCATTTCTGAACAAAATTGCACTGAATCAATGAACCCATGGACAATCATGGAACAGCAGTATTACAAAAACAAAGCCGTGGAGCCCTCCTGTAAATATACAATGTGCAAAGTAGGAACAGGATTCTGTCTCATCTTGGGAGCAACTGGTAAAATATTATGTGATCCCACAATAAAGGATTGTAAAAACGAGTTAAGAGAATACACATTCTTATAAAATACTAGAAAAATAGTCTACATGTAAGCAGTATTTTAAAAAAGCACACCCTTCTGCAATAAAGCATGGTTTATGTGAAGTCAGTAGGATTTAGTAAGTCGCTCCTTAAAACCTACGTCTTTGACCAAGTTTTCGGTCACCTGTCCTAATATCTCGATGTCAAATTTTGTCTGATCACGCTCCTTTGAACGCGCCTTGGGACATTTTCTGTACGTTAAAGGTGCTTTATACAGTAAATGCAAGTCATTGTTGTTGTTTCTCAAAGGGGAAAATTATCAGTTGTCTGACATTTCTGACTGAGCGAACCATATATTATTACGGAGTTGCATCGTATTATTACATCTATTCAGTATTTTTCTTTTGAAGAAAATGACATTCATGTAATTGGGGACTTTTCAAAAGATGCTAGGAAATGTGTATGTAGGGTTGATTCCACTCTAAGAATAAGCTCTTGTAGAAAATCTCCAGAAGTTGCACAGCCAGAACTTCACAGATGCAAGCAGCTTTTCGTTTCGTTTCGATCAATGCTCCTTCAATTTCAAAATGTTGCAGGGTGTAATCAGTGAGGTTTCTAAACACAGTAATACGTGGTGGTATGCTTAAAGCACTGAAAGCATGAACATCGTCAGCAGCGAACTGATACGGTTTTATAGCACTTTAGACTGAGTGCAAAACAACATTTGAAAAGGTCACTGATAAATATTTCACAGCAGGTGAAATTGCTCAGCCTAAACATGGTGGTACAGCAACAGACAGAAACAGCACTCCGGTGAAGAGACTACCAATCAACTGCAGTGGCACTTCAATCACTTACTACTTCATCCAGTTCAAGGTCCTCAATAGCAGACGGCAGGAGATTTTCTCTTCCCTCGACCCATGCATGTTACAAAGCAAATTAACCTCCTCTCCCACCTCCCCCTTACAATATCTGAAAACAGCCAGCACATAATTCCACACGGCTGATTTGGACTAGCCTTCACATACAACCTTTATAATGGAGAGAGCCATTTGTATTTTGCCAACTGTGGACCTAAAACTTTAACCCAGCTCCAACGTGTAGCTTTATATTACTTAAGTGTCAGTCATGGCTCAGTGGGTAGCACGCTCACCTCGGAGTCAGAAGGTTGTAGGTTTAAGTCCGACTCCAGGGGCTTGAGCACAAAAATCTAGGCTGACACTCCAGTGCGGTACTGAGGGAGCGTTGCACTGTCAGAGGTGCCGTTTTTCGGATGAGACATTAAACCGAGGCCCCGTCTGCTCTCTCAGGTGGATGTAAAAGGTCCCATGGCACTATTTTGAAGAAGAGCAGGGGAGTTATCCCCGGTGTCCTGGGGCCAATATTTATCCCTCAACCAACATCACTAAAACAGATTATCTGGTCGTTATCACATTGCTGTTTGTGGGAGCTTGCTGTGTACAAATTGGCTGCCACGTTTCCCACATTACAACAGCGACTACAATTCAAAAAGTACTTCATTGGCTGTAAAGCACTTTGGGACGTCTGGTGGTCGTGAAAGGCGCCGTATAAATGGAAGTCTTTTCTTTTAATAGACTGCAATAATCTGGAACCCTTTTCTTTATTTGATTGTGTTGTGGTGTGGAGCAATGCAACATAAAAATTGATATAGACGAGGTACTAGAAAGGCTGGCTGTACAAAATCATGAGGGGTCTGGACTGAGTAGATAGAGAGAAACTGTTCCCATTGGCAGAGGGGTCGAGAACCAGAGGACACAGATTTAAGGTGATTGGCAAAAGAACCAAAGGTGACAAGAATTTTTTTTTTTACGCAGTGAGTGGTTAAGATCTGGAATGCGCTGCCTGAAAGGGTGGTGGAGGCAGACTCAATCACGGCTTTCAAAAGGGAGTTGGATAAGTACCTGAAGGAAAGAAATTTGCAGGGCTACGGGTAAAGGGTGAGGAGTGGGACTAGCAGAGGTGCTCTTGCAGAGAGCCGGCACGGGCTCGACGGGCCCAATGGCCTTCTTCTGTGCTATAACCATTCTATAATTTTGCGAACATAGGAGACTGCATTAGAATATAACTCAACACAAGAGTGCAACATTTAAAAAAGATAAATAAGTAACATTATATTTGAATGAAAAAAAAACATATTCACTATGAGCTCTTCTAAGTTCAAAAATCCTGACAGTCTACACACTGCCCAAAACCAAAATCACGTCAAAATATTTTGATCCATCTTTCTCTCAACACCTCCTCAAAATAAATGAATGCTGAAATAAATCAATGCCAACATTGCAGAGACTCATAATTATTCGACTTCTCAGTTTTCAATTAATTAGTACTATGGCAAGAATTTTAAACGCCAGCTCCGGAACGTCTGTTTAGATCGGACTAATAAAATATTTAGAGAATTTACGGGAGAACTGAGCTTAGACTTTCAGTTTGATTGACCAGTGCCGTGAAAAAGTTGTGCCTACAGTGAAAAACTCTGCCGACACTCGCTGTCTAGGGGTTCACACAAAGAATGGCCACTCGGACGGGGTACTGGAGGTGCCTGTGGAACAGTAACCCCAGCAAAAATGTACTTTGAGAATATAATTAAAGAAAGAACTTGAATTTACATAGCACCTTTCATGAACTCAGAACATCCCAAAGCACTTTACAGCCAATGAAGCACTTTTGAAGTGTAGTCACTGTTGAAATGTAGGGAAATGTGGCAGCCAATTTGCACACAGCAAGCTCCCACAAACAGTAATGAAATAAATGACCACCAGATCATCTGTTTTAGGTGATGTTGGAGGGATAAATATTGGCCAGGACACAGGGGGAGAACTCCCCTGCTCTTATTCAAATAGTGCCGTGGGATCTTTAACGGCCACGAGAGGATAGACGGCGCCTTGGTTTTACGTCTCATACTGAAGATGGCACCTACGACAGTGCAACACTCCCTCTACTGCACTGAACTGCCAGCCTAGATTATGTGCTCAAGTCTCAGGAGTGGGGCTTTAACCCACGACCAGAGTGCTATCACTGAGCCACGGCTGACACCTATAAGGGACAAAGATGGTGGTTGGAAGATGGAAAGGAAATTGGCAAAGAAAAATATAGTCAAATCGCATCTACCAATATAGTTTTCAGTGCAGGATAATGTAAACATAGTAATTTTTTGCTAATTTGTATTTAGACTGAGATCTAGAACAGTATGTAATGGAACCAACCAGGGAGCAGGCTATCTTGGATCTGGTACTGTGTAATGAGACAGAATTAATAAATGATCTCATAGTAAAGGATCCTCCAGGTAAGAGTGATCATAACATGGTTGAATTTCAAATTCAGTTGGAGGGTGAGAAAGTTGTATCTCAAACCAGTGTCCTGATCTTAAACAAAGGCAATTACAATGGCATGAGGGCAGAACTGGCTAAAGTGGACTGGAAAAATAAATTAAAAGGTCAGACAGTTGAAATGCAGTGGCGGACATTTGAGGAGATATTTCATAACTCTCAACAGAAATATATTCCAGTGAGAAAGAAAGATTTTAAGAGAAGGGAGCACCATCTGTGGCTAACTAAGGAAGTAAAGGATGGTATCAAATTGAAAACGAAGGCATACAATGTTGCCAAGATTGGTGGGAGGCCAGAGGATTGGGAAATTTTTAAAAACCAGCAAAGGATGACTAAAAAAAATGATGAATTATGAGAGTAAACTGGCAAGAAATAGTAAAACAGATAGTAAGAGCTTCTACAGGTATATAAAAAGGAAGAGAGTAGCTAAAGTAAACGTTGGTCCCTTAGAGGATGAGAATGGGGAATTAATAATGAGGGACGGGGAAATGGCAGAGACCCTGAACAAATATTTTGTATCTGTCTTCACGGTAGAAGACACTAACAACATCCCAATAATGGATAATCAAGGGGCCACAGGGAGGGGTGGGGAACTAAAGACAATCACTATCACTAAGGAAAAAGTACTTGGTAAAATAATGGGACTAAAAGACAACAAGTCCCCTGGACCAGATGGCCTGCATCCCAGGGTCTTAAAAGAAGTGGCTGCAGAGATAGTGGATGCATTGGTTGCAATATACCAAAATTCCCTGGACTCTGGAGAGGTCCCAACAGATTGGAAAATCACAAATGTAACACCCCTACTTAAGAAAGGAGGGAGACAGAAAGCAGGAAACGATAGACCAGTTAGCCTAACATCTGTCGTTGGGAAAATGCTGCAGTCCTTCATTAAGGAAGCGGTAGCAGGGCATTTGGAAAATCATAATACAGTCAAGCAGAGTTAGCATGGTTTTATGAAAGGGAAATCATGTTTAACAAATTTGCTGGAGTTCTTTGAGGATGTAACGAGCAGGGTAGATAAAGGTGAGCCAGTGGATGTGGTGCATTTGGATTTCCAGAAGGCATTCGATAAGGTGCCACATAAAAGGTTACTGCATAAGATAAGAGCTCACGGAGTTGGGGGTAATATATTAGCATGGATAGAGAATTGGCTAACTAACAGAAAGCAGAGAGTCCGGACAAAAGTTGTTGGCAAACGGTAACTAGTGGGGTGCCACAGGGATCGGTGCTGGGGCCTCAACTATTTACAATCTACATTAATGACTTAGATGAAGGGACCTAGTGTAATGTAGCCAGGTTTGCGGATGATACAAAGATGGGTGGGAAAGCAAGTTGTGCAGAGGACTCAAAGAATCTGCAAAGGGATATAGACAGGCTAAATGAGTGGGCAAACATTTGGCAGATGGAGTACAATGTGGGAAAGTGCGAGGTTATCCACTTTGGCAGGAAAAATAAAAAAGCAAATTATTTAAATGGAGAGAGATTACAAAATGCTACAGTTCAGAGGGACCTGGGGGTCCTTGTGCATGAAACACAAAAAGTTAGCATGCAGGTACAGCAAGTAATCAAAAAGGCAAATGGAATGTTGGCCTTTATTGCAAGGGGGTTGGAGTATAAAAGCAGGGAAGTCCTGCTACAGCTGTACAGGGTATTGGTGAGACTACACCTTGAGTACTGCGTACAGTTTTGGTCTCCTTATTTAAGGAAGGATATACTTGCATTAGAGGCAGTTCAAAAACGATTCACTAGGTTAATTCCAGAGTTGAGGGGGTTGACTTATGAAGAAAGGTTGAGCCTATACTCATTGGAATTTAGAAGAATGAGAGGTGATCTTATTGAAACATATAAGATACTGAGGGGGCTCGACAAGGTAGATGCAGAGAGGATGTTTCCCCTTGTGGGGAAATCTAGAACGCGGGGGCATAGTTTCAGAATAAAGGGTCGCCCTTTTAGAACTGAGATGTGGAGGAATTTCTTCTCAGAGGGTCGTAAATCTGTGGAATTCTCTGCCCCAGAGAGCCGTGGAGGCTGGGTCATTAAATACATTTAAGGTGGAGATAGACAGATTTTTGCAAGATAAGGGAGTGAAGGGTTATGGGGAGCGGGCAGGGAAGTGGCTTTGAGCCCAAGATCAGCCATGATCTTATTGAATGGCAGAGCAGGCTCGAGGGGCCAAGTGGCCCATTCCTGCTCCTATTTCTTATGTTCTTATGACCTTATCGTTATAAAATTTTTTATTTAAAGTTACACACCAATTTATGATAGGACTGACTAAAATATTAATAATTCTGATTAAGTTAAAAGATGATGCAAGGATGTAAAAAGTGACTTGTGAAAATCTAAGATCAAAATGCAATTGCCAAGCTTTGATCATAGCTAGATCAGAAGTACATTTGCTTTCAGTTCAGTGCTGAATTTATTCGTTTGTACATATCAGCCGTTTTTCAATGTTCTGTGTTGGAAATGACATGCTACTTTCCTAAAGCACAACTGCAATCTGCTTTCACGGAGGTAATTAATGAAGAGAACATAAAAAAAGTAAAAGAATCTTAAAAACTAATTAGAATAGCAAGATTATTGAATATGAAAGCCACTAATAGCCACCCTTTCATTAGAAGGTCCTGAGGCCAAATCAAAGCAGGCCAGAGAGCTGGCACTGAAAATAAATAGTGAGCACAACAGATTAAGACAAAAATGAGAGAATAGATAGGTGAAGAGAACAAGATTGGTGAAGTCAAGCGTAGGTCCCTTGCAGTCAGAATCAGGGGAATTTATAATGGGGAACAAAGAAATGTCAGACCAATTAAATACATACTTTGGTTCTGTCTTCACAAAGGAGGACACAAATAACCTCCCAGAGATGTCGGGGAACATAGGGTCTAATGAGAGGGAGGAATTGAATGAAATCAGTATTTGCAGGGAAATAGTGTTATGGAAATTGATGGGATTGAAGGCCGACAAATCCCCAGGGCCTGATAATCTACATCCTAGGGTACTTAAGGAAGTGGCCCTAGAAATAGTAGATGCATTGCTGGTCATCTTCCAAAATTCTAGAGACTCTGGAACAGTTCCCATGGATTGGAGGGTAGCTAACGTATCCCCACTATTTAAAAAAGGTGGTAGAGAGAAAACGGAGAATTACAGACCGGTAAGCCTGACATTGGTAGTGGGGAAAATGCTAGAGTCCATTATAAAAGATGTAATAGCAGAGCACTTGGAAAACAGTGAGAGGATCGGACAAAGTCAACATGGATTTACAAAAGGTAAATCATGCTTGACTAATCTACTGGAATTTTTTGAGGATGTAACTGGTAGAATAGATAAGGGAGAACCAGTGGATGTGGTGTATTTGGACTTTCAGAAGGCTTTCGATAAGGTCCCGCATAAGAGATTAGCTTGCAAAGTTAAAGCACATGGGATTGGGGGTAAGGTACTGACTTGGATAGAGAACTGGTTGGCAGACAGGAAGCAAAGAGTTGGAATAAATGGGTCTTTTTCCGAATGCAGGCAGTGACTAGTGGGGTACCGCAGGGATCGGTGCTAGGACCCCAGCTATTCACAATATATATTAATGATCTAGACGAGGGAACTAGATGTAATATCTCCAAGTTTGCAGATGACACAAAGCTGGGTGGGCGTGTGTGCTGTGAGGAGGATGCAGAGAAACTCCAGTATGATTTGGACAGGTTGGGTGAGTGGGCAGATGCAGTATAATGTGGATAAATGCGAGGTTATTCACTTTGGTGGCAAAAACAGGAAGACAGATTATTATCTGAACGGCAATAGATTGGGAAAAGGGGAAGTGCAACGAGACCTGGGTGTCCTTGTGCACCAGTCGCTGAAGGTAAGCATGCAGGTGCAACAGGCGGTTAAGGAGGTAAATGGTATGTTGGCCTTCATAGCGAGAGGATTGGAGTACAGGAGCAAGGATGTCTTGCTGCAGTTGTACAGGGCCTTGGCGAGACCACATCTTGAGTATTGTGTGCAGTTTTGGTCGCCTTATCTGAGGATGTTCTTGTCATGGAGGGAGTGCAGCAAAGATTCACCAGACTGATACCTGGGATGGCAGGATTGACGTATGAAGAGAGATTGGGTCGATTAGGCTTATATTCGCTAGAGTTTAGAAGAATGAGAGGGGATCTCATTGAAACGTATAAAATTCTAACAGGACTAGACAGACTAGATGCAGGAAGGATGTTCCCGATGGCGGGGGAGTCCAGAACCAGGGGTCACAGTCTAAGGATAAGGGGTAAGCCATTTAGGATTGAGATGAGGAGGAATTTCTTCACCCAGAGAGTGGTGAACCTGTGGAATTCTCTACCACACAAGGCAGTTGAGGCCAATTTATTAAATATATTCAAGAAGGAGTTAGATATATTTCTTAAGGCTAAAGGGATCAAGGGATATGGGGAGAAAGCAGGGACAGGGTACTGAATTTGGATGATCAGCCATGATCTCATTAAATGGCAGAACAGGCTCGAGGGGCCGAATGGCCTATTCCTGCTCCTATCTTCTATGTTTCTATGAGAGAAGAATATCAGAGGAACAAAATACTTTAAGGAAAAAAAGCCAAAATGGCCTCTAACACAAAGTAAATGCTACTGGTTGTGTGCTTATGTGAAACAGCACTCTAAAATGAAAATCTTCCCCACCCCCAATTGACCTCAACCGATCTATTAAGACTGCAAAAAGTCAAAATGTTAGATGTACAGCATAGTGAAGATTCTATCACAGCCCAACCACATAATCAATCATCGTGCACAATTGCATGACCCATTTGTTCGTCAAAAGCCTGGATTTTTAATTTTCATCTCCGATGGTTTTCTTTTGTTCTTCCTCTCCCTCCTCCAAACCCCCATCCCTATTTCACATAAGAGCTACTCCTCCTCTGGTTGCAGATAAGCACGACCCACTGATTTAAAGTCACAAAGGTGGGTGCTAAGCAGGAGGAGGGGTGTGTGGGAGATTGCGAGGTAGACATATGGAGGAGGGGAGGAGAGAAAATCATGGGCGTCTCTTAGGCAACAAATTTAATATTTTCTATTGGATATTTTCATAACCAATACTTTTTCCATAGTCTCAGGATAAGGGGTCGGCCATTTAAGACCGAGATGAGGAGGAATTTCTTCACTCAGAGGTTTGTGAATCTTTGGAATTCTCTACCCTAGAGGACTGTGGATGCTGAGTCGTTGAGTATATTCAAGGCCGAGATAGATAGATTGATTTTTGGATATTAAGGGAATCAAGGGATATGGGGATCAGGCAGGAAAGTGGAATGAGGTAGAAGATCAGCCATGATCTTATTGACTGGTGGAGAAGGCTCGAGGGACCGTATGGCCTACTCTTGCTCCTAATTATTGTGCTCTTATGTTCATACAGAAACAAGGAATACTGTGAATAGAAAGCACTGCCCTTAGATTTTTTTTCCCCTTAAATGCTCTGCTAGCAGGGTACTGCCGCTTTTCCTGCTAGTGCAGAACTTTGAGGACGGGTCAGCCGAAGTCAGGTCCTGCAAAGCAGCAGGTCCCCATTGCAGTGAATGGTGCTACCCCTGGACATGCATAGCCTCTCCCTGTACGGTACATCATTGGAGAAGCTGAGGGCGGCATGATGCCCCAAAATTTGTCTGAGCAAAATTAAGAATGTTTTTAAAATCAGGAGTCATGCAGTTTTATAACTATACACGCCACCATAGAGATAGGTGGAGCATTTTGAATCTGAAGCACTCCATCTAGACTTTCCATCCCCTTTAAGGACAATAATTAAATATTCAAAATGATGATGGTTTAAAACATTAACAAGACCATTCAAGTACTTTTTTAAAAAAGTGGTTACCTTTGAAGGTCACTCAGGCCTCCATTTGCTCCAGGCCCTGGATCCTGCTTGAGAAAATTCTGTTTGAGGTTCAGGTGTGTCAGGTCCTGGCTATAGAAGAGGTTACTTGGGAGATTCTCCAAGCTGCAACATGATAAATCCACTGAGCTAATTCGCTGGGACACAATCTGAAAGAGAACAATATGCGTATAAAGTTCTCTCAATTTTTAAACCACACTACTTTGTCTGAAATCAAATACTGTCAGAAAATCCTCAACTGGATGAGGACTGTGGCAGGTAGATCTTTTAAAACAAAGACTCGTTAGGGAGCAATCAGTAGAAAAAAAGGACTTAACACTGGACTTTATGGAGCACTTAGTTACCAAGTAAGAATGACTTAAATTTGATAAGCATACAGGGTAGATGTGCACCACATTAAAGAAAAGATTTAACAACCGCATCTGCCATTCATTGCTGTGGAGAGCTTTAATAATTAAAGTCTTGTTGTACTGATTCTCAAAAACAAATATGAGTATTAGGATGTATTGCTATGACGATCCAATATAATGTCAAACGGAACAATATCCTCCTTGTACGAGACATTGGTTAGGCTTCATCCAGAATACTTTGTCCAGTTTTGGACTCCTCACAGTGGGAAAGATTCGGGGGTGGGGGGGCACTAGATTGATATCCAACTTAAAAGCCGTTAGTTACCACGAAAGGCTCAACAACAACTATTTGTATAGCGCCTTTAACGTAGTAAACGTCCCAAGAGGCTGCACAGGCGTATAAGACGACAAAAAATTTGACACAGAGCCACATAAGGAGAAATTAGGACAGGTGACCAAAAGCTTGCTCAAAGAGGTAGGTTTTAAGGAGCGTCTTCAAGGAGGAAAGCGAGGTAGGAAGGCAGGGAATTCTAGAGCTTAGGGCCTAGGCAACAGAAGGCACCAATGGTTGAGCGATTATAATCAGGGATGCTCAAGAGGGCCAGAATTAGAGGAGCGCAGCTATCTCGGGGGTTTGTGGGGCTGGAGGAGATTACAGAGATAGGGAGGGGTGAGGCCATGGAGGGATTTGAAAACAAGGATGAGAATTTTGAAATCGAGAGGTTGCTTAACTGGAAGCCAATGTAGGCCAGCGAGCACAGGGTGATGGTTGAACAGGACTTGGCTTCCCGTGTCCTAACTCGCACCAAGTTTTGGATGACCTCAAGTTTACATAGGGTAGAATGTGGGAGGCCAGCCAGGAGTGCGTTGGAATAGTCAAGTCTAGAGATAACAAAGGCATGGATGAGGGTTTCAGCAGCAGATGAGCTGAGGCAAGGGTGGAGATAGGTGATGTTACGTAGGTGGAAATAGGTGGTCTTAGTTATGTCGCAGATATGTGGTCGGAAGCTCATTTCAGGGTCAAATATGACACCAAGGTTGTGAACAGTGTGGTTCAGCCTCACACAGATGTTAGGGAGAGGGATGGAGTCAGTGGCTAGGGAACGGTAGTTTGTGGCGGGGACAGAAAACAATGGCTTCGGTCTTTCCAATATTTAATTGGAGAAAATTTCTGCTCATCCAGAACTGGATGTCAGACAAGCAGTCTGACAATTTATAGACGGTGGAGGGGTTGAGAGAAGTGGTGGCGAGTTGGAGCTGGGTGTCGTCAGCGTACATGTGGAAACTGACACTGTGTTTTCGGATGATGTCGCCAAGGGGCATCATGCAGATGAGAAATAGAAGAGAGCCAAGGATAGATTCTTGGGGACACCAGAGGTAATAATATGGGAGTGGGAAGAGAAGCCGTTGCAGGTGATTAGAGAGATAAGAATGGAAACAGGCGAGTGCAGTCCCACCCAGCTGGATGACAGTGGAGAGGCGTTGGAGAAGGATGGAGTGGTCAACTATGTCAAAGGCTTCAGACAACTAAAATCAGAGCTCCCTGGATGATGAAACAGATAGAGAATATGATGAAGCAGAAAAAAGAGCACGTATAACAGATGTCAGGTTGCAAATACATCTGAGAATCAGGCTATATATGGAAAGGTCAGAGGAGAAGTGAAAAAGAAAGTAAGAGGGGCAAAGAGAGGATATGAGAATAGAATGGCAGCCAACATAAAAGGTAATCCAAAAGCCTTCTATAGGCATATAAATAGTAAAAGCGTAGTAAGAGGAGGGGTGGGGCCGATTAGGGACCAAAACGGAGACCTATGCATGGAGGCAGAGGGTATAGCTGAGGTACTAAATGAGTACTTTGCATCTGTCTTCACCAAGGAAGAGGATGCTGCCATAGACAGTGAAGGAGGAGGTAGTAGAAAAAAATAGGAGCAGGAGTAGGCCACTCGGCCCTTCGAGCCTGCTTTGCCATTCAATATTATGGCTGATCCTCTAGCTCAATACCATATTCCCGCTCTCTCCCCATACCCCTTGATGCCTTTTGTGTCTAGAAATCTATCTACAGGAAACTTTCGTTTATCCGGCACCGACGGGACCGGCGTGGTGCCGGTTGATCGAAAGTGTATCTCCTTCTTAAATATATTCAGTGACTTGGCCTCCACAGCCTTCTGTGGTAGAAAATTCCACAGGTTCACCACCCTCTGAGTGAAGAAATTTCTCATCTCAGTCCTAAATGTCCTACCTCGTATCCCGAGACTGTGACCCCTCGTTCTAGACCCCCCCAGCCAGGGGAAACATCCTCCCTGCATCCAGTCTGTCTAGCCTTGTCAGAATTTTATACGTTTCAACTAGATACGTTTCAATGTAGAGGCACTTGAAAGGGTAAAAATTGATGAAGAGGTGTTAGAAAGGCTGTCTGTACTTACAAAGTAGATAAATCACCAGGAGCAGATGGGATGCATCCTAGGATGCTGATGTAATTGAGGGCAGAAATCGCGGAGGTACTGGCCATAATATTCCAATCCTCTGTAGATACGGGAGTGGTGCCAGAGGACTGGAGAATTGCAAATGTTACACCATTGTTCAAAAAAGGGTGTAAAGATTAACCCAGCAACTACAGGCCAGTCAGTTTAACCTCGGTAGTGGGGAAGCTTTTAGAAACAGTAATCAGGGACAAAATCAACAGTCACATGAATAGTGGTGGATTAATTAAGGAAAGCCAGCACGGATTTATTAGAGGCAAATCGTGTTTAACCTACTTGTTCGAGTTTTTTGATGAGGTAACAGAGAGGGTTGATGAGGGTAATGCGGTTGACATAGCGTACATGGATTTCCAAAAGCGTTCGACAAAGTGCCACATAATAGGCTTGCCAGCAAAATTGAAGCCCATGGAATAAAAGGGACAGTGGCAACATGGATACAAAATTGACTAAGTGACAGGAAACAGAGAGCAGGTGAATGGTTGTTTTTCGTACCGGAGGAAGGTATACAGTGGTGTTCCCCAGGGGTTGGTTCTAGGACCACTGCTTTTCTTGATATATATTAATGACTTGGACGTGGTTGTACAGGGCACAATTTCAAAATGTGCAGATGACACAAAACTTGGAAGTATCGTGAACAGCGAGTAGGAGAGTGATAGACTTCAGGAAGACAGACAGGCTGGTAAAATGGGCAGACACGTGGCAGATGAAATTTAACGCAGAAAAGTATGAAGTGATGCATTTTGGTAGAAAGAATGAGGAGAGGACATATAAACTAAATAAACTAAAGGGGGTGCACGAACAGAGACACCTGGGGGGTATGTGTGCATAAATCGTTGAAGGTGGCAGGGCAGGTTGAGAAAGCAGTTAAAAAGGCTTATGGATCCTGGGCTTCATAAATAGAGGTAGAGAGTACAAAAGTGTGGAAATTATTATGAACCTGTATAAAACACTGGTTTGGCCCCAACTGGAGTACTGTGTCCAATTCTGGGCAACACACTTTAGGAAGGATGTGAAGGTCTTAGAGAGGGTGCAGAAAAGATTTACGGGAATGATTCCAAGAATGAGGGACTTCAGTTACGTTGATAGACTGGAGAAGCTGGGGTTGTTCTCCTTGGAGCAGAGAAGATCGAGAGGAGATTTGATAGAGGTGTTCAAAATCATGAGGGGTCTGGACAGGGTAGGAGAGAGAGAGAGAGAGAAACTGTTCCCATTGGCAGAAGGGTCGAGAGCCAGAGGACACAGATTTAAGGTGATTGGCAGAAGAACCAAAGGAGACATAAGAAAAAAACTTTTTTTTTTTTTAACACAGCGAGTGGTTAGGATCTGGAATGCACTGCCTGAAAGGGTGGTGGAGGCAGACTCAATCTTATCTTTCAAAAGGGAGTTGGATAAGTATCTGAAGGAAAATAAATTGCAGGGCTACAGGGAAAGGGCGGGGGAATGGAACTAGCTGAGAGTCGGCACAGGCTCGACGGGCCGAATGGCCCTCTTCCGTACTGTAACCATTCTATGATAAGTCAAGAAGGACGAGGAGGGATAGCTTACCTTTGTCACAGTCACAAAAGACGTCATTTGTGACTTTGATGAGAGCCGTTTCGGTACTGTGGTGGGGCGGAAATCTGATGAGGGATTTAAACATGGAGTTGCAGGAAAGGTGGGCATGGATTTGGGAGGCGACAACACGTTCAAGGACTTTGGAGGAGAGAGGTTGGAGACGGAGCGGTAGTTTGCAAGGACGGAGGGGTCAAGGGTTGGTTTTTTTTGAGGAGAGGGGTGATGACGGCAGATTTGAGGGAGAGGGGGACAGTATCCGAGGAGAGAGAGAACTGTTAACAATGTCAGCTAACATGGGAGCCAGAAAAGGAAGCTGGGTGATCAACAGTTTGGTGGGAATAGGGTCGAGGGAGCAGGAAGTGGGTCTCATGGACAAGATGCGTGTGGAGAGGTCATGAGGGGAGATCAGGGAGAAACTGGAGAAAGATGTGAGTTCAGGGCTAGGGCAGGGGGGAACATTAGAGGAGATTTGGCCTGGTGGGCTAGGGGAAGGAAGGGAAGTGGCAGAGGCAGCTGAATGGATGGTCTCAATCTTAGAGACAAAGAAGTCCATGAGCACCTCCGGCGCTGACTCGATGGGCCGAATGGCCTCCTTCTGTGCTGTTATGACTATGACTTGTGGTCGGAGGTGAGGGTGGAGGAGACAGGGGAGAGGGGTTTAAGAAGACGGTTAGCAGTGGAGAATAGAAGCCAAGGTTTATCTTTGCATTCCAGAATGATTCTGGAATAGTGAGCAATTTTGGCAGACGAGATCAGGACCCGATAATGCTTTATGTGGTCCAGACAGATCTGCTGGTGAATGGCTAAACCAGTTGTCCGCCATCTGTTCTTTGCGTTTTGCCCCTGTTTTGCGTCCAAAATAGTCACAATGGGACCCATTTTCAGCCCCTCATTTTTTTGGTTGTCCTAGAAGATGGGAAGATGGAAGGCTGCTACATGGGAACGAGATCCGACAAAAACTGGGGCGAGGATATATGGCTCTGATGACCTTTACTCATTGTTGGTATAACACAAAAATATGTCTTGGCAGTCAGTCAGTCTGTCAAATGTTCTCTCACTGGTTGAGTGTTGAAATCTTGGGGGGAATTTTAACATCGGTGAGCGGGTGGGAGTGGGAATTGGTTGGGTTTAAATGCAAGCATGTCGAGAAGCTGGCACCAACCCACCGACTTCTGGGTTTTCTGAGGCGGGACAAGGGGCGGCTAGCAGCCTTGGGTTTAACCTTTGCAGGTTTTACTGTGGCTGGCCAGGTTTGGGAAACCTGGCAGCTGCAACGAGGTGAGGGAACACTCCTTGTGGACCAGGAGCGCTTCCTCCTGGCTCCGTAAGCTCCTCCACCATCAGACCACCCCCCACCGTGTCCAGGGTCAGGGATCGGACTCACCTAGTCCTGCAGCCTCCTCCGGAGTGCTCCCCTCCCGACTGGAAGCCAAGCCTGTCAATCATGCAAGACGCATACTGTGGAGCTAAATCTCCACAGCATGTGGGGAAACTCAGACTTCCGGGTTTCGCGTGCGCTATCGAAATCACCCCCCACCCCAGCTCCCAGTGCGTCGGGAAGTAAAATTCCCCCCCCCCCCCTTGTCTTTTTTTCCTTCTTTCCTTCTTTCTAATTTTTCTTTTTTTTGGGTTACCTTTGCTATTAGAAACAAATAGTGGAGCCAGGAAAATAAGAGAAAAGGAAAATAAAAAGAAACAAGAAAACAGACAAGGAAGCAGAGGGAAAAAAAAGTGAAGGAGGAAAAAAGTAAAGTGGAGGAAAGTTGTGTACAGGAGTCCATTTCTGATGATTGCACTCCCAACTTTACTCCAGCAATGCTTTGACTCAAGCAACAGGGTGAGGGAGGGAGACAGAAAAGAGATGGGGGAA
This sequence comes from Squalus acanthias, assembly GCA_030390025.1. Classification (NCBI taxonomy): domain Eukaryota; kingdom Metazoa; phylum Chordata; class Chondrichthyes; order Squaliformes; family Squalidae; genus Squalus; species Squalus acanthias. The sequence goes on from CM059428.1 coordinate 4,842,720, forward strand.
GATAAGACATTGTTGCTGCGGGAGAAGGTGGTGAGGGAGAAACCCTTTTGAGGACTTAGGCAAGGGAAAAATAATTCAAAGTTTCTGCTGAAGAAGTCTATTTCAATGCGGTCATGTTTCTGATGTGTTCGCTGTGAAGGGAATTATCTGCAGCTTATGCATAATGTCATCTTGTCACAGTTGTAACCTTAATCTGGGGACAAGTTTTCTTCTTGGATTATTTTCTCTGAAGAAATCCTTGATGCCAAAGGCGCTGACAGTTTCGTCCCACAGATAGACAGATGCCTTACACGGAGACATTTATCCCATTTAACCAACCATCCTAGCTGCCTGTGAATTAAGAATGTAAGAACATAAGAATTAGGAGTAGGAGTAGGCCATACGGTCCTTCGAATGGAAGAATAAGAGGAAGACTACAAGGGTGACTTTCTGTTGCTAGCAGATAAGCCCTAGAGTGAGGTGGTGTGTGTCTGGCAAGGTAGCATTCAAAGTATAGACAGTCTTTCTTCAGTAGGCTGGGGCTTAGTAATAACTATACGACCAAATTGCATTTGCTTATGAGCAAATTTTCAGCTTTTCGACAAAGAGACGGACGCTTCTGATGCAGCACCATCTACAGATCTAAACTGGGACCTTCTGATCAGTTGGGAGAGCAATTCTGGTAAGGATTCCTTTTATCTGATTTTACCCTTTGACATTAGGGTGACTGGTTGTGGAGGTAAGAAAATGGCTTTTTAAGAACAGCACAAAATTGTCCTGGAGGCCTACTGAATCAAGGGATATGGGGATAGTGCAGGAAAGTGGAGTTGAGGTAGAAGATCAGCCACGATCTTATTGAATGGCAGGGCAGGCTCGAGGGGTCAAATGGCCTACTCCTGCTCCTATTTCTTATGTTCTTATGTATCTGAGCCAAACAGACCCAAACACAGTCTCAGCTTCAATCCATGCTTTGATCAGAGTTAGCAATGGAATGACACAGATCTCAATCTCCTAGTTTAGTGACGATAGTACGCACGTGTGGACGTTAGGTTAAGTCACGATTGTGGTCGACTGTGATACCCTCCACAGCCAAATACTTACGGATGCTCACTATCCAAACTCACACATGAATAATAGCCACGTTGGTGAAGTACCAGAGGATACCTGGTACCCATGGACCTATACCCCAGCAAGGAGTCAATGCTTTTTGGAGAGGAGAAAATCTGCGAATAAAAAAATTGGTCAACCTCACCCTGATGATCCCATGGACAAATGCACCACATGATGTGATACACTGGCCAAAAAAACCCCAAAAGTTATATGTTCTATCCCTAGACTGTTAGGATTAGCTGATCTCAGTCACCTCCCGACTCCCCAAAGCCTTTCTACCATCTACAAGGCACAAGTAAGGAGTGTGATGGAATACTCTCCACTTGCCTGGATGAGTGCAGCTCCAACACCATCCAGGACAAAGCAGCTTGCTTGATTGGCACCCCATCTACCACCTTAAACAATCACTCCCTCCACCACCGGCGTACCGTGGCTGCAGTCTGTACCATCTACAAGATGCACTGCAGCAACTCGCCAAGGCTTCTTCGGCAGCACTTCCCAAACCCGCGACCTCTTCCTCCTAGAAGGACAAGGGCAGCAGGCGCATGGGAACACCACCACCTCCAAGTTCCCCTCCAAGTCACACACCATCCTGACTTGGAAGTATATCGCCGATCCTTCATCGTCGCTGGGTCAAAATCCTGGAACTCCCTACTTAACAGCACTGTGGGAGTACCTTCACCACACGGACTGCAGCGGTTCAAGGCGGCGGCTCACCAACACCTTCTCAAGGGCAATTAGGGATGGGCAATAAATGCTGGCCTTGCCAGCGACACCCACATCCCATAAACGAAGAAAAAAAAAAGGTTGGGATATAAAAACTGGCTGCAGTGCAAGGCTAGGGGGCAGGGTTGGGCAATTAGCCAGGGTTCCTGCCCCAAATCACTATCCAGTGACCCTGGCTGTAAGTGCATGTGTAGATGTTGAGTGAGAACACGATTGAGCTCAGCTGTGAAATGCTCCCTCAGTGGATGAATGCACCATTAATGGAATAGCCTGCGGGGGTTCAAAAATGAGGAACTGTTATTTAGACAAGTTACCCTCAGGCTTGCTGGTGCCCATGGCATTAAGTTGCATGAATCACCATCTAAACAAGAGGATGGGAGAAATGGGGAACAAAAAAAGAAATGCCAAACCTGCATATTGGCAGGACCAATGTTCCCTATAATTTTTTGGGGGGCTGCTCGGCCCTTTTAACGGGCTGCGTGGCCCATTCAAAATATCGCACATGTGCGTTTTTCTGTTTAAAATCCAGCTGTGCGGGACCCCTGGAGCGCTGCACGGCCGAGCGGCTTAAAAGGAACATTGGCCAGGACTGTTTTGCATTCCAGTCAATGCTTTCTTTCAACTGAGTCTTGATGTCAGATTTGGAGATTTCGCTCTCTCTCTTGCCTCTCCCAAAAAAGCATCACTACTGTCACACTGAAAAGGTTAGAATGTTGCATCTGTGGAGCTACAAAAATGTTTAAGAAAAGCTAAGGATTCAAGAGATTATAAATTCATGGATTAGTATGGATTTATTTTAGATTGAGAGAATACTTTAAGGACATCAGTCAGATGTGGAATGTGAAACCCTAAATGGAAAAAATAAATTAACAAATATCTGTGGAATCTCTCAGTTTTAGTCTTTGCAACCCGCCCAGATAATAAAGTAGCCAGTTCATGACCATAGACAGCCGTACATTTAAAAAAAACCTACTCATGATTTGCATACTCAAATTTTTCCTTTGTCCCGATTGCAAAATGTGCTTCGTAAAAGATAAGCAGTGAACAGATTTGGAATTTTATTTGACAATAATTACAAGGAGAAATCTCTATCAATGCAATGTTATGAATTTATGGGATTTTTACAGGAAGAAAGAAAAAGGAGGTAGAATTCAGAATTAAACTCAATGGCAGTAATAAATGTGCAACTTGAATAAACCAGCGTGGTGCCCACTTGCTGTGCTTCGAAGGATCCTTTTGTGGTTTTTTTATTGTAAAAACAAGGTACAACCTGCAGTGAATGGAAATGCAAAAGGTAGACCTCAGTTTTGGAATGACCTGAAAGTAGTACAAAGCAACATTGGAAAACCAGATCAAAGACACAATATGTAGAGTGTTTGCTATTAAATTAATCAAGAGCAGCGTATTTGTTCTACTGCCTAACTGCTTAAAACTGAGACGTAATTAAATGTTTCATTAACATTCCCTGTAACTGATGCAATTAACTGCTTACTAGTATTGGGGGGAGGGGGGGGGAGGGGGGGAATGTGGATTTAAAAGCATGGAATTTTTTTCCATTTGCTTCTCTCTTCAAATGATTCCTCTGAATACAGTCTGCCAATTTAGTGCTTTAGTACAGAACAAGCTGAATTCTCTCAAACCAGACCTTGAGTAATACCCTTCATAAAATATAAATAGATAAAAGGATCACTGCTTAAGAGCTTCATCACAATTAAACCTTTGCAGGCCAGAGTTATTTGGGTTCAGTCAAAACAAACAATTTGATGTCTCGACCAAAACCATTCTAGCACTTCGGAACAATGCAAGCCTTTTTCAGTTTTTCTAGGAAATAAATCCAAGTTGATTTGTGGTACAGAAAAGCACCATAATATTTTCTTCTTCCCCATAACTTCTGAAGGTGTGGACTTGTATAGTCCCGCAAGTGCTGCCTGTCTTCTGGCACTTCACCGAAGTATGTATCAGCTTAATCTGTGAGCATTTACAGACTGTTTGACCACATCAAACATCAGAGAACAGTATAATCTTGTTCTCACTGACATTCATACGTACAAATTAGCACAGGTCACTGGATAGTAATCAGCAGCAGGGCCCCTGGCTGAATTTCCCCCTCCATTTTTCAAGGTGCTGCAGTCATTTGCAAGTCCACTACTGCTGTTCTGGCAGAGATCAACGAACAAAGCATTGATCAAGGATCAAACGTGCCATATTACTGGTCTGTATGATTAAGTTCCACAGTGTCGTTAACAACTGAGCCATCGCAGACCACCAAAATAATTACAGAATTTTTTTTTTCTACTTTTTCCTCATTAGATAACAAAATTGTTCTTTCTATCTTTTTTCCTCCTCATATGCCACTGGTATCGCCTCCCCACACACAAGTATCTTGTTTCAGGTGAGGAGAGCGCGATACTCTCTAGGTCATGAGCCTTGCCATGATCATCTGTCACCAGCTGTAAAAAACGGAACAAGTCTCCTTTCAACTGGCACATTGTCCAGGAGCAGGTCTGAGAAACAGTCCAACTGAGCCGAGCATGTCTTAACGAACAGGTAGCCTAGTCGCTTGAACCCATAATCAATTGCTTGCTACTGGATGGTTTAATGAATGCTTTAAATTCTCTTAAATTTTCGTCACTGAGTTTATCAGGAAAGCACGGAGTCAGAAAACAAATAAGCAGGAAGGGATACTAACTGGGTGTCATTCAATTATAATAGTCTTGCCATACAGACCGCCAGAACACTGCAGATTTGAGATTTCCATTCTAAGGAACTACAAGCAATTACAGATCAGATAGTGTGGGGCAAAGATAAAATATATACATATAGATAACTAATCTAGTTACAACAAAGGGTCATAAAAGTTTTAGCAGCTCAAATCATTTAGCAAAAAAGCTTTCTATACATAGATGCAATCTCACACAGACACAAAGGTCTGGATTCATCAATGGGGGCACGTTGGGGGCGGGACTGCTGGTTGTCAGGTTTCAGTCCTGTCCCCAACGACATCCGGCCAACCCACGCTATTTTCCCTTGATTGACCTTGTTAAGTCCGCCCTGCGGGCTTAGCAGACCAATTAAGGGAAAGCTGGTGACAGAGAACGTCAGCGTATGACGTTTCATCTGTCAAATATTTTTGACAGATGAATTGTCATCGTTTGACAGCTTTGGCGAGTCCTTGTACTCAAGACTCACCAAACCTCTTTCCTGAGCAGAAATCAGATGGCTGTTGCATCGGAGAATGCAGCAGCCATTCTGTCATCTCTGCTGTGGAGATGAGGAGCCTCCATATCCCCAAGGGTTGAAGCCTGCAAGAAGAAACAAAGGTAAGTAAACTTTTTCTAACACTTTTCACTCACCTCCCATACTTACTTCTCCACACTTGCACCCATCACTCACCTCCACAGCGCACTTTTCGACCGCTCTGACCCACTGCTCACCTCGCTGATCCTGGTGGGGTTTCCAGACGTCGGGAAGCCCGCACTTGTGTTGGTAAAATGGGGATAAGCCTCTTAACTGCCCGTTAACTACCTGTTAACAGGCAGTTAAGTGGCTGTAATCCCCTTCCCGCCTCGAGGAGACGGGTCCCTGCGCGAGTTGGGGGGCCCTGCTTCCCGGGAAGATGGCACGGCGGCGGGTTGGGAGCGGGTTGGGTACCCGCTCCCAGTTTCTGCCATTTTCCCGGCAGTCCCGCCTCCCCAGGGCTGGCAAAATTGCCCCCATCGTCTCTATTATTGTGCTGTTATCTAATGATTAAGTTGCTAACGATTAGATGAGCGGCTGTGTTGACAATTTGAATGAACCATCAAAAAACCACTAGGCAATGATGAGGATATCAACTGTATCCACAAGAAGCTGGATAAGCTGCATACTTTCTGTTCTAGGGTCTCCATTTTAACATTTACCATTACAATATACCATTCCAGTAGGACGTCAGTAATTAAAAGTGTTAAAAATCTCTGAAGCTTTACCTGACCCGTTAATTTATAGTTTGAGCAGTTTAAAACTGCAGCGGGTACGTTTTTGTAACACCCTATTGCTATTCCTCCCCTCTCTGGAAGTTTGCTCAATCACAGAGCTTCTCTCTGTGGTTTAATTGACTGAGTGGTAGTGGATTGTGAATGAGTGGGAGTCTGTGTACAGCAATGATGAAAGGATGATGGGCAACACGGTGGCATAGTGGTTAGCACTGGTGCCTCACAGCGCCAGAGACCCGGGTTCGAATCTGACCTCGGGTGACTGTCTGTGTGGAGTTTGCACATTCTCCCCGTGTCTGCGTGGGTTTCCTCCGGGTGCTCCGGTTTCCTCCCACAGTCCAAAAATGTGTGGGTTAGGTTGATTTGGCTATGATAAATTGACCCTTAGTGTTAGGGGGGATTAAATATGTGGGGTTATGGGGATAGGATGGGATATGTTAGGGGGAATTAAATACGTGAGGTTACGGGGGTAGGGTGGGATATGTGTACTGTGGGGATTAAAGCAGGGACAGGGTACTGGATTTGGATGATCAGCCATGATCGTATTGAATGGCGGAGCAGGCTCGACGGGCCGAATGGCCTACTCCTGCTCCTAGATTCTATGTTTCTATGTTTCTATGATGCCTCTGTGGAAATAATAGCACAGTTCAGCATCTAAGCATGTGTTCAAGAGCTGGGAGAGGGAGACTGTGTGTGCATGTCATATATATATATATATATATATATATATATATATATATATATATATATATATATATATATATATATATATATATATATATATATTTATTTATATATATATATTTATTTATATATTTATATTTATTTATATATTTATATATATATATATATATTTTTATATATATATATATTTTTATATATATATATATATATATATTTTATATATATATATATATATATATATATTTTATATAGAAACATAGAATCTAGGAGCAGGAGTAGGCCATTCGGCCCGTCGAGCCTGCACCACCATTCAATACGATCATGGCTGATCATTCAAATCCAGTACCCTGTCCCTGCTTTAATCCCCACAGTACACATATCCCACCCGACCCCCGTAACCCCACGTATTTAATTCCCCCTAACATATCCCATCCTATCCCCATAACCCCACATATTTAATCCCCCCCTAACACTAAGGGTCAATTTATCATAGCCAAATCAACCTAACCCGCACATTTTTGGACATATATTTTTTATATATATATATATATATATATATATATATATATATATATATATATATATATATATATATATATATATATTTTATATAGTGTGCTTTGTGTATATGAACTCTCTCAAGAACATTTTTCAAACTGTTCCCATTAAAAATTGTTGATAAAAAAAGCTGCTACTCAACAAAATGCAGAGGCACTGCACACATATACATACAGACACACACACACACACACACACACACACAACTAAGCAGATGGCCCAGTTTCTTTAGTGGTAGTTTGTTGGATTCCCAAACTCAATCATTCAAATGGATTTCCTCATTAGGCAAATAGCAGCCGATCATTCACTCCTCCTGTACAGGAAGGGAGGGAGGGAGGGAGGACAGAGGAAACAGCCAAAACCAATCCCAATCTAAATGAGCAATGTTTTTTAAATTTAGTTTAAGGGCCAAGGCCCATAGTTTAGGGCACCATCGAAGCTAAAAAAAGAGAAGACAAAATAATTTAATATATTATAGGCAGGGGATGTTAAATTTAGGTTGTAAAAGCCTTCAGATTGTAGGAAAAAGGGAAACTTGGTTGGGGGTGGGGGGAAAAGAGTAAATTATTGAATTATTAAACAAGAAATGACACTGACAACAGCCACAAAGATGCCCACAGTTCAAATCACCTTGTGCTGCCATTAAAACTATTTATATTGTGCCTTTAATGCAATAAAAAGTTGCAAAGCACTTTAGAGGCAAAAATGGTCACCATAAAATCTACAGCACAGAAGGAGACCATTCAGCCCATCATGCCAGTGCCAGCTCTTCAACAGTAGCTAACTACTCTACTCCCATTGCCCTGCCCTTTCCCCCTCTACTTTTTCTTTCCAAATACCTATCCAATTCAATTTTAAATGATATTATAGTCTCTGCCTCAATAGCTGTTTGTGGTAAAGCCTTTCCTGTTCTATTATGAAATATCTCAACATTCCTCTTCATTGCTCCGAGCATAATCCTGAGTTTATACCCTCATATTGATTTTCCAACCAACGGCAAGAATTACTCACTTTTTACTCTCTCAAAATCTTTCATAGTTTTGAAAAGCTCCAATTGGTGTCCCCCACCTTATCTGTTGCAGTGGGAAAAAAAAGGCCCCAGCTTTTCAAGCTTTTGGGAGAAGAGTTGGAGGAGGTAACTGAAAGTACAGTGAAAGAGGTAAAGTTTTGAAAAGGCTTTTGAAGAAAGAGTGAGGTAACAAGGCAGATGGTTTTAGGGAGAGTGTTTTAAGATGTGACGACAAGACAGCAGAAGGCTCTGCATGCAAAGGTGGAGCAGAGTACAGGGAGATGCAAAGGAGGTTAGATTAGAAAGAGAAGAGAAGAGGGGACACATCGACATGTGGAGCTGGAGAAGGTTGCCGACATATGGAGGGATGCAGCTTCAGAGAGACTTGTGGACAAGAACAAGGGCTTTGAATTCGATGAGTTGGGAGATAGGGAGCCAATAGAGGTCAGTGTGGACAGGAGTGATAGGGGAGCAGGATTTAGTGGTGGACATGATTTGGGCATCAGAATTATGGGCGAATTGCAGTTTATTTAGAGTGGAACTCATGAGGCTGACAAATAGAGCATTTGAGTAGAAATGCCAAGAGGAATTAACGGCGTATACAAGGATTTCAGTGACAGTGGAGGTGAGGTAGAGGCAGGGGTGGACAATGCTGTTGAGTTAGACATAAAGCAGGAATGAGGCAGAAAGAAGCTACCTACTTTGATGGCCATTTTCTATCTGTTGTTGCAAGAACACTTTGGAGCACCAGTCAATAATTCTGCCAGAGTAGAATTTTATTTAAATTTAGAAAGAAATCCCATGCCTGGAGTTTTGTCCCACTATGTAATATTGGTTGAAAGGAGGCAATTGTTCCTGCCTTAATGTTGCTGACCTGCTCCAAAACTAAGTCTAGTGTTGCATCTTTCCATATAGGGCTGACTCAACAAACAGTCTTGAATGCATTTTATAAATCCCTCCCTGTTTAAACTCCTTCAAATGAGTTCTCCTAATCTATGTCTGGATAGTTAAAGTCCCCCATTATTACTGCCTTATTATTTCTACACACCTCTCTGAAACGCCTGTAGACATGTCAAACAATTTGTCTGTCTGTAAAGGACACCCAATATTGTACCGCACCCTTTTTCCCCTCCTTAATTCAAGCCACTGAAACCCTATTTGTATATTATTACTTGCAACAGGCCACAGATTTAAGACAATTGGCAAAAGAATCAGAGGGGAGATGAGGAAAACATTTCCCCCCCCACCCCACAGTGAGTTATGATGACCTGGAATACACTGCCTGAGAGGGTGGTGCAAGCAAATTCAATAGTAACTTTCAAAAGAGAATAGGATATATATTTGAAAAGGGTAAGTTTGCAGCGCGATGGAGAAAGAGCTGGGGTGTAAGACTAATTCCACAGAAACACTGGATTTCTCTCTGGCTGTTATAGCGGTGAGCATTGTTGCCTTTCAAGCAGTTGCTCTGTGTTCGAATTCCCAGCTATCATAGGCCGACGTTTCTTAATTCCCTTACATCAGAACCTGAGAGATTGGAAGCGGATTTGATGCTGCTCAAACGGATATAATTTCCAAAGCACAAACTGGTATAATTTATAACGTTAAGTTCTCCAGGACTGGAAAATACTAGCTGTGAGGAAAGATTGTATAGGCTGGATTTGTTTTCTTTGGAACAGAGGTGGCTGAGGGGAGATTTAATTGAGGTGTATAAAATTATGAGGGGCCTAGATACAGTGGATAGGTAGGACCTATTACCCATAGCAGAAATATCAATAACCAGGGGGCTTTGATTTAAAGTAATTGGTAGAGGAATGGAGGGGAGTTGAGGAGAACTTTTTTTCCACCCAGAGGATGGTGGGGTTCTGGAACGGACTGCCTGAAAGGATGGTAGAGGCAGAAACCCTCACCGCATTTTAAAAGTACTTGGATATTCACTTGAAGTGCCTTAACCTACAAGGCTACGGACCAAGAGCAATGAAAGTGGGATTAGGCTGGATAGCTATTTTTCGGCTGGCACAGACACGATGGGCCGAATGGGCTCCTTCTGTGCCGTAAATTTCCACGATTCTAACTGGAAAACTGACCTGTCAGCTGCAAAGAAAAGAAAGCTTCAAAAAAAAACACATACAGTACACCTGCAAATATAGAACTGGTGAGTGGACTTTGCTAATCTTTTACAAAAAATTGAGTAAACACATCAGTGGAATTTGCCAGAAGCAAATAAACAAGCTTTGAGAAACAGCTCTCATGGCTCTCTGCTGTGCACAAATAACTATCCAATCTTGAATCACAGCATGCAAAGAGTGGCTTGCTATCTTGCCAGAAGCAATAATTAGAAACACAAGTTCTGGCATTTATGGTTAGAAGCACAGTCCCTGCAGCCTCACCTTTGAAGCCTGCCGAAGCCAGCGTAAATACTCGGGGAAGGTGTCAAAGCTGACGTAGTACGTCTGACTCTGTGGTCCTGATGAGGTGAAAGCCAGACAGTGCTGGTGCTTTTTCACTTCTTCCACCTATGCAAAAAATAAACGCTTTGCATTTATACAGTGCCTCACTAGGTCACAACATCTCAGAGTACTTCAAAGTAATAATTAGTTTTGAATTGAAGTGATCGTTGCATAGACAAAACACAGCAATCATTCCGTGCTAGATCATCCCAGAGGCAGCAATGAGGGATGAGTGACTATTTCATCTGTCCCATGGAGGAATGTGGGAGGAATAGCCAGGAGGACACCGGGAGACCGTCCTGCTGTTGTCTGAAAACTATTTTGGGGTCTTTAATGCCAACCTGAAGCACCAGAACAGGGAATTGGGACCTCGATTTAAGATTTAACTGAAGGACACATCTCCGATAGTTCAGCATTTGCTCAGGACTAGAGCGTCATCTTAGATTACGTGCTGAAATCCTGGAATGGGGCTTGAATCAACAACCTCCGACACGGAGGCAAAAGTGCTGAGATTTGGCTCAATCGGTAGTAAAATGAACAATTAAATATATATTAGAATAAAATAATCTTCACTTTTCACAAAGGTAGCAATAGTGTTCAAAACTGTTCAAATATATTTGGCAAAGTCCAAACTATTTTATGATAGTCCCTATTTTAAAAAGATGCTTTCAACAGCAAAATACATTAATAAATAAACTCTACAATATTAAAATCTGTTTTGAAATAAATTTCATACATGTATTCATCTCACACACAATGAGTACCTTTCCTCCAATCAAAGGCAGAACGTGCATTTTTCCAGACTGGCTGTCTTTCACAGATGAAACTATCAAGCAAGTGCCACACAGGATAACTTGACGCTTGGTCCATTTATGAAGCTGCATCTTCCCTTTCCGAACGTTGAACAACCCACACAGTTGGATCCGCTCCAAGTGGTCAATGCTATAAGGTTTCCCTAGAAGATAACGAAAGCAATGAATCAATTGAGGGGGAAAAAAAATCAGCAACTAACTATTTAATATGGCGAATGGTATCAAAATAATTCAGCTCCATTTCTACATACATGGGACAAGATCAGATTCGGCTGCGATACATCATGATTGAACAGCTTGCTAATATCAATGAAGAATGGTGATCTCTATGAGCTACAGGAAACTGTGCCACAAATGAATTCTGGAGAGGAGAGGAGGGAGAGAAAAAGAGGAGAGAGGGAGAGGTGGGAAGGAGGGAGTCATTATCTCGATACCTCCAATTTTGGGTTGTATAATTAGCTGCTGGCACCATTTTAACTCAGATTCTAGGAGACTGGCGTCTGTGAGCAGGCTCCCTGTGTTTACACTGCTAAATCTGGGTCCCTTATTCAACTCAACATTTTCTTTTAAAATGCTGGAAATATGCAGCAGTTTGCCAGCGAGAAAGAAAAAAGACAGGTTAATGTTTCAGGTGTAGACCCTTCATGAGAACTGCTGAATGATCTGCACCAAAACATTACCTTGTCTTTTCTCATCACCGACACTCAGACATCTGTGTTTCTAGGACTTTTTATTTTTGTTTCAGATTGCCAGTATTTGCAGTTTCTTCTTATTCCCTTACCCCAGTGGCAGACTGAGAGACCCACAAGAATTGGCACAGGTGTGATGAGCCAAATGACCTCCATCTGTGTTTAAATTTCTGTGATTGTGTAAAGGAACCAGATTTAGAAGAGAAGTCAATAACCAGGGGGCATAGATTTAAAGTGATTGGTAGAAGGATTAGAGGGGAGTTGAGGAGAACTTTTTTCACCCAGAGGGTGGTGGGGGTCTGGAACTCACTGCCTGAAAGGGTGGTAGAGGCAGAAACCCTCATCACATTTAAAAAGTACTTGGATATGCACTTGAAGTGCCGTAACCTACAGAGCTACGGACCAAGAGTTAGGAAGTGGGATTAGGCTGGATAGCTCTTTTCCAGCTGGCACAGATGCAATGGGCCGAATGGCCTCCTTCTGTGCCGTAAATTTCTATGATTCTATAATTTAGCAGTGCAAATGTCAGGAGTGTCTGACGGATGCAGGGCTCCCAGAACCTAAAGAAAAACAGCTATTAACAGACTTGTTTCAATCGGCATACCAGTCATTACAATTTCAACTGCACTTAGACTCTCTGCTGCCTGACACATCACATCTGTATCAATTAAAGCAGTCTGTTCACACATAATAGGCTTACACATGGATGCTGTGCTACTGTAATGAAGTAGTTACAACTTTTGACTATTTTATTTCTGCCACAATTTGTGGATTTAGATTGAAACCATTCCTTTAATATTCAATGGCATTACCATCGCCAAATCCCCCACCAGCAACATCCTGGAAGTCACCATTGACCAGAATCTCGACTGGACCAACCACATAAATGCTGAGGCTACTAGAGCAGGTCAGAGGCTGGGTATTTTGTGGCACGTGGCTCATCTCCCAACTCCCCAAAGCCTCTCCATCACCTACAAGGCACAAGTCACGAGTGTGGTGGAGTACTCTCTGCTTGCCTAGATGAGTACAGCTGCAACACTGAAGAAGCTCGATACCAGGAAAAACATTGATCGCTTGATCGGTGCCCCATTCACTAGCTTTAAACATCCACCCGCTCCACCACCGGCATACCGTGGCTGTGGTGTATACCATCTACAGGATGCAGTGCAGCAATTTGCCAAAGTTTCTTAGGCAGCACCCTAAACTAGGGATACTCAATGTCCCTATTACTACCCAGGCTATCAGCATAGACTGGGGATTGACCATGTTAATATTTTGTGCAGGGTAGGGTGAACAGCACAAGATTTCCTACATTGCATGCAAGGACACCTGAAAATGTTTACCAAGCACAAAGTCAAACAGTTTTCAGTACTGTGCAGCACTGCAAATCTTAAGTAGAAAGTTGTAGAGGACTTAAAAGATGAAGAAAGCTGAACAGTTTTCAGTCATTTTAGTTTGTGTGTTGCTTTCTGAAGTGGGCAACAATGTTCGTGCTGACATGTTAAGTTGCTTCATTTGAAAAATTGGCCAGGTAAAACATTACATTTAATTTTATACTCTTGCCTTTAATATACAGGCAACAGTCACAGAAGATGTTGAAAATTCCAGGATTCTCCTCAGATACTAGTTCTTGCTGTCTGAATCCAAATCACAACCAGGCTTTTAATCTCGACCAGACCCCTCCATATGAAATCTTGCTGCCGGTGCCATAGGCTGTTTAGGATTGGGTCAACTCGATTAACTTTCAAACTATAGAAATGTGTGTGTTGACTCCAACAGGATTTCTACACCCACGCACAAGATCAGATTGTTTATGGGTGCGGTGAACTGCCATTACAACGACTTCCTGTTTTCTTTCTTATTCCCTTTTCCCCCCTCCCCTTCAGTAGAAAACAGGAACTATTCCGAGATCAACTGAATCACTTGCATTGGCCCAACAGGAGGCATAGCTGCTCCAGGACAAGGCGGCCACTCTTCTGTATTTCAAAAGTGGTTTGCGTGAAAATCTGCAACAAAGTTGTGAATTTGTAAACCAAGCAAATCAGGGAAGGCTATATAAAAAAAACCCTACTCTACTAGACAAACTGATAAACAATATCCTCCCTTAACCATATGGTATGAATTTGTAGACATTTACAGTTATTGTACAGCAAATGCAACACAAATGGCTATGAACTTGGGTGTGGTACCAAATTTGTAGCAGTAAGTTTCTTTTTTTGACAAATGTCATCATTTCCTTCCTTATTGCACCTTACAGCAGGAAAATATCCCCTCCCATCAGCAGTTCCGAAGGCAGCCAAGATTCAACATGAGCAACAGCAACAATTTACATTTCTAAATACGGAGACGTCTCAGAGCACGTTACAGGGTGGAGGGTAGCGAGTGGCCTGGGGTGGGGTCCACGAGAGGAAAATTTATCCTGGAGGGGTGAGAATTTATGGGGGAGGAGACATAGAACAAAAAGTGTTCCAGTGGGAGAGCAGCAGGAAATGAAGCAGGATGGAGGTAGGCAGGCTGAGAGGGTATGAGAGCCAGGAAAAGCAGGGTGAATGAGGAGTAGAGGGAAGATTAGGTTGGATACAGAAAAGCCTGTAACAGGGCAGAGCAATTAGCACAAGATTTTGCATGCATAGTGAAGACAGAAGCAACAAAGGTTAAGACATGAAACAGAGATTAGAAATAACACTGACCAGCAAGAGAAGGTTCCTGCTCCTCATCACAAGCCTATTAGAATAACACACACTAGAAGCATGGGTTAATAAGGGACAACCAGCACAGATTTGTTGAAGGCAAATAGTGTCTGACTAACCTGATTGAGTTCTTTGATGTGGCAACAGACGATTGATGATGTTGTATATATGGACTTTCAAAAGACATTTGATAAAGTACCGCATGAGAGTCATTCGGAAAATAGAAGCACATGGGATTAAAGGGACAGTGGTGACTTGGGTACTTAATTGGCTCAGGATAGGAGGCAGAGTAGTAGTAGTGAACGGAGGTTTCTCTGACTGGAGAGCAGTTTGCAGTGGGGTCCCCAGGGATCAGGATTAGGACTATTGCTTTTCTTGTTATATATAAAAATGACCTGGACTTGGGTATAGGGAGTACAATTTCGAAGTTTGCGGAGGATACAAAACTTGGCAACGTAGTAAATAGTGAGGAGGATAGCAGCAGACTTCAGTAGGACATAGACAGACTGGTGAAATGGGCAGACACATGGCAGATGCAAGCCTGCATCCTTTCTAGTTTGTATTACTTTCATGGAGCATAACTTTTTTTACTTTAAAAGGAAAAGTAATTTTCACTAATAATTTTGCTATCAAAAATGAAACTGGCAAAAATCTTCATACAAAGCTGCCTGTCCCATCCTAACAAAGTCAGTTCCCTTTTCTCAGGACCTTCCCATTTCCATTACTCATTACAAAACTCAAAAGAGCAGTCAAGTGATTTAATGAGATATCCGCAAAAGCAAACTGATATTATTTATGAAGTCTGCTCACTCAGCAGTAATTACGTCATTTACTAATGCTTAGGTTATCTGAAAATAATTGAACAGGCACCTTGCTAAATTTATAAATGCAGGTTATACACAATGAAATGTGGGATCATTGCATGCTGAATTTTAATTCCTGCTTCTGGTTGCCATCCATTGACTCTCTGTAGGTAAAGGTGCGTGTTTGGGTATTTAAAAAAAAATTCATTCACGGGATTTGGGCGTCTCTGGCAAACCCAGCATTTATTGCCCATCCCTATACAACTGAGTGGCTTGCTGGGCCATTTCAGAGGGCAGTTAAGAGTCAATCACATTGCTGTGGGTCTGGCATCACATAGGCCAGACCGGGTAAGGTCGGCAGATTTTCTTCCCTCAAGGACGTTAGTGAACCAGATGGCTATGGCTAAGAACAAGATGGGAGCTGGTTATGATGCCCCGCACAGCCAAATAGCCCACCACCACTCACTGTCTAGGATTGCACATGAAGAATGGCCACTTGGGTTCCAATGGAAAACGCAATGTGTTCAAAAGTTAAATTCTTAAGACTTCCTGTTTGTCACATCTATTTCCTGTTGTCATGGTTTAGTAACACCTAAACTGTGACAGGTAACCCCTGTTTTTTTATTAGTTTTAGTTGATAACACTGTAATGCTTTCTATTCCTCCCACCACTGGTGGCACGGCAGCGTGAGTCACCCAGGTCCTCCCACTATTTTGGTCTGTTAAAATGGACACAGTTAAACACGTACCATTTCCTCTGACTAAATGTCTGCGATGCCACAGGAGATTCATTAGATATTAAAAAAAGAGCTACGTGTTTAATGCGCATTTCATTCAGAGGACTAGATACACAATCTCTGCTCACACATTACTGTCAAGGGAACAGTGCCAACAGATGGACTGATTTGTACCAGCCATAAAGAATACAGTCAAAATCTAAATATAGGGAAAGGTTAAATGACTCACTTCTATGTTACTAAATATGAACCAGTGTGGCTAGTGGGAAGTACAGTACCAGTGGAATATGCTGCAGTAAAGACAGAAAGCAAAACAGGCACTCAGACTGAGCTTAAATAATCTCAACGACTTTCTTTTTAATGAAAATACATTTCTCAGCAATCAGAATTTCTATTTGTCTAAACAAAAAGAATGATAAACTGGATACATGGAGCTAAAATCTGCACTTTTCAAAAAAAAGTGAAAACCTGCTGATAACGTTTATGTTCATTAATATAATGGAAATCGCCAATTTGAAAAACGGCAAGCAATGGGTGTGATATCACGCAAAGTTTGCACACTTGTAAATCCTCACGTGGCAGGTTACTTATCTGAACTGTCCCGTCGGGAATGTGCCAAGAGAAGGCTAAGTAGTTCACCGCAGGAAGAAACAGGACAAACAGAAATCTACATGGCATCCTAGTCACGTTCTCCATTAAATACACATGATCTCAAACGTACGCATTTTCCCATTTTGGTCCCACAGTACGAACAGGGCAGATTTGGCACAACGGCAACCAGTACAATTACTGAACTGCATTTCTTGGAAATGGCTGGGCAATATAAAAAGGGTGCACAAGAATGTAAAAGTAAGATTCAAATGTGTCCTGCAATATAGCAGGATGAACATCAGCAGGGGAAATAGGTTCTAATATTTCTGCTTGTAACTAGTTGATCCTCCATATATACTCATTCAAAACATTTTAGAAGAGTTTTCAGTTCAGTCTTCCCGTGTGCAGATATGCTATATGAAAAAAACCATAACCAATGACTAACTTTGATGGTAACAGATTCCTCAGGCACTCACATGATTTTACTCGAGGCATTTGGTGTACTTTCCCCATTTGGACAGTCTCCGATTTTCTGCAGTCTCCTTTTCACTTGTTTAAGCTGTCCCATTCTCCGACATGCTGGCTTATCTGTTTCAGAGGACTGGTCTGTACATATTTCAGAACTGCCTTTAAATGATTTTTTTTTTTTGGTGGGGGTGGAAAGAGGACGCTGAACTGATTAGTTTCTGGGTTAGTTCTTCACACAAGAAGAAAGCCCAGTTGGGTGAGGTACTAGAGAGCAGCTAGAAAGAAATTAAAAACCAAAAAAATTAGAATGGTGCTGCACTTGGAAAAGCGAAAATGCATCTGCCGCATTTCAGCAGAAAGAATTCTGGTTATTATAGTTACTTATGAATCTACTGCCTCACAACACTCATTTACCAATATGCAAGTACAATTCTGTGCAACTCAGCAATCAGGTCTTTGCACCGATATCCGATATGGATGCAGTACAATAGTGTACACAACTCTAAAGTCAGGTAACAGACAGCCACAATGGCTTGCGTTATTTTCTGGCTAATTCATGTATATTCATTGACAAACAGAATGGGCTGGTACTTGTTGAGTATTGTATCAATGAGTTATTTCAAAGACACCAAGCACACACTAAAGAAAAGAATACTGTTTCAGGGAGGTTCAAGTTAACTGGCTGAGAAGTTCAGACTTTTGTCTGAATTAAGGATTACAACATTGGATCTTCCAGGAAAGAAGCGGTTTGATAAGCAGGCTCAATTCAGCCGAGACAGCTATAAACAGTACCGGCACGGTCTGAATGCCATTTCCAGCATGGCATAGGAGTGCCTGTTCCAGCAGGCACAGCAGACTCCTGGAGGACAGCCAAGCAAAGGAACATTGCAATCTTCTACAATCCAAGTGTCAGCTAGGTTCAGTTGATAACACTCTTATCTACAAATCAGAAGATCGTGGGTTCATACTCTGCTCCAGGACTTCAGCACATAATCTAGGGTGACATTTCACTGCAGTACTGAGGGGATGCTGCATTGTTGAAGGTGCTGTCCAGAGACATTAAACCAAGGTCCCATCTGCCTGTTCAGGTTGATCTAAAAGATCCCATATAACTATTGGAAGAGCATGGCGTTTTCCCAGTGTCCTGGCCAACATTCTTGCCTCAAACACCATTGCAAACACACTCATCTCATTGTAGCATGCTCCTAGATTGATTCCTGGGGTGAAAGGGTTGTCCTATAATGACAGGTTGAGTAGACTGGGCCTATACTCTCTGGAGTTCAGAAGAATGAGAGGTGATCTCATTGAAACATAGAAAATTTGACAGGGTAGATGCCGAGAGGTTGTTTCCCCTGGTTGGAGAGTCTAGAACGAAGGGGCATAGTCTCAGGATAAGGGGTCAGCCATTTAAGACTGAGATGAGGAATTTCTTCACTCAGAGGGTTGTGAATCTTTGGAATTCTCTACCCCAAAGGGCTGTGGATGCTGAATTGTTGAGTATCTTCAAGGCTGAGATCGATAGATTTTTGGACTCTAGGGGAATCAAGGGATATGGGGATTGGGCGGGAAAGTGGAGTTCAGGTCGAAGATCAGCTATAATCTTATTGAATGGCGGAGCAGCTTTGAGGGACCATGTGGCCTACTCCTGCTCCTAATTCTTATGTTCTTAATCTACCAGTTATACAGGAAAAAAATGGCCTTAAAGGACACAGCAATGAGAGCAATACACAAGCAGAGAGTTCCAGTACATATTTATTTAATTCTTCATGATATCATCCACCTTAGGTCAGGTAGAGACTGAAAGGTGTGCTGGATGGGAATTCTGTATGGGCGGATTGTACCGCTTTTGAAGAACCAAGAATATTATACCTATTTTGACCAATCTACCACTCTACTGCATCCTCATCGAAAGTTTTTCAGAATCTCTTCTCCATTTGAAAAATTACTAGATTTAATCTGCAATCCTTTTCACGCAACAAAAATCTGGTCATCAAACGCAAATTATTAGACCCTTACATCAACTTAATAAGGGTGGAGAGCACCCCAGTGGTTAAACGGTGACTCTTCAACCCAGGTGAATCAGGCAAATACCTTGTGAAAATAGTTGAACTATTGCTGTCAACAGGCTATGAGATTGCACATCAGCAACTTTAAGCACAGACTTTGCTGACATATCATTTACTAGTACGCACTTTACAGATGCAATTTGCATCAAAGGTATTTGGCGTTAAACAGCAGTCAGAAGTGGATAATTGCCAAATACTGTAAGGAGGTGCAGTATTTAGACAGAGCAGGTATGTTAATATTTAAAAAGCCCATAAATGGAGATTATATTATACTATTATTAAAAGTGGACCGGGGGGCGGTGGCGGAAAGAAAAGTTAGCCACAGCTCCAAGAGTAAATGTGGGAGGATGTCGAGTGAAGATAGGATTAGACTCTGCTGTGATGTTGCCTTTGGCCAAACAGCCTGCTGACAGTTGAAAAATTGCTAATTGGATTGAGTGGCTAAGACCTACAGAACCTACTCTAAGGAATCAGGACCTTCAGGAAAGTAAAGCCATCATAAGATTTTAAAAGGTTCAGTTGCAAGATCACTTTATCTTTGAAAATTTACATCAACAGGAAGTCCTTCATCAGACCCTTGTATCACAACTGCTTTCCAAACTGATTGTACAGCTCCCAGAAATTCAGTGTTTGAAGCCAGTCAGATTTCAGCAAAGGACTTAAATATAGTGCCAAATAATTTGGATAGGATTAAGTAGGATTCAGAAGGTCAACTTAACTTTAAAAGAGAGGGAAATTGTGATGTACCCGGAATAAAAAACACAATGGAGGGGAAGGTCCATCATCGTGACAGGCAGAAACAGTAAACATTTACACACACAGACCAAGCTCCTGCTGCAACTCCCTATTCAATAGTCTCTGTAAAGACTATAAAACAGCAAAGCTGACAATGAGCAACCTATCACGTTAATAAAAGCATTTCCTATTTCCCAGCAAATCTTTTCTTCTGTTTTGTATAGTCTGTTGACTATTTTCAGTCCCAGCTCTGGGCTTTGATTGGCACTCCTTTCATCCGAATCAGGAAAGACACCAAAAGCTGTGGTATCATACATGCAAGTGCACCACAGTCATGCACTGTGTAGAACAGATCGCAAAACAAACATTGTTCATATCCGAGTCAAAAGTCAAATACTACATTTCCTTTTAACAGTTATTCTGATTGACATAAAGTTAGAGAAATATATTAATAATGATACGCTGACGCATCGTATTAGAGCACAATTATGCTCTGCCCCAGAGGGGCCACATACAGGTTTGACATTATAGTGAAACCATTATGGGAAGATGGTCAAGAGGAGAGTAGGCACAACTTCAGATGCCACTATGCTCTTCCTCCAGCACCTAATAATTGCTGGTTGAGGCTGGAGCCCTCTTTTGGTTTTACATAGTGCACGGTTCAGGAGATAAGGTAACTAAAATTGAGGACGGGAAACAGGTTCCAAAACTTTAATGCATATGGCAATATAAATCAATCATTCCCAGTGCATCTTTCCCAGGAGAGCCTAGATATTTCTTCGACAGCACCTCCTAAACCCTCGACCGCTACCACATAGGACAAGGGCAGCAGGTGCCTGGGAACACCACCACCTCCAAGTTCCCTTCCAAGTCACACATCATCCCGACTTGGAAATATATCGGCCGTTCCTTCATAGTCGCTGGGTCAAAATCCTGGAACTCCCTCCCTAACAGCACTGTGGGAGTAGCTTCACCACATGGACTGCAGTGGTTCATGAAGGCGGCTCACCATCTTCTCAAGGGCAATTAGGGATGGGCAATAAATGCTGGGCTTGCCAGCGACGTCCACATCCTGTGAACTAATTAAAGAAAATCGGAATCTTAATCTTGGAGGTGGCAGGGGGGGCGAATAATCTAATTTCTTTAAAGAGCTTCACTCCAAGGTTAAGATGCAAGCTACATTAATTTCCTCCACTTAAATTGTGAGAAGTCGCACAACACCAGGTTATAGTCCAACAGCTTTATTTGAAATCACAAGCTTTCAAATGTGATTTCAAATAAAGCTGTTGGGCTATAACCTGGTGTTGTGCGACTTCTCACTTTTGTCCACCCCAGTCCAACACCGGCATCTCCGCATCGTGGACACTTAAATTGTGTTCTGAATAGAGGCAACTAAAAAGTTGTAGTAGAAGAAGCAAAAAATAAGTTATCAAACCCACTTTGGCAAAAGTAATTCAATGAAGCCAGAGGATAAAGGCTTAAAAAAAAAATTGTTCTGAAAAAAAAATTCGTGATGCATTTCGAATGGTAGAAAATGTAATAAAAAACGCACACGGTGCTGATATCACGGAAAATGAAAATTCTACCACTGAGCCACGCTTAGAATTGCCCTGCGCCATCCAGCCATCAGTAATAGGGCATATGTAGTTCTCAGATCAATTTAAGTGGAACGTGAGCTACCAGACAGGGTCAGGGCTTGCTCATAGTGATTAGATAGTGCAATCTGGCAAAATTTCCCTAACAACATCCTTTGGGATAGGACTGCCACCAGTGTTGTGGAATCTGAGAAATGCGGAAACTTTATTTTCCAATGGACATTGTTCCCTTCCCCTTTACAAAGATACTGAAAAATAGCCACCACTCCTTTTCCTTAAATTCAGCAGATTAAGATCTTTATGGAGGGTGAAATTTAGGATTGTAATCATGCAGGATTTTTAATACTCTAAAGTTTTAAATTATTAACGCCAAACATCATTTAAACAAAATTAAATTTGCACAACCAGTTGCAATACAGTTTTTCCTCTTTAATCTTCTGCAGTTGCATAAGATGCTCTCCACAGCCCTCCAGTACGCTTAATAATTTATGTATCAAGATACATTTTGTCGGATTATGAAAAAAAACCTGAATTATAAACCCCAGTAAAGTAGAAATTGAGCTATATTAGGCAAAACTTTTTTTGAAACTTTAGCTAGCAAATCCAGTTATTTTTTTCCAACATACAATTTGTTGCAATTCTTTCCCAAGTATTCACGTTCACAGCAAATGACAATTTCCAGATGCAGACCTCTGCCTCTTGCAATCAGAAACTTCTGCTTCTCGGGAATGGCTACAGGACTAATAATTACACATTTATCTCCTTATTCTGCACCAAGAAAGAAAGTCTTGCATTTATATAGCGCCTTTCACGACCACCGGACGTCTCAAAGCGTTTTACAGCCAATTAATTACTTTTGAAGTGGAGTCACTGTTGTAATGTGGGAAACGCGGCAGCCAATTTGTGCACAGCAAGGTCCCACAAACAGCAATGTGAAAATGACCAGATAATCTGTTTTTGTTATGTTGAGGGAGAAATATTGGCCAGGACACCAGGGATAACTCCCCTGCTCTTCTTTGAAATAGTGCCATGGGATCTTTTACGTCCACCTGAGAGAGCAGACGGGGCCTCGGTTTAACGTCTCATCCGAAAGACGGCACATCCAACAGTGCAGCGTTCCCTCAGCACTGCACTGGAGTATCAGCCTAGCTTTGTGCGCAAGTCCCTGGAGTGGGACTTGAACCCACAACCTTCTGACTCAGAGGCGAGTGTGCTACATGGGTTGACAACCATTATCGCTTGTCCACTCTGAAATATGGAAGACACCATGCAATCAGACCGCTGCTTTCAGGCTAAATCATTCAAATTTATTTGCATGTAAGGTAATTACACAGAAGCAAATTATATAGGAGGTAACCAGCAATAAATTTGTCTGGCTTGCACACTACTTAAATTGTTCCAAAATTAAGTGTCCAAAAGAATAGTTAACTAAACTCCATCTTATATTCCTAATATGCCTGACTAAGGTCATAAAAAAATACAGGATAGATATTTTATAGTTTGAAGTATGAAAAAGTTCTACACAAGTATCATTCTTTACCTTGGCCACAATTTCACTGGTATTCAAATAAGTATTTTACGAGTTAAGCATTAAAACAATCGATAATCGCTTTATTACCTTTCGCAGTTATCATTTTTGTGGCAGAGTGAGCCATTAACTTTCAAATTCATCTGATGCAATCTTTGCAACTGTAATCTCTGAGGTTTGCAAGAAGTAATGGGGGGGGGGGGGGGGAAGAAAGAGAATGCCAGAGGCCTTCAGATCTGAAAGCATCCATTTGGTTTGTGAAAATCTGCTCTGTACCATAAACATGTATGTATCAGTTTTTTTAAATGTAAAAAGCAAAATTTACTGACAGTTATATATTTTCAGTAAAGTTCATCCATTCTGAAACTGTACCTACTGATATATACTATACTTTAGTTTAAGACAGGTTAAAGGAACCTATACTTAAAAGGAAATTTTATATGTTCCTATAGGTTAAACCCAAGAGACATCTCGGGGGAGAAATTCAGTACCGCCCCATTTGGGGCGCAATTATCGGCCGGGCGCAAAGATTAGTGCCTGGCGCTAATTATCGCCTCCGACTGCAAACTTAGCTTTTATCGCCCCTGGAGGTGATTGGAGAGCTAAATCAGGCGCTACACACCTGTCTTAAGGCGCAAAGGCCGAGGAGCGAGGCGTTACCTCAGAGCGCAGGCGAAGCTCATGTGATGTCAGTCAGCAATGGAACACAGACAATGGCACCGGCCAGTTCTTAAAGGGGAGGGTTGATCTTGCTCTCCATCCACATCCTGCTCATTGCATAGAAAATAGGAGCAGGAGTAGGCCATTCGGCCCCTCGAGCCTGCTCCGCCATTTAATGAGATCATGGCTGATCATCCAAATTCAGTACCCTGTCCTTGTTTCTCCCCATATCCCTTTAGCCTTAAGAAATATATCTATCTCCTTCTTGAATATATTTAATGAATTGGCCTCAACTGCCTTCTGTGGTAGAGAATTCCACAGGTTCACCACTCTCTGGGTGAAGAAATTCCTCCTCATCTCAGTCCTAAATGGCTTACCCCTTATCCTTAGACTGTGACCCCTGGTTCTGGACTCCCCCACCATCGGGAACATCCTTCCTGCATCTAGTTGCAGCCTTGAATCTCGGCCTGGAGAGACCTGTACATCAAATCTGCTGGAAAGAACAATGGAGAGGCCATGGGAAAGAGCTCAGAGTGTAGCCCCCACAGTCTCTTCTAAATCGATACAAGGAAGGGCAAATCAAAATGAACCTGCAAAGTGCTGCTCAGTACCCAAAATTCCTTCACACAGCGTTGAATCTCTCCAGAAGTCTCTCTCCCTCTCTGAATGCGTGGTGCAAAAATGTCACCAACAAAAAAAAGGCAGGAAGCGGTCGCCTTTGAATGGCGCTCCCCCAGTCCCTTCCTGACTGCAAAACGCTCCCCTCAACCTGTTGTTGCTAGGGGGCGACACTCAATATCTGGTCCAGGGCGCTACCGGGGCGTTGCACACTCGACTGACGTCACGATCTGCCAGCGCAGGAGATTGTGGTGGTAGTGTTTAGCGCTGCCGCAAAATGTCTAGTTAATTTCGTGAGCGCCGCAAACATCGCCGCCCGCGGGCGCTAGTTGCTTTGCGCCCCATTAGCGCCCTCTTAAGGCACTAACGGGAGGCGCAAACCAACTGAATTCCCCCCGCCCCCCCAGAGTCTAAATACATACCCACAGTAGTAAATGGAAGTTGGAATCTTCCTTAAAAATCAGTTTTTATTTATTTTCCATCATCAAACCCTTATGAAGATTTCTGAATTAGCACTGAATATGTCAGTCTCACACCAGTGCCAATTCAGACACCTGCCCAATGGAAACTGGCAAACGGAAATCGCAATTTGTACACGGTACGTTCCATCATGCGGCCACTGTTACTCTCTTGCCATATAACTGCTTATCCTTTTCCTTATCCTAGCCTTCCCATGCACTGATGGTGAAACTAAAATGCAATATGCAAATGATCACACATCTAACATGTATTTCCTTTCCAAAAACAGTGCAAGTAAAAATGCTAATCAGAACAAATAAGGGCAGTTCCACTGAATACACTAATAAATGCCTCCCTCCCAGATTTAGGATATCTTAGTTTCTCTCTTGTCTTATGACTTGGCCTACCTGGGCCAAACACCATTTGCATTCAGAAACTATTTTATCAATAACATAGCTGCTCCATTTGTTTTTTTTTTGGAGTAACCGGAATAGGGTTTTACAATAGCAAAATACTGCGGATGCTGGAAATCTGAAACAGAAAATGCTGGAAACACTCAGCAGGTCAGGCAGCATCGAGAAGAGAGAAACAGAGTTAACATTTTGGGTCGAGGGCCCTTCGTCAGAACTGGAAAAGGTTAGAGAAGAGAAATTTTTAGCAACCGTAGGGGCAGGGACAGGGAGGAGTGGAGGAAAGAACAAAGGGAGGGACTGTGATAGGCTGGAAGGCAGGAGAGATAGGCTGGAAGGCAGGAGAGATTGACTGACAAAAGGGATCATGGTACAAGGCAAAAAGAGGTAATGGGACAAGTTAAGAAACAAAAGATGACTCTAGATGAGGTGTAAACGGCGATGGCAGAATCATCAACAGCTACCATGTGAGAAAAAAAGGAAAAAAAATATTAGGGGCAAAGGTTATAGTCTGAAATTGTTGAACTCTATGTTGAGTCCAGAAGGTTGTAAAGTGCCTAATTGAAAGATGAGGTGCTGTTCCTCGAGCTTACGTTGAGCTTTATTGGAACAGTGCAAGAGGCCGAGGACGGAAAGATCAGAGTGGGAGTGGAGCGAAAAATTAAAGTGACAGGCAACCGGAAGCTCGGGGACACGCTTACGGACTGAACGGAGGTGGTCCGCAAAGCGGTCACCCAATCTGCGTTTGGTCTCCCCAATGTAGAGGAGACCGCATCGTGAGCAGCGAATACAGTATGCTAAATTGTAAGTAGTACAAGTAAATCGCTGTTTCACCTGAAAGGAGTGTTGAGGGCCCTGGACAGTGGAAAGGGAGGAGGTAAAAGGGCAGGCGTTGCATCTCCTGCGCTTGCATGGGAAGGTGCCGGGCGAAGAGGAAGGGGTGACAGAGGAGTGGACCAGAGTGTTGCAGAGGGAGCGGTCCCTTCGGAATGCTGAAAGGGGGGGGGGGGGGGGGGGAAGGGAGGGAAGGAAGGTGTGTTTGGTGGTGGGATCACGATGGAGGTGGCGGAAATGGCGCAGGATGATCCGTTGACTGTGGAGGCTGGTGGGGTGAAAGGTGAGGACAAGAAGCACCCTATCGTGGTTCTGGGAGGGAGGGGAAGGGGTGAGAACAGAAGTGCGGGAAATGGAATGGACACGGTCGAGGGCCATGTCAACCACGGTAGAGGGGAATCCTCGGTTGAGGAAAAAGGAAGACATGTCGGAAGAACTAGTATGGAAGGTGGCATCGTCTGAACAGATGCGGCGGAGACAGAGAAACTGGGAGAATGGAATAGAGTCCTTACAGAAAATGGGGTGGGAGGAAGTGTAGTCCAGGTAGCTGTGGGAGTCAGTGGGCTTAGTGGATTTTGGTCAATTACCTATCCCCAGAAAAGTCGAGGAAGGAAAGGGAAGAGTCGGAGATGGACCATGTGAAGGTGAGAAATTGGAAGCAAAGTGAATGAAATTTTCTAGTTCAAAACGAGAGCAGGAAACTGGACCAATACAGTCATCAATGTACTGGAAAAAGAGGTGAGGGAGGGGATTGGAACAAAGAATGTTCCACATATCCCACAAAAAGGCAGGCATAGCTAGGGCCCATGCGGGTTCCCATAGCAACACCTTTAATTTGGAGGAAGTGAGTGGAGTCAAAGTAGAAGTTGTTCAATGTGAGAACAAGTTCAGCCAGGAGGAGGAGGGTGGTGATGGATGGGGACTGGTTGGGCCTCTGTTCAAGAAGTAAGTGGAGCGAGCGCCCTCAGGCCATCCTGGTGGACGAGGAAGAGAGTTTTGTTGGGAACTTGTGATGTGGAAGTAGTTAGTCACATTCTTCAGCTTGTGATGTAAAAATCAATATATTTACACATGAATATTTTCCCAAACTTTTTGTTGGGTTAAAAAGGAAATGGCCTAATATGTTGATATAGGAGGTTACATAGAAACATAGAAACATAGAATCTAGGAGCAGGAGTAGGCCATTCGGCCCGTCGAGCCTGCTCCGCCATTCAATACGATCATGGCTGATCATCCAAATCCAGTACCCTGTCCCTGCTTTAATCCCCACAGTACACATATCCCACCCTACCCCCGTAACCCCACGTATTTAATTCCCCCTAACATATCCCATCCTATCCCCATAACCCCACATATTTAATCCCCCCTAACACTAAGGGTCAATTTATCATAGCCAAATCAACCTAACCCACACATTTTTGGACTGTGGGAGGAAACCGGAGCACCCGGAGGAAACCCACGCAGACACGGGGAGAATGTGCAAACTCCACACAGACAGTCACCCGAGGTCAGATTCGAACCCGGGTCTCTGGCGCTGTGAGGCACCAGTGCTAACCACTATGCCACCGTGTTGGTATCGATGTTGAAGGGAATCAGTTTGAATGTATTTGGGAAGAAAACCAACAATGTTACCGTAAGTAATATAAATAGATATATGTATATTTTCACAAAAAAACTGAAACTGATGATTCAATATAAAATATTCACAATTTTTCCAAGTGCATTTTTGCTCAGTTTTAAACTCGAACGCAACTTAGAGGAATGTCTAGTTTGTCGAATGCGCGGTAATTATCATCATGTCAGCTACATGATATTCAGTAGCTCAATTAAGCTGATCTTACAAACTCAGCTTTTATAATGTTGCAAATTTGTGCACGTCAAAGTTGCACATTTCCCAACTTTTTGGGAGCAAGAGGGTAATAAAGACATCTGCTTGGTAGCCTAAACTGTTCATTCAAAAATAAGCATAATGTGAGGATTCAGCATTAACATAACTAATCCATTTTGACAATTGAGAATGGACTGCTCAACAGCTCATTATGAAATGCTCTACTGACTCAGTTGGTTAAAAACAACATCTTTTGTCTGAACTCGAGTGGCCTCTTTTTTTTGCTTTAGGGAGTATGACTTCACTTCTGATAGCAGATTTCGCTGGTGAACAGTTGGATGTGGAACCCTGTGGTCTTACATAAAAGGCTCATTAAGCTCTCAGGCTGAAAATGTCAATTAGAACTTCTGTTGCTACAGAGGTTAAGGGTTTCCAGTGTACCTGCACCTGGTGATTTAAAGTGCCTTTCTTTCTGCACATAAATTCATCAAATTTGTGTGGGTCTACCATGCCTTTCAAAAAAGGTTCACCAAATTGATTCCTGGGATTGGGAGGGCTGTCCTATGAGGAGAGATTGAGCCTATACTCTCCAGAGTTTAGAAGAATGAGAGGTGATCTCATTGAAACATACAAGATTCTGAGGGGGATTGACAGGGTAGATGCAGAGAGGTCGTTTCCTCTGACTGGAGTGTCTAGAACTAGGACGAATAGTCTCAGGATAAGGGGTCGGCCATTTAAGACTGAGATAAGGAGGAATTTCTTCACTCAGAGGGTTGTCAATCTTCGGAATTCTCTACCCCCAAAGGGTTGTGGATATGAATCATTGAGTATATTCAAGGCGGAGATAGATAGATTTTGGGACTCTAGGGGAATCAAGGGATATGGGGCTCAGGCGGGAAAGTGGAGTTGAAGTCGAAGATCAGCCATGATCTTATTGAATGGCAGAGCAGGCTCGAGGGTCTGTATGGCCTACTCCTGCTCCTAATTCTTATGTTCTTATGTAAAAGAAGCTGGGCTTATATACACTATGGATTGTGGCTAATGGACAGAGGCTGGGTCTTTCACACAAACTGGATAGTGAACCGGAGCAGGAACCCTGATCAAGCGACCGAGGTGAACTCTAAAGACCTATTAGCATTCCAGCGGAGGTCAACTATTAACACAGACCATGAATTGAACTTGGAACGTTGTCTGTAAGGCTCAGTTCCACACTCTGCAGTGAGGCATTTAACACCCTTCTTAATTTCCAGTCTATTATACTTGTTCCTATACAAAACAATCTGCGTGCGGTGGGGGGAAAAAACATTTTTTTTGAGGCAGCACCAATTTGCGCTTTCAAGCACAAAGTTCCTGTTTAAGGCATTGTCCATCTTTACAAGAAATAGAAAGAAAGACTTGCATTTATATCGCATGTTTCACAACCTCAGGACGTCCCAAAGCGCTTTACAGCCAACGAAGTACTTTTGAAGCATAGTCACTGTTGTAATGTGGGAACTTATGTCCAAAATTAGTTCAAATTTATTAAAGTTTAAATTTTGTGATTTTTGACTGGAGTTATGTTCTCTCATTTCCCAAATTCAAGCAGTTATTTTCCCCAATATTAGAGTTCAGTTATGAAGACGCTGCATTTTGTACTGTTCCAGTACCTATAATTACTGCGAGACAAAAAATGATGACTTGTTGGTTCTGCCTTTAAAACATCAAATTTACTGTCGGCTCACTATATATAGTTCCATTATTAGGCTCAGGTACCATCTTCAAACGAAAAAAAAAATCAACCAAATGGGTTATAAAACCATTTTTTTCCTGCAAACTAGGCAAAAAATTAATTTGCAGCTCTGGATATGCAGATTTAAATAACTCAAATATAGATGATATTTCACAAGGTAAAATCATGAGTTGACTGCATCCATTACGATGGTCAAAAATTAGCTACAACATCCTTACTGGATGGACTTTAGTAGAAGGACATAATTTTCATGAATCAACAACAGAAATGCATTTGAAATGTCGCCTGGTTACTCATTTTATCGATTTCTTCACACCAACACAAGCTACCTTCATGTGAAGAAACAAATAACTTCTGAAAACACAATTCATCTAGATGGTACTTTTTTTTCAGAAATGTCAAGTCTCACATTTCTGTAATGCATGAGAGAGAGTGCATTTCGAAAATGAAGGTGCATTAAAGCTAACTGGAGGTCAAATTTATTTGTACATCATCATTAGTCCTCCACCATCACCCTGTGACAAAAAGGGATTTATTTTTTCTGCTGGTACTACTTCCTGGGATGACATGAACCCCTCCTGTCCTGACAATGAGGCTTATATCAGGGAATAGTTCCGCATGCACTGGGAGTCTTCCAGTATATTCCCACCCTTTCATGATGCAAAGCACTGGCATGCTGTTCTGCTATAGAGGTAGGAGGGCACCACTGCCATAGCCTGATCCTGACATCCACACAGATGCACTTTCCAGCATGGCAGCAATCAGAAGCAAGAACCCTGGCTGTTTTTTTCCCCCCTCTTCTTAGACCATGGTCATGGTGGCTAACTCAGCATGGACTGGAGGTTAAATCTGGGATCCTCCTAGTCTGTACGGCTTAGTACCACAAGTGATACTCTTACCACTAGGCAATTGAGTAATCATAGAAATTTATGGCACAGAAGGAGGCCTTTCGGCCCATCGTGTCTGTGCTGGCTGAAAAAGAGCTATCCAGGCTATTCCCACTTTCCAGCTCTTGGTCCGTAGCTTTGTAGGTTACGGCACTTCAAGTGCACATCATACAACTTTTTGTACAATTTTTTACAAATGGAATTTTAATCCCAATCAACCTAAAGCAAAAAAAAATTTAATATTTCAAATTTTGACATTGTTTTGAGCCATGTTCTGCTGTACCAAAGCGACAAAGTTTATTTAAAAGCAACATTAAAAATGTAAATAGAAGTGCAGCAGCTGAAATGTCCATGGGTATTTTCTTTTAATTATCCAGTTTTGAGACTATTTCAGCAGCTCTTGACTTGACATCCTCACCCAGCAAAGCAATTCTGTGGAGAACAGATGTACATTAAAAAGGTAAAATACTGCGGATGCTGGAAATCTGAAATATAAACAGAAAATGGCATGCTGCCTGACCTGCTGAGTATTTCCAGCATTTTCTGTTTACATTTTACATTAAAAAGGTTGTCATAAATTGAAGAAAAACAGCATGATATGCTCAAGATTTAAAAATGCTACATCTTGAGAATTATTTGGCTGTCCTAATTCAAACTGTGATGTTAGCAAGAGAATTCCATATAATTACTTCTCTATACTTGGGCAAATGGCAATGTGCATTGGAATTGGACTATACAGTATAAATAGAATTGAGTTTAGAGAATGTTACAAAGTTGCAAGCCGTGCAAATACAGGAAAGGGAGGGAGAGAATTCAGACTGCACAAACAACAGGAAAAATGACCTTCCAACACACAAATGTCAGTTTTTCTCTAAAATAAAAAGGAACATGGGTGTTATTCCCATCTTGGTAAGTAAAACTTGTTTAAAAAATTATTGGATAGCAGATGCTTAAAAATCCTTGTATTTTATCGATCCCTGGAGAGCCATTTTTGTGTCTGTGTTCAGTAGAAAGGACTCATCCAGCCAGGATGAGGAAGGATGCTGATCACCATTATTTTCAATATTAAGCTGATGCTGACTCAGTCTTGTATCTGATGTCAGCAGAACAACTTTCAAGTGCAGAAACTCAAAATGGACCTCGGCAAGGGAGGAAACCAAGACTCAAGTGTCTGTTCCTGATCGCTATCTGGTGACCCGATGCTGGAAAATGCATATATTTGGACATTATCAGATTCAGCTGTCGCGCCTTCCAATGTTGAACAACCTGCCAACATGCACTGTCCAAGCTCATATCGGGCGAGATACTGGAGCGCTACTAGTGCCTATGGAGCATACCCCAGCAAAAACTGACGCTTTCTGAAGAGGAGGGGAGGAAACTGGATGGTAAACACAATAAAATCTTACTTGTTCATTTTAAGAAGTTTCACCCTTATTAATTTGTTTAATGTACAGTGATAAATGATTACATTGATGATTTACGATAATTACCAGATCATGGCAACCTGCATAAATTGAAATATGATAAGCCAATCCTCTTAACATTTAGTATGTGCTGCCATAAGTATTACACCTAAAAAATAAAACTAGTTCCAAGAATTACTTGAACATCTATTACTCCAGCCCCCACCTATTCAGTTGAGCTTTGTGCACTTTGATAGGAACGAAAAATGCTGATGACACAACTTAAGGAACTTGGTTACATAGAATGTCAGAGTCATAGAATGATACAGCACAGGAGGAGGCCATTCGGCCCATCATGCCTGTGCCGGTTCTTTGAAAGAGCTATCCAATTAGTCCCACTCTCCTGCTCTTTCCCCATAGCCCTGTAAATTTTCCCCCTTCAAGTATTTATCCAATTCCCCTTTGAAAGTTATTGTTGAATCTGCTTCCACGTCCCTTTCATTCCAGATCACAACAACTCACTGCGTTTAAAATAAAAATTCTCATCTCGCCTCTGGTTCTTTTGCCAATTACCTTAAATCTGTGTCCTCTGGTTACCAACACTTCTACTAGTGGAAAAAGTTTCTCCTTATTTACTCCATCAAATCCTTCATGATTTTGAACACCTCTATCAAATCTCACCTTAACCTTCTCTGCTCTACGGAGAACAACCTCAGTTTCTCTAGTCTCACCACATAACTGAAGTCCTTCATTCCTGGAACCATTCTAGTAAATCTCCTCTGCACCCTCTCCAAGGTCTTAACATCCTTCCTAAAGTGTGGTGCCCAGAATTGGCCACAATACTCCAGCTAGGGCCTAACCAGTGTTTTATAAAGGTTTAGCATAACTTCCTTGCTTTTGTATTCGAAGCCTTTATTTATAAAGCTAAGGATCCCATATGCCTTTTTGACAGCCTTCTCAACATGTCCTGCCACCTTCCAAGACTTGTGTATGTACATCTCCAGGTCTCTCTATTTCTGCATCCCCATTAAAATTGTACCATTTAGTTTTTACTGCCTCTCCTCATTCTTACCAAAATGAACCACTTCACACTTCTCCACATTAAATTTCATCTGCCATGTGTCTGCCCATTTCACCAATCTGTCGATGTCCTCCTGAAGTCTGTTACCATCCTCCTCATCTTTTACTACATTTCCGAGTTTTGTGTCATCATCAAACTTTGAAATTATGCCCTTTTTACCCAAGTCCAGGTCATTTTTATATCAGAAAGAGCAGTGGTTCCAACACCGACTCCTGGGGGACACCACTGCACACTTCCTTCCAGTCTGAAAAATAACCATTCACCACTATTCTCTGCTTTGTCCCTTTTCCTTTCACCCTCATAAGAATGTGTCTAGTCTGTACTCAAAGTATCTCCTCTTTGAATGTCTCCTATTGCTCATTTACTGTTTTACCTGCCGATCTTTGATTCCAATCCACCTGGGGCCAGATTCCTTTTCAACTCACTGAAATTAGCCCTCCTCCAGTTGAGTATTTTCACATCTGATTGTTCCTTGTCCTTTTCCATAACTACTCTAAAGCTAATGATACAGGTTGAGCGTCCCGAATCCGGCAGCCTTGGGACCGAGGCCGAGCCGGTTTTCCCAGACTTCGGAATGTGTTTCTGATGTCCGAAGTCCGGAAACGCCCGAGCCCAGGTTGCGATATTTCCGGTTTTTGGTAAGCCTCCCTCGGGGTGTCCAGATTCCGGAACATTTTACAGATTCCGGACCCTTGCCACCAATCGTCCCGGATTCCGGAACTCCGGATTTGGGACGCTCAACCTATATTGTAATCATTCTTTCCTAAATGCTCCTGCACTGAAACATGCTCCACTTCATTCCCCAGTACATCCAGCACTGCTTCCTGCCTTGTTGGGCTGGAAACATACTGATCAAGAAAGTTCTCTTGTACACCATTCAGGAATTCCTCTCCCTCTTGCACTGTTATTTTCCCAGTCTATATTAGGATAATTGATGTCCCCCATCACTACTCTAAAGCTCTTGCATCTTTCTGCAATTTGCTCCTTCATCTACTTCCCATAATTTGGTGGCCTATAGTATACACCCAGCAGTATAATGGCTCCTCTATAAATTCTGTCTTTGAACACTCAAGTACATCATCCCTTTCCAGTGCTGTAACAGTATCCATGATCAATACTGCCAACACCCTCCTTTTTTTCCTTCCCAAGTGCCCATTCTTGACCTCGTTTGAGCCAGGTCTCCATTATTGCCACTGTATCAAATAAAGAAAGACTTGCATTTATATAGCACCGTTCACGACCATCGGATGTCCCAAAGCGCTTTACAGCCAATGAAGTACTTGTTGAAGTGTAGTCACTGTTGTAATGAAGGAAACGCCGCAGCCAATTTACGCACAGCAAGCTCCCACAAACAGCAATGTGATAATGACCAGATAATCTGTTTTTGGGATGTTGATTGAGGGATAAATATTGGCCCTGCTCTTCTTCAAAATAGTACCATGGGATCTTTGACGTCCACCCGAGAGCAGACGGGACCTTGGTTGAATGTCTCATTCGAAAGATGGCACCTCCAACAGTGCAACACTCCTTCAGTGTGTCAGCCTAGATTTTTGTTCAATAATTCAATGTGGCTACTTGTGCCTGCAAATCACCAGCCTTATTTACCATGCTCCGTGCATTTACACACATGCACTCCAAACCCATCTTAGTTTGCCTCGTCTGATCCCTCCTATTTTTGAACCACTTTATTATAATGCTGTTTGTTTCTCCCAGTCCTCTGTGCACCTTGTATCTCCTCTCCAATGTTTCATCCTGGTGCCCCTACCCCAGCTAAATTAGTTTAAATCCTCACCCACAGCACTAGTTAACCTCTCGACAAGGACAGCAGTGTACAGCACAGAAACAGACCATTCGGCCCAACTGCTCCATGCCGGTGTTTATGCTCCAGACGAGCCTCCTTCCACCCCTCTTTATCTAACCCTATTAGCACAATCTTCTATTCATTTCTCCCTCATGTACTTATCTAGCATCCCCTTGAGTGCACCTATGCTATTGACCTCAACTACTCCATGTCGTAGCAAGTTTCACATTCTAACCACTCTGTGGGTAAAGAATTTTCTACTGGATTTATTAGTGACTATCTTATGTTTATGGCCTCTAGTTTTGGTCTCCCCACAAGTGCAAACATCTTCTCTACGTCTATCCTTTCATAATCTTAAAGACCTCTCCATCAGGTCACCCATCAGCCTTCTCTTTTTCTGTTCTGTTCAATCTTTCCTGATAGGTATAACCTCTCAGTTCTGGTATCATCCTTGTAAATCTTTTTTGCACCTTCTCAAGTGCCTCTATATCACTTTTATAATATGGAGACCAGAACTGTGCAAGTACTCCGGGTGTGGTCCCACCGAGGTTCTATACAAGTCTATACTCGTGTATAAACTATGTGGTGCTACTTTTAGTGACTTGTGCATCTGTACCCATAGATCCCTTTGCTCCTCTACCCTATTTAGACTCTTAATTTTCCAAGGTGTATGTGGCCTCCTTCTTCTTCCTACCAAAATGCACCACCTCACAATTATCTATGTTGAAATTAATTTGCCAATTACAAACTCATTCTGCAAGTTTATTAATGTCTTTTTGTATTTTATCGCAGTCTTTCTCAGTATTAACTATACCCCTCAATTTGGTGTCTGCAAACTTTGAAATTTAACTTCCGGTTCCAGAGTCCAAATAATTTATGTAAATGACGAACAACAGTGGTCCCAGTACTAAGTTGATGAATGATCAATAATCACACCCAGATCCTTTTTCTCGGTCCACCCTTGATAATTGCCACACATTCATTGTACACGCAGTTCATGTTTCCTGTACCAAGCCAATGTACTAGAGGGATGCACTTCAGTGAGCTGGAAGGTCTTTTCTCACCTCATGTGGTTATGATAGCCTTCATCTGCTAATTTAATTCACCTCCCCAAAGAATTCCAGCAGATTTGTGAAGCATGTCTTATTGCTTCTAAAATCATACTGACTGCTTCTTACAGCCTCTCTGCTCTTCCGTTGAACATTGATGTCCCATAAAGTGCTTCTTTGCATTTTCCCATTACGGATATAAAAGTAACTCCACTATAATTCCTGTCTTTTTTTGTTGTTGTTAAATGCAGTGAAATCGTAACGTATCAAATAACAAAGTAAAGTTGGCCTGGTCCCATTCTCCTGGATTCCTGCTTTGAGAGCCCGCACTTGTTATAGAGTACAGTAACCGTATTCATAAACATATCCCAGCATCATTGTTGTGGTAGCTTCCTACTATAAACTCAGCGCTAGTTTGACAGTCCCTTGTTCTCTCTTCTCAGAATCCCAGCCAACATGAGACCAGGAATCAGGACATTGCTAATCTGCCAGGTTTATCTTTTTGAATTTAGCAGGCACAGCAACATAGGAAACATTTATTCTAAGCCCTCTCCTCTGACTTTGTGCATTTAGAATGTTATCCACCACTGAGAATAGATATTCCCTGTGCTGCTGGGCCCATCACCTGCAGATAGAACTGACAGTTGTACAAGTCATCATGTTGTAAGGGGAGTTCATTCTTTAGTGGGTAGGACCAGCAGGCATAGGCTTGGATCCACAGCGATTTTGAGATCAGTCATGTTCTTGGTGGCTTTGTGGATTGCTAGTACCCAGAGGTATCTGAAGCTGGATCCTGGCCATGCAAAGGGATAGGTCTTGTGCATATGTTTGGGGATGTTATGCATGAGATGAGCCTTCAGTTTTGGAGAAACTAAGCTTGCAACCAGAGAGTTGACAAATTCCTAGATCTTAGGGGAGTGAGGTGGAGGGGTTAGTTACAGAAAATAAGACACCAGCAGTATATAAAAGTGCTGTGTGTTCAGTTCCTCCAGCCACTACTGCATGGATGTCTATGGCCAGCATAAAGAGAGTAATATGGGCACTGTTGCCTGGTCTCCTTTGGAGAAGGAATGCCAGGGAGTGGAGGCCGTTAGTGCACAAGGTGGACATGGGGCTGGAGTATCGGATTTTAATCCATTTTCTTTTTCTGGTACTCAGTGAGTTTTGTGATAGAGCTGAAGGAGCTCTGTGTGTACGGCTTGAATTGTGGACTGAAAATTTTCATGAGCCTTCGCATTTCCGCCCCAAGGTCTGAGTAGTCCATTGCAGGAGCTGTGCTTTGGTCCAGGGTTACGTTCTGTCGCTGGCTGCTCTGGTTTTGCTGCTGTTTTGGGGTGCAAACACCCTCCGAAGTTGTAGGGCCTTCTCTTTTACGGGTAGTGTTGGGGCTCACATTGCTGTTGGTGCTAGACGGGCAGCTGTTGGTTGGTCCTGAAGGAGGGATACTGGAGTTCTGGTCCACTATGGTGTGGTGAGGTGGTGCAGTCCATAGGGAGACCTTGGGTTGAGCAGCAATGTGGTCCTTCTCTATTTGTTTTCCCTGGGGAAGGCATTGCTGTAGTTGGAAACAGCACTTCTGTTCCTGTATTCTCAGGATTTTTTTTGAGGGGGTGGGGGGGGGGGGGGGGGGGTCATATTCAGCCCTTCAAGTATTATTGTTCCTGCTGATCTAGTGTGAAAGCGGGTTAGCAGCGCCTTTGGAGTGTGTGTTGCTGGAGCTGCTGGCAGAATCCTGACAAGTAAACACACTTCAGAACAAGCGCTGACTTCTATACAAAAGCAAAATACTGCAGATGCTGGAAATCTAAATAAAAACAGAAAATGCTGGAAACACTCAGCCGGTCAGGCAGCATCTGTGGAGAGAGAAACAGAGTTAACGTTTCAGGTCGATGACCTTTCGTCAGAACTGGAAAAAGTTAGAGATGTAACAGGTTTTAAGCAAGTACCCTTCCCCTCCAATGTTCCCTGTAAGCTGCGTGGCGCTCTAGGGATCCCACGCAGCCGGCTTTTCAATACAAAAACCCCGCATGCACAGTATTTTGAATGGGCTGCGCAGCCCCTTAAAGGGGCCATGCGGGGCAAAAAAAAATTACAGTTCCCTTCTCTCCCAGAATTCACCCCTTCCCCTTCCTCCCAGAACCACGATAGGGTTCCCCTTCCACATTCAAAAGATCATCCTCCGCCATTTCTGCCACCTCCAGCGTGATGCCACCACTGAACGCATCTTCCCCTCCCCTGCCCTTTCAGCATTCCAAAGAAACTGCTCCCTCCACGACACCCTGGTCCACTCTTCAATCACCCCCAACACCCACTCCCCATCCCACGGCACCTTCTCATGCAAGCAAGCACAAGAGATGCAACACCTGCCCTTTACCTCCTCCCTTCCTACTGTCCAGGGCCCCCACACACTCCTTCCAGGTGAAACAGTGATTCAGTTGAATTTCTTTCAATTTAGTGTACTGTATTTTCTGCTCAAATTGCGATCTCTCTACATTGGGGAGACCAAACACAGATTGGGGGAAATCGCTTTGCAGAACACCTCCGTTCAGTCCTCAAATGTGACCCTGAGCTTCTGGTTGCTTGTCATTTTAATTCTCCGCCACACTCCCACTCTGACCTCGGCCTCCTACACGGTTCTAATGAAGCTCGATGGAAGCTCGAGGAACAGCACCTCATCTTTCGATTAGGCACTTTACAGCCTTCCGGACTCAACATAGAGTTCAACAATTTCAGATCATAACCACTGCTCCCATTTTTTCCAGACAGCAGTTGTTGGTAATGATTCTGCTTTTGTCATTTACAGCTCTTCTAGACCCATCTTTTGTTGTCCTTCATTACCTCCCTCTTTTGCCTTGCACCGTCATCCCTTTTGTAATTTAATCACTCTAGCCTTCCACCCTATCAAACACCTTCCCCTTTTGTTCATTCCTCCCCTCCCCTCTGTACTTGCTTAAAACCTGTTACATCTCTAACTTTTTCCAGTTCTGATGAAAGGTCATCAACCTGAAACGTTATCTCTCCACAGATGAGTATTTCCAGCATTTTTTGTTTTTATTGCGGACTTCTATAGCTGGGGACTCCAGTTATGAACCAGTGTGAGAACATCAATACAGGCTGCAGCAAGTGGATTGGAAGGCCAGATTAGACCTTCAGTCCGTGCTCCTGCCGGCACCAGTTTGAAGGGGGGGGGGGAATCATTCCAAAAGACATGGCTTGACTGGAGTGCAAGGTGCCAACAGATCAGCAATCACTAATCCTCCTGGGTTGTGTAGAGAATTGGTTGGAGACAGAGTGGGAGGCTTTCCAGGGGGTGGGACTGGGCATCTCTTAGCAGGAGCTGAATTTGGTTGGAGAGGCTATTTAAAATGATTGGCAATTTCTGACCACACTTTTGGTGGGGGTGGGGGTGGGGGGGAAAGAAAGGGGTTGCTTTCCCTGCCAGAAGCACATAATGGAAAATTGGGTGTGTGCTGCAAATGTTTTTCTGATGAGTAACTTTAATATACAGCTCACACTGAATTTCTGATGTGTGATCTCAGCGGTCGCAGCTCCACGCCAGGAGCTTGAAGTTGGAAAACGACCACTTTACACGCCATCTCCGTACATTTAACTCCAGGGTAAATATGAATTGACACAGCAGTGTTATCATTGGAGAAAACAGACAACAATGGTGATGTGTGGAACTACTGAAGTTGTTGAACCTGAATGTCAGTGTGCCTAAACTTGTATCCACGCAGGAATTTTAGAATAAAACCAAATATGGAAGTTAATAAACCCGGGGGAAGAAACCAAGCTCAAACAAGCTGAGGATTATATTATAGTTTTTTTTTTAAAAAAAGGAGACACACCCAAAACAAAACAAGTTGCTGATTTTGTAAATACTTTGCCACAGGCGTATTTATTAGCAGGGCAAGGAATATGGCACTAAATTTAAAAATAATCTTTAAGTACAATCTGATCACACACATCCCCTAATGTAGGTGCGTGTTTATTTTAAACATTTGCAGTTAGTGTCAGATCCTTTCACTGCCAGTACTGTAGACGTCTTTGCCAGACTTTAAAATGTCTGAAATATAAAATATCACAGGAATCTATTATTCAAAAAAAAGACTTGTATTTACATAGCGCCTTTCACGACCACCAGACATCCCAAAGCTTTCTGAAGTGTAGTCACTGTTGTAATGTAGGAAACACGGCAGCCAATTTGCACACAGCAAGCTACCACAAACAGCAATGTGATAATGACCAGATAATCTGTTTTTTAGTGATGTTGATTGAGGGATAAATATTGGCCAGGACACCAGGGAGAACTCCTCTGCTTTGAAATAGTGCCATGGGATCTTTTGCGTCCACCTGCGAGAGTAGATGGGGCCTCGGTTTAACATTACATCCGAAAAATGGCACCTCCGACAGTGCAGCACTCCCTCAGTACTGCACTGGAGTGTCAGCCTAGATGATTGTTGTGCTCAAGTCTCTGGAGCGGGACTTGAACCCACAACCTTCTGACTCAGAGGAGAGGGTGCTACCCACTAAGCCACAGCTGACATCAATTGGGTTGTAAACATGGTTTTAAATTTAAAGCAACAAATTTACCTCGAGAACATTGAGAACTATAAACAAGGCAGCCACAAGACCCACAACTGTTTCCCACCCAATCTCAGTTCTTTTATTCATTTCCAAGGGGTGGTTGAAAGACTCCACTCTGGAATAACATTGAATTGTGACACAATTCAGGATAAGATTCTTTTTGAATACTGCCTTCTTCCTCATCGTCGCCTCTTCTCCCCTCCCCCCAGCATTTACAGCTTCCTCCTGCAGTTAGCAGAAGATGTCAGGTACTCCATTAGACACAGTAGGTCTCCACTGGGATCTAGAATGGACAGTAATTCAGCAAAACCTCTTCAAGTCTCATTCACTCAACAGTAAATCACTTGCTTTAAAGCTCTGCACAATTCTGTAAAAGGCAACCGAAGAACTACATCACAAATGTGTTTCCTTTCATATACATGATTTCATATCTAGTTAAAAAAAAATCAGCACTAAAATACATACCTAAAAGAATCCACAGTAATTACTATAGAGGTAATAATACACACAAGTCTGTGGTAACAAATGATGCACGGATAAAATACTTCAAGGGCAATTATTTGTGCTGTGCAAGGTTACTGTAAATAGATTTTGAAAGTATTGTGGATTTTAATAAAAATTTGATTTAATTAATTCTGTGTGACTGGATAGTTGTATTCATTAAATCTAGCAGAAGAGTCAGGGTTTTAAAATGTTTGTTCCTCCCCCTGAATTATTGTCCACCCCGAGCCCCATGTCAGCTGAAATTACAGCAGTTTATTACACAACACAGGTCCCTGAAGACAGAGCAAAATGAACTGGAATCTTCCAGAATGCCTACAATATCAGCTGTTTAATCTGCTTAAGAAGCTCTCAACAACAGTAGTGGGGGGTTGGGGGGGGAATAAAAAGTCAAACGCTTTACAGGGCACTCTCGGTTACATTAAATGAACCGTAACATTTGTGAACTTTTTCACAAATTTCTTGTTCAAACAGAATGTCAACACCAAAAATGTTAACCTATCTTTTCTCTTTTCAGATGCCAGCAGATCTGCTGTATATGTCCATCATAAAACTATGCCACTCGGGTTTGTGAATGTTCAATTGAAGACAACAAGAACGCCCCAAAGGCTCAGCTGCTAAATGCTTGCCTATTATTGTTCCGAATCATGCAGATCGGGAAGGTGCCAGGACATTTACTTCTTAGCCCCTGGCGGACCCTCGCATCCTTCTTTTAAAATGCTGATTGTTTAACATTCCAAGTAAAGAACATAAGAACTAGGAGCTGGGGTAGGCCATTTGACCCTTCGAGCCTGCTCCGCCATTCATCAAGATCATGGCTGATCTTCTACCTCAACTCCACCTTCCCGCACTGTCCCCATATCCCTTCATTCCCAAAAATTTATCGACCTCTGTCTTGAATATACTCAATGACTGTGCATCCACAGCTCTCTAGGGTAGAGAATTCCAAAGATTCACAACACTTTGAGTGAAGAAATTTCTCCTCATCTCAGTCCTAACTGGCCTACCCCTTATTCTGTGACTGTGACCTCGTGTTCTAGATTCCCCAGCCAGGGAAACATTTTCCCAGCATTAACCCTGCCAAGCCCCTTAAGAATTTTATATGTTTCAATGAGATCACCTCTCATTCTTCTAAACGCTAAGGAATATAGGCCTAGTCTACTCAATCTCTCATAGGGCAATCCCCTCATCCCAGGAACCAGTCTAGTGAGCCTTCGCTGCACTCCCTCTGAGGCAAGTACGTCTTTCCTTAGGTAAGGAGACCAGAACTGTACACAGTACTCCAGGTGTGGCCTCACCAATGCACTGTATAATCGTAGTAAGGCTTCCTTACTCTTGTACTCTAATCCCTTTGTAACAAAAGCTAACATACCATTTGCTTTCCTAATTGCTTGCTTTGCCTGCATGTTAACTTTCTGTGATTCATGTACAAGGACACCCAGGTCCCTAGGAATGCAAACATTTCCCAATCTCTCACCATTGAAAAAATATCCTGCTTTTTTGTTTTTCCTACCAAAGTGGATAACTTCACACTTCCCCGCATTGTATTCCATTTGCCATGTTCTTGCCCACTCAGTCAACCTGTCTATATCTCTCTGTAGCCTCTTTGCACCCTCCTCGCAGTTTACTTTCCCACCTAACTTTGTATCATCAGCAAACTTGGATACGTTACAGTCAGTCCCTTCATCTAAGTCATTACTTATAAAATGTAAATAGCTGAGGCCCAAGCACTGATCCTTGCAGTACCCCGCTAGTTATAGCCCGCCAACCTGAAAAAAGTCCCGTTTATTCCTACTCTGTTTTCTGTCCATTAACCTATCCTCAATCCATGCTACTATATCACCCCCAATACCAGGTGTCCTAATTTTGTGTAATAACCTCTTGTGTGGCACCTTATCGAATACTTTTTGAAAATCCAAATACACTACATCCACTGGTTCCCCCTTATCCATCCTACTAGTTATATCTTCGAAAAACTCACACAGATTTGCCAAACGCGATTTCCCTTTCATAAAACCATGTTGACTCTGCCTCATCATATTATGATTTTCTAAGTGCCCTGTTACCATGTCCCTAATAGATTCTAGCATTTTGCCTACTACTATGTCAGACTAACTGGCCTATAGTTCCCTGTTTTTTCTCTTCCTCCTTTCTTAAATAGCAGGGTTATGTTTGCTACCTTCCAATCCTTGGGGACTGTTGTAGAATCTAGGGAATTCTGGAAGATTAATACCAGTGCATCCACTATCTCCGCAGCTACCTCTTTTAAAACCCTAGGATGCAGGTCGTCAGGTCCAGGGGATTTGTTGCCACTTCGTCCCATTAATTTCTCCAGTACTATGTCTTTACTTATACTGATTTCTTGAAGTTCCTCATTCTCTCTAGACCCTTGGTTCCCCATTATTTCCAGAACGTTTTTTGTGTCCTCTACTGTGAAGACAGATACAAAGTATTTGTTTAATGTCTCTGCCATTTCCTTATTGCCCATTATATTTTCTCCTGTCTCTGCCTCTAATGGGTCCACGTTTACTTTCACTAATCTCTTCCTATTTACATACCTATTGAAACATTTACAATCTGTTTTTATGTCTCTTGCTAATTTACTCTCGTATTCTTTTTTCTCTTTCCTCATCAATTTCTTGGTCCTCCTTTGCTGAATTCTAAAATCCTCCCAATCCTCAGGCTTACTACTCTTTTTGGCAACATTGTAATTTGATCTAATACTATCTTTAACTTCTCTTGCTAGCCACGGTTGGACCACTTTTCCGGTGGGGTTTTTGTACCTTAAAAAGGAATGTATATTTGTTGTAAATTATGTATTAATTCTTTAAATGCTAGCCATTGCTTGTCCACCATCATACCTTTTAATGTAGTTTCCTAATCTACCTTAGCCAACTCGCCCCTCATACCTATGTAGTTTGCTTTGTTTAGATTCAAGACCCTAGTTTCAGATTTAACTAAATCACTTTCAAACTCGATATAAAATTCTATCATATTATGGTCACTCTTCCCTAAAGGCCCCTTTACTACAAAGGTTATTAATTAACCCTTTCTCATTGCATAATACTAGATCTAAAATAGCCTGTTCCCTCGTTGGTTCCTCAACATACTGATCTAGAAAACTATGTTGTATACATTCCATAAATTCGTCCTCCACACAATTACTGCAAATTTGGCTTGCCCAGTCTATATGTAGATTAAAGTCCCCCGTGATTACTGTATTACCCTTGTTACAT
This sequence comes from Squalus acanthias, assembly GCA_030390025.1. Lineage (NCBI taxonomy): Eukaryota > Metazoa > Chordata > Chondrichthyes > Squaliformes > Squalidae > Squalus > Squalus acanthias. Next base: position 4,887,000 of record CM059428.1, read on the forward strand.
GCACCTCTAATTTCCTGATTAATACTCTGCCCTACATTACAACTGCTGTTTGGGGGCCTATAAACAACTCCCACCAATGTTTTCTGCCCCTTGCTGTTTCTTAGCTCCACCCAAACTGATTCTACTTCTTGATTTACAGAGCCAAGATCCTTTCTCTCTACTGTCTTTATCCCATCCTTTATTATCAGGGCTACCCCTCCTCCTTTTGCATTTTGCCTATCTCTTCTAAAAGTTAAGTATCCTGGAATATTTAGTTCCCAACCTTGGTCACTTTGCAACCACATCTCCGTAATGGCTATTAGATCAAACCTATTAAATTCTATCGGCGCTATTAATTCATCTATTTTGTTGCGAATGCTTCGCGCAGATATAGTGCCTTTAGCTTTGACTTTTTTCTATTTTTCCCTGATGTCACCTTAGTCACCGACGCCCTATTACCTTTGTTATTCTCTGTCCCTTCCAGACCCACTCTGCTTATTTTTTACCCAAAACTCTACTCTGCCCATGAGCCTTGATATTTCTCTTGCTGCTTTTAAATTTACTCTTTCCTGAATCTTCCCACCGCCCCCCCCCCCCCCTTCATTAGTTTAAAGCCCTGTCTACTGCCCTAGTTATTCGATTAGCCAGGACACTGGTCCCAGCCTGGTTTAAGTGGAGCCCGTCCCAATGGGACAGCTCCCTCTTTCCCCAGTACTGATGCTAGTGCCCCATGAACTGAAACCCCTTCCTCCCACACCACTCTTTGAGCCACGCATTTAAACCTCTAATCTGTTTGTCTCTATGCCGATTTGTGCGTGGCTCAGGTTACAATCCAGAGATTATTACCTCTGAGGTTCTGCTTTTTATTTTGGATCCTAGCTCCTCAAACTCCCTCAGCACAACCACATTCCTAGTTCTACCTATGTCATTGGTTCCTACGTGGACCAAGAACAACTGGATCCTCCCCCTCCCACTCCAAGTTCTTCTCCAGCTGCGAGGAGATATCCTTAACCCTGGCACTGGGCAGGCAACACAGCCTTCGGTACGCCCTGTCGTGGCTGCAGAGAACAGTAGCTATCCCCCTGACTATACTAGTAAAAGCTATAAGCTCCCAAACACCGACAGAATAAAACAGAACAAAAAAAAAACTATCCAAAATAGAAGTAATCATTTCTTCAACCATCCACTAACAGATTTAAACCTGGCTAAACGGGCCTCATTCTGGAATTGCAACTGCTGAACCTCTTGAACTATTTGCTCTTATGCATAAACACAGAAAATAAAAGCCTGACCAGAGTACAGGAATCCCGCCCCAACCGCGGGTTTGCCATACGCAGATTTCACGTACACACGGTTTCCACTCTGCGACAATTTTTGCCAACCGCGGCAGTGAAATTCGCGTAGTCGCAGTTTTTAATTTAGGAATAAGGTAAATAACATGATTTTTATATTGTTTTTTATTGTGTTTATACATATTTATACTGATTTTGCCAACCGCGGTTTTACTAACCACGGGGGTTTTCAGGGACGTATCCCCCACGGTTGGGGAGGGATTCCTGTACTAGGCATTCAAAATTCACAGAACATCAGCTCTCTAGATTTCTAGGTCAGAAAAATACTCTGATTTGAGAGATTGTAAATTAAGTTTGGACTTTGACTACATTTCTCCAATGGACATGTACACTTCAGTTAAATTTGTGGTGCTCATATTCATGTTTTGAAACAGCAGTAAGACTGTAATTCAATCACTAAAATGAATATGAATTATGTAACTAACATTAAACAAGTAAATGCCTTCCTCTTACCCACAGTCAGAACGCTAACACACAATCAAATATTTCTGATCTGAACCTTGCCCAGCAAAGACATGTTAAAAATTGTAATCAATAATTTTAAAAAAACATTTCCCTTTACCTTATGTTTTAAAATGCTGGCATTTTTATCCTGCCAAAATAATCAGCTATGGTATGCCACAGCTGAGAAGAAAGGGTACCATCAATACTGTGCTGTACAGTACATTAGTTTTCATTATTACTGTGCGGCCGCTCTGTGCAGATCAGCACAAATCCCAATGCTCCAACTCTCCTGGGTGATGATGGTGCTAAACAAAGCAATAAATTACCCGCTGCATTGTTTCCCCAGAGTAACAGTGAGCGTCTGTATGCGGAGAGGGAACGGAGGAGAAACACAGAGGCTCAAAATGGCAACACCGTAGCGACCAAAAGTACTGGTACAGGTAGCATGAACAAATCAGTTTCAAGAAATATCACCACCCCCCCCACGGTTAAAACATTTTTTAGTGCAATGTGTAGCCTCTCAATTTCCTTGGCCAGCCATTTCGCGAGTTTGAAAAAAGGCAACACAGAACTATCCACGCCTGATTAAAGGGCTTTTATTCTTCTTAATTCACGTCAAGTTGTGGTGACCAAATCTCACTGTTATGGTGGACAATGAGGCAGGAGTGTGTTATGTGCCAAACAAATACAGATTTCAAATGAGATTTTTTTTCCATTCAATACTTCAACATATTGGAACTGGAATTCAGGCATGTCAAAAACATGTCTGACTTTATAAAATGACATTAATTTTCTGAAAATATCAGATTTGTTTTTTTAAACGTGTATTGGTTAAAAAGCACCTAATATTTCTTACATTCCACTGACTGAAAGAGGCACATTACCCATCCCTGAAAAATTACACAGGGCTGAGTGAAAGGGCCCACTGGCCAATGCTCATCAGTCGGTTCTCTACCCAGCTACTGTCCTTCACAGAAGGGCTTCAGAACATTATCACAGTGTGAGGAAATACATTTCCCATTGCAAGTAACTGATTTTAAAATGGAAGTATCATTTCCTTTAAGATTTTTAAGAAGGTTACAGTTTATTCAACCACAACTGGAAAGGAACAATGGATTTACTGTTATTTTTTAAGCAATTGTGATGCTGAGACACTCTCATGCAACAATAGTTCCCTCTCAAATGGATACTTAAAACCACAAAATTTATATTTAATTGGTCAAGCACAACTTCCACTCAAGCTAGGCTCCACAAATCAGCCGGAGTGACCGACACTATTTTATACCCATCACGTCTGGCACTTCATCACATGCCATCTAGGAAACAGGGGGGGGGGGGGGGGGGGGGGTCACACTACAGGTCAATGTTCCCTGTAATTTTTTTTTAGGCTGCGTGGCCCATTCAAAAGTCCGCGCATGCGCGTTTTTTCCCAATTTAAAAGCCAGCTCACTGGCTGCGTGGGACCCCTGGAGCACTGCACGGCCGCGCAGCTTAAAGGGAACATGGCTACAGGTGGGTGGGAATGCTCAGCTAAAAAGGATGATACACCACTTCAGTCCAAAATCTTCCCTTCCAATTTATAGATTATTTGGCAGACTTTTAGAAGGTGGCAGAATTGCAATATTAGTGATTACAGTAACATGTCAGATATGACATTTCTTTAAGATGTTACAGTAATTAGGTTCCACTTATACCTACAGTAGCAATGTTTTACATGATTACGATGAATCCCAGTAATCATTCATTACATTTTGCAGAGTTCATAATATGACGATTCTGATCTTGAAGTAAATCAGACTCCGACGCCTTCCTGGGACAAATTGCAATGTGACCATGAATACTGTTAAGTAGATCTATAGTAGTATTGATCACAGATAGTCTGTGGGACCCACATCATGATGGTGCATGCATGGAAGCTAAACAAATACTGCAATCCCGTATGTGAAAGCAGAGCAGCAGCAGGGACCTATCAGACTGTGGTTATGTGGAGGCATGCAATAAGCAGTCCATGGCCTGGGTCAAGAACAAAGCCCCAGGAATCGAGCAGAAGGCAAGCCCAAGCTCACAGAGATTGGAGGTCTGTGCAGAGCAAAATTATTGGAGGTACTGGAAGATGGGATAGCTAAGTTTGTTGGTCAGTTTGGTAGTTTCTTTTTCCTCAGAATAGTTGAGGTTTTTTTTTGGGGGGGGGGACGGACTTTTTTTTTTAAACATACCCCTAAAAAGGCAAAGGCTCCACTTGTGTAATTAAGCAACCATGGCTAACAAATGGGTTAAGTGACAGTATGAAGCAAAAAGAAAATGCTTACACAAATGCAAAAATGTGGAAACCCAGCAGACTGAAAGAGCTATAAAAAGCAACCAAAGGAAAAAAAGTAATGAGGTTCAAAAAGGTAATATGGAAAAAAAACTTGCAAGGGATATCAAAGATAACTGCAAAAGTTTTTATAAATATATTAAGGGACAGAGTGGTAAAACTATGTGGGTCCATTAAAGACAGATGCAGGCAAGACTATAATGGATAAGGAAATGGCAGACTTGTTAAATGAGCACTTTGTATCCATTTTCACAGTGGAGGAACTTAGTGGGTTTAATACAAGTAAAAAAATGGTAAGGGAAAAAATAATGGGACTTAAGAAAGACAAATCTCCAGAATTTTATGGTTTCCACCCCAAGGTATTAAAAGAAATAGGTGAGGAAATTGCAAATTTACAAAGCTCTCTAGATTCAGGAATTGTGCCTTTGGATTGGAAAATTGCAAATGTTTAAGGGAGGGAGGGAGAAATCTGGTAACCACAGATCTGTCAGTTTAATATCAATTGTGGCGATGTTATTGGAATCCATCATCAGAGACCAAGCACTAGCACTTGGACAGGTGTCAGCTTATCACAAAAGTTGGTCATGTCTGACTAATCAAGTTGAATTTTTTGAAGAGGTCACTGGCATGGATATGGGAGTGGCTATGGATGTCGTCTATATGGACTTCCAAAAGGCATTTGATAAGGTTCCGCACATGAAATTATTAGCAAAAATGAGAATCTGAGGTAACGCTGGGACTTGGTCGGTAATTGGTTGGAAGGTAGGAGACAAAGTAGGAATAAAGGATTCATTCTCTGATTGGCAGGATGTGACAAGTGGTGTCTTCCAGGGATCTGTAATGGGGACTCAGCTTTTCATCATATTAATGACTTGGATGAAGAGAGTTGTACATCCAAGTTTGCAGATGACACTAAGTTAGGAAGCACAGTAAGCTGTGTGGATGGAAGCAGGATGTTACAAAGGGTCATAGACAGACTAAGTGAGTGGGTAAAACTACGGCAGATTCAATGTGGAGAAGTATGAGGTTATCCATTTTGGATCTAAAAGACAAATCGGAATATTTTCTTAATGGTGAGAGACTAGGAACTGTAGAGGAGCAAAGGAATTTGGGTGTCCATGTATACAAATCACAGCTACAAAAAGTAATCAAAAAGGCTTGAATCTTTCTCAATCTCAAGAGGGTTGGAATTCAAAAGTGAGGTTGTACAGAGCTTTGGTCAGACCCCAACTGCGTTCAGTTTTGGCCACTGAACCTCAGGAAAGATATATTGTCTTGGAAGGAGCACAGTGCAGATTCACCAGAATGATATCAGGTCTTAAAGAGTTAAATTATGAGAATAGGTTGCATAAACTGGGCTTGCATTCCCTTGAGTTTAGAAGGTTGAGGGGTGATCGAATTGAGCTGTTTAAAATGATAAAAAAAGAGTTTTGATAGGGCTGTTTGAACATAACTGAGTAACCAATTTATTTTGCAGGTTATAGTTGCAGATGTGCTTTCTTTAAATAATGTGAACATATTCCTAAACATTGCAGACAAAATGTACAGAATACAAGAAGCCATGGTGATTGGTGTTATTGAAAAGGCTTGCATTTATATAACGCCTTTCACGACCACAACCGATGAAGTACTTTTTTTTTTTGAAGTGTAGGAATATTGAAACAAATTAAATTCTATAAATTTAAAAAAACCACAAGGATTAATAACCTAACCAGTTACTAACACAAATAGACAAGAAGCAGTATGCTCAACACCTTCCTAGGCAGCTCAGCATTAACACAAATGAAGCCATAAATAAACAAACTAGGCTTCCCAATTTTATTGATACATTAAGACAGGTCCATTAAAAAAGATGGAGTTTAGACCTAGTCTTGACTGTATGTGCCTCATAAAAGTCAATGCCTGCAGGGAAAAAAGAGGCAAGTGCAATTTTGCTCCACCGTATGGATGGAAATTGCTTTTGCTATTTCACTGCTGGATCAGTGTAATGTTATGATGCAGCGCTGATGTGTCCAAAGAGTATTATGAGAAAAAACACAAAAGGGGCAGTGAACTGGTCCAGGCGGGTACAAGTGAACAGTTACATCCTTCTTGGGTACGAAGCTGGGCATTGTGCTGCCTGGCACACTTTAAAAAAAAATATAATGCACATTAAAAAAAGCAGAATACTGAGTGTAATGAACATTGGAATATGGCTGTATATATAAACTTCTTAGCCAACATTGCCTCCTGGATGAGCAAGAACTCCCTTCAGATCAAACTAAAGTCTTCCTGTTCAAGTCCCACCAAAAAGTTTGAATCTTGTTCAAACTCTGGCCAGCTTCCTAGTTGCTCACTCAGACTGAGGTCAACAGCACGTAATCTCAGTGTCCTATTTGATCCTGACCCAACTTTCAAACCCCACATCCTGGAGATCACAAAGACTGCCTACTTCCTCAACATTACCCATCTTAGCCCATACCTCACTCCCACTGTTGCTTATGCAAGCTTTTGCCCCCCCCCCCCTTAGATTTGATTGCTCTAATGCTGTCTGTGCTCATTCCGCCTTTCACAAATTGCAACATTTGCAAACTCTCCCATCACCGCCCTTCACTGGTTCCCTATCTCTCAATGCATCAGTTGCCATAAATGCCCTCATCTACAAGTCCCTCCAAACCTTATCCCTTTCCCACCTCCACAACCTCTTTCAGCCCTCTGTCTTAACATGTGCCTCTACTCTTCTGACTCTGGCCTCCTTTGCATCCCTCCCCTCCACCGTTCTCCCCGCCTTGACCAATCCACCTTCAGCTACAGCATTTTCTGTTGTCCCTGCACCATCCTCTGGAAAGCTCTCTAAATCCCTCTACCCAGTTACCAGTCGCCTCCTTCAAAAGCCTCCTCAGAACCTTACTCTCTGACCTTGCCTCCAGTCAGCACCACTAATCTTCCCCCACCGTTGTTCTGTGTCCAGTTACTTTCACCTCTATGAAGTGCTTTGGAATGCTGCATTACTTTAACAGCCCTCTATAGCTGCAAGTTGTCATTGTAAGTTATATACTGTTGAAAACAGCTGTGCTATTTTTGTTTACTGCCATTTATTTGACAATGTTTTCAGTACAGAGGACACTTTAAAAAAGGAGAAACATTTTAAAATTGCATCGAAGGCTTTCTGACACATTCAAATTCTGTATTCAAACAAAAAGGTCATCTGCCGATATTGTTAAGAGCTCTATGGGGTGGTGGTGGGGGGGGGGGGGGGGGTGTGCAGGGGTGAGTTCAAATTTGTCATGCTCTACTTAAATCATTCGTGCTATATCATGGTATTGCAAAGCTGACTGAATTAAACTTACAGCAATTGCCAAATGTTAAATTTCCTCCACTTTCAGAAAGGAATCATTTGCCATTCCACAACATCCTAGACCGTGTAAATATTTAAAAAAAACAATCCATAGAAGCGGGGGTTTTTAGTGGAAGGGGAGGGAATGGGGGTTCCCGTTTTACTGTTTAGAAGACTTCAAAATCTGAACAGCAAAAATGGGCATCAATATATCAGAACTTTGAATCACTTTTATTTTGGACCACAACAAACTGAGAGCAGAACCATGCTACCCTGTCATCAAGGGCTGATTATTAGACACAAGAACGGTCATCTGCTCCTGTGGCAGTAAAATAAGCAGTATGCATTAATCTTTTCAGCCATTTATTTTGCTTTCCAACCAAAAAAAAATCCACAGAACTCAAGAAAGCAAAAATGTTAATCTGATCTTGCATAACAGTCCAATAAAGTCTATGCATTTTTAAAAAGTTCAATTTTTGGCGCAAAAGAAAAAAATAGAACAGCACACATCATTCCAATTGGCTAGGAGCCATAGAAAATCATCACTACTTTTGAGTATTGGGACTGAAAACATACAACAGACTCTGTTTCATTCAGCCTCTGGCAACCCCCTCACTGCTTTGTAATACTTTCATTTGCATAGCACCTTAATCATGTTGTCAAAATGGCTCAAAGTGCTTTACACAATGCTTTCTGAAGTGCAGTGACTTGGGTAGGTAATTGTGACAGTCAAGCTAAACCAGCATCGAAGTCGACACTGTGAAGTTGCTGTGAGGTCACCAGGATCACGCTGAGCAGCAAAATGCAGAAAAGACAACGCCCTATTTTATCAAAGCTTAAAAAGCAGCTGTTATCACTGATACCGGCAGTATACCGATCAGCGCATAAATATTTTTTTTTATCTCCACTTTCAGGGCCACGAGCTATTTTAAGTTTTAAAAACCATTAGAAAGAAGCAAAGCAGGATTTTATTTTAAACTACTAAAATATTTGTTACTGATGTGTATTAAAGGCTACAAACAAAGCATTATCTAAAATTACCTGAGGGTAAAATTAACACCAAGAGCTTCTGATGTGTTATTTCAGTGATCCGATCAATTTACAGATTTTGAACAAGCTGCTACAGTATAGTCTTTTATTAGACAGTGAAGACTTAATTAAAATTGCTTTCTCTCCTCAGAGTACAAGATGATTCTGAACCATATGTCAAGTGACTATGCAAAGTAATTAAATGCCTTATTGTTGGATTGTGTTTGGTAGTGATGTAGGTCACCCAAGATCCAAGACGAGAAAAAAAACCCTAAAAAGAACCCAATTTCTTGTGCAAGGTAATCATATCAACACACTTGTTCGTACAGAGTTCCACGAGCACCAAAAAAAACCATTACTGTTGAGTCCGGATAGATACGTAATTAAATTTGCTAAGAAACGCCGGGCTTGGATAGAAGTATGCATTTATCAAGACTTACTGTACTACACAATATGGACAAAGTGGGTTTTATCTTTCCTGATTTAGAAGCAACAATTATGGCCATGTTCCCTCGGGAAATCACTGGGCTCCAATTTAGAATTTTTAATATGGTCGGGGATTAAAGCCACATTGCTAGATGATGATCCACTTTCCTGAAGTGTGTGTTTTTTTTTTAAATCTTCAGTCCAGCTGTTCTTCTGCTTCGATCAGCACTTAAGTTTGGTTTGTATTAAAAAAATGTTTCTACCCACAACTGTGCACATTACTGTGAAGAGGGACCTTGATCAAAGCAAAGTGCTGCAACCCCGGTCTGAAGTGGCTTCAGCAATTTAAGACAAGTTCTGTGCATCAAGAAGCATCCAGCTGCACAGCAGCCATCAACTATCAGTGCATTTACAGGCATTAGGATAATGGGCTTCCACACACAGGTATTTCAATTCAGAACTTAAAAAAATACATGTAAAATGTTATCACTGTTCACTGCATCAGGTCAATGCGGAGCAAAATATCTAATGTAGCTTCCACAGTGCATGTAAACATTTCAATGTGCCGCAGATGTAGCATGAGAGTAAACACAATCTTCCTCCCCTCTCCAAGTCAGCCAACTAGCTACTTTCATTTCAGAGTTTAGGGTAGGCACAATTTCCTGCACGTATGAACATGCTATGACATGCACAAATGCGATAAAATGAAGTGTCTGAATTTTCTTTGAAGCAGCTCGGTGACATGGCACGTTAGTAAACTGGCAAGGTGCACCACAGGACAAGGGTTTGTCTCTGATTTCCCACAGGTCAAGTTTCTAATCTCTCTGGCCATCAGGGAAAAATATTAGACAGAGGCTGCGTGCTTCTGCACAAGGAGGAAAAGTAAAGGAAGATAGCTGTTACTTCCTGACTGATGGGTTCCTGCGTGACATAAAAAGAGACGCAAGAAAAGGCGGCCAAAGGGTAGCATCAAAAATACTGCAAATAAAAAGTAGCCTGAATTTACCAAGTCATTTCTAAAATTTTATATTTCATACCAGTTGTTTCATATTTAGCTGCAGTACATGCCAACCTATTACTGCAAATTCTTTAATTTTTCTTTAAAGATCGTATGAATTCTGCACAGAAAATTTCAACCGCTGGTGTTGGAAAAACAATCGAAGATGTTGCGGTGATTACTCCAGTACAAAAAAACTTGCTCAGTTTCCTGGGACAACTTGTACTTTTTCCAAAAACAGTGTACCTTATATCAAAAAGGGAATCTTAAAAAATTTTACAGCAAAATTACACTAGAAAGAGACTGGGGTAAGGGGAGAAAGAGAAAGATAGAGAGAGAAAAAGGAGAGAGAGAGACAAGGACAAAGATAAGGAGAGAGAGAGACAAGGACAAAGATAGGGAGAGAGAGCGCGAGAGAGAGAACAAAAAGATGAGAGAGCGAGAGACAGGAATTGTCACTTGTAAAATTTAGGCTCAAAACTCAAATGAAAGCTCGGATATTTAATTTTGACTAAATTGAAATGTTGTATATTGTTGTAACAAACAGAATATTATTTTTCCTAAGAATACATGACAACTTTTAATGAGCAATTGCTGTAGTGAAGGGAATTCCACCACAGGATCATTCCCTCCTTTGTCATTTATAAAATGTAATTCTCTCTGCAAAGTTACAGAACTGTGACTACAGCAAGAACCTCATTCCAACCTGCAAACTAAGTATATTGCTGTGAACCATACAAAAGCACTATTAAGCTAATTATGGACCCTGCTTCATTAAGGTTATTAAATGGCCTTTTTTTGCCAGTTTGCTCGCCTCCTAACTTGAAGGTATCGAGCCCTCAGTTTTTGTGTGGCTCTACAAATGCTGGAACCCCTTCAATGCCCTGCCAAATGGACGATTCATATACAAGCCTGAACAGCAAGGCATCACAGCCAAGCCAAGCCTACCCTATCTTCATCCAATGCCTACAGATGTTCATTTTTCAGGAGTCCTGTTCCTTTGTTCTTAGCAGGTAGCAGATCCCACGTCGTCTGTGCTGAGTTAGACGATCTCGGTTTGAAGGTAGCATTGAGGGTGCAACAAATAACCGCAACAAATAACAATATTATTAGCTAACACTCCCATCCTTTATCATTATCCAGTGACCTCTGCTGGAAGGATTTCTGAACAGGCTGAAACTCCCAACACTTTCTTTCACTTGGCCTACTCCTACATATTCAATTTATGCTGCAGGCGTAACAATCCAGCCTGCAACAGAACACATTTTAAAACAACAAGCCTGTAAACATCCATCTTCGAAAGCAGGCATGAAACTTGTCCACTAATCTTACATCAGCTGCGGGGTATCATCTCCAGCACATCCAGCCAACAGATTGGGGATCTGTCTTGCTGAGATCGCCTGTTTAAGTTTTCCTACTGACTTCCTACACAAATCTCAAGAGATCAGCATAAGGGACCTCTGCTCTGTGACTGCACATTGAATAACTACAGATAACATTTCTAATATTTACCCGCAGAGTACAAGCATGCCTCCCATAACATTTCATTGTTTGATTTTGCAATCATCTCTCACAGATCCCCTGTTTGACATGCAGCCATTAAATGAGCCAAAAAAAAGTGCTAAGATGTATAACTGAACCTCAGTGTGAGCATCACTGTCTTTACAAAAAAAACTAATGTGCTGCCCAAGATTCAGAATTAAACACCAGGCATCTGGTTTATTTTTTAAAATACACTTAATAAAAATCAATTTCTGAAACAAATATTTAAACTACCATGGATACAAAAGGAACACAGCTTCCTTACAGAGAAGAATTTGTCCCCTTTAAAAATCTGCTCATTAATCCTGTTTCTCCAATAATCTGGTGAAACACATACACAACGCTGCTCTAGCTGCAGACATCTTCCAACAACAGATTACCTCTCGATGGGGACTTAATGAAATAACATACAAGATACTGGTGCTATCACTACAGGGCCTAAATCACCTCATGTCTGGTTATCCTCACAATATATTTAATATAGAATTCCTATCTTTCTTCCTGTAAACAAAAACAGGTAGGGGGTGACACTTGCCCCTCTCTTCATACATCTCATATGTTCGGTTTCATTGACCTTTCAATCACTGAATGTCCTCCACAGCTTTAAAATATGCTCAGTTCTCAATTCTAGATCATTCACTAAAGTGAGTTTCTGTAAATTTCAGGTGCTGAATAAAAAGGTACAAATACCATTTCTTGGTTACCATTCTGTGAAGTGAATAGCTAAAAGTGCTCAGTTCCAGGAGCTAAAAATGTGTTCAATTTCACAGCACTGACCTCTGTCTTTTTAGTGAGCCTTCAAAATATATTATCTTAGAAAATACTTGTGTAAAGTGCTGCCGTCATCACAATTCAGTGCCACAACCCTGTATATAACAAGGTGACTATCTTTAAACTGGCAATGATTTTTCCTCACTTTATAACCAGTCACAAGTATTCGAGGGGGTGTAGTACTTACAAAACACATTAGTCATGGAAATGTTTGTACCTTTAGTAAGCACAGCAAGGTTTCAGAAATTACAGATATCTAACCAGGTATTGCAGTGGAATCTTCAACCTACATTTAGTAATGAGGCCCCTGTGGTGTGTGATGTATGCTTAGCCTTTTGTAATTATAGAGGCTACATTACACTGGCACTGCTGCTGCATTAATCAGGGCATCAGCAATTCAGTTACTTGTTTTTGCTGCCACTTCCTAGCCTAATATATGACATGTACTAGAGGATGCGCGGGTGTGAAGCCACATTTACAATAGGAAATAGGAGTAGTTTGCCTCCATGATTTCGGAACAAGATACAGTACAATATTATTTCTAACCAGAAATAAATCAAGATAGGACACTTTAAATCCCCATTGTATGTGCAGTAGTGGCTGTGCCATGGTCTCCAAGATTTCAAGTTAGTAAGAGTCTGCAAGCCGAGTGTGCCTGCAGGCTCATTGGTTTTGAAAATAGTAATGAATAGATCAAGGATGTGCTGTAGCCCATTTGGATTTGAAGGCAAATTGGTTTATAACTGGTCAGCCTTATATAAGCTTTGTACTTTTCCACAAGTAAATAACGTGCTCCCGATAAACTAGGCTTTAGGCTAAAGGGTCAAACAAAAAAGTCACATCGATAGCAAACACAGAATAGTGTGTGGAACTTAAAAGCTGCAAGTTGCAGGTAGAGCTGAATGAAATCAATGGAAATTAAAATCAGGCAGTTTCTGCCGATCGGCAACGATGGTTTTACGCCTGGGCGGCAAGTTGAAAATCTACCCTGGAGTTTCTGGTGTGCCTTGGACAGACGCACATTTGGTGCTTTCTTTGTAAGATTTGAAGAGCAACACAAGCACAGACTCCCACGTTTCTGAGCACACTCATTGCAGTGTCAAGATCCACTGTTCTTCAATAAGGCAGAGTATTGTTTCCAGGAAGCAGTAATCCTGTGCTTCTGTAGTGAGAATTCATTGCTGCTTCTGATTCAGATTAAGATAGCAGTAGAAACCTACTGATCGTTATCTTTGCACACAGCATTTTAATTCTGAAATGATTTACGGCATTGATGTGGTTTCCATCAATGCAGTTTTATGGGTTTCCCATTTTGCACTGGGACATCAATAACAGCTTTCAGGTCCCAATAGAATACTATAGGTCATTTAGCCAGTAGATTATAATGGTCTTTCGCTCTCTCAATTCAATTCACCCGGTTAAGAATAAGATGGGAATTAGTGCTGATGTCAGAATTACCGGATAGCACTTTCACCATCGCTTTCCAACTATATTCACGGTTCGGATTTTACATTCTACGAGGTGACACAGTGCTCCAACTTGCTGTGCCGTAGGAAGCGGAGACCCATGCATGCTCCCAGCCGTCACGGACCCCCACATACAGAATTGTGAAGTAGTACACAGCAGCAGACTGGTGCTTCCCCAAGCGAAGGCGGCAAGGGTGGGGAGTGATAAGGAAATCAATAAAGTCAGCAGTGATTTATGGTGAGGATGGAAGGTTCCATAACGTCTTTTTTATTTTTGATGCTGACTGGCTTGCTGTGCATTTCCAGCATCTGCTGTTCTTATTAGCTTGGGTGCAGTTAACCTGCGTATTGCTTTCGTTTTGCCACATGCTATAACCCATTAGGTCCGAATATATGCAAGCTGTTACAAGTGATAAGAATATTGGTTATAGACAAGAACATCCTTACAAAGACACACGGACGGACAGGAACACTAGCAGTTTCAAGAATATCCAAGTGCACGCCATGACGTTTCATGAAGTCATATTAATATTCCCATTAATTTGCATACATCGCAGATCACTGATACCAACATCTCTTCGCGTTCTGATTTACAATGCATCTACCAAAGAGGCAACATTGTTAAGGACAGCCTTTTTCAAGCCTCCATGCCCACAAAATTCAAACAGGACAAACCAGCGAGTAAGAAAAATAAGTACAAATAGAACCGAGCTGTCTGGTTGGATTGTCAGGACTTGCAGATCGCAAATGGTTAAAGGGCCATTGCTCGGACACCTCAGTCTTACAGGTATCGTTTGGTAACGTTAGTACTTTGTTTTATTCGATTTCTATTACAGGGAAGATTTCTTCTGGCTGCTGTGTTTACAAAGAGCATATATACAATGTTGCTGCCTAGCGTCGAGAGGAATCCTCCCCACCACTTAAACAAAGAAGATTCAAAACCAGCGCACTGGCTTGAAGTTGAAGTGCTGAGGCCAAATGCAAGGGTGCTGAATCAATAGGGTCATAAACCCAAAGATGATTCAACATCAGCTGTGTCTTAATTCAGCTCCCTTACAGTCTCAGGCTCAACCACCTACTATGCCACCAGTGCTCTTCAAGCATTTTAATAATCAACCGAAACAGCTGGAACAAAAACATTTTTCGTTAATCATATTTTATTTTTTAAAAAAGGTCCTGATGGTGAGATCCTGTTTAGTGACTTGCCAGATTTACTGAAAGAAATCGCAGGCAAAACTAGCCATAGTTGTGCAATAGCCACCAAAGTAACTTGCTGAGCAGCAAGTGCTGGTTTGTCATACCCAACAGTTACATTGCAAACAAGCAGGCAATGGAGTGCAGCAGTCCAATATGCCTGTCCACAAACCTTCCTATCCCTCCCCAGCCAAAATTCTACCCCTGTACATAGGCCTGCTCTCTGAGCTAGTGAAGAATTACTGGGAGACAGGGTTATCCCAGCCAACCCGGCAATGTGAAACCAGTGTATACCCTGCAGTGTAAATAGACACATCTCACAGCATAGGGGAGTCTCGATATGCCGACTTTACGAGAACAGGAGCGACCAGACACATTTCCAGTCTCAGGGACGGCTCTCGGGCAGTACTAGTCAAGAGGAGCCAAAATGGGAATGAACATTTCAATATATTGTAGGCTTAATATTCTTGCATGTGTAAAACTGAAGACATCACTTTACTTTTCCACAATAAATTCATACTCTTGTGCATACAGGAAATTATACACTTGCTAAATAAACACAGGAAAGGTGCAGTGATATATAATCAGTGGTACAAAACCATCACATTACTCATTGTATCTGCCCCAGAAACTTCTCCACTTTGACATTCACCATCAAGGCTCACACATGAATATGGCCACTTGGGCAAGGCCCATAAAACAGTATCCCAGCAAAGAACCAACATCCTGAAAAGCAGCAGTGAAAATGAGCGAGAATGAAATAAACAGATGGTAGGAAGAGCTCGACTGCTAATGATGTTTCAATGGCTTAATTAACCCTTATGTATTAGTGCAAGTACATTTTTCCTGTGAGCAAACCCCTAGTTAAGTAATGTGACTCAAGTTCTCAGTGAGTTATGAATGCCTTTATCTGTGATATCAACTCTTCACAGTTTTTCATTAAGTATTCAGTTTAAACTGGAATTTTATTTAAAACAAAAATATAAGAGAATGTCTACAAGCACCCAGGTTGATTTAATGCCCTTCAATATGGACTCGCAGCTCTCTTCAGAAGTGGATGGCCAGCATCTTGAAAATACACTTTAGCATAGATGGAATGGAATTCATGACTTTGCAGCCCAAAGCAGAACATGTTACAAAATTAAATATCTGAGCTACGATGAGGTTGTCACACCATAAAATTAATGCTGTACTTATTTTAAAAAAAAGTTCTCAATGTTAGGCTAGATAAGTCTTTCACTACTCAATAAAATAAATAAGGCAACTCTTTAAAATGGCCCAATTTCAGGGAAATCTTAATTGGAAAACTGTACGCTATTCATTTTATTCTTGGAATTAAACAGGGACACTGTAATCTTGTCTCATTTCAAGTTTGGACATTGAAGTGGTGCCACAGCTCTCAACGGCACTGTTGTCAATTGGGACAGAATTGTATCAAGGCCAGCAGGATTTTGCATGTTCTATGATTGCATCCATCTGGCTTTCTGCTTCAAACAATTGCTGAACTTCAAAAGCAAATGGGACTAAATCAGACAGAACTTTAAGCATTGCGTAGGTTTATGGACTTTGTATATAGTGATTTACAAAGTGGCAATTTTAAGACACGGTTTTAGCCTTGCATTACAGCACATTTTCCATTTTTTTAAAAACGTGTCAAGTTAAGAAAATTAAAAATCTTGGCATGCTTCAGTTATATAAATTTTAAGACCTGCATCTGGTGTCTTATCACCATCTTTAACTCAATATTTAGAATACATAGGAGGAAGAGGTTTCTTGAACTTAGTGAGTCAATTTAAGTTCAATTTAAATAATAAAAATGTGCCAGCAAACCTGCATATATAGAAGCACAAAACAAGACTGGCATGCAAGCCTCAAGAACTTCTGCACTTGGGTCATTCAAAGAGATTCAGGAAAACCGAGCATTTAGCGCACAGTGATGAGAAATGAATTTGGAGGATGCAAATAGAGGTCACTCAAGTCGATTGCCAGATATCCTCGCTACATATACTACTGAACAGCAAGTTCATTTTTCCATTGTGGGGTGAGGGGAAGGAAGGGAAAGAGAAGAACTTTCCAAGTCCTGAAAGCAGGGGTGTCGATGCTCCTTCCAAGTGTCCCCATCCTGTATGCACTCTCTCACCCTCCCCTCTTCACAAGAGACATTCTTCCTCCCAGCTCTCCACCCAAAGAATCACTCTGCTTTCTGGTGCAGTCCTCACTGCCAGTACTGCTTCAGTACAACATGATGTGGATACTTTGCTGCAAGTGGATCCTCTTCTACAGGTGGGAATTCCTGATCTGGCAAAAAACTATTGTAAGACCATGAATTCCCACTCACACTGTGTAAGCTCACAATGGGGTGGAAGATATACATTTATGACCCATGCATATACTGTGATCCCCTGCACAGTTGCTGCACAGAAATTCTGAAACTTTTGTCACATATTCTCAAAGCTTACTTTGGCCAAAGTTTCAGGGAGGGGCCCCCACTCAAAGGCCTTCAGGAGAACGTTCAAATAGAAATAAAAATGTGCACGATAGCTAGAAGGTCATGCACAGTGCAACAGTTTTATTAGAGTTTAAAGAAAGGTCCCAGTGATAAGCATTACTGTGTCTCTGCAATGTGCCACTGTGCACTTATTTAAATTTTAACAGTGTTGAAAGGCATGAGTGGGTGGAGACAACTTCTTCACATGGACAAAACATGTGAGTTTTAGCCAACGGCTGAATCGGCCCTTCCTTTACAGAATGGTTCATAAGAAACAAGCACTCATTATTTAATTAGGCTGCATGGTGCAGCAACAGGAAAATGGGCTTTATTTTTAAACATATAGGGGTAGAAATTAGGTCGCGCCCCATTTGGGGCGCAAATATCGTCTGGACGCAAATATTAGCGCCTGGCGCTAATTATCGGCACTGACAGGAAACTTCACTTTTACCGCCCCGGGAGGTGAGTGGAGCGCTAAAGCAGGCGCTGCACACCTGTCTTAAGGCGCAAAGGCCAAGGAGTGAGGCGCTAACTCAGAGCGCTGGCGAAGCTCATGTAATGTCAGTCAGCAATGAAACACACACACAATGGCACGGGCCAGTTCTTAAAGGGGATGGTTAATCTTGCTTTCCATCCACATCCTGTTCATTGCAGCCTTGAATCTCGGCCTGGAGACTTGCACATCAAATGTGCTGGAAAGAACAATGGAGAGTACCAGGCAAAGAGCTCAGAGTGCAGCTCCCACAGTCTCTGCTAAATCGATACAAGGAATGGCAAATCAAAATGAACCTGCAAAGTGCTGCTCAGTACCCAAAACTCCTTCCCACAACGTTGAATCTCTCCAGAAGTCTATCCCTCTCTCTCTCAGAATGCGTAGTTCAAAAATGCCACCAACAATAAAAGACAGGAAGAGGCCCCCTTTAAATAGCGCCCCCCCCCCAGCCCCACAGCGATTGATAGCGTTCCAGTCTTCTGGTCGTTGGATGCGCCAGGCGGTAAGGCAGGGGGCGCCACTCAATTTCCGCTCCGGGGCGCCACAAGGGCGTTGCACCATGGAATGACGTCACAATCTGCGCGCGCAGGTGGTCGCAGCGGTAAGTTTTAGCGCCGCCGCACAATCTCAAGTTAAGTTCTCGAGCGGCGCAAACATCGCTGCGCACGGGCGTTAGCGGCTTTGCGCCCCATTAGCGCCCTCTTAAGGCGCTAACGGGAGGCACAACCAAGTGAATTTTTACCCCATAATATCTTCCACCCGCCCCCCCCTCACACACCAAACTATGTTTTTGTATTCAAATTCTAAGCTCGTATAATTTATCGAGGGCAAGGATGCAATCCTCAAACAGTGACAGGTCACCATGTGCAAATGAAGGAAAATTAAGTTTACAGTCCCATTCACTGTGTAACGCTACAGCTGCTTGTTTAAATCACAAGACTGTCACAAAAGATACGTAATGCTCAGTACTTCTGGACAGAGGCAACTGCCGAACAAGGTGTGCTATTAACAAGGGCACTGAACTTTAGACTGACATAAAAAAGAATATTTAAACTAAATAGCTTGTTGTGTTGAAAATTGCAGGACAAAGTGCTGCTCTTGGCAAAAAATAAGTTACAGTAAGTCATAGCTACACATCTAATTCTTCACGCTTTACTGGAAGCCAATCCAGTTAGACTATTTCACATCATGCCACAGTTTACTCTCGATAATGGCAAACTCCTGCAACAGACTGATCTTCAGAAGCTCTTACACAACCACTCAATCTGTTTTACCAGGAAATCTCTGACAAGTCTCTCAGCTTGCTGTTAAATAGACTTCACTTAGGTCTGCTATTTCTAAAATTAGTCACAGTACAAGACATGTATACAGGGTAGTGGCATTCCTCTAATTTTTATGCAAGCTATACATAACTGCAATATTCAAATATAATCGACAAGATACTAGATTACAGGAAATTTCAGTTTAAAATTAACTTCACAACAACTGAAGGTCCAGTCATAAAATAAAATTTATCGTCAAGTCTTCAACCATAAATCCAGTCACACCCCTTGCGTTGTGTCCTCAAGCAGTGTGGGAAAACAGCAGCAAACTTAAAACAACTAAAATAATCACTTTTCGAAGGAAAAGTTTTGCTTAAATAAAAGTACACACATTACAGTCAATGAATAATAAGTGTAAAATTTGAAATGCAGGACATTAGTGGTGAAGCCTGCACACCAATTCCCCTCCCTGTGAAACTTTCTCCCATCACCTGTAGGTAAGTTAATCATCACTTATTGAACCAGGGTAGCTAGAATATGCAACCGGCAAGGTGAAACTTAGTTGCTATTGGTACCGCAGTACAATATTTCCCTAATCCTCCCAGCAGCCTGTAACCATCATAACTGAGCGCTATCGGTCCTCATTACATTTGTCTCTTGCTGCGCACAGGCTATCATAGAAATGTTTTTATGACCTGTGACAAAATAGGGATGGCATAACGCATTGGTGTGATTTATCGATTTTACAAGATGACGGGCAGAAATCACAATGCAACCAATTTCATGGTCATACATCGTGTTTGGCATTATGTGGTGCAATTTCTTTTTTGTACAACACCAAATTCGCACTATAAAAACAGCCGACATCCAAGTAATCGGCACTTTGGCATCAGTATTTGAGACTACCTTGAAGAGGTGACTTCACATGACTGGTTGCATATCAACTGCAGCTAACTTTTCACACTTAAAACATGCAATTTTAAAAGAATGCAGGCAGGCAGCAACAATTTCGGAAGGAGCTAAATATCCCAACAGCTCTGTTCCAACATTAGAATTTTTACAGGCAAAAGCCAGCCAGCAGTGGTCTGTGCATTTGTAGAACTATTTCTCTGCAGCCACCCCCACCCCACTGCCCCCAAATTCTACCGTGGTGCAAGCAGCAATAAATATTTGCAGATATTTGATGGAATTTATAACTGAGGCACAATACACCAGAGGTACAGGAACTATTTATTACTTACACGGAGGATAAACAAGAAACTGCTGAGACACAAAAATATACAGACACAGGGCTGAATTTTAATCTGCAGAAGCACATGGGTTTGGGTGCAGCTGGGAGATTAAAACCAGCGAAATTGACAGCGTGTCAGGAAGCCGCCCCCAACCTGGCGACCACCACATTTCACTTAAGCACATTAGGCTGCGTGCGGGCAACCTCCTCAGGGGAGGCGGGTTGTCAATTACCATAAGTTAATCGCTTAAATAAAGCGATATTTCAACACACTTTTGACTTTAAAGTCAGGTCCACGGGTTTCCCGGGCTTCCTGAGACTCGCCAGTGAAAGCAAGGCAAGCGCACAGCGGCAATTGAGGGGGCTAAATCAATCTCAGGGAAATATAGCAATAAGTATTCAGTATTCACAGCTGCTTTCTTACCTGCTAATGGGGAAGGATTTGTTCACAGTATTTTTGCCGAAAGGTTACTTTCTGCACAATGGAGGTTACTTTTTACACTTTGGGGCATTTGCTCTATCACATCAGGATGGGTGCCGCTTATGCTGCCTTAGATTGGACCTCAGATGAGGACCAAGATGACCAGCACCCGCAGCCTGCTGGTCACAGACCTGTAGCTGCACAGCAGAGAGGGCAGCAGCTCACAGGAGGCACTACCCATGGAACAAATCAAAAAGGCTAATGGAATGCTGGCCTTTATACCTAGAGGACTAGAATACAAGGGGGTAGAAGTTATGCTACAGCTATACAAAGAACATAACATAAGAATTAGGAGGAGTAGGCCATACGGCCCTTTGAGCCTGCTCCGTCATTCAATAAGATATTGGCTGATCTTCGACCTCAACTCCACTTTCCCGCCCGATCCCCATATCCCTTGATTCCCCTAGAGTCCAAAAGAATATCTACCTCAGCCTTGAATAGCATCCACAGCCCTTTGGGGTAGAGAATTCCAAAGATTCACAACAGTCTGAGTGAAGAAATTCCTCCTCATCTCAGTCTTAAATGGCTGACCCCTTATCCTGAGACTATGTCCCCTAGTTCTAGACTCTCCAGCCAGGGGAAACATACGATAATTACTTTTGAAATGCAGTCTCTTATGTAGATGAAAGTAACAGCTATTTTGCAGACAGCAAGATCCCACAAACAGCAATGAGAGGAGTTGTCAATCAATCTATCTTTTGGTGGCATTGGTTGAAGCAGGAATGTTGGCCAGAAAACCAGGAGTACTCCCTGTTCTTCTTTGACTTCATGCCATGGTTTCTTTAATGGCCACCTGAACAGAAAGACCAGGGCATCAGATTAGCATCTCATCTGAAGAGCGGCGCCGCCAACACTGCAGAACTCCCTTGGTACTGAAGTGTCAGGATAGATTATGTGCTCAAATCCTGGAGTGAGGGAGTGAACCCACAATCTAACTGAGAAGAGGCTTTAAGTAATAAGAAGCCATTTTCCTCTAAGTGAACTACAAGCTACTTATCCAATTTCTGAGATTCTTGATACCACTGAAGTAATCTTTCTTGCTGTTTATGGCATCATCAGAGTCCCTCATTTGTATTGCTGTCTTGTAATTTTTCTTGTGCTTTTTCCAACGTCATATAAGCATTGAACTCAATATTTAGCTGACAGTTTCCCCATGCACTACGTCCACCTCAATCTAACACAGCCAATTTTACAGGAAGACTGTCAAGTATTACAAAACACACAATCCTCCACATTATAAAATGAAAAGACCTTCAGGCTGGGGTAAACTGCAGGAACAATTAAAGATCGCTGGGAGCAACTGAAATCAAAGGGTTTGAATGTCTTAAATCACAAGAGCAGAGCTTAAGTAATCTATAAATGAGCAGGAAGCCAGGAGAGAATTACTGCCTTAAAGTCACCGTCTGTTATATTATTCTTTTATAATATCTACAGTAGGAAGTTTATATTGTTTAAAATGAAAACATAATTTTTGGCTTTTCCCTCTGATGTGGTGTAGGCACAGAGGGCATAATATAATTTCCAAAGTAATTTTTGGAAAGCAGAATATATAATTTTATCGTTTCCACCATGTTAAGAAAAACGAGAAACATTTCACTGCAGTGCAACCACAAGGATGTTTAAAAAATATTCTACCTAAACCTCTAAATGCAAAGCATGATTTGAAAAGGAATTGTATGTTATAGAAACCGTCTTTAAGATAAATAAATCTGCTTTGCAAATGCCAGAGAGCGGCATGTTTGCTCCAGAAAACTCTTTTTATTTTTTAAAAAGAAAAAATGTGACAGGATACAAGAAAAACCTAATTTTTAGACCACTTAAAGGATGATTAAAACAGAAGCAGGACGTAGGCAGGCTAGCACAAGCCACATTTTCCTGCCTCCTGTTGGTGAAATTACCCAGTTGTACAAAAGAGGCAGTTTCACCAGAGGCTCGTGCTGAATGGGACTTGGAATATTAATGCCATTAATAAAATGGAGCTTTTTTCTTCCTGCTCGATACTTTTCTCCCATCCTCTCCTGAAGATATCGATTACTCAAGGCAACCAGCCGAACCTCATTCAAGTGACCACTATTCATATGAGCCTTGACAGAGAGAGTGTTGGTAAGCTGTTCAACCACACTGGGCATGACAGCTGAGCCTGATCTGGTCCTCACCAGACGTGTACATGTACCCAAGAGTCGCTGGAATTTGGGCCAATTTTCCCCTCCCTAACCATGAGCTAAGGCTAACAGTGGCACACCTACCCATCATGCCACCTGAGACCAGCTAACTTAGCACAGGCCAGAGATTGAATTTCTTCAATAAATGCAGTGCTGGAATGCAAAAAAGAGAGCATTTCCAGACTCAAACAATATGCCACCTGACTGAAAACAGGCTGCAGTACAAGCCAACAAAATCAATGCTGCTCTTAAGGCATCACAAAATGAGATAGCAATACCAAAGTCACACACCCAGTACAAGCATTACAGCCCTGAATTGAGTTCTTTGATAGGAAAGTGCACCTCTAAGCAGAGAAACATGAACAGCAGCAAGACATTGTTATCACACCAACAAAAACAGTTTCTTGAACAAAAGCTACAAGGAGCAAATTATAAAAAGGATGAATAATTCTTGAATTGTCATTGATGTATTAATATTAAATAATGGGGGCCAACCATTTCAGTTACAGCTTACCATTAACTATTCAGTTGTTTTTGCAAGCTTAAAAAAAAAAATAGCTTTTTCAGCACAATTTGAATTTAAATTATCCAGGAATTCATTGTGTGACTTTGAATTAACGGGAGTAGACTGTACCTGGTTCAGTTGACAAAGATCAAGATTACATCAAAGCACTATGATCCACAGAGCTGCTGCAAAAGTCAGCATTGGTAACGCTACAGCTGTGGGCACCATGAAACACAGAATTTAAGTTTGTGGATCTGTCCACGGGCTGGGGGATACGTTGACTGGACTGTCTTGGTTTTATCAAACGCAAGGGCACAACAAGCCACGAGAAAACCCTCAGAAAATGGAAGAATTTTTGGATTGAATTGAACCCAGCCACATGTAATGCTGGTTTTTTTTTTTCCATTCTTGTACCTCCCTATGAGTTGAAGCTATAGTCATTGGTGCAACTATTTTAAATGAGCTGATTTTCAATTGGGATGAGACTAGCCTAAAAATTGTACAGTTTCTTGACATCCCAGGAAGTGGCCAGGCCGGTTGCGCATGTGGGGCCAGACAACAAAAGTAATCATTGGTCCGTTGGCACATCCATGCCTGGCAATCTGCTACCTCACTGTAACTCCTCTATGCAGGAAAGATGAATGCTTGCCACCAAAGATTGTTGATAACTGCAGCACTGCACACAGAATCACCGGAGCAATAAGATTACAATAAACATTTTAATCATTCCATACGGCAATAAGCAGTGCAAACAAGATGAAAATTCTGAGCAGCCAGCCCAAATCATTTTTGAAAAGGAAGAACTTACATTGCATACCACATCCCATGCAAAGAATTACTTCTGAAATGCTGTCACTATGGCTTTGTAGATGAATAGGACAGCTACTTTGCACACTTCAAGCTCCAACAAACAGCAAATGAGATGAATGACTATTTTTTGGTAGTGTTGATTGAGGGAAGAATGGTGGTCTGGACACCAAGAAAACTCCCTGCTCTTCTTTCAATTGTGTTGACAAGTGACCATAATATGATTGAATTTTACATTAAGTTTGAGAGTGATGTAGTCCAATCTGATACTAAGGTCTTCAATCTAAACAGAGGAAACTACAAGGGTACGAGGGACAAGTTGGCCATGGTAGATTGGGAGACTACACTAAAAGGTATGAAGGTGGACATACAATGGCTAACATTCAAGGAAATAATGCATAATTTGCAACAAACATATATTCCTCTAGGGCATAAAAACCCAAAAGGAAAAGTGATCCAACCATGGCTAACAAAATAAATTAAAGCTAGTATTAAGTCAAAGGAGGAAGCTTATAAAGTTGCCAGAAAAAGCGGTCAGCCGGAGGATTGGGATCTTTTTAGAAATCAGCAAAGGGGGACCAAGAAATTGATAAAGGGAAAATGGAATATGAGCACAAACTAGCGAAAAATATAAAAACGGATTGTAAAAGCTTCTATAGGTATGTGAAAAGGAAAAGACTGGCGAAGGTAAATGTAGGTCCTTTACAGTTAGAGACGGGAGAATTTATAATGGGGAAATGAGGAAATGGCAGAGAAATTAAATAAATACTTTGTTTCTGTCTTCACGGAGGAAGACACAAAAAACCTCCCAGAAATACGAGAAAACCAAGGGTGTGACGAGAATGAGGACCTTAAAGAAATTATTATTAGTAAAAAAACAGTACTAGCAAAATTAATGGCACTAAAAGTCGACAAATCCCAAGGACCGGATGACCTACATCCTAGGGTTTTGAAAGAGGTGGCCATTGGAATAGTGGACACATTGGTTGTTATCTTCCAAAATTCTATAGATTCTGGAACGGTTCCTGCAGATTGGAGGGTAGCAAATGTAACCCCGCTATTTAAGAAAGGAGGGAGAGAGAAAACGGGGAACTACAGACCTCTTAGCCTCATATCAGTAGACCTTCGATAAGGTCCCACACAAAAGAGGTTGGTGAACAAAATTAGGGCACATGGAATTGGGGGTAATATACTAGCATGGATTGAGAATTGGTTAACAGACAGAAAACAAAGAGTAGGGATAAACGGGTCTTTTTCAGGATGGCAGGCTGTGACTAGTGGGGTACCGCAAGGATCGGTGCTTGGGCCCCAGCTATTCACAATCTATATCAATGATTTGGATGAGGGGACTAAATGTAACATTTCCAAATTTGCTGATGATACAAAGCTAGGTGGCAGTGTCAGTTGCGAAGAGGCTTCAAGGGGATCTCGACAGGCTCAGTGAGTGGGCGAGAACATGGCAGATGGAATATAATGTGGATAAATGTGAAGTTATCCACTTTGGTAGAAAAAACAGAAAGGCAGAGTATTTCCTAAATGGTGAAAGATTGGGGAATGCAGATGCTCAAAGGGACCTGGGTGTCCTTGTACATGAGTCACTGAAAGTGAATGTGCAGCAAGCCATTAGGAAGGCAAATGGTATGCTGGCCTTCATTACAAGAGGATTTGAGTACAGGAGTAAAGAAGTCTTACTCCAATTATATAGGGCCTTGGTGAGACCACACCTGGAGTACTGTGTACAATTTTGGTCTCCTTACCTAAGGAAGGATATACTTGCCATAGAGGGAGTGCAACAAAGGTTCACGAGATTGATTCCTCGGATGGCGCAACTGTCGTATGAGAAGAGATTGAGTAAACTAGGCCTGTATTCTCTTGAATTCAGAAGAATGAGAGGGGATCTCATTGAAGCATACAAAATTATTACAGGGCTTGATAGGGTGGATGCTGGGAGAATGTTTCCCTTGGCTGGGGAGTCTAGAACCAGGGGCCACAGCCTCAGGATAAAGGGTAGGCCATTCAGGACTGAGATGAGAAGAAATATCTTCAGAGGGTGGTGAATCTTTGGAATTCTCTACCACAGAGGGCTGTGGAGGCTCAGTCATTGGGTATATTCAAAACAGAAGTCGATAGATTTCTGACCAGTAAGGGCATCAAGGGATATGGCGATAGGGCCGGTGAATGGACTTGAGGCAGAAGATCAGCCATGATCTAATTGAATGGCCTACTCCTATTTCTTATGTTCTTATGTGTCATGGAATCTTTAATGCCACCTGAATTGGCCTCAGCGTGACATCCCAAAGGACAGCATCACCAACAATGACACCTTCTCTGCCCACAGAACGGAGACAATGCTGAATCTACTACATGAAAAAGATTGTCAATGTTTTCATCCTAGCTTGTTATTACCAGAGACATGGAGCCCCGGAATCTCAAAACCAACAAGTGATTCAAAGCTACGTTGAAGGAAGAATTCATACATTGCCATGGAACCAAGGGACAGTATCATCTGATAATTGGTCAAATGCTTTCCAAACTGGAAACTGATCCATACTTGTCCACTATGAAGCCAATACATGTAAAATGGTGGCCATTGTCTATGACCTCATGAAAACTGATTACAATTTTTCTGTAAAGCATATTGAAATGGCAGACGTTAAATCATGCTTTAAAAACATTCAAATCTAGTTTATACCTTGGTTTGCTACTAGTACAGCATTTCAATTTAAATTGGAGTATTGTCATTTCCTATGTGCTGATTGATGCTGTTATTGGTACTATACGGAATTCACCTTGGTAACACTGTCATCATGAATATACACTCGCTTTAATCACATTTATGGTTTGGACAGCTGTACTACACGCTGTGGTACTTCATGAAGTTTTATTGCATTGGTTAACAAAGATTGGTTAAAGGACTGGCCAGTGAAGTGGATTAGACATTGGACATTGCACACTGGGGCCTGGGTTTGAACCTAATCCAAACTGATGGGAAGTCTTTTTTGTATGTTGGCAATAAGGGTTCATTGTGAAATGAGCTTAGGCAGTCTCCCTCTAGTTCCGACTGGAAAAGGGCTCAGCCATAAAAATAATTAGTTTTGACTGGTTTTGTTTTGGTGGCCATCTCTTTAAAGCTAGTTATAATACATGCTATGGCAGAATCTTGTACCATGCCTATCCAGAGACAATGATGCATTTCATTTGTTACAGGCTTAAATAATGCTTTATGATTGGTTCAATTCATATGTAATGGACAGTTCCTTTTCAAATTTGAGTGGTCAGATATTCAAAATTAAATAAGTCCCAGTAACTCTTTTTTGGGATATGAAAAGAACTGTTCCATTCAAATCAATGAGTCAGTTTGAAACTTGAGAAAAAAAAATCACTTTAAATTTCCAAGATAGTTTAGTTAGATTCCCACAGCAGGAAGAAATTCGAGGTAAAGAAATACTGTATTGTTCAAAACTAATTCACAATTACATGACTTAGCTTTTAGAATTGCGATCTTGTTTTCTGTTAGTCCAATCAAGTAGTTAGGTGGAAGAATGACTTAAGTATATAACTATATTATATGACTTTTATAAAATAAGCTTGCTTGATATTTTATGTCTGATATTATGGTCTACCTCTTTTGAAGACTAAAGCAAGATCTTATGCAGGCAGTACCTAAAAGCAATTACAAGACAGGGTTACTGAAGCGTAGTAATTCTCAATGATCAAAGGAATGGGGAGGCAGGACTAAATATGAGAGCCATAAGCTAAAGCAAGGTTAGAAAAGACTCAAAAACACTGCAGTCCCACCGCACAAAACAGACACTAACCTGATCCTAAATTGGTATTTGCACTCAGGTCACATCATGACTGGTGAGGGAAAGGAATAAAATGCCACAATGGTGCAGTAGGAGTGCTCTTTTGAGCTACCAGTTAAGGCACATTGTTGGCAGAATAGAGGGAGCTTTACACTGCAAATAAATCATATTAAATCCAAGGTGGGATTGCTTGATGCCAACAGGACTGTGCCCCTCTAACTCCATAGTACTTTCCCCAGCCCCTCCCGCTGCCACTCCACAGCCCCTTCCCAGACTTTCATTATGATTGCTGCCAGCGCAGCCCGATATTCAGCTGTGTAAAATAGGCGAACTGCCTGTGGAGGCTTAAAAGGCGGTGACAGTTCGTCTAAATAATATGAATGAGGCCCAATTTCGGGCTGGCCTTGGGCTTCCAGGTTGGGGGCGCGCTCTATTATGCACTAGTTATGTGCCCAAAAACGAGCCATAACCAATTTTTAGACTATAGTATTGGAACAGTTCACAAGCAACCTTTACTGATCAATTACGTCAGCAGCAAAATAAGTTCAGTCACAGAACTGGAACATCTAAGCCACTTGAGGGGTTGGAAGAGAAAAAAAAAAATAGGTAAAAGACCCTGAACCTCTTTCACAGAATATCTGCAATGTCATAATTAAAAATGTTATATACTTTTATTTCAGTGCAAAAATTGCTTACAGTCAAATCTATTAATCCAAGTGTCATTCTCCCTGTAAGAGCCATCAAACTGACCGTTTTGACTGTGACTTTTGATCAGAGTTCAACAGCACATCTAATCATGTCTGGTGAAAAAATACATTACAATGCAATGGGGCCGGTTATCAAATTCAATTAAACTCAAAGATTACAAAATGTTAGTTACAACAAAGAGCAGGAGAGAAGTCAAACAATTGTTATTAGTACCATTTGTTCTTTGACACCACAGGGGCAAGATAATACTTTGCTTCGGTACAGTAATCCACATCTTACACACAATATTTCAAGTGTCATTTGCTTTTGTCAATTTGCATCACATTTTCCCAGGATGGTGGGACAATGGTTCAATCTGCAACACTAAGCAGATAAAGGCTGTAGGAAATGTCAACAAGATTCACATCCACTTGTCACAACATTCAGCAAGTGAAAGGTTACACAGCAAGACCATCAGGTTTTGTTATTCACTATGCTGATAAACATACTTAACAAAAGGTTACTTTGTTCATTCATTTTCCAATGAAGGCTTCGGAAGGAATGTATGAACAGATTATTCTGCCTTTTTTTTAAAAAAGGGATATAAAGTATTTGCTTCTCAACCACCCCATCTCCAACAACAACAACTTGCAGTTATATAGCGCCTTTAACGTAGTAAAACTTCCCAAGGCACTTCACAAGAGCGTCATCAAAAAAATTTGACACTATGCCACAGAATAAGATATTAGGACAGATAAATAAATTGAAGAGGCTTTTGGTCATCAACCCATTTAGAACCAATAAGGGTTCTAAATGAATCAAAAGCAATTTGGGCCAAGTGACTAGTGTCTCTAAGATTTTCCCTCCAACCTGCGAGTAAGTGCCCATCCTCTACTTAGCACCATCTTATAGTGGCACAGCGGAGATCAGGAAGTCAGCAAACGGGAATTGAACCGGCATGCTTCCATTCCATGTTACTATACATTGATATGCCAAAGCACCATGCTCTCTAATTCTTGTGCAGGTTTTAAAAAAGTTTCTGATACAGACTGCCTTATATTTGACACCCAAGTTGAGTCAGTTAGTACGAGTCGCCTAATTCTGCATTTCTGTCCCTGCAACAAAAACAGAAGGTGGTGCTGGGAAACCCGCGCAGCAGCAGTTAATTTTAAATTGGGCTCGCAATTGCACTGTGGGAGCCCAATTTAAATAAGTTACTGAAGTGTCCTACCTGCCCATGGTGGGACACTCTGACCCCCATGAAACACGGTACCGTTTTCGGGCGCATGTGCAGTGAGTTAGGGTCGCATTTCATGGTTTAACACCATCCACCTGACCCTCTCCCACCCATCGTGCTGAGGGTTAATATTGGGACCGAAGTGTCGCACCACTCTTACAACAGCTCTATACTGGCAAATGGAAACAAAGGAAAATCTATAAATTGGAGCACTTAAAACTGCATGAAATCCCATACCCACACATGAAAGGGAAAAGGGAAGGAAAATAAACTATATTTTCATTTGTGCAAGCACTTCAGTTTTTCATGCTATTCAAGTGAACAAATAATTCATACGCCATTTATACACAAGAACCACTTCAATGGAATATGGAACTGGTTCCTGTTGTGCGGAGGTCTCCCCATTCGTACTGCAAGGCGAACAATTGTGCACAGCCGCTACAAAGTCATGTTCACAACTTTATAATTCTGGCTGTGACCCTTCCCTTTCCCAATGTCGGGGAGGCCGTAATAGGCAGCAATGTTAAAAAAAAATCACAGTGCTCTGGTATTAGCGCAGGTCAGGATCCTGTTTTCTAAAAGCCCATGTCTCCCAGAGGCAGAAAGTGCACAGTTAAACTTCAGACTGTGGATGCAACTGTTATTGACAATCAAATGATACAGATGAGAAAACAAAAGGGTTGGAGGATGCAGGTGATAGCACAAAGTTCAAGGGCGAATTTTAAGCCATTCATTCATCAGGATTAAAATACAAAACCCAAACAGAATCACACTTGTGGGAGAAGTTACAGGTGAGGCGGTTAAAATTTCACAAGAACTGTACTTGGAGAGGAAAAATAAAAGAAGCACCTTTATACAACTGTACGGAATTTGCTGCAACGCAATAAATGGTCGTTCCACCAAGACATTCCTAACTAAACAAAACAATTTTACAGGAATATTCAAACAAATAAGAGGATGCCTGACCAATGTTGCAGAAATGCTATAAATTTGAGATTAAACCAATATTTTTTTTTCAAATCTGTATTCACAGGCTATTTCTGTTGAATTTTCTCAGACATTTTGTTTATATGTTTGCTACCTGGAAAGTTACGGTTGAGGCTTTCTTCCAACATTTTTGCTTTGCTGAGAAGCAGTTTCCATAAAGAGCGTTTCCGATAAACCAAAGTCAGTGTGTGGGTTAGTGTGCTACAGAACTAGCAGTTACCCCTCGACTATAATACATGGCACCAGCAGAGACTGCATGGAATGCCCACCATGTTCGTTTGTTTGCTCCAAAAGGCAGTAAATACCATACTGTTGTGTTAGGGCTAAAGCAAATAAATTTATATTATGCAGAATCAAAGACACAGCAATAAATTGGTAGCACCACACTTAATTTACACAATGCAAAAAACTGCTACAAAACAAGAGGTGGCAGTCCAAAATCCTCGTAGTTCTTTTCCGTAGCTTTCAACTGAATCGGAGGGTCACTACATGGCAGAAACTTACACCATGCCCCTCGAAGCCAACTCACGTGCCATAGGCTGCCCAAAACAGAGTGCTGAAAACCATGGCATGCACCATAAATTGTATTGGGTGACCTCTCTGACATAAACACAGGTTCCCTCATAGCCCATTTTCTGCAGACATGGATTGGCCATTGCAACCAATTCTTGTTCAGATCTTGCATCTTGTCAACGCTTTTGAACAATGTAAAGCTAAAATCCTGCTCGATGGTTCAGCCATTTAAGTATCTTAAAGTATGCAAGCGGACAGACTAATTCAACACTTGCAGCAAATAAAATCTCAGGCAAACACTGGATTTTACATATCAAATATCCAGTGTCCCTTAGCTTAGAGAAGCAACAACTTGATTATTACCTAAAGCCAAGCTCCTGTATCCTGGCTGATCTACAGATAAAAGGGTCTTGCAGACTGTTGGACTCCAGTCTCTATTATGAAGTTTGGTCAAGGTAAGCCCGCTTTCAGAACTCCAGTTATTCTAAAATTGCATAATGCAAAATTCAGAATTTGTTCCTATACACAAAACTCTTGCTTTCATCACAATGTGATATTCATACACCGTTCTAACCAAAACCCAACCAGTGGCCCCAGGCTTTATATTCTTTTCTACCATTTGATGAGTTCTTCAGAAAAGGCATAGGGGAAGTCTGCAGGGTTTAAAATAACTATAACCACAATCCATCAGAAACCCACAATGCCATTAATCGGAATATTCACTTACAAATGCTATGTATATAGGAAATCCAGAGAGATATTATTTTGGAACCTTTGAGAGATCCATACAGACTAGAAATTCAGTCAGTCAGCATTTGTAGAGGGGGGGGAAGACATTTAACAAAAGAAAATAGTCAGCAAGAGGACTTTTCTACCTGCTTACTGCAAATGTAAGTCACATTGCCAGCTTTGCAGGTCACAGTAACCTGTATGGTGTAACTTTATCCAATGAATTCTATGGTACTCCCTTCCTCCTCCTCCCTCCTCCTGCCCAAATTCCTGGTGAAATAAGCTGTTAGAGATAAGAAATTATCAGAATAGGAAATGGCATACTTAGTCGCTGGCATGTTTTCCTGGCGTTAGATGGCTCTAGATTGGCTCAAAACAATGGTCCATGTTGCAATAAATAAAAATGCTCTGGAACACACATGGTTCTTTCCAGTCAATGACTTCACCAGAAAACATGGACACAGATTTAAGGTTTTGGGCAAGAGATACAGGGGGAATGTGAGGAAAAACATTTTTACATAGCGAGTGGTGAGGACCTGGAACGCGCTGCCGCGGAAGTGGTGGAAGCGGAGACACTCAATGCTTTCAAGGGGAGACTGGATAGGCACTTGAGGGAAATAAACTTGCAGGGCTACAGGGAAAGAGCGGGGGAATGGGACTGACTGGATTTGCTCTACAGAGAGCTGGCGCGGACTCGATGGGCCAAATGGCCTCCTTCTGTGCCATTATGACTATGACAAGGAAACATGAAAAGATGAGTGCCCGTTGCGCTAAGAAATTTGACCTTTTTAAAAAAAGCTATGGAATATTTTTAGCATTTTTTTTTAGGATATTTACATCCCTTCCCCTTTCTGTTGAGAAATTTGTCTTGTTGGTTCTCTTAATCTAGTTGTTGTATAAAACCTTCTTTCATATCTATCTCCTTTTGCTATTTTAAACACTATGATTTTTCAACTGGCAGAGAAACAAAAATCTCCCCATAAAAATATATTTAGCTTAGTTTCTCCCTCTATAACTCAATTATGCAAAACTGTAGACTCATGTTTGTTATCTTCCTCCTTTACTGCCTTAATGTCCTTTTCATAGATACAGTGACACAACGACACACAACATAATTCAGCCACCTGACCATTTCAGTACCGAAGTTGGATCGTACGACAGCAAGAAAAAAAATAAGCAAAGAGAAAATGCTCCAGTGTTGCAAAGCAGTTCCGGTTATTATTTTACTAATAGATCACCACTTATAAAAAAAAAAATTAGGTTTTATTCCAAAACAGCAAACTTAAAAAAAAAACCTAGTTCTACACATTTCTGGAACCCTGCAATAATATTCAAAACAAACATTTTCTGGAAATTATGAGACTGAAAAAGGTAAAACAAATATTTATCAATAGTGCTCTGAAATTCAGGTTAACTGATAAGCTTGGAGAGCAAATCTCTTATTTTCCAATGACAAACAAACAGGCAGTGCCCAAGTAAATGATAAATGCACAACAGGCACTCATGTACATAAAGGAGTGCGCATTTCTCATCAAAACTGAATACCCTCAGCAGCTTGAAACATGCTGATCAGAGCACTTAGGAGAACTATTTCCTCACTCTGATGGGAATCCAATAATCAATAATATGACCTATTCAGGGGAATGCCCGTCAAAAATATGTTGGTATTTCAACCCCCAATAGCTAAAAGTGAAAAACTATGAAAAAAAATTAACATTTCAATATTTAACATTACAAAGCATGAAGGATTGCATGTAAGCGCATGTTATCTACTCGGCTCACTGAAGTCGACAGATGCCTCCAGGCAGTTATTTGGTAGCTTGTGTTTTTTCTATTAAACCTACCAACATTCCAGTGAATCACATTTCTTCAGAGTCTGGGAGTTGGGGAGAACAGCTTTTCACATGGGAATAAAGCACGGTTAATGATCTGGTTATTAATCTTTGTGGGTGCTGTCGTGACCTAGGCCCTACACCCTGGTTTTACCTGGCTACAGCATCTCTGCCTAGATTCTTACACTACAACAGTGACTACACTTCAAAAAGTACTTCATTGGCTGTAATGCGCTTTGTGATGTCCTGAGGTCGTGAAAGATGCTATATAAATGCACGTTTTTGCTTTCTGATGACGCCAGATTCCTGGAGCTCCATCTCCACAGTATTTTGCTAGGTTATTTGTGGCCTCCCATGACTTGTTTTCCCACATGGCTATATTTCAGTGCTTGGTGCATAGTCCACTGTTTTTCATCCTGAGCTTTAGCTGCACAAGTTGGCTTACTAGTAGTTGCCTTGTTTTCTACCTTGCTTGTCACTTCATTTGTCCAACTAATCCTGATTGTCTTGTGAAGACGTGCGATGTTGAAAGAGTCAAGTTTCCTCTTTGTAGCCCTCGTCATTGTCCAGGTTTCAGCACTGTACAATCTGATCTTTGTCTTGAAGGATAGTTTAGTATTTCACCTATTGGTATCCGGTTTGTTAAAAACACCAACTGCTTTGCCAACTCTAATTGATGACTCTACCAAAAATAGCATTGCTGTATATTGTACTTCCAAGATGGATGAAGTGGTCAATGGTCTGCAATGTCTCTCCTGTAAACTTGGCTATCAATGTGCACATAAAAATAAAAATGAATCATTTCCCAAATGGCTGAGGCAGCAGAATGCAAAAAGTAAGAGTGATTTTTTGCATATAGTTTATTAAACTAAAATCACAACTGTCAAGCTGTATATATACACACTTTACTAAAGCACCAGCCAGATTCACTCCAGTGAGGAAAAAAAATGCTCTCAGCAGATGTAGTTTATGTGCCCTGTAGAAGTTCCAGACTTGTATTAATCCCTTCTGAATTTAGCTATTTCGCTCTTAAAAAGGCACTTACTAAAAATAAACGAAAGAAAAATACTTGCATTGCTACAGCGCCTTTCACGACCACCAGATGTCCCAAAGTGCTTTACAGCCAATGATGTACTTTTTGAAATGTAGTCAATTTTAATGTAGGAAACGCGGCATCCAGTTTGCGCACAGCAAATACACAGACAAGCAGAATATTTTATGCTTTAATTACAAGAAGCACTACAATTATAGCTCCGATTTTAACCAAACCCGCCTGGCGGGAACGAGGCCGATTCGGTATGAATGCCCCTTTTGCAGCCTGCCAGCTTTTACGCTCCAAATCAGTGGAATTACAGAAATATAAGCCACGATTTTAATCTAAGCCACCCGTCTCTACCAGGTGGGTTAGCATAAACTCGGCGCTTACATTTCTGTAATTGTGTTGAATCATACTGAGAATTTAGGAAACCAATTGAAATGAACAGCGGAGCATGGCCTTAGAGAATGAATGAAATACTGCAAAAACCACAGGATGATCACCAACAGTCAGTAGAGCACATAGCAATGATATCAGATCACTATAAAATAAAAAAAGGTACAAAATGGACACTAACTTGGTCCAGTAACCTTCTATATTGTTCAAGGGTGTAACAGGATTTTTAAGTACAAAGTACAGGTTTCCAAGTCTATACAATGCTTCCAGTCACATAAGAAACAGACAAAATGATTTTCTGTAAATCTGAATACTGATTAACAAACAGAATTAATAAAGTGGTTGCAATTATTTAGAGGAGCTCTTAAATTGACAGTATCGCCTGAATGAACCAAAGATGTAGTGATTCCATTAAGCCTTTAAATTTAATTTAGAAGGACACTTATTTATCAGCATTGGACACAGCCCTGGACCTGGCAGTATTGGGATGGGATCTCAGGATCTGGAAGCACTACAGAGGCAGTTCTGGGGTCCAGGAGAAAGGAAGTGGTTTTTTGGGGGGGGGGGGTGGGGGAAGAGGTGTGGGGAAGCAGGGTCTGGTAGCCTTTTAGAGAAAATGACCAGGAGGATAAGGACCAAACTGTTCTTGGAACCATTTTCCCCCTACATTACAACAGTGATTACACTTCAAAAGTACTTAATTGACTGTAAAGCACTTTGGGATATCCTGAAGTCGTGAAAGGCGCTATATAAATGCAAGTCTTTCTTTTGGACCATCAGGGGCCCTCCACATTTCCACCCGCCCGTTTCTCTGCCTGACCACACCTCCTCTTGGGCTATCAGCAACCACCCACTAATTTTCCAGTCATTAGCCATCTCCTGCCTTTAAGTTCCTATCTTAAAATGCTTATATTTAGTCTTTACTTACACTTAAACTGAAGTAATAGTGGCTTAAACATAACTGGACAACTCCTAAAATGAGAAACTTAAACTGCATTGTCTTCATCCTTTCATCATAAATAACCAAGATTGAGCATCAATCTGTTTTGAGGAAGAGGGTTGGCAAAGGAGAAGCAGTAGAAAATCCAAATCTGTGGCAGCATGCCAACTGTATGAGGTGAGTGGTGCAGGAGTTCGACTACTAGAACCTACAGTTTGATCACTTAGGTACTTGAAGTATAAAATGTTTACTCATGCTGCCCAATGCTGCAATCAAAGTGGTGGAAGGCACTTCTGATGTGATTTAGAGACCACATACTAAATAAAATGTGTTTGCTAAATTTATTGCAAGCTTGTAAAGTCAAACTATAAAATTACAGCCATGGCTTATTGCAAAATCGTACGGTCTTCGAAAAGACTGGAACTTTTCCATGGACTCAAATGGAACTTCAGTGGGGACCAGAAGAGGAGAAAGAAAAAGGAGTGTGGTGCAACAAGGTTTTTTTTTGAGTTAAAAAAGGATTTCAGAGTTATTTGTTTGTTACTTTTGGAGTAATAAAACTGAAGTGCAGTACAAGACAGGAATACAACACGTCCTGATAGTTTAAGGGCTCTTGTTTCACCCATTTTAAACCTCAATATCCACTTCAATTCATACTCTAGCTTGCTCTCTTTCTGCAAATTTTTCAGCATGACCAACTAATATTTCATGCTCAGTCTCATTTCCCCAATAATGCCTCACTGCTGATTCAACAGCGCCAGTTCTACATTTATACTGGAGAAGCTGAAGAGAAAAAAAATACCAGGCAAGAATGGATTAGCAAATTTTCAAAACTACTTTAGCTTGACTCTGAAGGCTCTTGAGACTGCAAGATATACTGTACTAAACACTTTGCAGTGAAAGACATGGGTTGCAGTACCCAGTTTATTCCAAGGGTAATAAAGTCGCAAGTGGGATATAAAGCTCTTCCTTGTGAGGAAAATAACACATTTGCTCAGCTGTGGAATCGGTTTATAAAATGAATGTGAAAGATAGAAAGAATATATAATTACTGTTAAAGGAACACTACCTTGTAATTAGCTTAATCCTTACAAGACACAAAGTATCTTGTTCAGGAAATTCTGTGCCTGAAATATGACAAGGTAATTTCCCCCCACCCCCCCCCCCAAAAAATGATCAACTCTTCATTCATCAAACTCTTCATTCACATACATGTATAGCACTGACCTCAGCTCAGTTTTCTGTTTAAAAAAAAGAGCCAAAGGTAAGGAGCAGGAACTATTCTATGTGTTTATTGCTTCATATATTGCTGCCTCACCACAGAGTTCAGTTTTCATTCAAAAATCTTACAGCAATGGAAGAAACTAACACCTTGGACAGGAAGCCAACAGCCTTAATTACATTGAATTTTACAGCACAGAAATAGGCCATTCTGCCCAACTGGTCCATGCCGGTGTTTATGCTCCACACAAGTCTCCTCCCACCTTACTTCATCTCACCTCTCAACATATCCTTCTATTCCTTACTCCCCCATGTTCCCCTTAAATGCGTCTTTGTTATTCACCTCAACTGCTCCATACGGTAGTGAATTCCACATTCTAACCACTCTCTGGGTAAAGAAGTTTCTCCTGAATTTCCTATTGGATTTATTTGTGACTACCTTATATTTATGGCCCCTAGTTTTGGACTCCCCCACAAGTGGAAACATCTTCTCCGCATCTTCTCCTATCGAACCTGTTCATAATTTTATAACCTCCATCAGATCACCGCTCAGTCTTCTCTTTTCTAGAGAAAAGAGCCCCAGTCTGTTCAGTCTTTCTGATAGTTATATCCTCTCAGTTCTGGTATCATCCTTGTAAATCTTGTTTTGCACTTTCTCCAGTGCTTCTATACCTTTTTTGTAATATGGATACCCAAACTGTGCACAGAACTCCAAGTGTGGTCTAACCAAGATTCTATATAAATTTAACATAGCTTCTCTGCTTTGAATTCTATTCCTCTAGAAATCAACCAAAGTGCTTTGTTTGCACTTCTTATGGCCTTATTAACCTGCGTTGCTACTTTTAATGATTTGTGAATCTGCATCCTGAGATCCCTTGATCCTTAATCCCATTTATACTCTTATTTTCCAAGGAGTAAATGGCCTCCTTATTCCTCCTAGCAAAATGCACGACCTCACACTTATCTATATTGAAATTGATTTGCTGTTCACACAACCATTCTGGAAGTTTGTTAGTGTCATCTTGTATTTACAGAGGAATTACAGGTTAATGAGGAATCTGTGGTTGGGTGACTTATACAGCAATCCCCCAGACAGATTATTGCAGTGTGTATTTATTGCTTGAAGGATAAGAAAATAATTAGGGAGAGTCGCTTTTAAATTGGAGAAGAGTGTCCTATTTAAACAAGGGCAGTTAACAAACACATTACTGCAAAACCTACCGTATAGGTGACTCCAATGTAGAAATCACATTTTTATATTGAAAATATATTTTAAAAAGACTAAGCACCAACTCGTGGATCTATTTGCAATAGCTGTGTCGTAAAGCAGCGCACTCCAACTCTGCACCAGTTTTAGCGAAGTGAAAAAGAAATGCAGTGATATTGGTGGATGGAACTATACACAAGTTCCAAAGGGTTTAAGACAATCTAGTTTTCCCAAGGTGTAAGTAGCCATGCAAACTACCACCACCAAAAATCAAGTCGCTCCAACCAACCAATCCAAGTAAACAAGCAGTTCTGGGGTAGACAGCAGCAAAATAACTCAGGGAAAGGTGAAATCAAATAACTTTGGCTTGCATGCACATCTGACAGTACTGTTAGATGGCTGTGTATAGGGTGCAGTCGCCATCACAAGATTAACCAAAATAGGTTGGATACTATATTCAACGTCTTTGATAAATGTCATTTTGTTAATCATCTAGACCACTACATTGTGTAAACAAACACAATTTACATACAACAGAAAAAAAACTGCCGAAATCAGAAATAAAAACATTAGGTTGATGTTTCTGGTGACACCCATCATTTGCTTTCAGATGTTGATAGATCTGTTGTGGATTTCTAGCATTTTCAATATATATAGAATAATTGCAGCTATGTAGAAAACTCCCTTGTATGCAAATAATGAATAACAAACATGCGCAAAGCTTAGATTTTTGATACTGTAACATTTGTTTTTTCCAAATAGAACACTGGATGCACAAAATTAGAATACAATATGAAAATAAAGATTTGTGGTGCACTACAAATATTAACCTTCAGCCACTAGGCCTGCAGAAAGGTTATGCGTGGAATACCCAAAGATTTAGATTTTTTTTTGAATTCCACATTATGCAGCTTGAATTGTCACCTTGTAGTTTAGTTAAACCTAACAATTTTAGCAATTTCTCATAGACTTGGTCTGGTTTAATGACTGAAATCTTCAACACTTCTAGAAGAGGCATCATCATTGTGGCTATAATCCAAGATTCCTTTCAAACCACTCCCGCAACTGCCTCAAGGGACGTGGCTTGTTTCTACAGTAATCAGGTTTTGCATCTTACAATAAAAAGGTGGCTCAATTACATCTAACAAAAACCACAGCGGTTATGAATGCAGAATCAATTATGAAGTTTTATTAAAAGGAGCAATATCTGACTTGAATTTAGTTTACAACACAGCTCTTTTGTCAAGCACTGAGCAATACAAATATTGTTTTTATTTTAGATTACAGTAACTTTGCTGTTCAATCTGTTACTGGGAAGCATCTGCCTTAATAAAACAAGATAGAGGAGGAAAAAGTAATTAAATTGCAGTGATAGGAAGAAAGTGGATTCTGTTAATCCTCTGAACACACAAGCTTCTTATTTCTAAATTGGAAACCAATGCAAAAGACCGTTTAAGGGGTCATTCTGCATGAATGTAGTAGAACAGGGATGAGGAGGGTCGGGGGGGGTGGGGGGAGAGAAAGAGGGTTGTTCAACAGATTTCTCTCATTTCACACATATTCAGATATGTTATATCAGATATATTTGGGTTCTGTACTTAATAACATAAAAGAGACACATGTTTGCAAAGTTTAAGTGCAGAAGATCTGCAGTAAACTACAGGATAAGGCACTGCAGGTTGACCAAAGATGTATTACTAAAAATAAAAATTGATTTGTTGCCCACCAAAACTACAGCTCAGAAATTCTGGCTGGCTTCACCATTGTTTTACACCATATGTCCAACCATATAACTGATGACTAACATTCAAACATGAAACCATAGATTACTTCCTCAAAATGGTTTCACACCATTTGTTTAGTAATTGATGCACTAAATCAATTTCACATAAATTGCAATTACACGACAAAATTCGCACTGGTGCAACACAAAATCCATGCAAAATATAGTCTTTTATTCAGCCTATAAAATAATAATGCAAGTTGCTCCAGTTCTAATGTTTTACTACTGGACGATTTACTACAGATGCTGGTGACATCTTCTTGCAAAAACTAGCAAGTGCATCAGTACTGCATTAACTTTTGCTTCATTTTGGCACCTTGAATCCAATAACACACTC
The DNA here is from genome assembly GCA_030390025.1 of Squalus acanthias. NCBI lineage: Eukaryota > Metazoa > Chordata > Chondrichthyes > Squaliformes > Squalidae > Squalus > Squalus acanthias. Next base: position 4,927,973 of record CM059428.1, read on the forward strand.
CTGAAAATTAGACTTTCATAGTTGGGAGTTCAGCACCTTAGATTAAGCAGCACGGCCATCAAAATGTGGGCAAACTGGCAAAATCTTCACCTGGAAACCAAACAATTCATGTTGGACCACTGGGCAACATTTGACTGCTTGTGCAGCTGGCATGGGTGGAGGACACAGAGGGCGGGTTCCCCGTGCATTGAGGAACAGCCTCTTGTATCTTCTGGTTCTCCGAAGGCATTCGGTGCTACGTGTGTACGGAGGTGGAGTATAACCACAAGAATCGCCTCCCAGGCTGCCAAGACAGAGTCGTAAGTCATAGAGTCACAGAAGGAGGCCATTCGGCCCATCGAGTCCATGCCATCTAGGGCGGCCAAGGCTGGCACCAACCCCAATACCATCGTTAAACGAGGCATCCGCCAACACTGCCTCTACCGGGGATGGGGCTGAACGCCAGGAGAAAGACAAAACACCTGACACGTTAACCTTAGAGTCCTGCAGCAGGCGTTACAATACAAATAATGCTTGTCCGAATTGCAAATAGGTTGCCATAACATGCTGACAGTTAAAATACAATACATTCTGAATGAGAATTAGTGCCTGGCAGCATCTGTGGAGCGAGAAACAGAGTTAACGTTTCAGGTCGATGACCTTTCGTCAGAACGTTCTGATGAAAGGTCATCGACTTGAAACATTAACTCTGTTTTTCTCTCTCCACGGGTGCTACCTGACCCGAGTATTTCCAGCATTTTCTGTTTTTATTTCAGATTTCCAGCATCCGCAGTATTTTGCTTTTGGAGAATTAGTGCCTGATGGGCAGTCAATTGCTATTAGCACAAGAGGTTTGCAAAAATCAACAAGGCAAATGAAGCAACATACACTAGACCTTGCCCAGAATACTGTCTTTGGGAGCCAGACTAAATGCGAGAGTGTATCAGGGACTGTTTATTTATTAATAGTTTCTCTATTGAAAGATCCAGAAGCAGTGTAAATTTTAGGTTGTGGTAATATTAGACTATTATAGTGAGGGACGATTGTAGGTCATTTTTTTTTTCTGGCCATAAATGTAGCATTACACAAAATGTTCATTCTTCAAACCGTAAACAGCTACACATTCAATTAAATGTAGCTGAGACATTTTGGCATTGCTGTACAATGTGACTAGTGTGACATTGTAAGTGCAGGTTTTCAGATGAAACAATCATTATGTGCTGTGATAAAAATAGAAAAGATGCATAAGGAAACATTTGGAGAGAATAAATGTGATCTGTCATGCAAAATGCCAGAAGTTTTGAAAGGAGGGAGCTGCAGGAAGCCAGATCAAAGTGGTTAATTGGAAGTTACTTTGAGCAGAAGTACAAGCCTGTGATTATTTTGATTCAGTGGACTGTAAAAAGAAATGCCGCATCCTCAGCGAGTACATTGCTGAATATTCCCCCCCCCCCCCGTACAATGTATGGTTATGTCTGATGAGACACTGGTACTGCGTGGAAATGCTCAAGTAAGTTTCAAGTAATTAGAGGTTTGGGTCATTACAAAAGCATTAAGCAGCTAGAATGGACAAAAAAAATTGTGCTGGGACAAGTAGCTTATTTTAATAAATATTTTCTCTCCTTTACACCCTCCCACTGTGGCCGAAAGGCTACATGGTTGACCACAGTTATCCCCAGGACGTGCCCCATTGCTGCTCTGTGGCCAACTGTGGCAGAAGGTGAAAGAGAAAGGGGCAAACAAGCATCTGTGGCTTTTCCTTGCAACAGGTAAGCACTTCACCTCTGCAATGCGCTGGTCCAACTCCAATCACTGATTCGCCATCTGAAATGTAACTGGAGTACAAGTATCCCCTTTAATGATGCAAATTAGCCACCAACTTTTCTCTCATTTTCATTTTTCTTGTATGTAAATCGGCAGCCATTTTATACTACCAGCACTGCGATTCTGTGAAAATTCAGCAGCTCTGAACTTGCGTGCAGAGGTGAATTTGGACTGATCTTTCTACTATTCCTTCCCGAGTTAGAAGATCAAAAAGTTTTTTTTGCACATGCACATTATTGCCTTCCTGTTTTCTGGACATCCTGTTAGGCTACAGTTATAGGACATCAATGGCCATAGGTCACAATAATCCAAAACACCAATTCTCATCACCAAAACATAACTATAAATAAGTTACCACTATCATCTAGTGCCTTTAACATAAAAAAAATTCCAAGGTCCTTCACAAATAAAGGCAAGTAAGGAAAACATACATCAAGCCAGATTAAGTAAAGTGAGTGTAAACTTATTGCAAAAGATGAGTTTTGGGGGGGTGGGGGGGGTTTAAAGGTTGAGAGAGGTGTGGCGGTGTTGAGAGAGGCAGTTCCAGTGAGTGGGATCAAGACAGTCAAAACCTCTACCACCAATGGCGAGCCGAAGGAAAAGGCGGGGCAGGGGTGATTAAATCATATACAAGGCCAGAGTCAGGGGAACAGAAAGTGTAAGAGGGTTATCAAGCTGGAGGAAATTGCAGAGACAGTGTGGCGTCAGTCAGTAAGCCAGATTTATGTTTGAGTTTTCAGCTTGGGAGAAAATCTGGAAACTGTACCATAGGAACGGCAAGAGTGAGAGACTGAGTGATTCTGTAGAAATAAGAGAGCAAAGGCAGAAGTGAGGGAACAGTTGAGCAGGTCAACAGTGGCAGAGATGTTGTGATTGGTGAAGGGCTGGAGGAGACAGAGTTGGGTGTTTGAGAGTGAGATTGAACGAGGGAGGGGGGGAAAAAAAAAAGAGTTTTTCTTTTCTCCAGAGGCAGATGGTGAGGGCAGTGGGCTTAGTGGGAGGCAGGGGATACAGGTGATGAGGAAAACAAGGAAGTGGTCAGTCAGAAACATCCTCGTCAGTGATTGAGACCTCAGGAGGCGAAGAGGCCATGAGAGATGGTGAGGTCAAAGAGATGGCCACAGAAGTGTGGGTGGGAGAGTTAAGAGATGGTAGAGACTGAGTGAAGACAGAAGGACGGAAAAGTCGAAGGAGCGGGAGCTACGGGTAGGTGTAGTTTGAAGTCACTGAGGATGAAGGAGTTTAAGCAAAGAGATCTCGGTAAGGAAGCCATCGTTGTGCTTGGGAGGACTGGAATTTTAAGTGAGGGATAGGAAGGATGGAAGAAGGTGAGCTGTTGAAGGTGCCAGCGCAGAGGAGCAGGGGGTGAGGTGGGACTTCATTCTGCAATGCACAGAAATAGACCCCTAGTGAGGGGAAGGAATTGCTTTGGTCGTTATTTTTAATTAAATTCTGAACAGAATCTTTTTGAACATATTTACAATCTTGTTACACAAAATGATCAGGACAACCCTTTTTCCATGGATTCCCCAGTCAGTTTGTCACATATATACACGTACTAGCTCTAAATTAACTCAGCACTACATACACACACCTAAAATTCTCCCCATGACATCTGGGATTCTTCATGCAGGACTGTGAATTTTCCTGTAATCTGTTGAAAATAACTGGAATCACCACAGGTACCGTCTTACAATTTATTAAATCCTACAGCAGTACATTTTACCCAGCATCACATGGCATGATGCTTAAACTGAAATCTATCCAGAAAACCTCGACAACAAAAATACCAAACTGCAACATAAAGAAAAGAATCCTCACCTTTTCATACACAGGCATTAAATCATAATCAGTGAATTTAAATTAGCAATCTATGTAGTCTGGGTAGGGCAGGGGGAGGCAAGGTGACTATGATAACCCACTTAGGTAAAACCCAATCAGATGCAGATGAACTTTACCCCCTTGAGCGCTGCACAGTTCTGGAGGAGTGATTTGGCTGTAAACCAAGTCATCGCTTGTCTAAACTTCACAAGATAAGGTTTGAACTTTGTCTAAGGTGCAGCACACCACCATTCAGACAAACAAACGCACAGCATTAATTGAGGACATTAAACAACTGGTACATAGTATCTGGACTATTTTTCTTGGATAAATTATTGCAGCAATCTCTTTACAAATCTATAAAACATTTGTCCTGAACCACTTTGAGATGTCATGATAAGGCACTATGTAAATGTGTGGAAACACCAGAGGCTAGATTAAGAAAGTCAACTAGAATGTAAAATGGATTTCTAGCTGGCTTCAAGACAGAAAGCAGAGAGTGGAAGTAAAGGGTAGCTATTCACAGTGGCAGAAGGTGGGTAGTGGTGTTCCACAAGGATCAGTGCTGGGACCACTGCTGTTCACAATTTACATTAACGATTTAGACTTTGGAATCAAAAACACAATTTCTAATTGGGAGGGGGGATAGTCAGTACTGAGGGGGACTGCAATAAATTATAGGAGGACATTAATAAACTTGCAGAATGGGCAAATAATTGGCAAATGTAAGGTATTACATTTTGGTAGGAAGAATAGGGAGGTCACTTATCACTTGGAGGGTGCGAGTCTAGGTGGGGTAGAGGAACAAAGGGATCTCGGAGTACAAATACACAAATCACTAAAAGTTGCGCCACGTTAGCAAGGCCATTAAAAATGCAAACCAAGCACAAGAGTTTATTTCTGGAGGGATAGAATTGAAAAGTAGGGAAGTTATGCTAAACCTGTATCGAACCTTGGTTAGACCACACTTGGAGTACTGTGTGCAGTTCTGGTCGCCATATTATAAAAAGGATATAGAGGCACTGGAGAAGGTGCAGAGAAGATTTACAAGGATGATACCAGAAATGCAAGGGTATACATATCAGGAAAGGATGAACAGGCTGGGTCTCTTTTCTCTTGAAAAAAGAAGGCTGAGGGGTGACCTAATAGAGGTCTATAAAATTATGAAAGGTTTTGATAAAGTGGATACAGACAGAATATTTCCACTTGTGGGGAAGAGCATAAGGAGAGGCCATCAATATAAGATAGTCACCAAGAAATCCAATAGGGAATTCAGAAGAAACTTCTTTACCCAAAGAGTAGTGAGAATGTGGAACTCGCTACCACAGGGAGTGGTTGAAGCAACTAGTATAGATGCATTTAAGGGGAGGCTGGACAAACATATGAGGGAGAAGGGAATAGAGGGTTATGCTGATAGGTTTAGATGAGGAAAGACGGGAGGAGGCTTAAGTGGAGCATAAACGGCGGCATGGACTGGTTGGGCCGAATGGCCCGTTTCTGTGCTGTATATCCTATCTAATCCTATGTAATAATCTGCTTTTGGTGGTGTTGGTTGAGGGAGGAATGTTGGCAAGGATGAGAATCCCTTCTACTTCTTTAAGTAGTGCCATAGATCTTTTATGTCTACCTGATTCGACCTGAACTAGCAGAGGGACCTCAGTTTAATATCATCCAAAAGGTGGCACCTCCAACAACGGCTGTCCCTCAGTATTGCTAGCTGATATTATATACACAAATCCTGGAATGTGGTTTGAAGCCACAATGTCGCGACACTACAGACTTCTTGCAGAAACTCAGCACCCATGGACCAGTTGAACCAGGAACACTCCTCGCCACGATGGATGTATCGGCACTCTACACCAATATCCCCCACGATGACGGCATCGCTGCGACAGCCTCAGTACTCAACACCAACAACAGCCAATCTCCAGACGCCATCCTATAACTCATCCGCTTCATCCTTGACCACAATGTCTTCACCTTCGACAACCAGTTTTTTACCCAAACACACGGAACAGCCATGGGGACCAAATTCGCACCCCAATATGCCAACATCTTCATGCACAAGTTCGAGCAAGACTTCTTCGCTGCACAGGACCTCCAACCAACGCTGTACACCAGATACATCGACTACATCATCTTCCTTTGGACCCACGGCGAAGGATCACTGAAAGGACTACACGATAACATCAACAGGTTCCATCCCACCATCAAACTCACCATGGACTACTCCTCAGAATCGGTTTCATTCTTGGGCACACGAATCTCCATCAAAGACGGACACCTCAGCACTTCACTCTACCGCAAGCCCACGGACAACCTCACGATGCTCCACTTCTCCAGCTTCCACCCTAACCACGTTAAAGAAGCCATCCCCTATGGACAAGCCCTGCGAATACACAGGATCTGCTCAGACGAGGAGGAACGCGATGAACACCTATGGACGCCGAAAGACGCCCTCGTAAGAACAGGATATGACGCTCGACTCGTCGATCGACAGTTCCGACGGGCCACAGTGAAAAACCGCATAGACCTCCTCAGAAGGCGAACACGGGACACAACCAACAGAGTACCCTACGTCGTCCAGTACTTCCCCGGAGCGGAGAAACTACGCCATGTTCTTCGCAGCCTTCAACATGTCATCGATGACGACGAACACCTTGCCAAGGTCATCCCCACGCCTCCACTACTCGCCTTCAAGCAGCCGCCTAACCTCAAAAAGTACCATCGTTCGCAGCAAATTACCCAGCTGTCAGGAGAACAGCGACCACGACACCACACAACCCTGCCACGGCAACCTCTGCAAGACATGCCAGATCATCAACACAGATACCATCATCACACGTGAGGACACTACCCACCAGGTACATGGTACATACTCATGTGACTCGGCCAACGTTGTCTACCTCATACGTTGCAGGAAAGGATGCCCCGGAGCATGGCACATCGGCGAGACCATGCAGACACTGAGACAACGTATGAACGGACACCGCGCAACAATCGCCAGGCAGGATTGTTACCTCCCAGTTGGGGAACACTTCAGCAGTCAAGGACATTCAGCCTCGGATCTGCGGGTTAGCGTTCTCCAAGGTGGCCTTCGAGACACACGACAACGCAAAATCATCGAGCAGAAACTGATAGCCAAGTTCCGCACCCATGAGGACGGCCTCAATAGGGATCTCGGGTTCATGTCACGCTACAGAACGTGACGTGACATGGTTGTCTGTCTTTCCAGTTTAAAAAAAAAACAACCAAAAAAAAGTTAGGAGCTCAACTGCAGACGGCAGCATTTGACACGTTGGACCCCCTGTGACCCACCTCATTGTCTTGGCTGTGCTCTGATGTGTCTTTGATGTAGTGCCTGCCTGACGGATTGTATCTCTGCAGACAAGTCGCTCTCTGTGTATATATACTGTGTATTAGATTCCTTCACTGTACCTCTACCTGACGAAGGGGCAGCAGCTCCGAAAGCTCGTAATTTTAAATAAAACTGTTGGACTATAACCTGGTGTTGTGCGACTTCTCACAATGTTGGAGCTCAGACAAGAGTGCTGTCAACTGAGCCAAGCTGACAGTGTTGGAGGCCATTATTGCTTTCCTCTAATATAAAACTCCAATGTGAACCTCTTGCATGTCTTGATTTGTATTTTTGCTTGTCCCCCACCCCCCAAGTTGTAATTGTTTTCTTCCTAATTAAAATGTAAAATTAAAGGAAGTGAACAAATGCAGTGGAGAACATTTCTTCATATCTTTAAAAACAGTAAACCTAAAGTGCCTCGCACTATACAATGAGCTCGGGGAGATTTAGGGGATTTAAATATATAGTAATACACAGAGGATTTCCGCCCCCCCCCCTTTTTCCAACAGCAATGCATCAAAAAAGCAGCAAGCATAGTGTTTTAATAGTATCAAAGAGGCATGCACAAAAATTACTTTCAACCTCCATTCCTAAAATAAAACCTGAAACTAACTTGAAGTTCATAAACTGCAGTGTCTTTTCAAAAAAAAGTTATTTTTGGTATAGAACCTCAATATCATGGCTTACTTTTCATCTAAAACAGGCACTCTTTAGAGTGACAGTTTGTCAAAGTCTAAATTTTGTATTTTTAAAAAAAAAAACATTGTAAGGATGTAAGCCAAGGTTTGCAATGTTAATAAGGCCAATTGTACAACTGCTGACTAAGGCTGTATTAAACAACTTCTCGTATAAACCAGTTTATTTGAAACTCCTGTATTAACAGCAGATCGATCAAAGGCAGGATTCAAGGTAACAAAAAAGAACTGAACACAAAATAAAAGTTAGAAAGAATCATAGAAATTTAGGCCACAGAAGGAGGCCATTCAGCCCATCGTGCCTGTGCTAGCCGACAAAGAGCTATCCAGCCTAATCCCACTGTGTCAGCCGTGGCTCAGTTGGTAGCATCCTCGCCTCCGAGTCATGAAGGTTGTGGGTTCAAGTCCCACTCCAGGACTTGAACGCAAAAAAATCTAGGCTGACACTCCAGGGCAGTAATGAGGGAGTGCTGCACTGTCGGAGGTGCCGTCTTTCGGATGAGACGTTAAACCGAGGCCCCATCTGCTCACTCAGGTGGACGTAAAAGATCCCATGGCACTATTTCAAAGAGGAGCAGGGGAGTTATCCCTGGCATCCTGGCCAATATTTATTCCTCAACCAACATCACTAAAAAGCAGATTATCTGGTCATTATCACATTGCTGTTTGTGGGAGCTTGCTGTGCGCAAATTGGCTCCCACGTTTCCTACATTACAACAGCGAGTACACTTCAAAAAGTACTTCAATAGCAAAATACTGCGGATGCTGGAAATCCAAAATAACAACAGAAAACGCTGGAAAAACTCAGCAGGCGAGGCAACATCCGTGGAGAGAGAAACAGAGTTAACGTTTCAGGTCGAAACCCTTCGTCGGAACTTCCGACGAAGGGTTTCTCCGACGAAGGGTTTCGACCTGAAACGTTAACTCTGTTTCTCTCTCCACGGATGTTGCCTCGCCTGCTGAGTTTTTCCAGCGTTTTCTGTTGTTATTTCAAAAAGTACTTCATTGGCTGTAAAGCGCTTTGGGACGTCTGGTAGTCGTGAAAGGCGCTATATAAATGCAGGTCTTTCTTTTCCAGCTCTTGGTTCGTAGCCCTGCAGGTTACAGCACTTCAAGTACATATCCAAGTACTTTTAAAAATGTGATGAGGGTTTCTGCCTCTACCGCCCTTTCATGCAGTGAGTTCCAGACCCCCACCACTCTGGCTGAAAAAAGTTCTCAACTCCCCTCTAATCCTTCTACCAATTACTTTAAATCTATGCCCCCTGGTTATTGACCTCTCGGATTTAAAACAAATTTAAAATAACCAATATAGGGTGTCCAAACTATAGCCAATAGACCAGATGTGGCCAAGGAGGCTTGACAATTGGCAGTTTTGGTGATGGAGAAGATATAGGGTCGGAAGCTTAGATCACGGTCAAATAAAACGGCAAGGTTGCAAACGGTCTGGTTCAGCCTGAGACAGTGGCCAGGGAGAGCGATGGAGTTGGTGGCTAGGGAACGGAGTTTGTGGCGGGGGTCTTCCCAATATTTAATTCGAAAAAGTTCTGCACATCCATTACTGGATGTCGGACAAGCAACATGACAAATAGAGGCGGTGGAGGGGTCGAGAGAGGTGGCGGAGAGAGAGCTGGGTGGCGTCGGTGTACATGTGGAACCGGGCATTGTGTTTTCGGATGATGTCGCCAAGGGTAGATGAAAAATAGAACTGACCGACTTGTGACCCGTTCCATCTTTAAACAAACATATGCATGTTAGAAGTTTGCAGGCTGACCACCCCACTCGATGTCTGAATAGGCTCACTTAGTCACTGTTAAATGTGTTTAGTGTAAACTAACTGTGGATCATAAATGTCGAATTAGAAAATACCAGATAGTAACAATTACAATGTTTCCACATAGTTGATTTTTTAAAATTCAATCAGTGGTGTAGCTAGGAATGGAAATTTGGGTGGGCGCCAAGTTACAATGGACAGGCCTCTTTTCATCAGGATGCTCCAATTCACTGTCTCTGCAGACCAAGCCGCGAAAGAGGGAAGACAGCATCACAACATGCTTAAAAAGCTCCCACTGCTAGCAGGGCTAGGCCACTGCCGGAGCAGCCAGGCGTTCATTACTAAAAAAAGCCTGCCAATAAATGCAATTAAACTTGGCATTTCACAGTGGCTCAGATTTGTGGGGGTCTGCGTGCTAATTGGATGGGCCATCCGTGGCTACGCCTCTGTAAAAATGTTTACAACCAATGAGTCAGATGTGACAGGTCATCACACCTGTCTCTCCTTTGAAGATGGCACTGCTTGGGTTAGATGCAGCGCTGAGGTAGATAACATCATTCAGATTTTTTTTTAAATCCCAAGCAATCAACTGGATTTTTTTTTTGTACTGACTTTTCATAAGCTTATCCACCAAAATGGCTTCCAACTTTAGCAGAGTCTTGCATGTTCCACTCTGGTATGCATGTACTGTTAAATCCTTAGAAAGTTTGAAGGGAAAAGTTCATTACTCAAAGTAAAATGCTTATTTTAATAATAGGAAATGGTTGGGATAAGTAAAAACAGCAAGAATTTTCAGTTGTTCCAGACAAATTCTTGAACTCTGGAGCTCTTCTAAACATTAAAAGAAATGATGCATGTCGTTGGACTACACTACATGATGGAGCTTGTATGGTTTCCCTAGTGCACATCTCCAAGCAACTCACTAACGAAGATTTGATCAATGATGCAGCCTCAATTTGAAAGTCCAATCTAATTTACACAAATTCTCAACTCCACAATTTTCTAAAGTGTTACTTCAAATATAGAGACCACCCTAAACTCCTTGCCAACTGGAACATCTTTACAGCATATGATCAAGGACACCACCACTGGCAACAGCTCATTATCAGCTAAAATGTAACTACAATACTCAACTCAGTTTCTAAAAGCCGCCTACCCAAGTGGTTTTCCAAAGTTAAGCTTTTGCTATTCAACAGTTACATTCAAAACTCGGTAAATTCAAGTCGTCACATTTTTCACCCAAATAGGGAGGCATGGTGAGGAGTCTGGTAACATTCATGATACTGTCAGCAGGTTTTTGCTCATGTCAACTTTGCTATTTTCTTTAAGGGAAAGCAAATCCACAACAACAAAAAAAATTGTCAGTAGTTAGCCCATTCTCCAGATTTCTTTTTAAAAGATCCCAATTTATATTAACAAAATTTCACCTTGGGTGACCATGAAGGATCACTGCTGTACACATACTTAATTAGGTTACTACACGATAACTGCTCAATATTTATGCAAAACCTTTCATTGTGTTGACAAAAGGCCGCAGCGTTTCAAACCATGGTCAGGGCACCCTAGCAACTATGCTCAAAACACAGTTGTCATTTTAAAGGCATACTGTAGCAAGTCAAAGGTCAATTAGTGCAGTAAACTCTCAAGTACAGACCATCAAAAGTAGGCTGATTTCTCTTGGAGGCACTAGCGTGTTTTCCTAGCAGTTGTTTCTCTGCTCTGTAGCTCCCTTTTTTTTCAATGAATGTGAGAACTTCCTGTGTTCATTGCATTGTGAATAGACTTTGGCAACAAGTCAGGAAGCCAGTGCCGAGCTCTGTGAATGCATTAAATTCAAGCCCAGTCCTGCCACTAAATTAGAGGAATTCACATCTTCAACAATGTTGAAGTTGCTGAATGGATTCTGCCCTTTTTTTTTTAAATGTCACAATGAACAACATCCGGAGGAAAACTGTTCCAAACAACTGTGGTAGGGTCATCTGGTTAGAATTCTAACTTGGTTTCACTGGCTGGCTTTCACAAAGTACTGTTTGTTTTCCCTCTGTATTGATACCATCAACTCAAGCCTGCTATGGTTGAAAGTGGTTTCTAGAGTCCCCACCTCTCCTTTGCTACTTTGAAATTGATGTTTTTCCGCTGGCTTCATTCTCCTTTTAAGCAACACCGAACCATAGGTAAGTGTTTATCATGGGTTTTCGCTCACTAGGACCTGGTTTGGCACAAGACGCCAAAAGCTAATACAGCTGCTGGCAAATGAGAGAACAAAAAAAGAAATCCTTAATTTCATTACCACAATTGGATTATACTCTTTGGAGTTGAGAAGAATGAGAGGTGATCTCATTGAAACATAGATTCTGAGAGGGATTGACAGGGTAGATGCTGAGAGGCGGTTTCCCCTGACTGGAGAGTCTAAAACTCAGGGCCACAGTCTCAGGATAAGGGATTGGCCATTTAGGACTGAGATGAGGAGACATTTCTTCACTCAGTGGGTTGTGAATCTTTGGAATTCTCTACCCCAAAGGGCTGTGGATGCTGAATCGTTGAGTATATTCAAGATTGGGATCGATAGATTTTTGGACTCTAAGGGAATCAAGGGATATGGGGATTGGGTGGGAAAGTGGAGTTGAGGTCGAAGATCAGTCATGATCTTACTGAATAGCGGAGCAGGCTCGAGGGGCTGTATGGCCGACTCCTGCTCTTAATTCTTATGTTCTTATTAACGGTTTTAAGCGAAATATTTTCTCCTTTCCTTTCTCTCACTGCCTTTTATATTCATCCAAAAGCAAGACCTCAGCCAAACTGCACGTGTGTGCAACTCTGCATATATATATTTTTTTGAACTATTATTTTGGTGCTTTTCTTACCAATGACTAGCAATGATGTAACTGAAATTAGAATTGTAAATGTTTCAATATCTTCAGAGGCACAGCAGAGGAAAGAAACAACTGCTTCTAATCAAACATCCTGGTGACACCAACACTGTAGTTATTATGTGGCACAAGTCTTTGAATGGCTGTACAAAGTGAAGCAATGATTTGGTAGCAGTCATTTGGCCACTATCAAACTTTAGATCACTTGTCCCGACAATCAAATATGTAACAAGTATAATCATATTCAAGCCAGTGAAACATTTTGGACTTCAGCATATAAAAAAAATTAGTCACCCCCAGTAACAGATTATTAGTTTGTGATGGAGGGCACATGGGAAATATAACTGTGTATTTTTTTCTTATTCGTTCATGGGATGTGGGTGTCGCTGGCAAGGCCAGCATTTATTGCCCATCCCTAGTTGGGCTGGAGAAGGTGGTGGTGAGCCGCCTTCTTGAACCGCTGCAGTCCATGTGATGAAGGTACTCCCACAGTGCTGTTAAGGAGGGAGTTCCAGAATTTTGACTCAGCGACGACGAAGGAACGGCAATATACTTCCAAGTCAGGATGGTGTGTGACTTGATGGGGAACTTGGAGGTGGTGGTGTTCCCATGAGCCTACTGCCCTTGTCCTTCTAGGTGGTAGAGGTCGCGGGTTTGGGAGGTACTGCTGAAGAAGCCTTGGCGAGTTGCTGCAGTGCATCTTGTAGATGGTACACACTGCAGCCACGGTGCGCCGGTGGTGGAGGGAATGAATGTTTAAGGTGGTGGATGGGGTGCCAATCAGACAGGCTGCTTTGTCTTGGATGGTGTCGCGCTTCTTGAATGTTGTTGAAGCTGTACTCAGCCAGGCAAGTGGAGAGTATTCCATCACACTCCTGACTTGTGCCTTGTAGATGGTGGAAAGGCTTTGGGAAGTCAGGAGGTGAGACACTCGCCACAGAATATCCAGCCTCTGACCTGCTCTTGTTGCCACAGTATTTATGTGGCTGGTCCAGTTAAATTTCTGGTCAATGGTGACCCCCAGGATATTGATGGTGGATTCGGCGATGGTAATGCCATTGAATGTCAAGGGGCGGTGGTTAGACGCTCGCTTGTTGGAGATAGTCATTGCCTGGCACTTGTGTGGCGCGAATGTCACCTGCCACTTATCAGCCCAAGCCTGAATGTCGTCCAGGTCTTGCTGCATGTGGGCATGGACTGCTTCATTATCTGAAGAGTTACGAATAGCACTGAACACTGTGCAGTCATCAGCGAATGTCCCCACTTCTGACCTTATGATGGAGGGAAGGTCATTGATGAAGCAGCTGAAGATGGTTGGGCCTAGGACACTGCCCTGAGGAACTCCTGCAGCGATGTCCTGGGGCTGTGATGATTGACCTCCAACCACCACAACCATCTTCCTTTGTGCTAGGTATGACTCCAGCCAGTGGAGAGTTTCCCCCCCCCCCCCCGGATTCCCACTGACTTCAGTTTTACTAGGGCTCCTTGATGCCACACTCAGTCAAATGCTGCCTTGATGTCAAGGGCAGTCACTCTCACCTCACCACTAGAATTCAGCTCTTTTGTCCAAGGCTGTAATGAGGTCTGGAGCCGAGTGGTCCTGGCGGAACCCAAACTGGGCATTAGTGACTATCGTATTAGTGAGCAGGTTATTGGTGAGTAAGTGCTGCTTGATAGCACTGTCGATGATGCCTTCCATCACTTTGTTGATGATTGAGAGTAGACTGATAGGGCGGTAATTGGCCGGATTGGATTTGTCCTGCTTTTTGTGGACAGGACATACCTGGGCAGTTTTCCACATTGTCGGATAGATGCCAGTGTTATAGCTCTACTATAATACTGACATCTATTATAGAGTTTTAACATAAAACGTCCCAAGACGCTTCACAGGAGCGTTATCAAACAAAATTTGACACCGAGCCACATAAGGAGATATTAGGACAGATGAGAGGTAGGTTTTAAGGAGCGTTTTAAATGAGGGGGGCGGGGAGGTTTAGGGAGAGAATTCAAGAGCTTAGGTCGAGGGCAGGAGCTCTCTTTACACAGACACACACACTCCCCTAGCAACTAACTCAAAGTGACCGAGACATGGTCATCTGTCTGCCCTCTTTGGCTGGTGAATTCCATGTCGGGCATGGAGAACAGATCAGTCATTTTTTTCTTTTAAATTGCCTCAAAACACGCACATTTAGTGATAAGAAACTAGATTTTTTTTCTGTAGTTATTTGGTCATGCATTATTTTTTTTTTCAGTTCATTGATGAGGTTGGTGGGGAGGAGGGAAGTTGTATCTGTATTTTTTCTCCCATTGAAGAATGTGGCAGTCCCACTACACATGCAAGTTATGTACTGCCCGAGTCTGTAAATCATTTTCATGCTTGATCACACTCTTTTGAAATTGATAAAATGTTTGCCATGTCTTGTTAAAAAAAACATTCAATCACAGTGCAGTTAACATTCTCTAAATTTGGAGTTACAACTCTCAGGCTTCACTGCAGCATTAGTCAACTGCAAGCCAGTTTTGGGTAGTTAAAGAGACATTGTCTTCAATAACCAGTGATAAGCAACACTTTTTTATTATTTACTAGCATGTGGTGCCAATGATACCAGAGGTGTAACATGATATTCGGCACTTCTAGCTTTCCCTCCTCCCCAAACAAAGGTTGGCTATATGCAGTATTTTTTTCATAAAAACAATATCCCATTAAAACTCTTAATTATATAGAATTTATTTAAAGACTTATCATCCTCAAAGATGGCGGCTGAGCTTAGTCTTTCCACTCCTGCTGTGCGTGCCAATGTTTCTGGCACATTTGGTGGAGGCGTGCGTTACTGCAGGATACCTATGGTTAACAGAAGAAAAGTCCCAACAGCTTCTTGTGGAAAGTATAAACCACTGTTTAAGAGGCCGCAAATATTGTGTACAGAGGTGGAAAGAAAAAAGAGCAAGGAGGAAAGGATGGAAAAGTGAAAGAAAACTATATTGATTGAAAGTGAAATAAATTGAAACATACAAAAAATGACGGACAGGAAAATATCTACTGGTCCATCCAGCCTGTCCTGCAAAGTTGTGATGCGTCATGCATCACAATGCAGTCCCCACTGTTTAAAGCAGACGCGTTCGTGTGAACAAGATTTGCCCGCTATACGTAATGGCCGGTATAATGTGGTAGCGTTAATAAAATTAAAAATCATTTCAATTCGTTTTAAAGACTGCCAGAGAGAGAGGACAGTTCTCGCTGCAGCAGTTACTTAAGCGGTTTCATTTAAGCGATTAAAGTGCTTTCATGCAGTTAAAACATACATTCTCGATTTAGCAACAGCTAAATTTCAATTTATTTTGAGCACTTGTTCAAACGTCATAGCTGAGAGAAATGGGACAAAGAAAGTTACCAGAGGTCTATATTTACCAGATAGCTTTCAAATCTGGGCCATTTATTACAGCTGATGAACTGTACGCACAAATTCACTGGAAAGGTAAGAGGTCTCTCATTGCTTTAGTCAATCCTTAATGGGGGAAATCTCCTGCACAGCCACGCAGGTTTTGGTGAAAGATTGTTATCCGAAAATATAAAATATTAAAATTAAGTCTGCTTCAATAAGACTCTTATTACATTCAGTGCACCTTAATGAGGTAATGGATAAAGGTTATCGGTTTTTGGCCAATATAAGCGACTGCCCATTTTAAACATGGGCGTTTTAAGTGGTACTTGGACTCCTCACCACACTCGGAAGCCATGCAATCGCCTGGGAGATGCAAAAAATAAAATAAAAAGTACGGGCTAATTAGGGGAGGAAAATATCTGGAAAATTCCTCAGGAAAAATGATTGGAAAAAAAAGCTCCCTTTTCCTGGCCCCATAAGCTGGAAAAAAAATGTACAAGCAACAAATAGGAAAAAGGAGCATAAAGGAAATAAGCATAAAGGAATAAAGCTTGAAAGAAAACAAAAATGAAAAAATAGAAAGAGGAGGTGCAACAAAAATCTACGGTTCTAATCCAGACATAGCAGTGAAATTGGTGGCCGCTAAAAGATAAAGGTTTTTGCCGATGGAAGAATTAAAAATCAGGCTGGCCAAAAAAAAAAAAAAATCAAAGTCATGAATATGCAAGATCAGAATTCACAGAAACAAAAATGTGCAAAATGGAGTTGCAAAGATGAATGAACATTGAAAAATCACAACCCTTAAAGCATGCTAGCAATTGTCATGAGATGCTGCAAGGCAACATTTTTAAGCATTATGGAACTGGCTTGGAATGTGCCCTAGAATATGCAGATGGTCAGTAACGTCACAATGTGTACAGCTTGTCAAGACTCCACTTTCTACCATTCCTTCTCTTTTACATACAGTCCACTGAAACAATTATTTCAAGCTGACAGGTTAAGAATGCTTAGGGCTTTTAGTAAGATTCTGAATAGAAGGAATGGGATAGTGGAATCCATCGATGGGGCAGTCATCACCTTCAGCCTCAGTCACAAACTCCGTACCCTCGCCGCTAAATCCATCCCCCCTTCCAGCCACCGTCTCAGGCTGAACCAGACTGCTCGCAAGCAACTTTGGTGTCCTAATCCGCCTCAGACTGAACTTCCGACTCCATATTCCATCATCACAAACACGGTCTACTTCCACCTCTGCAGCTACCTCAGCCCATCTACTGCTGAAACCCTCATCCATGCCTTTGTCACCGCCAGACTTGACTATTACAATGCTCTACTAGCCAGCCTCTCATCATCTATCCATCCTAAACTACAGCTCAAGCACTGCTGCCTGTATCCCATCACTCACTAAGTCCCGGTCATCTATCACCCTGTGCTTCCCCATCACCTCAAATTTAAAATTCTCATTCTCGTGTTTAAATCTCTTCATGGCCTCGCCCCTCCCTAAGTAACTCCACCACGTCACCCCCTTCACCCACCCAAAATCTCCATTCCTGCGACTCTACTTCTAGTGCCACACTCTACCCCCACCATTGGCGGCCGTGCCTAATCACTTTACACTCTAATTTCCTCCCTAAACCCCATCTACCTTGCCATCTCCGTCTCCTCTAACACTGTCCTTAAAAGAAAAGAAAGACTTGCATTTATATAGTGCCTTTCACAACCACCGGATGTCCTAAAGCACTTTACAGCCAATGAAGTACTTTTGAAGTGCAGTCACTGTTGTAATGTAGGACAGCCACCTCTTTGACCAAGCTTTTGCTCATCCCTCCCAATAGCTCTTTCTTTGCATCCATTTTTAACTTGCATGTTTGTGATGCACTTTGAGATGTTTTTCTATGTTGCAGGCACTAAATAATTGCAAGTTGTTGCCGCCTGTTCCATATTAGAAATAGCAATTGAAATGCCTGTTCTCCAGCTTATGACGAAAAGCACTGGTGGCAGTCCGTTGACTACAGTTTCCAATCATGTTTACAAACACCGCAGAAGGTTAAGCATGAGTGTTCAAGATATGTCAGTCGCAACGGCTAATTAGCTTAGGAAAAAAAGGCAAGTTCCTGAGGGACTAAGTTAGCTCAGGGGAAAGGGTCAGTTCGCATCTCTGAATGTTAACCGCTGCAGAACCAAGAATCTTGGACTTGACAGATCCATTATAAGTATCTAGAGGCTTTGCAGAATAAGTGATGTTTTAACTCATATCCTGCTGAATAAAAACATTAGAATTCTTCAGTCAAAATAGGCTGGGTTTAATAAATTTAAAACAAGTTAGCCTCCAATATCTACTAAGGCCTTTCTAAAATTTGAGTCTGATTTTACCGACTTTGAATTATCTGCTAAATGACACTCATTTATGGATAACAGGAATAATGAAGACAGCAAATGTTATGCTTCTACACTTACTTCATTCAAATGAATTCTTTTAAAAACTGGAGAAGCTTAAACCGAAGGATTAATACTAAAACGTTAACGCATTTGAAAAAATGTATATAGTCACAGACGTAGACTAAAGAAAGCAACTCAAACTGATGTAACTAATTAAGCTATACAGATACTTTTGTTTGGGGGGGGGGGGGGGGGGGGGGGGGGGGGGGAGGGAGGAAAAGATTCACTAAGATTTAATTTGCTTCCATTTCACATTACATTAGAAGCAAGCATACTTAATTAGGTAAGTGTGACTAGTCTCCACTATATTTTCTGAACCACATATTCAACTGAGTGGAATTTTATAGCACTGATAAACAGCAGCCAGATTAATACCACAAACTACAAGCTTCCAATAAACTGGAAAGTAGCTGTGCTCAAGATGGTTTAGAACATGCTCTGCAAAAATATAGGCTAGAATTACTAACCGATCATTAATTCATTTGAGTTTTCAATGGTATCATACTACACTTGCTGCACTGATGGATGAATAAACCTAGCTCTCAAAAAGCACCTATGATTTTTATTTTTTATATATAAATCTTATTGAAAGGTGATCCATGGAAACTTATTAACTGCAACATTCTGTTCATATATTCTATCTGTAAAAGCAGTGTGTGGAGATTTAAAAGAAGTGGTGACTATTTGAGAAAGCCAGAAATTCTTGAAAGACATCTTTCTGCCCAGTAAAAAATGCATCTTTCATGGGCTATTGAAAAGAACCCTTTTTAAAAAAAAAACTGTGGATCAGTTTTTTTTTATTCATTCACGGGATGTGGGCGTCGCTGGCAAGGCCAGCATTTATTGCCCATCCCTAATTGCCCTTGATTACATTCAAGGCAGGACTTTAATTGATGGTACTGCAAGTCTAAAATGCAGTAGTGCATAAGAAGTGTAGCTGTCACAAGAAGAATTTTCTCAGATCCAAGTCTCTGAATTGAGTGTACAGGGCTGTTCACAACCTCAACTGTTACCGTGGGAACCTTGCACTGGCCACAGGAAGTAGCATGGGTCTTCGAAATAGCCTTTTATTTAAAGTTGCTTCTTTCAGGTTGTTACCATTGTTGCTCTTAACTGCCAAATGGGAAGGTCTTGTCAAAGACAATTATAAAGAGTAGCTTTACTTCATTCAAATGAATTCTTTTAAATTCTAGGAGAAGCTTAAACCGAAGGATTAATACTAAAACGTTAACGTTAATATTTGAAATGACAGGATACTCACAGGATAAATGCTACATAGTCAAGTGTAGACAGACAAATACAATGGAGAAATATTTTCAATGGCTGTTCATTTTGTTGCAGTTTTCAAAAGGAGCAGAGTTATTTTTACATCACACAACTGTCAGAAAAACTGTGCGACTACACCAGTACAGTGATCTTGTAAGCGGACAAGAACATTGCATATCTCAAAAGTGTAAACAGTTGTCAAGCTCTACATTAACAAAAACTCACCACTAGTTAAGTGTGGAGAAAGCACATCTTCTTCCTTCTCCCAAAGTAAAACAAATCTTTTAGTTCCCTATTTCTAGCTCGCTTAGGTTTCAATTTCAATATATTGACCTATTTAACCAGCTGCGTTTTCCATTGTAATTTTAGGCAAAAACAATTCTGCCAATCTTTGCTAGATGATAAAGTGAACCATGAAATTGCATTTATACACATCCATATCTTGTGACTGAAGAATGGAAGACATGCTCACTAAACTTCCATATGTACACAGTGCCAATGATTCAGTGACTTGCACACTATAAGTGACACGTTAAGTATAAAATTTGCACATGATCCAACTAGCTGAAACAAACACATTTGAAAGAAATCATGTTGCTCTTCTACCATACTATAGTAACATTTAAATGTACTGTGGTAAATTTTATTTACTGTAATAAAAAAAGAGAAATTTAAGCTAAGACTCCAAGATCACACCAGTGAAAATGCTCATCCTGGCTCAGCTGAGTAAGCCAGTAGTAGCTCAGCCATACGAAGCAAGAAGATCCCAGGTTTTATCCCTAGCCTGTGCCAAGTTATCTGATCTCAGCTGGCGAGGCAGTAAGACATTAGAATTTCCCTAATCGCCACAAGGTTAGGGAGGGGGAAGTCCCCAAGGTTTCTGCTTCTAACTACTATCAACCCCTGCTGGAAGCACATCTAGATTTTGGGTGGGAGCAGGCATTTGTTTGCCACAAAAAACTTTAAATGTGTGCCATATAAAATCCATATCTGCAGTAGTTACCGCCTTTAGTTAACATGATGTGGAGATGCCGGTGTTGGAGTTAGTTAACATGGTAGTGCCTTACAGTTGCTTCCCATTGGCAGAGAAGTGGTTGTAAGGTGCTAGACTGTCATTCAATAACATTTTGACCACAGCAACTCGTCCGAAGTAGACCTCATCGCACATACATGGTGTGCTTTACAAAGTAGTTTTTAAGCACACAAGTATATATTTGGGGGTAGCAATTTTCTTGAATTACAGGCAAATGTTAATTACGTAAGTTTACAAGGATTCTGGAGATTCAAACTCTGCACTTCAGACAAGGTTTGAAGTTAACACTGAACACCAAGAAGCATACGGAGAAAGAGTGCCCGAAACCAAGATTCAACACCGCCAACGCACAAAGCATTACAGCATTGACAGCAAAACTGCCACAAAACACGGGCACAATCATCTGAGCATCTTGAACTCTACTGCCAAACAATAATTTGCCTTATTTTTAAGCTCAATCATAAACAGGTCTTTTACTTCTGCCTCAGGTCCCCCTATATCAATGACGGTCATGATGCGGAGATGCCGGTGTTGGACTGGGGTGGACAAAAATGAGAAGTCGCACAACACCAGGTTATAGTCCAACAGTTTTATTTGAAATTACGAGCTTTCGGAGCTCTGCTCCTTCTTCAGGTACAGTGAGGGATAAAGATAAAGATAAAGATAAAGATAAAGGGATAAATAAAACTGTTGGACTATAACCTGGTGTTGTGCGACTTCTCATTTATATCAATGACAGATTAAGAGGATTCAATGTAATTTTATTAAAAAGTGCACCAAGACTCTCAATTTTCATAATATGAACATTGATTGTTCCAACATATAAAACCCGTGAATTCTATTCAGAGCACTTCTTAGGACTGGGAACTCAGTCAGCATGTTGTGCATAGATCAATAATAAGTGATAATTTGGTCTATAAAGTCCTACAACTGAGGCAACATTAACATATGATGTAAAAGAAAAAAAGACACTTGCATTTCTATAGCACCGGACGTCCCAAAGCGCTTTACAGTGGTCACTGTTGTAATGCAGGAAGCATGGCAGCCAATTTGTGCAGAGCAAGCTCCCACAAAAAGCAATGGGATAATGACCAGATAATCTGTTTCTTTAGTGATGTTGATTGAGGGATAAATATTGACCAGAACTCCGGGGATAACTCCCCTGCTCTTCTTTGAAATCACGCCATAGGATCTTTTACGTCCACTTGAGAGAGTAGACGGGGCCTCGGTTTAACGTCTCATCTGAAAGGCAGCACCTCAGGCAGTGGAGCACTCCCTCAGTGCTGCACTGGAGTGTCAGCCTAGATCTTTGTGCTCAAGTCCCTGGAGTGAGTCTTGAACCCCCAACCTTCTGACTCAGAAGCAAGGGTGCTACCCACTGAGCCACAGCTGACACAAGAACAGATAATGTAATGTTTCTGGCAATTTGCAATGTACTGCCTACAATACACCCCAAGCATTTAATGTTCCATTGGTTTAGCATTTTGGTGCTAAAAAGCAGTTCACAACATCAATAATTCAAAATGTGCCGCAACTAATTTGAAGGTATTACAAAAATCATCCACAAAATTAAACATATTGTTAGGAAAAAAGAATGTTCTACAGGTGGGTACAAACATTGAAAAAAAAAATGTACACTTGAGGGAAAAATAGATTTGAATACTGTTTCAAGATTTAACTGCAAAGAGACAGACAGGTTTGTTTTACACTTCGATGCCATTTATCAAAAATAAATTCAACAGCAATGCACAAAGTTTAGCTTTAGCAGCTATACTTTCAAGGTTTACGAACTTATTGAAATATAGTAAACAGAAAAGAGTGCAACAGGAATACTCACATCTGTGGTGCAACAAGTAATAGTTTCACACAGTATGTGATTATTACTTGTGGTTATGTTATATAACCAGCATTCTATTGAAAGTAACAGATACATCTGACAAGGGAGTTCTTAATGAGGTAGAAGTTATGTCTTTACCCTTTTGCGGGTTTTGGAGGGATTCTGAATGACATTTTTGAATCAGTGTATGCTTTATAAGATTCAAACCTGGGACTGCAGGACCTCTGGGCACCTGGATAGCAACCATAGGGAAACAGGAATTGCCAGACGAAAAAAGACCAAGGCCCATCTAGCTCGCCTTCTATCATCCTGGCAGTCGCACGATAAAATGATAATGGAGTTGTTGACAAATCATAGCAATCGATCTCTATCAATGAGTCTACAACAGACCCAGACATGAGGCGAGAAAAACCCAGTGGTGGAGAGCTTTGGGAACCATAGGTCCAAAGTCAGCTGTTCCCCCCAAGCACGCTACACTCACCACATGTCAGGTCTCAAATTACTGCAATCCAAAATGTTATTTTCTTAAAGAAATCTATCTAATTTACATTTGAATTAATCTGTACTAACTGCTTCCACTCTCTCCCTAGAGAGCCTGTTCCAGAGATTGATCACTCACTCGCTCACTGAAATATTGTTTCTGCTGGTTCTACTGTTCTGCAGCAGCCACATTTAAAAATAAATTGTGTTTTTTGTGCTCCGCCAGTCTGAACAGTCAGGGCAATACGCCTGTTTGGGTAAATTAATAATTCAGTTAGCCAACTCCTGTATTAGCTCAAATATTGTACTACATTGAACCACAATGACTTAAAAAAATAGAACTGATATACAGTATAATAATAATTGTCAAATCTTTTGAGTACTCAAATTTTTGAAAGATATATCGGTGCATAATATGTCCTCCCTTAACATACACACACACTTTTTGCATTTAAAAACTTAAAATTAAAAATTTAGCCACGTATCTTTGCAAGAGCTACACGCAGCAGGAAGCTTAAGATTGTTCAGTGGGCCGAGCCACTGGACGCGAGTTCCAGGTGAATGAAGCTAATGTATGACTATGAGGAGGCTACATCCCTTGAAAAAAATCTCTGAGTACAGACAGTCAGCAGTTTTTTTCTGAGTTGCATGAAAGCTTGCTGGCATGGATCAATGACAAATGACAAGCAGAACTATCCTGCATTGGAAACACAAATCAGACTCTCCTCATCGATGACAATTACTCTGTTTGATGAAGCTAATGATTCATTTGAAGATTTTTCACCTCTACCATTACTGTTTTTGCCAGTAATTTTGTAGTTTTATCAGTTTAATATATCTGTTGCACTTTAAGTAGTTCAATAAAGGTTCACTCCATCATTTCCAAGTCTCGTGCAAGATTTTCTTTTTAGCATCTGTGCACTAATGCACACAACTACTTTTGGCATTCTTGAAAGAAAATAAATTTCATGATTACACGTGAAGATTATACACAAAGTCACTCAAACAGATCGAACCGATTTGGATAAATGGCGTCCAGATGAACAGCTTCTTTATCGTGCTTTTTAATCACATAATTCCTCACAGTACTTTGCAAATTACACAGACCGATCACAGTCCTGGTATTAACAACTTGCATTTATATAGCGCCTTTAATAGTCCTACTGGTGCATTTGTAGGTCTTAGTCTGGTGAACGTGGATGTTCCTTTTACATGCAAATTGACATGCAAAGATCAAGCTGTGCAATAAAAGATTTAGTTCAATAATATACATCATACATGTTAAGCATAACAATTAATGCGCTTCTTTATGTGTGTCAGATGTGGCACAAATTAAAGATATTTAAAATTATTCTGATACTAATACAAGGGACACGGTCATGTTTTCTTGCAAAACAAAAGACAGCTGATCATGTGGGTGGAAGTGTTATTTTACATTCCTGAAGAACGCAATAACCATCTGTAGTGATGATAAAGCCCATAATAGTCACCAGTGTAGTCAGCTATCCCCAGCACTAGCACCTTTTGTGCAGCACATTCTGGAAGTGAATCAAGCAGTCTCACTACATTGTTTAAACCCTCAACAGAAACAGCATTATACATTTAAAAACAAACACATTTGAAACACTCGTGAATGTCAATCCAACTACACAAACATAAAAGGGGCAACACGGCCAAATAAAAAGCACGCAATGAGAGGAATATAATGCTCCATTGTGGATGTGATTATGGTTTTAATTCACTAGCATGACAACAAAATACAAGTAACTCACTTGTGCCTCTCTCTGTGCTATTTCCCTTTTAAAACCTTGATAGTCACGTGAATGAGGAGGAATTTCTTCACTCAGAGGGCTGTGAATCTTTGGAATTCTCTACCCCAGAGGGCTGTGGATGCTCAGTCATTGAGTATATTCAAGGCTGAGAGTCGATAGATTTTTGGACTCTAGGGGAATCAAGGGATATGGAGATTGGGCGGGAAAGTGGAGTTGAGGTCGAAGATCAGCCATAATCTTATTGAATGGCGGAGCAGGCTCAAGGGGCCATATGGCCTAGTCCTGCTCCTAATTCTTGTTATGATATTCTACACCTATCAACATACAGGTTAATGCTGTCTTTAATGCATTTTGTTCATGCCAGTCAGTTTATATGCTACTCAATGCCAATCTTTTTAAATTACCGTACTTAATATATTATAAACATTAAAAACTTAAATTCTCACCTTTCTGCACTTCATGGGCTATTGCAATTTCTCTTTTCAACACCTGCATGCATGACTGCAAGTATTGCCTAAAACATTTGTCTGGAAACTAAGTTAGTCACTGCAAACAGTCAAAGTGTACGTCTCTGCATATCTACCAATTTCCCTTCTCTCCAGAAGAAAAATAAAATCAGCAAGAGTTCTTTGAAACAAGAGAAAATTCTAAACTGGTCCTGGATATTTTCACAATACAAGTTTATCAATTTTGGAGGTATCACAGTATGTATTATTTACCAATAAAAGTCATTAATTTTCAAACAGTAATAACAGGTGGCACTCCAATTTGAATTTAAAAAAAATCAAGTCTACAGGAACTAATCAATAAAACCTAAAAACCGTACCTGCATAAAATCGAATCAGACAGCCAATTTCCACATCCATTCCTTCCTCTTGCACCCTGCAAGGATCTTTAAATCCCAGTTTAAAGAGGTACTCATTTTGTATTTCAAGGGGGTTTTCATGCGGCTCCAGCCTCCTGGTAGTTTCACCATGAAGTTGCACATAGACCACTGACGTGAGCAAGCTCTCAGTTACCCCCATTCTCAAAGTGCCAGGGATCAAAGACTTCAGCCTGCCATCGTCACAGTCCAGCAGTCCCTGTCTGCCAGCAAGGATGTCTCGCCTCAACTCAGACCTGTCCAGACATTCCACCTTGACCACAGTATCATTTATGGTATCGCCCTTTGTGTATTCATTATTTGCTGTAATGCTGTCCAGTGAAGGTCTACGTCTAGCAGCAACATTGTCCACAGCCACCAGCTTGACAGAAGAATTGTTTGACGATTTGAGTCGATTAGTATGACAATCCAACGAAGACCTGAGCCTGCTAATTTCAGAATCAGATTTTGGCCCTTCTCTGGCCATGGCTGGTACGGTGTGCACCTGCCTGGCACTCACAGTATTTGGTTCCTTCTGTGTGGCATTATGGTTATCCAGTGACGTCCCAAACCTGGCAAAGGTAGGATTATCTTTCCCGTACCCGACGATATCAGTATTTGAGTGGTGCCTGGCATTGGCAGCAGTGCCCGGCAACGATGCCGGTTTTCCATGAGCAGCAATACACATTTGCCCTTGGCTGTTAGCAGCAATATCCGAAGACCCAACGCTCAAAGTATCAGTGTAGCCTGGCTTGGCCGAAGCAACTGGTCCTGCCCTGGCACCGACATGCCTTGATGCGCCCGGCCTGCCACCACCGATGTTGTCCAAGGAGCTCAACTTGGCGTCCAACCTGGCGATGCCAGCGCCATCGATGGAGGTTGCCTTCCCCATGCTCTTGGCACCTTGCTGGCCAGGCTGCAGTAACCTGGCAGCCACCTCAGCCGCCGTGGTGTCCAGGGTGCAAGTGACAGCTCGCAGGTAGGAGCAGGAGGAGGAGGAGGTGGAGGAGGACATGAGCCTGTCGTAGAGGTGCAGGCACCCCCTCCGCACGTCGGCCCGCACCCACTCCCTGTCGGCCGCAGTCAGCGACCTCTGCTTCGCCCCCCACACAACCTTACGGTCCAGGCTGCGAGTGTGGCAGGGGGAAGGGGCTGCCGCCGTGGTCGAGAGGTTCCTCCTCAGCCTCCTCCTCAGGAGCAGCGAGTTGGAATTGTTGCTCCAACTCTTAGCGCCACCGGGCTTTGCATGAGCCGGCAAGGTTGCAGAAGAAGAGACATGTCGTCCACCACCACCACCTCCTCCTTCTCCTTCTCCACAGGAATCCAGCCGCTGCACTTCATCGCCGCCTTTTAATTTACAAATTGTACGCCCGAAGCTCTGCCTCTGGAGCTCGGAAACCAAGGCGGCTTCCATCTTCCCCAACCGGTCGTGGTTTGTTTTTTTTTCCCCCCCCGACACACAAAAACAAATAATATATATTCTTTTTTAAAAAAGAATTAAAATCCTGTGAGAAACCACTCTTCTTTTTTTCAATTTCGGCCCGAATGACAGCATCCTGGGAGCGTCTCTCCCTCAGCGGCGGCCGCTGACTATCGCCATTACGGAATGGACGACGGACGAACGGACTGCTTGTCCCCGCCCTCCGTCTCATGCATAATTCATCAGCTCGCTCATGGATATTCATGAAGCCGTTAACTCCACCCCCCCCCCCCGCCCGACACACCCCTTCGCTTGTTTTTTAATTAATTGGTTTTTTTTTAAATGTTAGAATAGCATCCGCTGTTTTGATTTTAAATATATATATATATATCTCAGGGTATTTTTTAAAAAAAATTTGGCTTTGCGGGATCGGCCAGCCCTCTTGCTGAATATTCATGAGCGGGCGTGACGCCATCGGGTGGCCGTTGGCTTCCTTCTCTGGGTGACGGGGAGAGCGCCCCGCCTCGCCTCGCACCCCAGCGCAGAGCATTCTGGGAGCTGTAGTTCCCCACCGTGCCAATTGCCCAGCCAACCGCATGGGGGGAGTGGCAAGAGGTGAACTACAATCCCCGCCGTGCCTCACCGTGCCGACGCATGCGCACACACACATACACAAAGACGACCGCGGTGGCGAACGACAGGATGGCCGCTGTGGAGATTGTTTTTATTTTCAGTGCTTGGGGTTAATTCGATGAAGGAGACAGACGCTTCGAATCGGATCATACACTAACATGAGGTAAGAGGACTCTTATTTTTGTTTGTTTTAGCTGCACTGTTTGTGTTGCTGGCTCGCAGCTGGGAGTGAACTTGTCTCATTCACCTCAGGAGGGGGATTTCTCCATTCACTGCGGAATATGAGCGGTGTCGGCCTGTGGCTCAGTGGGCGGCTCTCTCGCCTCTGAGTCAGAAGGTTGTGGGTTCAAGTCCCACACCAGAGACTTGAGCACAACAATCTAGGCTGACACTCCCAGTGCAGTACTGAGGGAGCGCAGCACTGTCGGAGGTGCCGTCTTCCGGATGAGACATTAAACCGAGGCCCTGTCTGCTCTCTCAGGTGGACGTAAAAGATCCCATTGCACTATTTTGAAGAAGTGCAGGGTAGTTCTCCCCAGTGTCCTAGTCAATATTTATCCCTCAACCAACATCACTAAAAACAGATTATCTGGTCATTATCACATTGCTGTTTGTGGGAGCTTGCTGTGTGCAAATTGGCTGCAGCGTTTCCCACGTTACAACAGTGACTACACTTCAAAAAGTACTTAATTGGCTGCAAAGTGTTTTGGGAAGTCCGGTGGTTGTGAAAGGCGCAATAGAAATGCAAGCCTTTCTTTTCTTTGTGAGGCCCGGTTCAGCTCAGCCGACCCGAACCCATTCCCTTCAACAGCACCTCCCAAACACGCGACCTCTACCACCTAGAAGGACAAGGGCAGCAGGTGCATGAGAACACCACCACCTCCAAGTTCCCCTCCAAGTCACACACCATCCTGACTTGGAAATATATCGCCGTTCCTTCATCGTCGCTGGGTCAAAATCCTCGAACTCCCTCCCCAACAGCACTGTGGGAGTACCTTCAACATACGGACTGCAGCGATGCAAGAAGGCAGCTCACCACCACCTTCTCAAGGACAGCTAGGGATGGGCAATAAATACTGGCCTTGCCAGTGATGCCCACATCCTATAAATGAATTTTTAAAAAACCATCCTGTAATAAAAGCAGAAAATGCTGCAAACATTCAGCAGGTCAGGCAGCATCTGTGGAGAGTGAAATGTTTCAGGTCGATGACCTTTCACCAGAAGGAAAACTTCCCATTCTTGTTTTTGCAGAGTTCACCCAACAACTGTTGGTGACACAAAGCAACCAAACAAACCCACCAGTAGAAACCCCAATCTTGGCGAATTCTCCGCTTCATTATTTGCATTAGCCGGAGGAATACTTTGTGAAGGACAATCCTGTGGATTGTCTAGCCTAGTCTCAGTTGAGTCAGCATCTGTAGTCTAGCTGTACTCTGCCAAATTTGGCCAGGACACCGGGGATAACTCCCCTGCTCTTCTTTGAAATAGTGCCATGGGATCTTTTACGTCCACCTGAGAGAGCAGACGGGGCCTCGGTTTAATGTCTCATCCGAAAGACGGCCCCTCCGACAGCGCAGCACTCCCTCAGTACTGCACTGGGAGTGTCAGCCTAGATTTTTGTGCTCAAGTCGCTGGAATGGGACTTGAACCCACAACCTTCTGACTCAGAGGCGAGGGTGCTACCCACTGAGCCACAGCTGACACGGTTTTAGCAAATCAATCTCTGGCACCATTCGATATCTGGAGCAGGTTCTGTCAAACGCATTTTGACGGAAGGGTTGAGAATATTTATATTATAATTCTTGCAATGCACCCGAGAGCGAAAAGTTGCGTGCAGAAAAAAATGTGGAAGACATATTGACAGCAATGCTAGCTTTTAAATCACATGTACTATTTACTGATGTATTGCACTTGGATCTTATTTCTGTAGGAGTTTCCTAATATTGCTGCTCTGCTGATTATGAATTGCTGGTAGATGGCATTGTTCACAGGTAGTCCGAGACCTGGAGCGCTCTCTCTGATGTTCACTGTGGTCTAGCTACAGACTAAACGCCACGGCAGTTCAGCCGTCAAGAATCCTCCCACTCTGAACAAAATACTGATACAATACAGAATTTGAAAAATTAAAGCAATAGCAATTTTGATAATTTTATTTTGAAAAGCAGCAACAATCTAGAAACCTGCGTTCCCCATACCATAGCACAACATGGAGCATAAAGGGAGCATGGTGAAAATGGCAATTGGAAAGCTGGAAGTTGCATCTACATGTCATCGCACTTACAAAGGGCTGTTTTCTGACACTTGGGCATTAATGCATGTCATCTTGACAATTGGAACATCTCACCTCTTTTGTTCTGAGTGCAGGAGAAGACAGACGATAACAGAGAGAACACTTACAGGAGAAGGACCTTCTAACATTCGCCCTCTAACCCCATATGAAGGCGAAACATTAGAACATAAGAAATAGGAACAGGAGTAGGCCGTACGGCCCCTCGAGTCTGCTCCGCCATTCAGTAAGATCATGGCTGATCTTCGACCTCAACTCCACTTTCCCGCCCGATCCAGATATCCCTTGATTCGCCTAGAGTCCAAAAATCTATCGATCTCAGCATTGCTAGAAAGAACCATGAGGCAGAGTTTCACTGACTCACTGTTGCCATCATCTCAACTGTTACACGAATCAGTGGCCATGGTGAGGCAGAGTCTTGCAGCAGGGTCATGCCTGGAATGGGCACAGATGATGGTGCTGTTTCTCAGGACGGCAACGCATCCAGGCCCTCCAACCAGCTCCCCTCCAATGTCTCCACATGTGGCAGAAAGCCCACAGGGCCAAGCTGCCCATTCAGTTGCAGAAGTAGCACAGGCTGCAGCTGGTTTGTATCAGGACTCAGCTGCCCGTGTGCAAAGGCCACCTCAATCCCAAGAGGCTCTCTGGCATGCACAGCAGCCAGCCTTAAGTAATTCTGCCACCGAGGAAGCACCAAAATGAACCACAAGACTCGGTTTAAGAGCACAAGCGCCACCTAGGGGAAGTACCGTGGAAGCAAATAGCAGCCACTAGCACATGATATGCTTGTTTACTGATGTTCTTGCAAAGGTTTGGGAGGATGTCTCACCCGGAGCTATCAATGGGAGATTTGTGAATTGTAGGAAGATTTAAGGCACAATTGATGAAGGCATATTTGTAGAGGGCATGTGTAAGGTTTAGACAGGAGTGTTAATTCATTGGGCACATTTCCATGTTGTAAGAAATAAAAACAGAAAATGCTGGAGATACTCAGCAGGTCAGGCAGCATCTGTGAAGAGAGAAACAGAGTTAACGTTTCAGGTCGATGACCTTTCATCAGAACTGGAGAAAAGCAGGAAATGGAACAGATTTTTAAGCACGTGTAGGAGCTGGGAAAGGGGGGAGGGGATGAAAGAACAAAAGGGAAGGTCTGTGATAGGATAGAAGGCAGGAGAAGTTAAGAGACATTAAGAGATATTCAAGGCAAAAGCAGATGGTAATGGGACAGGTTAAGAAACAAAGGCCATCCTTAGAGCCATCCTTTGTTTCTTAACCTGTCCCATTACCATCTCCTTTTGCCTTGAATATCTCTTAATGTCTCTTAACTTCTCCTGCCTTCTATCCTATCACAGACCTTCCCTTTTGTTCTTTCATCCCCTCCCCCCTTTCCCAGCCCCTACACTTGCTTAAAAATCTGTTCCATTTCCTGCTTTTTTCCAGTTCTGACGAAAGGTCATCGACCTGAAACGTTAACTCTGTTTCTCTCTTCACAGATGCTGCCTGACCTGCTGAGTATCTCCAGCATTTTCTGTTTTTATTTCAGATTTCCAGCATCTGCAGTATTTTCTTTTTGTATCCATGTTGTAAGATCCTGGGATGTTATGGTACAAAAACAGGTCATTCATCCAGTTAATTTTTCCCTGCTGTCTTTTGCCATACAAGCCGCCTATTCTCATCCCACTATTCTGTTTTCCCCCCCATAACCTTTGATATTCCTCTTTTTCAAGCAGTTAATTACTTGGCACTTCAACAAATGAGCACCACCTTGTACAGTGTTTTTATAGGGAATGAGTAGAACCAAGAAGCAGATCCATGCTTTCTCCTGTTGCGATGACTGTGCACAGGGAGAAGATCCCGTACATCAGTCCATCTTACCGAGCAGTAAAGGTTTCCAACTTATTCAGCAGGCCTTGCAAGAAGCAATCTCGCTGCTGTGGGCTCATCCATTGTGAAAAGATGCAGGCTCCTCTTCCACATGCTAGGTTACAAATGAACAACCTTGCTGTACTAACGTTCTTCTTGCTCAGGAATCCCGATGACAGCAGCTGCCTGGAAAGATGGAGCTAAATGAGGACTAGATTTCCATCCATTCATAGTCACTGGGAGGGAAATCTAGCCCAAAAAGAAAAACTGGAAGTGCTGGTAATTTGAAATAAAAATCCATTCTGATGAAGGTTCACACTCAAAATGCCAACCTGTCTCTCTCTTTCAAACGCTAGCTGACATGGGTCATTTTTAATACTTTCTATTTCTGTGCCCCAAGAGGTAGCCTGTCAAATTAAAACAAATAATAGCCCAGAAGATCCATTGAACACTCTTCCCAGGGGTGGGGTTATTTAAATATTTGAGAAGGCCATCAGCACCTGTAGTTCCTTGTCCCCAGACCGCAGAATTACTAGCCTAATTTGTCTTTCTCGAGGTGAGAGATGCTGGGGCATTGAATGGCAGCATCATGCACTTCCACATCTGTTGTAGCACAGCCAGTTGCAGAGTAAAACTCCGTCCACTCTGCCCCAACTATACGCCCCCAATCTTAACAGAGCCCCACTGCACCAGTGTGGCAATTTTTCCATTTCCCACTCCAGCCACACTGTGATCTCTCTGAGTTCAGATTGACCATCAGTGCCCAATTAAGGAGTGTTTTTGCATTGAGACTGCTGAACCTCATTTCACATTGGACCCTGATATCCATCACTTTGGGCTGGATTTGAACACGGGTCCAATGGCGAAAGGCCAGTGTCCGAACCACTGCACCACCTACCCTGCAGTCAGTCTTTTAGTGTCCTGAAACTGACTGAACTATAGTGATCCTTTGATGTGTGTTTCCCTGCAAGGTGTTATCAAGGTGTCCCCCCTCGAGCTGTTGCCGTGCTGGGTTTTTCTTTCTAGCTTCTGTGGGGGTGGGTAAAATGAACCTGTAGTGGGTAGGTGGGGGAAAGGGAGCTCACCGATTAAAGAATAGCATGTATCTTTTTAAGTTAGTGTGCTGTGAGTCATTTCATTATTGAGGTGTTATTAACTCACGATTCATCAGCAATCACCACATAACGTATCAGATCAACCACTTCCTGAGATTTCTGGCCTGCTTAAGGTCTTCAAACATTTCCATCTGATTGGCCAGAAACCTTGTGTGAGAAAAGCCTGTGGTTATTCTCCCTCTGATTTTCCAAAGGAAATATTTGACCTCTGTTCGGTGCCTCTGAGATCAGATACCTCTGGGTGATGACCAGGACTGATGCAAACAAAAGGGTTGTCTAATAAAGATTTCTAGATGTAACTTTTTTTTAAAGAAATTTTGTTTTAATGGGGGTATTTGGGTAAGCTTTCATCTTTGTGTTTATATCTTTAATCCCCTTTTCTATGATAGCCAACCTGAATGCCTGTAACAGAGAGGAAACGAGGATAGTTTGCTTCCAGAATCCAGATTGCTGTTCTTGCAGCCTGTTGAAAGATGCCTGGAGGTGACATAGACAACCCAGCCATGACTCCCCTCCAATTTTCTGTCTGCTGCTGGGAAATGCAGCCTTTGCTTGGCCTCTCCCAACTCAACGGAACTCAGTCGAGTCGAACTCAAACCTGCGTGTACCTATTCTATGGTACTGAGCACCAATAAGATTTAAGTCCTTAGTCTACTCTCCAATTCCACACATAACCCCATACCAGACACCATTTACAGTTTTTAAATGCTTCCATTTTTACCAAAGTCCTGAGGTCGTGAAAGGCGCAAGAACAACAACAACAACTTGTATTTATATAGTGCCTTTAACATAGTAAAACGTCCCAAGGCGCTTCACAGGTGTATTATAAAACAAAAATTTGACACAGAGCCACATAAGGAGAAATTAGGGCAGGTGACCAAAAGCTTGGTCAAAGAGGTAGGTTTTAAGGAGCGTCTTAAAGGAGGAGAGAGGTGGAGAGGTTTAGGGAGGGAATTCCAGAGCTTGGGGCCTAAGCAGCTGAAGGCACGGCAATTAATGGTCGAGCGGTTAAAATCGGGGATCTTCAAGAGGCCAAAGTTGGAGGAGTGCAGATATCTCAGAGGGTTGTGGGGCTGGGGGAGATTAAAAAGATGGGCGGGGGGGGGGGGGGGGGGGCGAGGGCATGGAGGGATTTGAAAACAAAGGATGAGATTTTAAAAATTGAGGCGTTGCTTAACCAGGAGCCAATGTAGGTCGGTGAGCACAGGGGTGATGGGTGAACGGGACTTGGTGCGAGTTAGGACACGGGCAGCAGCGTTTTGGATGACCACAAGTTTACATAGGGTAGAGCGCTATATAAAGTTTGTTGTTGTGAGTTCCAGCACCATAACCAAGCTTCAGTGAATAAAAATAGGGTAGTGGAGGGAATTGTCCCATTTATACTGGGTGAGTTCAGGAAGACAGCTGCTCACGTAGTCTTTACTTTGTGAATGCATCCATTGACCAACTAACTTTTAAAATGAGATACGATTGGTGCACAGTAGGTGGCAGTAATTCAGCCCCCACTATTTGCTCGGGTTTTGCTGTGCCTCAGTATCAGACTGCAACCAGTGCTCGAGCTGATGAGACTTCCCCCGTGGAGTGTAAATCAAACATGAGAACCTGTTTCTGATTTAAGGTCGCTGACTGTTTTGGCTTTGGTGAAAACGTGACTCCCACATAAAACCAGCTGAGCCACACCGAAAACAGGTGAGTTTTTGACGTGATCCATTCCCATTCATGATGGGATCGCCTCGACTGATAAACGTGCACACAGAGCGGGAGGAACAATGCAGTACGTAGCTTTGTAGGCCTCATTAACAAATACAAAGGAAAGTGAAAAATAAACAATAATATACAAAATACACACATCCGCAAAATGGGGATAACGGCTTACATGAAATAAAAAGAAACTTCAAAAGTAATGCAGTACAAAAATGTTTATTGTAAAATGGAATGCTAAATGCAGTTTGTTATGATTTGGAGATCTAAGGTTCTGGCTCCTGCTAACCAATATATCACTTTATTATAAATATTTTCCAGACAACGGAACTAAAATAAACCATCTCCCTTCCCTCTAACATTTTTTTGGAGTTAAAAGAATAAAGGTGTAATTGCAGTGACATCTCCATGGCCCACAATAAAAGAAAACAGCACTGGGAAATC
Source organism: Squalus acanthias (assembly GCA_030390025.1). Classification (NCBI taxonomy): domain Eukaryota; kingdom Metazoa; phylum Chordata; class Chondrichthyes; order Squaliformes; family Squalidae; genus Squalus; species Squalus acanthias. Next base: position 4,962,826 of record CM059428.1, read on the forward strand.
ACACAAGCTATTCCCGCCAACACTGAAGTGCAACCATCAGTAAATAGGGACTTTTTGGAATAGATTTCACTTTTTCTCCCCTCTCTTCTGAACCCAGCCAGATTTTTCTTTGACATTTTTTTTCAAAACATCAATTTTATTGCTGATTTGGAGACCTTCAAAGTGGGGTGGTCTCCCCCTTATCCCCGCCAAACCATTCTGGTGATACCAGTGACTGGCAGTATCCTGGAGTCGCTACATTACAAATAGTGAAGCATGTGACTTCCGACTGGCCGGCACTGCATGGCCTTGTGGGTTTGGAGGACTCCGGACCAGACATCAGCCCAATCTGAAGTCTCATTCTGCTGTTCTGGGACCTGTAACTAATGTCACTGGTGCTCCATCGTGACAATGAAATTGACACAGCTGTGTCGGCTGTGGCTTAGTGGTTGGCACCCTCGCGTCTGAGTCAGAAGGTTATGGGTTCAAGTCCCACTCCAGAGACTTGAGCACAAAAATCTAGGCTGACACTCCAGGGCAGTACTGAGGGAGTGCTTCGCTGTTGGAGGTGCCGTCTTTTGGTTGAGATGTTAAACCGAGGCCCCGTCTGCCCTCTCAGGCAGACCGTAAAAGATCCCATGGCACTATTTTGAAGAAAAGCAGCAGAGTTCTCCCCGGTGTCCTGGGCCAATATTTATCCCTCAACCAACATCACTAAAAAAACAGATTATTTGGTCATTTTCACATTGCTGTTTGTGGGAGCTTGCTGTGCGCAAATTAGCTGCCGCATTTCCTACATTACAGCAGTGACTACACTTCAAAAAATACTTCATTGGCTATAAAGCGCTTTGGCACGTCCGGTGGTCGTGAAAGGCGCTATAGAAATGTAAGTCTTTCTTTAAGAAAATGTATGGCAAGAATGTTATTTTCTAATATAAGTAGGGGGAGTACTTCAAACAATACTACTCCCCCTACACCTTCCTTTCTCTAACTGAAGAATACATGTTAAAAATAATACAGTACTTTCAAACAGTAATATTGCAACCATAATTTTTCCAGTGGTCTCATTTCTGTCAGTTTATGAGAAGCTCATGTAGATTTGTATCATAGCTCAGATTTGTGGAACAATCACAAAACACTTGCAGTAACATTTTCACTGCATTTATTTCTTAACTGTCCCACTGTGACAGAAAGCATGCAAGAATTTTCACCTATTGCTATACACACCAGTATCACCTTGAATCAATCCATAGTACCCCACATCAGCCCACTTACTATTCACCAACTCAATGAACAAAAAGAACATTTAACATCTTCCTGTCAGCCACCTCCATCTGTGCTTTGAGTTATTTGTAGGCACACTTTCTCTGCAGGTCCAACGAACCATAGCACTCTTTTCCTTAGTCTTCATTGCAGCTCTTCAAAATGACCGGCACTCCATAACGTGACCTACAAAGTAGCTGCTTTTATATTGCATTAAAAACAGATCTTGCCAGCAGCTAGCCTTAGTGAATATGGTAAGTGTACTTTTGGATTGCCACCGGCTGTGCAAGACCCATTAATCTGCAGCTGGTGGCACTAGCACAGCTCTTATGATCGAGTTCAACGTTGTGTTTGAAAGGGAGAAACGCGAAACAGCTATTCTAGATTCTAGAGGCGCAACATCACCTTCTCAAGGGCAATTAGGGATGGGCAATAAACGCAGATGTGTTTATTCGCAACACCAAAAGCTCTGATTGGTCCCCTTGGATGACAAGTCCTGATTGCTGATTGGTCCCTTTGGAGGACAAGACACACCCAGCAGTTTCTCTGGAATGTGTAATTAGATCCTCCCTGCCCACATAATCAGTTACTTTGCAAAGTGTAATTCGAGCTATTCTGACTGCGTACTCTAGACAGAACAGAGCTCACTTGGAACAGACAGGGCTCACCCTCGTGACTTTAGACCTTCTCCCACCCCCCAAACAATTTCCTGACCTCCCTCCGCCCCCCGCCCAAGTTCCTGATCTCCCCCTCCCCCCCCACAGCCCAAGTTCCTGATCTCTCCCCCCTGCCCAAGTTCCTGATCTCCTCCCCCCTGCCCAAGTTCCTGATCTCCCCCCCCCCGCCCAAGTTCCTGATCTCTCCCCCCTGCCCAAGTTCCTGATCTCCTCCCCCCTGCCCAAGTTCCTGATCTCCTCCCCCCTGCCCAAGTTCCTGATCTCCCCCTCCCCCCCACAGCCCAAGTTCCTGATCTCTCCCCCCTGCCCAAGTTCCTGATCTCCTCCCCCCTGCCCAAGTTCCTGATCTCCCCCCCCCCGCCCAAGTTCCTGATCTCTCCCCCCTGCCCAAGTTCCTGATCTCCTCCCCCCTGCCCAAGTTCCTGATCTCCTCCCCCTCGCCCAAGTTCCTGATCTCTCCCCCCTGCCCAAGTTCCTGATCTCCTCCCCCTCGCCCAAGTTCCTGATCTCTCCCCCCCCCCCCCCGCCCAAGTTCCTGATTTCTCCCCCCGCCCAAGTTCCTGATTTCTCCCCCCGCCCAAGTTCCTGATCTCCTCCCCCCCCAAGTTCCTGATCTCCCCCCCCCCCGCCCAAGTTCCTGATTTCTCCCCCTGCCCAAGTTCCTGATTTCTCCCCCCGCCCAAGTTCCTGATCTCCTCCCCCCGCCCAAGTTCCTGATCTCCTCCCCCTCGCCCAAGTTCCTGATCTCCTCCCCCCGCCCAAGTTCCTGATCTCCTCCCCCTCGCCCAAGTTACTGAGCTCCTCCCCCCGCCCAAGTTCCTGATCTCCCCCCCCCCCCCCCCCCCCCGCCCAAGTTCCTGATCTCCCCCCCCCCCGCCCAAGTTCCTGATCTCCTCCTCCTCGCCCAAGTTCCTGATCTCCTCCCCCTCGCCCAAGTTCCTGATCTCCTCCCCCCGCCCAAGTTCCTGATTTCTCCCCCCCGCCCAAGTTACTGAGCTCCTCCCCCCGCCCAAGTTCCTGATCTCCTCCCCTCCCCCTGCCCAAGTTCCTGATCTCCTCCCCTCCCCCCGCCCAAGTTCCTGATCTCTTCCCCCCGCCCAAGTTCCTGATCTCCTCCCCCCGCCCAAGTTCCTGATCTCCTCCCCCCGCCCAAGTTCCTGATCTCCTCCCCCCGCCCAAGTTCCTGATCTCCTCCCCCCGCCCAAGTTCCTGATCTCCTCCCTCCGCCCAAGTTCCTGATCTCTCCCCCTCGCCCAAGTTCCTGATCTCCCCCCCCGCCAAATTCCTGATCTCCTCCCCCCCGCCCAAGTTCCTGATCTCTCCCCCTCGCCCAAGTTCCTGATCTCCTCCCCCTGCCCAAGTTCCTAACATTCTCCCACCAAGTTTCTGACATTCTCCCCCTGCCCAAGTGCCTGATCTTCCCCCCACTCACCCAGCCCAAGTTTCTGACCTCTTTTTCCCACCCCGTCCCAAGTACCTAACCTCCCCCTGCCCAAGTTCCTGACCTTCTTTCCCCCCCCACCCTGGGTTCCTGACCTTCTCCCCCAACAAGTTCCTCTGATTCCCACTCATCCCATCAAATGACATCATCAGACCCGCTTCCTTTTAATTGGATGGGAACCTCGCAGGGCAGGCTTAACAAGCCCAATCAACGTAAAATCCTTTTCACAGAACGGCTGCAGCCAGGAGCGGGACTGGGACCCGCCAACCACCTCTCCTGCCGCGATCCCGCCTCTGATGGCAAAATCGCGGCCATATTGTCCCTTACATGGCTTTTTTTTTGGCAAGCAGAGCTCTAGCCCCTTAGGGGTATAAACTGCTTCTGTTTCACGTTAAATTCTTAAGGTATATGGGGCAAAGGCAGGTATATGGATCTCATTGAATGGCGGAATAGGCTCGAGATGCTAAATAGCCTACTGCTATTCCTATGTGCCCAGCTACTAACTTTTTGCCATGGCCACAATCCCAGCTGGTGCTTTGCTCGAGATTCACTCAGGAATGCTGCAGCACAGATATAAAGTGATAGGACACTCCTCTATGTGCCTGCAATTCCTTGACTACAGGAAGAGGTGTGTTGGAGGGGGCGGGGGACCAAGAGTTCTATTTTAAAAAGGCCCTTTCACTCGTCACATTGAAGCTGGGAAGGAAGTAAAGAGGCTAAAGCACTGAGTCCCATTACAAATATCACTGAACCAGACTTACTGAGAAACCAAGACGAAGGACCAACATCCATGCTGCAGGTCAGTGTGCTTCCCTTCTCAGTTGCAGAAGGGTAGGAGTCATGGAGGAAGGAAACATTGGCCCTGAAATTCGCCTCTCCGGCTTGCCGCGGGGGTAAGGATCGCGCGCTGCACTTACCTACCGCGCCTGCCGTTGTGTTTTGGGCCCACGGGAACTTCAGCTCCTGGGCCTGCTCCAAGTGCCGGCACGCAGTGCTTGCGTGTCCCAGGGGCGCAGTTAGTGCGATGCGTCCACTGGGATCACGTGGGCCATGGAGAGCCAATGGCAGCAGACCATCTTTCATTCATAGAAATTTTTGAAAAAATTAAAATACTTTTTAACAGTGCTAAAAATAAACTTACCTTTCTTTAAAGTATCAAAAAAAATAAACCTGTTGAAATTTTTTTTAAATTATACTTAATTAACCACTTACCTTGTTGAAAACGGCTCCTGCGCTTCCTTTTTAAATGTGCAGGTTCTTCAATACTTACCCTCCCGTAGAAACCTGAAAAAAAACCTAAGTTTGCTGCGTGCGCGCAGCCTCTACCGCGCACGCGGTTCACCTATGAACCGCCCCCTTCACCAGACCGGAAGTTCCGGTTTCCCGCGCATGCGCAGTGCATGCAGGAAACCAGCACTTCAGGACGCCTTACGGGTGAGTACGCACTGTGTACTCACCCGGGAAGGGCCGAATTTTTGGCCCATTTAATCCAAATACAAGGTAAAAATGTAGAAATAAAATTTAAAAAACCCAAAATGGGCGTGAAATTCTTCTTGATGCACTGCGTGTTATATATGTTTTTGGCCTTTTTTAATGCACTCATAGGAAAGCACATCTTTACTGTGTATACTTTCTAGAAGCACACGTGCATTAGAAAGAAAGACTTGCATTTCTATCGTGCCTTTCACGACCACCGGACGCCCCAAAGCGCTTTACAGCCAATTTTGAAGTGTACTCACTGTTGTAATGTAGGAAACGCAGGCAGCCAATTTGCACACAGCAAGCTCCTACAAACAGCAATGTGATGATCTGTTTTTTTAGTGATGTTGGTTGAGGGGTAATTATTGGCCACGACACCGAGGATAATTCCCCTGCTCTTCTTCCAAATAGTGGCCATGGGATCTTTTACGTCCACCTGAGAGAGCAGACGGGGCCTCGGTTTAACGTCTCATCCGAAAGACGGCACCTCCGACAGTGCAGCACTCCCTCAGCACTGCACTGGAGTGTCAGCCTAGATTTTTGTGCTCAAGTCTCTGGAGTGGGACTTGAACCCACAACCTTCTGACTCAGAGGCAAGAGTGCTACCAACTTAGCCATGGCTGACACTCTAATGCACAACTTAGTGGCCAGTTTGGAAGCACCTACAATAATGCTGCTCATTATCTGAACATCCACTTATCTGGTGTGGATAGCAAACTGCGAGCAAAATGACAGGAGAATACAGAAGGCAAAAATCACAGTTCCAGTGATGACCAGCTGCAAACGATACTGGACAGCGTGAGGGCACGGAGAAGTGCCTTATACCGTGTGGAGGAGCAACCCACTAACAGTCAAAAGGATAAAATAAGTGTGGGACGTAATAGTCCTGGAAGTGAATGCAGGGTCACGCATCAAAAGGCATATACGTCTCTGGATAAATGACAGGAGAAGCTCCCAAAGTAAGGAGAAATAGGACAAGCTGCTCTGACAGCACGACTGTCAAGGTCTACAATGAATAGCTGCCATCTGATCCACAAACAGATCCTTAACAGATCTCTAAATCATAGAATGCCTGTGCCGGGATGTCCCAAAGCGTTTCACAGTCGATGAATTAGTTTTTAAGTGCAGTCTCTGTTGTAATGTGGGCAAGCCATGTGCACAGCAAGATCCCAGAAACAGCAAGCAATAAATGACCAGTTTTATTGATGTTGTTTGAGGAATAAATATTGGCCCAGGACACCAGGGAGAACTCCCCCGCTCTGCTTTGAATAGTGGCCATTGGATCTTTTACATCCACGAGAAGGCAGCCAGAGGCTCGGTTTAACATCTCACCCGTAAGACGGCCCCTCCGACAGTGCAACGCTCCCTCGGTACTGCCCCTCCGACAGTACAGCGCTCCCTCAGTACTTCCCCTCCGACAGTGCAGCGCTCCCTCAGCACTGCCCCTCCGACAGTACAGCGCTCCCTCAGTACTTCCCCTCCGACAGTGCCGCGCTCCCTCAGCACTGCCCCTCCGACAGTGCAGCGCTCCCTCAACACTGCCCCTCCGACAGTGCAGCGCTCCCTCAGTACTGCCCCTCCGACAGTGCAGCGCTCCCTCAACACTGCCCCTCCGACAGTGCAGCGCTCCCTCAGTACTGCCCCTCCGACAGTGCAACCCACACCCGGGAACTCGCACTGCCACCAAACTGCAGGAGGATCCCGGGCACAGCAAGGCAGGAGGGAGTGAATGCAGCCTCGATGGGTCATGTACACATGAAATGGCAAGCTGGCGAATGTCAGCTCATTCCTGGCTTCTTTCAAAGAGGACGACACTCACTGTTTCTCCATCCTAGCTCCGGGCCGGGGGTCAGTGCTGGGGTTACTGTCTGATGGGCATCAGGGACAGTACATTTCCCTGGGGTCACTGGGCAGAGATCAGGAGCAGAAACCCTGGCTGATTTCCCCTTCTCTAACCTAGGGGTCATTGGAAGCATCTGCACCCATTCCTTCCATTAGTACAAAGGCTTACGGGATCCTGGGCTTCATGAATAGAGGTATAGAGTACAAAAGTGTGGAAATTATGAACCACCTGTATAAAACACTGGTTCGGCCCCAACTGGAGTACTGTGTCCAATTTTGGGCACCACACTTTAGGAAGGATGTGAAGGCCTTAGAGAGGGTGCAGAAAAGATTTATGAGATTGATTCCAGGAATGAGGGACTTCAGTTACGTTGATAGACTGGAGAAGCTGGGGTTGTTCTCCTTGGAGCAGAGAAGACTGAGAGGAGATTTGAGAGAGGTGTTCAGAATCGTGAGGGGTCCGGACCGAGTAGATAGAGGGAAACTGTTCCATTGGCAGAAGGGTCAAGAACCAAAGGACACAGATTTAAGGTGATTAGCAAAAGAACCAAAGGCAAAGTAAGAATTTTTTTTTTAACGGAGTGAGTGGTTAGGATCTGGAATGAACTGTCTGAAAGGGTGGTGGAGGCAGATTCAATCACGGCTTTCAAAAGGGAATTGGATAAGTATCCGAAACAAAGAAATTTGCAGGGCTATGGGGAAAGGGCGGGGGAGTGGGATTGGCTGAAGTGCACTTGCAGAGAGCCAGCACGGGCTCGACGGGCCGAATGGCCTTCTATGCTGTAACCATTCTATGTCGAAGTAATACAGTAGAACGATGAAGATGAAGAGAGAAAGCGCAAGCACGTTAAACGCACACTGCACCTTAGTGTTATTTTCAGTAAAGACACAACACACCACTTTAAACTATGCAGCGATTGTTTTGATTTTCTTTTTGAATAAAGAGTAAGGATAACAAAAGGTTGACGTTACAACTTTCAGGTCTGCCTTAGATGTTCTCTCGGGTACAGCAGTGCTGGTCATGCCCGTAAGTGGTCCGAGCGCCTTACATTCATGAGTGTGCCCGGGCTGCCCAATATCTAATTATAGTGTAACTTGGGCAATGTTCCCTCTTATTTTATGTTGGGTGCGCAATCCCTTTAAGTGACCGTGCAGCCCATTCAGATTTTCGTAGATGCATGGTTTCTCCCATACAAAAGCCTGGTGAGCAGCCTGTGCGAGACCGTTGCACGGCCGCGCAGCTTAGTGGGAACGTTGCTCGGGTGTAACAGTAGGAAATCCCCTTGTGATCTGAACTGGATATTGTGTCTTTTACACGTGCACTTCTTCAATCTTTCTAAAGACAGACTGAGACGAGACCAGATACGGATCGTTGAACAGCTTTATTTAGACAAAAAGTGAACATACATAGTAACAGTCAAAGCAAATTCTACTTACTTCACTCAATCTCATTTGACTCCTTGAAAAATTGGATAAACAAATAAAACATGTGCCCTGCCCCTTACATGGGTTGACTTACTTATTTTTGGCTTTACCTTTCCTTCGAGACACCTTCTAACTGCAAAAGCTGACCTCCTGCATTTTAGCTTCCAGCACTGCCCCTCACAGTCAACATTTGATGGTCCTGAACATGCAATTTTCCCATCTTTTTGTTAATTCTGACCCCAGGTAGCAAAGGGGCAGTGTCAAAGAAACTTTTACCATGCAGTGATGTGCCAGCAGTCTTGTCAACTAAATGGGCTACTCCTTCTCCCAAGAATACATTTTCAGCAGACATAAGAGCAGGAGGTGGTCATTTGGCCCCTCGAGCCTGCTCCGCCATTCAATAAGATCATGGCTGATCTGATCTTGGCCTCAACTCCACTTCCCTGCCCGCTCCCATAACCCTCGACTCCCTTATCGTTCAAAAATCTGTCTATCTCCACCTTAAATATATATTCAATGACCCAGCCTCCACAGCTCTCTGGGGAAGAGAATTCCAAAGATTCATGACCCTCAGAGAAGAAATTCCTCCTCATTTCTGATTTAAAAGGGTGCCTCCTTATTCTGAAACTATGACCCCTGGTTCTAGATTCCCCCACGAGGGGAAACAACCTCTCTGCATCTACCCTGTCAAGCCCCTTCAGAATCTTTTATGTTTCAATAAGATCCCCTCTCATTCTTCTAAACTCCAATGAGTATAGGCCCAACCTGTTCAACCTTTCTTCATAAGATAACCCTTTCAACACAACATTGCATGCTGTGCCGACATAAATAGAATCTGCTATGGGTGAGAGTATTTTTTGCCGTTTGAGATGAAATAACCAATTGGTCATGTCCTCAGTCATTGTGCAGACCTCTTCAGTGCTTGGGTCATTAACTCGAGCTCCCCCTCCATCTCACTGCTGTATGTAGCCTGTGTCTTTCTTTAACAAAAAACTATGCAAATTTACTTTTTCCAACTGTCCCACTAAAAACAGAACACAACTCATTCCCAAATTAATTATGTAGAAAGAAATATCAAAAACGTGAAAAGTTGGTTGAATAAAAACAGAAAACAACCTTGCGTGCAACATGAATGGAGGTCTCCATGAAAGGAAAAAAAAAGTTGCATTTATATAGCGCCTTTCACGACCTCAAGACGTCTCAAAGCTCTTTACAGCCAATGAAGAACTTTAAAAGTGTAGTCACTGTTGTAATGTAGGAAAGTACTCAATCATAGCCTGGTGAAACAGTACAGCTTCCTACAATGGCTATTCTGCTTTTATTAGCTCCTCCTACTGCTCCTGTGCCACGGTTTATTGATGTTACTCTGCTGCAGCCAGGCATGGATCTCTTTCCATGGCTATGTTGTGCAGCATGCAGCAAACCACTTTTTCGTGCAAGTTACACTCCAAGTGAAAGCCCTATTAATGGGTATACCTTGACTTCCAAAAAGCATTTGACCAAGTTCTGCACGAACACCTACTATTTAGGCTTAAAGCTGAGAGGATGCAGGGTAAAACCTGAGAACCGGTGAGAAATTAGCTGTCGGATAGAATGTAGTGGCTGTTTGTTACAGACATTACGTTGAGTTGCAGTTAAATGGTGACTGGGGTGCCCTAGTGGTCAGCGTTGGTGCTCCTCCTGTTTCTAATTCACATCAGCAATGAAAACAGGAAATCTTGCTGAATCCTAGGAAGCAGCACGTGAATTACAAAACCTGCAAGTAAGGAAATGTTCAAAAAAGAAAAGAAAGACTTGCATTTATATAAAGCCTATCACAACCACAGGATGTGCCAAACGCGCTTTACAGCCAATGAAGTACTTTTTGAAGTGTAGTCACTGTTGTAATGTAGGAAAAGCAGCAGCCAATTTGCACACAGCAAACAGCAATGTGATAATGACCAGATCATCTGTTTTAGTGATGTTGATTGAGGGATAAATATTGCCCAGGACACCGGTGATAACTCCCCTGCTCTTCTTCAAAATAGTGCCATGGGATCTTTTACATCCACCCGAGAGAGCAGACGGGGGTCTCTGTTTAACATCTCATCCGAAAGACGGCACCTCCGACAGTGCAGCACTCCCTCAGTACTGCACTGGAGTGTCAGCCTAGATTTTTGTGCTCAAGTCTCTGGAGTGGGACTTGAACCCACAACCTTCTGACTCAGAGGCAGGGGTGCTACCCACTGAGCCACGGCTGACACAAACAGGAGATGATTAGTGTACAGACCAGAGTTAAAGGTGGTGCATCAAAAACTGGAGTTCATTGGATGAGCAGAGGAATTAAAATTGATTTAAAAAAATAGGCATATGACAAATCTATGATTAATAATACAAAAGAAATTCAAGCTGAATGTAGAAACCATAGGGGGAAGCAAAAACACACAGTAGAAAGGCTAAGAGAGGGTATGAAGAAGACATAGGTAAAATTTTATTTTGATAATGGCTCCTGTGAAGCACCTTGGGATGTTTTACTATGTTAAAGACGCTATATAAAAGCAAGTTGTTGTTGCTGTTGTAACATAAAGGGAAATCATAAAAGAATTTATTAACACAAAGTTTTTAAAATTACAGAAGAGGGGTGAACAGGAGAAAGGGATAAACCTGGTAACTATTGATCAGCCAGCCTAACATTGGTAGCGGGTAAATTTCTAGAGGCAATAATATGGGGTAAAAGTTACTTACCCGGAAAGACATGGGTTAATTAAGGACAGCCAGATGTAGTGCTGGCAAGCCACTCGGGCCATGCAGCTTGGCTGGCTCAAAAGTATCTTAAAATGTGGCAATCAGCCCCCTTAATAAGGGTGCCAATTCACCTGATGCTGGGTGTTCAAGGTCAACACCCAGACCTCACCACCCCCCAGTGATCCCTGCTTGCACTGCTCAACTGAGCTGGTGCTGGCAATTTTCCAGTCACCAGATTTCTGGATGCTCAGGAGGTCTGGGAATTCTGGTGGGAGGATTGCCATCCCATCGGCTCCTTCCCAACATTATGGCCTTGGATGGGGCAGGTGGAACTTCCATCCACCCGAGTCCTCCACAGGAATTTCCTTGTGGGTCGTTGGGATGGAAACCTGGGGGTTCTGGGTCCTGTCTGATTTTCCCCGCCCCGCCCCAAAACCAGGAACGTAGGAACAGAAGGAGGCCATCCAGCCTGTTGAGACTGTTCCACCATTCAATTAGAACATGGCTGATCTGTGTCTTAACTCCATTTACCCGCTTTGGTTCCATATCCCTTAATGCCTTTATATAACAAAAATCTATCGATCTCAGTTTTGAAATTTTCAACTGACCCCCAGCCTCAACAGCTTTGAGGGAGAGCGTTCCAGATTTCCACTGCCCTTTGTGGGAAGAAGTGCTTCCTGACATCGCCCCTGAACGACCTGGCTCTAATTTCAAGGTTATGCCCCCTTGTTCTGGATTCCCTGACCAGAGGAAATCGTTTCTCTCTCTCTATCTACCCCATCAAATCTTAAACACCTCAATTGGATCGCCCCTTAATCTTCTATAATCAAGGAATACAAACCTAGTATGTGCAACCTGTCCTCATAATTTAACCCTTTTAGCCCCGGTATCATTCTGGTGAATCGGCACTGCACACCACCTGCTGCTCTCCTGGCCATCTTACTTCAGGAGTACACCACAGGCCCCTGAGGAAATTTGGACCAATATATTTTGGGGGGGAAGAATAAAGAGAGGACAAATACACCGAGTGGTAAAACTTTAAAAGGAGTGGAAAAGCAGAGCGATTTAGGGGTTCAGATACACACATCTTTAAAAGTGAGAGGAAAATTTTGATAAAGCTGTAAATAAAAAAGCATGTGGGATCCTAGGCTTTATAAGTAGGGGTATAGAGTACAAAAGGAAGGAGGTAATGCTAAACATATACAATTCATTAGTTAGACCACAGTTAGAATGTGTCAATATTGGGCACCTTACCTTAGAAATGATGTGAAGGCCATGGAGAGGGGGGCGGAAGAGATTCACTATGATACTAGGAATGAGACGTTTTAGTTACAAGGATTAATGAGAGAAACTGGGGCTCTTTTCATTGCAAGGAAAGTTAAGAGGAGACTTGATAGAGGTGTTTAGAACGCAGAGGTTTTTAGAAGTTAAATCGGGAAAAATTATTTCTACTGGTTGGCGAGTCAGTAACTGGAGAGCAGAAACACATCAAAAGAATAAAGGCAGATGTTAGACGTATTTATTTTAAAACACAGAGGGTTGTTAGGAAATGGAATGGAGTGTTGGAAGCAGAATCCATAAGGAAACCTGCAGTCGCATCTTCTCGTGTGCATACACCTTGCGTTTCCTCAAATTTCACGTTCAAAGAAACAGCAACAAATTACAACCGAACAAATAGTTACCGTGCCAGTCGACCAGTGGCAGGAAAACCACCAATCATGAAGCTCGGAAAACTACAAATCAAAAACTGGCTGGAAGGAAAGGCTACAAAATAAGTCAAAAGAGAAGCCGAACCAATCAAACCAGTACAAAAGGTAGTCAAGTTGGTTTGGGCTGCCTTCTTGGAATTTTAATCAAATTGAAAATTTATAGGTAGAAACACCAGTAACCCATAAAGATAAAAAAATCTTAATGAAATGTTTTATTCCTCATTGGAGGTACCTGTAAGGTGTTGTAAATCCCTGGAAAAAGGTTTGCTCAGCGAAGCAGACTCCTGTGTCGCTTGGCTGGAGATGGAATTGTTGGGCTTTGCTGACTGTTGATTGTGAATGCCTTGGTTCCTCCCGATTGGCTGCTGTCCATGCAAATCACAACAAGCACCGGCTCGTCATTGTTTTTCCAGAATGCAAATAAGGTTATTTCTCCCTCCTGTGTCAAGTGAGCAGACCCCTTTCAGGACCAGTTCCCCCTTCACCCAGCACACTTCTTTCCAAATGATAGCCTATCCATTCCTATGGAATGTTCTAAGGGAGTGGGCAAATATTTGGCAGATGGAGTATAATGTGGGAAAATGTGAGGTTATCCACTTTGGGAGGAAAAATAAAAAAGCAAAATATTATTTAAATGGAGAGAGATTACAGAATGCTGCGGTACAGAGGGATCTGGGTGTCCTCGTACATGAAACACCAAAAGTTAGCATGCAGGTACAGCAAGTAATTAGGAAGGCAAATGGAATGTTACCGTTTATTGCAAGGGAGTTGAAGTATAAAAGTAGGGAAGTCTTGCTACAACTGTACAGGGCGCTGGGGAGACCACACCTGTAGTACTGCGTACAGTTTTGGTCTCCTTATTTAAGGAGGTATATACTTGCATTGGAGGCAGTTCAGAGAAGGTTCATTAGGTTAATTCCTGAGATGAGGGGTTGTCTTATGAGGAAAAGTTGAGCAGGTTGGGCATTACTCATTGGAATTTAGAAGAATGAGAGGTGATCTTATTGAAACATAAAAGATTCTGAGGGGGCTGGACAGGGTAGATGCTGAGAGGTTGTTTCCCCTCGTGGGGGAATCCAGAACTAGGGGGCATAGTTTCAGAATAAGGGGTCGCCCATTTAAGACGGAGATGAGGAGGAATTTCTTCTCTGAGGGTTGTGAATCTTTGGAATTCTCTACCCCAGAGCTGTGGAGGCTGAGTCATTGAATATATTCAAGGCTGAGATTGACAGATTTCTGAACTACAGATGGAGTCAAGGGTTATGGGGAACAAGCAGAAAAGTGGAGTTGAGGCCAAGATCAGATCAGCCATGATCTTATTGAATGGCGGAGCAGGCTCAAGGGGCCAAATGGCCTACTCCTGCTCCTATTTCTTATGTTCTTATGAACCGGAGTAGGCCATTCAGCCCTCGAACCTGTTCTGCCATTCAAACAGATTATGGTTGATCTGTACCTCAACTCCATATACCCGCCTTTATTCCATATCCCTTGAAAACCTTACCTATTCATCTCAGTCTTGAAATTTCAATTGACCCAGAATCCACAACCTCTTGGGGAAGCAAGTTCCGGATTTCTACGACCTTTTGTGCCAACAAGTTCTTCTTGATTTAACTCCAAAATGGTCTAGCTATAATTTTAAGATTGTGCCCCCCCCTTGCTCTGGATTCCCCAACAAGACAAAATAGGTCCAATATATCTACCCTATTGAATCCCTTTATCGTATTAAACACCTCAATTAGATCACCCCTCAACCGTTTAAAATCAAGGGAATACAAAAGCCAGGTTGATGCAACCCGTACCCAAAACTGAACGCAGTGCTCCATTGGAGTCTAACCAAGGCTCTGTACAACTCGAGCATCACCTCCTCCCCTTTTGAAGGAAAGGCCAGCGTTTCATTACTGACAGAATGAGACATGGCAAGTAAAAATAAATTTGCTTTTTTTTTTGGTATAAAATATGAAAGAGCAACTCAGGGTGGGCAATAAATGCCAGCCTTGCCAGCGACGCCCACATCGAGAATTTAAAAAAAAAATCAATTTTTGAACTTTTGAGAGGATTTTTGAAAGGAAAATGAATGTATATATTAAATGCTGCTTATTTATACATTTGATATTTATTAAAGCAGCCGTGTTTTTTATTTCCTGTCACAGAGACAGCCTCTCCAGTCACTCTCCTCACTCTCTGGCAGGAATACGGCTCTGGTTTGAGTTTTACTTCCAATGTTGAGGTCTAGGTTCAGATGTCTGGGGCACCTGGCTCCCTCCACACCATTGCTACGAAACCTGCCCAGCAAATAAACATGTCATCGACAACAACAACTACTTGTATTTATATAGCACCTTTAATGTAATAGAACGTCCCAAGGCGCTTCACAGGAGCGTTATCGAACAAAATTTGACACCGAGTCACATGAGATATTAGGACAGGTGCCCAAAGGCTTGGTCAAAGAGGTAGGATTGTAAGGAGCGTCTTAAAGGAGGAAAGAGGCGCAGAGAGTTTTAGCGAGGGAATTCCAGAGCTTAAGGATTTGGCCGCTGAAGGCACGGCCGCCAATGTTGGAGCGATTAAAATCGGGGACGCTCAAGAGACCAGAATTAGAAGAGCACAGATATCTTGGAGGGTTGTGGGACTGGAGGAGATTACAGAGATAGGGAGGGGCAAGGCCATGGAGGGATTTGAAAACAAGGATGAGAATTTTTTTATATATATATATATATATATATATAAATCGAGGTGTTGCTTAACCGGGAGCCAATGTAGGTCAGCGAGCACAGGGATGATGGGTGAATGTACTTCTTGCAATTTAGTATACTGTATTTTCTGCTCACGATGCGGTCTCCTCTACATTGGGGAGACCAAATGCAGATTGGGTGACCGCTTTGCGGAACACCTCCGTTCAGTCCGCAAGGGTGACCCCGAGCCTCCGGTCGCCTGTCACTTTAATTCTCCGCTCCACTCCCACTCAGACCTCACCGTCCTTGGCCTCTTACACTGTTCCAATGAAGCTCAACGTAAGCTCGAGGAACAGCACCTCATCTTTCGATTAGGCACTTTACAGCCTTCTGGACTCAACATAGAGTTCAACAATTTCAGACCATAACCTCTGCCCCTATCCTTTTTTTTCCCATTTATTTCAATTTTTTTTCTCTCTCCCACATGGCAGCTGTCTTTCATTCTGCCAGTGCCATTTACGCTTCATCTAGAGCCATCTTTTGTTTCTTAACTTGTCCCATTACCATCTCCTTTTGCCTTGCACCATCTCTTAATCTCTCCTGCCTGCCATTCTGTCACAGACCTTCCCTTTTGTTCTTTCCTCCTCTTCCCCCTTTCCCTGCCTCTGCCCTGCTTAAAAACCTGTTCCATCTCCAGCTTTTTCCAGTTCTGACGAAGGGTCATCGACCTGAAACATTAACTGTTTCTCTCTCCACAGATGCTGCCTGACCTGCTGAGTATTTCCAGCATTTTCTGTTTTTATTTCAGATTTCCAGCATCCGCAGTATTTTGCTTTTGTATGGGTGAATGGGCCTTGGTGAGAGTTAGGACACGGGCAGCCGAGTTTTCGATGACTTTACGTAGGGTAGAATGTGGGAGGCCGGCCAGGAGTGCGTTCGAATAGTCAAGACTAGAGGTAAAGGCATGGATTAGGGTTTCAGCATCAGATGAGCTGAGGCAGGAGTTGGCCCACTGTACTGGATGAAGAATTATACAGTTACATAGTTTTGTTACAACCGAGGAGAAAACTGGTATGTGGGGGAAGACTCGGACAGGATGTGGGGTTGGGTTGGGCCAGAGTGGACCGGACTGGACTGGGCGGTTTCGGGCCCTACCCGAGTACTTTTGAGGGTTGCCTGCCCAATAACTCACCCATCGTCAGTACTTGATAGCCTGTGTACTAACTCATCCAACCCAAGTTCTTAACCCTCCTGACACCTGACCTGCCCCAAGTGCTTCCAAGCCCACCTGTTTGCTCCAGACTTTTCCTGGCCTCCTGGTACCAATTCACCCAGACTGCTTCCCTTGCTCCTCAGTCCACCACATGAGCTTGCTGGCTTGTGTGTGCCTTCACCCAGCTTAAGTGTTATAGATCAGAATCCCAGTGCTCCCACACAGTTACTCCTAAGTCCAGTTCCTCCCAGGCTATAGCACCCTTCCTCCCAAACTCCCAACCACAGTTCCACCCAATCCCACTTGGTCTGACATTCAGCTCCACCTTCTCTCTCATCTGCCCATGTTGCAGCACCTCGCCGACGGCCCTTCCCCACCTCGACCTCCATCCAAGGTCTCCCTGCATACCCTAGGCATTAAAAAAGCCAAGATATAAATATTGACAACCTCACTAATGCTAAATGTGTGAGAATTACACAGAAACCTGTGAGATATAGAGAAGAGGAGATAGGGGAGACACAGGGAAGGAGGGGAGACATGCAGAGGAGAGGAGAGCCTTACAAAAGAGCGAGACTGAAATTGAGAGTCAGAAAGTGATAATGATACGGCAGTGGGAAAAGTGTGTCACAGCCACAGAGTGAGAGAATCTGTGGAAGACAAAAAGCAGTGTCTATTGACACCACTGTGTTAGCCAATGAGTTGGAGGCAGGACGGGACTTATTGAATCGTACAGCACAGAAGGAGGCCATTCGGCCCATCGCGTCTGCGCCGGCTCTTTCGAAGAGCAATCAGTCAGTCCCACTCCCCCGCTCTTTCCCCATATCCCTGCATTTTTTTCCCTTCAAGTATTTATCCAATTCCCTTTTGAAGGCTACTATTGAATCTGTATCCACCACTCTAATAGGTAGTGCATCCCAAATCCTAACCATTCGTTGCGTAAAAAAGTTTTTACTCATGTCGCCACTGGAAAAGGGAGACTTATGGCAGTACTCACAGCAAACAAAGTCTATTTAAACAGCGCACTACAGCAAACAGTGTACAGAATCTATTTTTAAAAAGTCTCTACGAACTAGAGGAAACAGAACCCATGACCAAAACTGCAGCAACTTCTCCTGACAAAAGCAGGGCGATTTCTCCAGCAACATGCAGTGAGTGGAGGATAGTAACATAATACAGATGATGTGTGTAAAATCAATCCCAGTCACTCACAGCAGTGCGGTCTCCAGGTGTGATTGACGGGGCAATTACCCAATCATCTCCATTCTGGCTGGGAATAGTGGTGTCACTATACGCAGCCAAGTAAAAGAGACAACACAAGAATTAGCAAGTGGGAAAGAAGCAGAAGGAGTCACAGGAAGAGGGGTAGTTTTTTGTCAGTGAGGAATGCCACTGGAGACAAAATGCTATACAACGCTCCTGTCATCAATGTTCCCTTTAATCCGCGAGGCCGCGCAGCTGTTTGTAGCTCCCGTGTAGGCCGCTTGCCGGCTTTACAATAGGAAAAGCCGCGCATGGGAATTTGAACGGGCCACGCAACCTGTTAAAGGGGCCGTGCAGCCCCCAAAAATTCAAGGGAATATTGCCTGCCATTATAAAAAACTGAATTTATAAAAGCAGGATATAAAATCCCTGTCACGATAAAATAGCATCTCTCTAATTCACTCACAGGAGATCTAGTGGTTTAAAAACAATGTACTTAACAATTTGGCATGAATTTTAATCGAAATATTTCAGGTGTCACACTTCTGGCGTCATGTGTATAAATGCAAATCCCTTGCACTTGAATGGCTTAAATTTTACATTCATAAAACAAAAATCATAACTGAACCCATGTAAAATGTGCCAATCAAGAGACGAGAACCAGGAATGCAAACTACCAATTAGCAGTGACAAAAAAGCTTCCAACTAAACATCGGCAGTCAGTAACAACCACCAAACAGCAAAAAGAAGCAGTGTCAAAAATAGCTTCCTCTGTCGAAAATCCTTTCAATTGCCATCTTGCATTCTCCATGTGTCGGCCTGTGTCTCAGTGGGTAGCGCCCTCGTCTCCGAGTCAGAAGGTTGTGGGTTCAAGTCCCACTCCAGAGACTTGAGCACAAAAATCTAGGCTGACATTCCAGTGCAGTACTGAGGGAGTGCTGCACTGTCGGAGGTGCCGTCTTTCGGATGAGACGTTGAACCTGAGGCCCCGTCTGCTCTCTCAGGTGGACGTAAAAGATCCCATGGCACTATTTCGAAGAAGAGCAGGGGAGTTCTCCCCGGTGTCCTGGGCCAATATTTATCCCTCAACCAACATCACTAAAAAACAGATTATCTGGTCATTATCACATTGCTGTTTGTGGGAGCTTGCTGTGCGCAAATTGGCTGCCGCATTTCCTACATTACAACAATGGCTACTCTTCAAAAAGTACTTCATTGAGCGCTTACCACTGGATACAAGGTCCGGAACATAACATAAAGGCATAAATAATACAACATAAAAAGATTAAACCTACTTATATAATATTTTCTGGGTTTGAAATGCCTGAAGTAATGTGTTGCATTGGCGGCCTGTGCCTCTGAGAAGCCTAGGGTCCTTCACAAGGCCATCACTGCCAGCTGAAGGAAAAGCTGCAACTTGCCGCAAGCCCCTGTGCTTACGATTCCAAGCATCCAGCAGACCACGCACGAGCACTGCGGAGAAAACTCGCAGGAAGCATTAGTATAATTTCCTACAGGTAAAGGCACTGGAGAGGGTGCAAAAAAGATTTACAAGGATACCAGAACTGCGAGGGTATAGCCATCAGGAAAGAATGAACAGGCTGGGTCTCTTTTCTCTTAAGAGAAGGCTGAGGGGTGACCTAATAGAAGTCTTTACAATTATAAAAGGTTTTGATAGAGTGGATACAGAGAGAGTGTTTCCACTTGTGGGGAAGAGCAAAACTAGAGGCCATCAATATAAGATAGTCACCAAGAAATCAAATAGGGAATTCAGAAGAAACATCTTCATCCAGAGAGTGGTGAGAATGTGGAACTCACTACCACAGGGAGTGGTTGAAGCAAATAGTATAGATACATCTAAGGGGAGGCAAGATAAGCATATGAGGAAGAAGGGAATAGAGGGTTATGCTGATAGATTTAGAGGAGGAAGCTCGAGTGGAGCATAAACGCCAGCATGGACTGGTTGGGCCAAATGGCCTGTTTCTGTGCTGTATATCCTATGTAATCTGTGCAGTACGAGAAGCCCGTCATTCATCAAGCTGTAACAGTAATAATGAGTTTGTTTTTCCTTTAAACAAGACAAAGAACAGACTTTGAAACCTTTTTTGATGTAGGTTTTGGCAGAAAAATGATTAATGGCTTTTTAAAAAAAAAGTTAAAACAGAAGGGGGAAAAAAAGTGAAACAAAACAAAAGTCACAGAGAGAGGAGAGACAGAGGCAGATAGAAAAATGAGACAGAGGCAGCTATGATTACATGTCACTGGGGAAATAGTTTACAAATGTCCTTCAAAATTCTGCCACTGAACATATGCATTGCTCCTTACTTCCACAGTCCAGTGCCCCCTTTGCAACAGCACAACCCCTGACTCTGAGCAATGCCATGAGAAATCTACATCAAGTGTTGTATCCAGCGTGTGTGCAGCACACAGAAAATCCTAAAAGCCTCAAATGTTCCAGGGACCGATGAGGGAATACCTACGTCACTGTTCTGACGAAAAGTTAACTCAGTTTCTCTCTCCACAGATGCTGCCTGACTTGGAGTGTTTCCAGCATTTTCTGTTTTTATTTCAGATTCCAGCATCCGCAGTATTTTGCTATTGTAATACTTACGTCAGTGTCTGAGTCACAAACTTATTTCTAAATCCTTCCAGCAGCCATCTCACCCCCTTCACACCCCAGAAACAGCGTGACCTTTGACTCGCCATGAGCAACAAGGGAGATAAGCTCATATTCCTGCATGTTGTCTGCATGACTTAAGATGTCCCATTTGGGCGTCACAGTATTTGTATTTACGCTTGCACCTAGTTGGCTCATGTTTCATGTGCATAAAACAGCAACACATCACAACTGAACAGAAATGCAATGCACCCACTGTCAAGTAGCTGGAAAATAGTCAACGATAGCTACCAGTAAAATGAGTGAATCAAGTACGACTCACTACCATTTGAGGGAGCTATCCAAAGCTATTCAACCTGAAAATCCGACTGGGAAAAGTTTGATCCTGCCTTATTGATCCTCACTTATGCACGTGCCAGATTGCATTAGGCCATGGTAATAAACATGTGTACATCTGATTATGTAACGGTCAGTTTAACATAAACCAATTCAAACAGAAGAGACCCGTTAACCAGCAGTCAAACTGCTAACATGACTTAATCAAGCGGTTTGAAGAATACACATTTATAGTTATTTGGCTGCTTGGCAGAGAGTCAATGATGGTTTGCCAACTAATCTTTAGCTGTTTTTGATTCTGGTAAGTTGCCGAGTCCTGCTCGTAACACATAAGCAGATTGATGTTTTTGTAAATAAATGAAAGAAACAGCTGATCCAATATCTAAACCTTTCGGAAATAAGAGGGTAGAATTTTTTGAGGCATAATTGGGACGTTACAGCTGAAATTACACCCATTCGGACGATATCAATTTACTCTTAAATTCTTCGCCAACCTCATTAGCATATGGTGGAACGTAAAATTAGACGCAAACAAGGGTAAATCAGCGTAAGCAACCGGGGCCCTGACGAACTCAACATATATTCTTTATGTATGAAAATTGAAGAGTTCCAAGCCATCCAACTATCATTCACGCACATTAGGCACAGCATGTTTAAGAAAATGTAATCGTGGAAGCTTTTCAATTTTAATCGAACTCATGCTGAAGCCATAAAAATGCAAAGACACAGAAAATACAGAGCAGATCTCAGTGAAGATAACCCTCCCCTCCCGCACCAATGTTACCTCTAATTTTTTTTGGGTGCGGGGCTGCGCAACCCATTCAAATTTCCGCACATGCGCGGTTTTTCCATTTAAAAGCTGGTGAGCGGCCTGCGTAGGACCTCAACGAAACATTCCCCACCCCCAGAAAAATTACCGTTTCAGAAGAACATAAAAAATGGGAGCAGGAATAGGCCATTTGGCCCCTCGAGCCTGCTCCGCCATTGAATAAGATCATGGCTGATCTTGGGCTCAAAGCCACTTCCCTGCCCGTGCTCCCCATAACCCTTCACTTCCTTATCTTGCAAAAATCTGTCTATCTCCACCTTAAATGTATTTAATGACCCAGCCTCCACAGATTTACGACCCTCAGAAGAAATTCCTCCTCATCTCAGTTCTAAAAGGGCGACCCTTTATTTTGAAACAATGCCCCCGAGGGGAAACATCCTCTCAGCATCTACCTTGTCGAGCCCCCTCAGTATCTTATATGTTTCAATAAGATCACCTCTCATTCTTCTAAATTCCAATGAGTATAGGCCCAACCTTTCTTCATAAGTCAACCCCCTTATCTCAGGAATCAACCAAGTGAATCGTCTCTGAACTGCCTCCAATGCAATATATCCTTCCTTAAATAAGGCGACCAAAACTGTACGCAGTACTCAAGGTGTGGTCTCACCAATACCCTGTACAGTTGTAGCAGGACTTCCCTGCTTTTATACTCCAACCCCCTTTGAAATAAAGGCCAACATTCCATTTGCCTTTTTGATTACTTGCTGTACCTGCACGCTAACTTTTTGTGTTTCATGCACAAGGACCCCCAGGTCCCTCTGAACTGTAGCATTTTGTAATCTCTCTCCATTTAAATAATAATTGGCTTTTTTATTTTTCCTGCCAAAGTGGATAACCTCGCACTTTCCCACATTATACTCCATCTGCCAAATGTTTCCTGCTGCGCTTAAAATTTTGGACATAATTTTACACTCTTTTCGAACCAGTGTAATCGCAGGAAATTCACATGTATGGCTCTTTAGCATGGGGTGGGCCATTATATTGAGCCGAGATTTGTATGGCACAAGGATCGAGGAAATTTGGGTGTAGCGTAATTACGTACATAACACAATTGTGCATGCGTTTGCTCGAATTTCTTTTAATACCAGGTATTTGCTTTATGCCCTAATTACACACGTCTCTGGACACAAATATACAGGAAATTACACTCCAAGATCCTGTTGGAAATATACTTGCAATTTTTTTAAAACAAATCAAGAGTTAGGGTTGAGATTCAGTTTCCAATGCAATTTGGATCCAATTCAAATATTTTGAGTTTCCATGATCTGAACTTTGGCATGAAAAATTGACAAAGCAATGAATTCAGAATTGATATTGTTTTTGGACCATCAGAACATTTAAATTTCAGATGTGCCCTCCTAACTAAGGACAGAAGGAGGCCATTCGGCCCATCGTGTCTGTGCCGGCCGGAAAAGAGCTATCCAGCCTAATTCCACTTTCCAGCTCTTGGTCCATAGCCCTGTAGGTTACGGCACTTCAAGTGCATATCCAAGTACTTTTTAAGTGCGATGAGGGTTTCTGCCTCTACCACCCTTTCAGGCAGTGAGTTCCAGACCCCCCACCATCCTCTGGGTGAAAAAGCTTCTCAACTCCCCTCTAATCCTTCTACCAATTACTTTAAATCTATGCCCCCTGGTTATTGACCTCTCTGCTTAGGTTGAGCAAACTGGCCTAATTTTGATCTGAGCCAATCAAAGTAAATCCAGCGTACACCTGTACTTCTTACAGGGAAAAGGAATAGGAATAGGTTAGCCTCACATCAGTAGTAGGGAAAATGCTAGAGTCCATTAGAAAGGATGTGATAACTGGACACTTGGAAAATATCAACGGGATTAGACAAAGGGAAATCGTGTTTGACAAACCTACTGGAGTTTTTTGTGGATGTAACTGGTAGACTAGATAAGGGAGAACCAGTGGATGTGGTATTTGGATTTTCAGAAGGCCTTTGATAAAGTCCCACATAAGAGGTTAGTGTGCAAAATTAAAGCACATGGGATTGGGGGTAATATACTAGCATGGATTGAAAATTGGTTAAAAGACAGGAAACAGAGAGTAGGAATAAATGGGTCTTTTTCGGGGTGGCAGGCAGTGACTAGTGGGGTACCGCAGGGATCAGTGCTTGGACCCCAGCTATTCACAATATATATCAATGATTTGGATGAGGGAACCAAATGTAATATTGCCAAGTTTGCTGACCACACAAAACTAGGTGGGATTGTGAGTTGTGAGGAGGATGCAAAGAGGCTTCAAGGCAATTTAGACAAGTTGAGTGAGTGGGCAAATACATGGCAGATGCAGTATAATGTGGATAAATGTGAAGTTATCCACTTCGGTAGGAAAAACAGAAAGGCTGAGTATCATTTAAATGGTGATAGATTGGGAAATGTTGATGTACAGAGGGACTTGGGTGTCCTTGTACACCAGTCACTGAAAGCAAACATGCAGGTGCAGCAAGCAGTTAGGAAGGCAAATGGTATGTTGGCCTTCATTGCAAGAGGATTGGAGTACAGGAGCAAGGATGTCTTAATGCAGTTATACAGGGCCTTGGTGAGACCACACCTGGAGTAGTATATGCAGTTTTGGTCTCCTTACCTAAGAAAGGATATACTTGCCATAGAGGGAGTGCAGCGAAGATTCACCAGACTGATTCCTGGGATGGTCGGACTGTCGTATGAGGAGAGATTGGGTCGACTAGGCCTGTATTCACTAGAGTTTAGAAGAATAAGAGGGGATCTCATTGAAACGTATAAAATTCTGACAGGGCTAGACAGACTGGATGCAGGGAGGATGTTTCCCCTGGAGGGGGGTCGAGAACGAGGGGTCACAGTCTCAGGTATGGGGTAGGACATTTAGGACAGAAGAGGAGAAATTTCTTCACTCAGAAGGTGGTGAACCTGTGGAATTCTCTACCACAGAAGGCTGTGGAGGCCAAGTCACTGAATATATTTAAGGAGATAGATAGATTTCTAGACACAAAAGGCATCAAGGGGTATGGGGAGAGAGTGGGAATATGGTATTGAGATAGATGATCAGCCATGATCATATTGAATGGCGGAGCAGGCTCGAAGGGCCGAATGGCCTACTCCTGCTCCTATTTTTTCTATGTTTCTATGGCCCAGAGGTCTGCTGTAACTAAACTAATGGATGCTGGCTAGCCAAATAATGCGATTGCCTTGGATTTTCAGAAGACCAATCACAAGGATCTGAATGGTTTATAAAAAGAAAAAAATTTGCATTTGTGTAGCAACTTTCACGGCCTCAGGATGTCCCAAAGCGCTTTACAGCCAATTAAACACTTTTGAAGTGCAGTCACTGTTGTAATATAGGAAACGCAGCAGCCAATTTGCACACAGCAAAATCCCACAAACAGCAATGATCAGATCATCTGCTTTAGTGATGTTGGTTAGAATCATAGAATGATTCAACACAGAAGGAGGCCATTCAGCCCATCATGCCGATGCCAGCTCTTTGAAAGAGCTATCCAATTAATCCCACTCTCCTGCTCTTTTTCCATAGTCCTGCAAATTTTTTCCTCTTCAAGTATTTATCCAATTCCCTTTTGAAAGTTACTATTGAATCTGCTTCCACCGCCCTTTTAGGCAGCGCATTCCAGATCACAACTCGCTGATCTCCCCTCTGGTTCTTCTACCAATTACTTTAAATCTGTGTCCTCCTGCCAGTGGAAACATTTTCTCCTGATTTACTTTATCAAAACCCTTCATAATTTTGAACATATCTAATAAACCACCCCTTAATTTTTTCTGCTCCAAGGAGAACAATCCCAGCTTCTCCAGTCTCTCCACGTAACTGAAGTCTTACATCCCTGTACCATTCCAGTAAATCTCCTCTGCACCCTCTCCGAGGCTATGCCATCCTTCCTGAAGTGTGGTGCCCAGATTTGAATGTAACACTCCAGCTGAGGCCTAACTAGTGATTTATAAAAGTTTAGCATAACATGCTTGCTTTTGTACTCTATGCCTCTTAATAAAACCAAGGATTTTATTATTTTATTTGTTTTATGGGATGTGGGCAAGGCCAGCATTTATTGCCTATCCCTAATTGCCCTTGAGAAGGTGGTGGTGGAGTTCCAGGATTTTGACCCAGCGACGATGAAGGATCGGCGATATACTTCTAAGTCAGGATGGTGTGTGACTTGGAGGGAAACTTGGAGGTGGTGGTGTTCCCATGCGCCTGCTACCCTTGTCCTTCTAGGAAGAGGTCCTGGGTTTGGGAGGTGCTGCCGAAGAAGCCTTAGCGAGTTGCTGCAGTGCATCTTGTAGATGGTACACACTGCAGCCACGGTACGCCGGTGGTGGAGGGAGTGCCAATCAAGCGGGCTGCTTTGTCTTGTATGGTATCGAGCTTCTTGAGTGTTGTTGGAGCTGCACTCATCCAGGCAAGTGGAGAGTATTCCATCACACTCCTGACTTGTGCCTTATAGATGGTGGAAAGGCTTTGGGAAGTCAGGTGGTGAGACACTCGCTGCAGAATACCCAGCCTCTGACCTGCTCTTGTTGCCACAGTATTTATATGGCTGGTCCAGTTAAGTTTCTGGTCACACTAGGCTTTTAAAAAAATATATAAAACAGCATCATCAACTTGTCCTACCACTTTGAAAGATTTGTGTACAAACACCCCCCAGATCCCTCTGTTCCTGCACCCCCTTTAAAAAGTGTACCATTTAGTTTATATTGCCTCTCCCCATTCTTCCAAAATGCATTACTTTCCACTTCTAAATTGCATTTGCCATGTGCCTGCCTATTTCACCAGTCTATGCCTCATTGTTTACTACATTTACAAGTTTAGTGTCATCTACAAACTTTGAAATTATGCCCTGTATACCCAATTAATATTATGGTCATTAATATACAACAACAAGAGCAGTGGTCCTAATAGCAACCCCTGGGGGACACCACTGTATACTTTCCTTCAGTCTGAAAAACAACCCTTCACCACTACGCTCTGCTTTATATCCCTTAGCCAATTTTGTATCTATGCTACCACTGCCCCTTTAATCCCATGGGCTTTAATTTTGCTATCAAGTCTAATTTGTGGTACTTTATCAAACGCCTTTTGAAAATCCGTCTACCCTCATCAACCCTCTCTTACTTCATCAAAGAAACTCAAATCAAATTTGTCGGACACTATTTGCCTTGAACAAATCCATGCTGGCTATCTTTTATCAACCCATGTTTTTCCAAGTGACAATTTTGTCCCGGATTATGTCTTGAGAAGTTTCCCCACCGTTAGGCTGACTGGCCTGCAGTTACCTGGTTTATCCCTCTTTTTTTTTTTGAACAGGGGTGTAACATTTGCAATCCTCCAGTCCTCTGGCACCGCTCCCACATCCAGGGAGGATTGTCAGATTGTGGCTGGAGCCTCCACTATTTCCACCCATACTTCCCTCAGCAACCTAGGGATGCATCCCAACCGGACGGACCAGGCAACTTTTCTACTCGAGTGCTGCCAACCTTTTAAGTACCTCCTCCTTATCTATTTTTATTCTATGAAATTTCTCTACTACATCCTCCTTTACTGCTACAGTGGCAGCATCCTCTTCTTTTGCAAAGACAGATGCAAAGTACTCATTTAGCACCTCAGCTATGCCCTCTGCCTCCACAAGTTCTCCTTTTTGGTCCCGAATCAGACCCACCCTTCTTTTGACAATCCTTAAACTATTGATATGTTCCATTCCCTTTTATGTTAGCCACTAATCTTTTCTCGCGCACTCTTTGCCCCTCTTATTTCCTTTTTCAGTTCTCTGCAATCCGTATTCTGCTCGATTCTCTACTTTATTATAAATCTAACATTTATCATAAGCCTCCTTTTTCTGTTTAATTTTTAATCTCCATATCTTTGGCCATGCAGAGAGCTCGAGGTTTGAATGTCCTTCCTTTCCCCCTCCCATTCTTCATTTACTGTTTTACCTGCCAATCTTAAGTTTCCAATCCACCTGGGCCAGATCTCTCTTCAGCTCACTGGAGTTGGCTCTCCTCCAGTTGAGTATCTTCACCTTTGCTTGAGGGATAAATATTGGCCAAGGACACCAGGGAGAACTGTCCTGCTTCAAATAGTGCCATGGGATCTTTCACGTCCATCTGAGGGGGCTGTTGGGGGTCTTGGTTTAACGGCTCATCTGAAAAAATGGCACCACCAACAGTGCAGCACTCCCTCAGCCTAGATCATGTCTTGGAGTGGGTCTTGAATCCACAACCTTCTGACTCAAGAGGCGAGAGTGCTACCCACTGAGCCACAGCTGGCACCTACCAAGACAAAATATTGGCCCACGGTCATGATTTACCTCAGTTCCAGGTCAAATGGCTGGACCTGGCAAAGCAGTTGGCTAAAATAGGACCTCAAACACAATATTCAACACCACAACAACTTGTATTTCAAGTTGGGGGAGTAAAAAGGAATGTAGTAGTGGTAGGGGACTGTATAGTTAGAGGGATACTGTTCTCTGCAGCCGAGAGCGTGAGTCCCGAAGGCTGCGTTGCCTGGGTTAACATAGAAAAACAGGAGCAGGAGTCGGCCATTCAGCCCTTCGAGCCTGCTCCGCCA
This sequence comes from Squalus acanthias, assembly GCA_030390025.1. Lineage (NCBI taxonomy): Eukaryota > Metazoa > Chordata > Chondrichthyes > Squaliformes > Squalidae > Squalus > Squalus acanthias. The sequence continues at coordinate 4,990,793 of CM059428.1, forward strand.
TTCAATATGATCCTGGCTGATCCTCTCTCCCCATATCCCTTGATGTCTTGTGTCCAGAAATCTATCTTCTCCTTAAACATATTCAGTGACTTGGCCTCCACAGCCTTCTGTGGTAGAGAATTACACAGGTTCACCACCCTCAGTGAAGAAATTTCTCCTCATCTCGGTCCTAAATGTCCTGCCCCGTATCCTGAGACTGTGACCCCTCGTTCTAGACCCCCCCAGCCAGGGGAAACATCCTCCTTGCATCCAGTCTGTCTAACCCTGTCAGAATTTTATACATTTCAATGAGATCCCCTCTCATTCTTCTAAACTCGTGAATACAGGCCTAGTCAGCCCAATCTCTCCTCATACGACAGTCCTGCCATCCCAGGAATCAGTCTGGTGAACCTTCGCTCGGTGGCAAGTATATCCTTTCTTAGGTAAGGAGACCAAAACTGCACACAGTACTCAAGGTGTGGTCTCACCCAAGGCCCTGTTTAACTGTAGGAAGACATCCTTGCTCCTGTACTCAAATCCTCTTGCAATGAAGGCCAACATACCATTTGTCTTCCTAACTGCTTGCTGCACCTGCATGTTTGCTTTCGGTGACTGGTATACAAGGACACCCAGATCCCTCTGTACATCAACATTTCCCAATCTATCACCATTTAAATAATACTCTGCCTTTCTGTTTTTTCGGCCGAAGTGGATAACTTCACATTTATCCACATTATACTGCATCTGCCATGTATTTGCCCACTCACTCGACTTGTCTAAATCGCCTTGAAGCCTCTTTGCATCCTCCTCAACTCTCAATCCCACCTAGTTTCATGTCATCAGCAAACTTGGAAATATTACATTTGGTTCCCTCATCCAAATCATTGATATATAGTGAATAGCTGGGGCCCAAGCACTGATCCCTGCGGTACCCCACTAGTCACTGCTTGCCACCCTGAAAAAAACCCATTTATTCCTACTCTGTTTCCTGTCAGTTAACCAATTTTCAATCCATGCCAGTATATTACCCCCAATCCCATGTGCTTTAATTTTGCTCACTAACCTCGTGAGACTTTATCAAAGGCCTTCTGAAAATCCAAATACACCACATCCACTGGTTCTCCCTTATCTATTCTACCAGTTACATCCTCAAAAAACTCCAGTAGGTTTGTCAAACACGATTTCCCTTTCATAAATCCATGTTGACTTTGTCTAATCCCATTGATATTTTCTAAGTGTCCTGTTATCACATCCTTTATAATAGACTAGCATTTTCCCTACTACTGATGTTAGGCTAACCGGTCTGTAGTTCCCTGTTTTCTCTCTCCCTCCTTTTTTAAATAGTGGGGTTACATTTGTCACCCTCCAATTGGCAGGAACTGTTCCATAATCTATAGAATTTTGGAAGATGACAACCAATGCATCCACTATTTCCATGGCTACCTCATTTAGTACTCTGGGATGCAGATCATCAGGCCCTGGGATTTATCGGCTTTCAGTCCCATTAATTTCTCCAGTACTATTTTTTTTTTACTAATACTAATTTCCTTTAATTCCTCCTTCTCACTAGACCCTTGGTTCCCTAGCATTTCTGGGAAGTTATTTGTGTCCTCTTCCGTGAAGACAGAACCAAAGTATTTGTTGAATTGCTCTGCCATTTCCTTGGTCCCCATTATAAATTCTCCCGTTTCTGACTGTAAGGGACCTACATTTGTTTTTACTAATCTTTTTCCTTTTACATACTTGTAGAAGCTTTTACAGTCCGCTTTTATGTTCCTTGCAAGTTTACTCAAATACTCTATTTTCCCCTCTTAAATCAATCTCGGTCCTTTTTTGTTGAATTCTAAACTGCTCCCAATCCTCAGCCTTGCTACTTTTTCTGGAAACTTTATATGACTCCTCTTTGGATGTAATACTATCCTTAATTTCTTTTGTTAGCCATGGTTGGGCCGCTTTTCCTTTTGTGTTTTTGCGCCAGAAAGGAATGTATAACTGTTGCAATTCATGCATTCGTTCCTTAAATGTTAGCCATTGCCTATCCACAGTCATGCCTTTTAATGAAGCTCCCCAATCTATCATAGCCAACTCACTCCTCATACCTTCGTAGTTTCCTTTATTTAGATTTAGGACCCTAGTTTCGGATTGGACTCCTTCACTTTCCATCTTTATGAAGAATTCTATCATATTATGGTCACTCTTCCCGATAGGACCCCGCACAAGATTATTAATTAACCCCTTATCATTGCACAATACCCAATCTAGGATAGCCTGTTCCAGTTTCTTGCCATTATTATCTTAATGGCAAGAAACTGGAGAGTACTGAAGTGCAAAGGGATCTGGGGGTCCTGGTGCACGAAACTCAAAAGGTTAGTATGCAGGTGCAGCAAGTGATTAAGAAGGCAAATGGAATGTTGGCTTTCATTGCTAGGGGGATAGAATATAAAAATAGGGAGGTATTGCTTCAGTTGTACAAGGTATTGGTGAGACCGCACCTGGAATACTGCATACAGTTTTGGTGTCCTTACTTAAGGAAAGACATCCTTGCTCTCGAGGCAGTGCAAAAAAGGTTCACTCGGTTAATCCCGGGGATGAGGGGGTGGTCATATGAGGAGAGGTTGGGTAGATTGGGACTCTACTCATTGGAGTTCAGAAGAATGAGAGGCGATCTTATTGAAACATATAAGATTGTGAAGGGGTTGGATCGGGTGGATGCGGGGAGGATGTTCCCGATGACGGGTGAGACGAGAACTAGGGGACATAGTCTTAGAATAAGGGGCTGCTCTTTCAAAACTGAGATGAGGAGGAACTACTTCACTCAGAGGGTGGTAGGTCCATGGAATATGCTGCCACAAAAAGCTGTAGAAGCTACAACATTAATTAAATTTAAAACAGAAATAGACAGTTTCCTAGAAGTAAAGGGCATTAAGGGTTACGGGGAGCGGGCAGGAATTTGGACATGAGTCTAGGTTCGGATCGGTCATGGCCCTGTGGGTAGTGGAGCGGGCCCAGGGACTGTGTAGCCTGATTCTGCTCCTATTTCGTGTGTGCAATTCTGTTAGATGCAGGAGATGGTTCTGTGATAGATAGTAGATTGGCGGTTAGGATCAGATCAGCCATGATCTTATTGAATGGCGGAGCAGGCTCGAGGGGCCGATTGGCCTACTCCTGCTCCTATTTCTTATGTTCTTATGTTATGTTCTAGCTGGCTCAACATACTGGTCTAAAAAATCATCTCGTACACACTCCAGGAATTCATCCTCCACAGTATTATCGCTAATTTGGTTTGGCCAGTCTATATGTAGATTAAAGTCACCCATGATTACTGTAGTACCCTTGTTACATGCATCTCCAAATACCTGTTTGATGCCATCCCCTGCATTACCACCACTGTTTGGAGGCTTTTAGACAACTCCCACCAATGTTTTCTGCCCCATGGTGCTCCTTAGCTCCACTGGACTGATTCTACATCTTTATTTTCTGAGCCGATATCCTTTCTCACTATTGCTCTGATTTCATCCTTTACTAACAATGCCACCCCACCTCCTTTTCCTTTTTAAATAAAAACAGAAAATGCTGGAAATACTCAGCAGGTCAGGCAGCATCTGTGGAGAGAGAGAGAAATAGAGTTAACGTTTCAGGTCAATGACCCTTCGTCAGAACTGGAAAAAGATGGAGATGGAACAGGTTTTTAAGCAAGTGCAGGGGCAGGGAAATGGGGGAGGGGAGGAGAGGAAAGAACAAAAGGGAAGGTCTGTGATAGGATGGAAGACAGGAGAGATTGAGAGAGATTAAGAGATGGTGCAAGGCAAAAGGAGATGGTAATGGGACAAGTTAAGAAACAAAAGATGGCTCTCGATGGAGTGTAAATGGCACTGGCAGAATGAAAGACAGCTGCCATGTGGGAGAGAGAAAAAAAAGGGGAAAAAAAGGGATAGGGGCAGAGGTTATGGTCTGAAATTGTTGAACTCTATGTTGAGTCCAGAAGGCTGTAAAGTGCCTAATTGAAAGATGAGGTGCTGTTCCTCGAGCTTACGTTGAGCTTCATTGGAACAGTGTAAGAGGCCAAGGACGGTGAGGTCTGAGTGGGAGTGGAGCGGAGAATTAAAGTGACAGGCGACCGGAAGCTCAGGGTCACCCCTGCGGACTGAATGGAGGTGTTCATGTGAAGGGTGAGGGAAGGGTGGAAATTGGAAGCAAAACATTCACATGGTCCATCTCCGACTCTTCCCTTCCTCGACTTCTCTGGCTCCATCTCTGGGGATAGGCTATTGACAAACATTCACTACAAGCCCACTGACTCCCACAGCTACCTGGACTACACTTCTTCCCACTCCACTGCCTGTGAGGACTCTATTCCATTATCCCAGTTTCTCCGTCTCCGCCGCATCTGCTCCGACGATGCCACTTTCCATACTAGTGCTTCCGATGTCTTCCTTTTTCCTCAACCGAGGATTTTCCTCTACTGTGGTTGACACGGCCCTTGACCATGTCCGTTCTATTTCCCACACTTCTGCTCTCACCCCTTCCCCTCCCTCCCGGAACCACGATAGGGTTCCACTTGTCCTCACCTTTCACCCCACCAGCCTCCACATTCAACGGATCATCCTGCGCCATTTCCGCCAACTCCAGCTTGATCCCACCACCAAACACATATTCCCCTCACCTCCCCTTTCAGCATTCCAAAGGGACCGCTCCCTCCGCGACACCCTGGTCCACTCCTCTATCATCCCCTTCCCCTGGCACCATCCCGTGCAAGTGCAGGAGATGCAACATATGCCCTTTTACCTCCACCCTTCCCACTGTCCAGGGCCCCAAACACTCCTTCCAGGTGAAACAGCGATTTACTTGTACTTCTTACAATTTAGTATACTGTATTCGCTGCTCACGATGCGGTCTCCTCTACATTGGGGAGACCAAACGCAGATTGGGTGACCGCTTTGTGGAACACCTCCGTTCAGTCGGCAAGGGTGACCCCGAGCTTCCGGTCGCCTGTCACTTTAATTCTCCGCTCCACTCCCACTCAGACCTCACCATCTTACACTTTTCCAATGAAGCTCAACATAAGCTCGAGAAACAGCACCTCATCTTTCGATTAGGCACTTTTCAGCCTTCTGGACTCAACATAGAGTTCAACAATTAACCTCTGGCCCTATCCCTTTTTTCCCATTCATGTTATATATATTTTTTCTCTCTCCCACATGGCAGCTGTCTTTCATTCTGCCAGTGCCATTTACACTTCATCTAGAGCCATCTTTTGTTTCTTAACTTGTTCCATTACCATCTCCTTTGGCCTTGCACCATCTCTTAATCTCTCCTGCCTTCCATTCTATCAGACCTTTCCTTTTGTTCTTTCCTCCCCTCCCCCCTTTCCCTGCCCCTGCACTTGCTTAAAAACCTGTTCCATCTCCAGCTTTTTCCAGTTCTGACGAAGGGTCATCGACCTGAAACGTTAACTCTGTTTCTCTCTCCACAGATGCTGCCTGACCTGCTGCGTATTTCCAGCATTTTCTGTTTTTATTTCAGATTTCCAGCATCCGCAGTATTTTGCTTTTGTATTAGTGTCCTTTTCCTTTTTGCCTGTCCTTCCTAAATATTGAATATCCTTGGATATTCAGCTCCCAGCCTTGGTCACCCTGCAGCCATGTCTCCGTAATCGCAATTATATCGTATCCATTTACATCTATTTGCGCTGTTAATTAGTCTACCTTATTACGAATGCTTCGTGCATTCAAATACAGTGCCTTTAGATTTGTCTTTTTAACATTTTTACACATCTTAGCATTTCTTTGTACTAAGGCCCTATTTGTCTGACCATTTTCTCTTCCCCGGACCCTATTTGTTAATGCACTCTTTTGTTTGTACGCTCTATCCCTTCCTGACACAATCTGGTTATCCTTACCCCAGTCACTTTCCTGCACTGCTTCCTTGTCTTTTCTCTTTAGCATTCTAGATTTCTCTCCACCGGGACCCTCCCCCCCACCCCCTTATTTAGTTTTAAGCCCTATCTACCTCCCTAGTTATTCGATTCGCCAGAACTCTGGTCCCAGCATGGTTCAGGTGTAGTCCGTCCCAACGGAACAGCGCTCTCTCCCCAGTACTGATGCCAGTGCCCCACGAATCGAAACCCACTTCTCCCACACCAATCTTTGAGCCACGCATTCATCTCCCTGATCCTATTGACCCTATGCCAATTTGCTCGTGGCTCAGGTAATCCAGAGATTATGACCTTTGTGGTTCTGCTTTTTAATTTAGTCCCTAGCTGCTCAAACTCCCTCAGCAGAACCTTTTCCTTAGTCCTACCTATGTCGTTGGTACCTGCGTGGACCATGACAACTGGATCCTCCCCCTCCAAGTTCTTCTCCAGCCCGGAGATGTCCTTTACCCTGACACCAGGTAGGCAACATAGCCTTCAGGACTCACGCTCCTGGCTGCAGAGAACAGTGTCTATCCCCCTAACTATACTGTCGCCTACTACAACCACCTTCCTTTTTACTCCCCCCACTTGAACGGTTTCCTGTAACCACGGTGTCATGGTCAGTTTGCTCGTCCTCCCCGCAGTCCCCGCATTTGTCCACAAGGGTTGCAAGAACCTCAAATCTATTGGACAAGTGCAGGGACTGAGGCTCCTGCAATACTACCTCCTGGATCCCTGTCCCTGACCACGTGTCAATTCTAAAGTATTTAATCTAAGGGGTGTGGCTGCCTCCTGGAGCAAAAGGTCCAGGTAACTTTCTCCCTCCCTGATGTCTCAATATCAGCAGCTCAGACTCCAGTTCCTCGAGCCGCAGACACTTACCGCAGATGTAGTCACCCTGGACAAAAATGTCCACAAGCTCCCACATATTGCAGCAGCAACACATCTCCTGTTCTCCCATTATTTTATTTATTTAATTAATTAGTTTAGTGTTATCAAATAATTTACCTCGTTTAGTTTATTAAATTAATTAAGTTTAGTTTTTAAAATTTAGTTATGTGCTATATGTTATCTTCAAACTTAGCCCACAGTCACTACCAATCACTTACCTGCCTTACCTGCGACATTACACTGCCGTTTTCTGTTGTTGATGCAGGTCTGCTGCTGCTTTTATCCCCGCTCTCGGGCCTCGGTCTGCTCCCGCTCAGGTCCACTGCCGCTCTGCGGGAGAAGTTAAGAAAAGCAAGCACCTCCTTCCCCCACTTCACCGAACTCCCACACTTGCCAAACTCCCAGTTGTTCAATCTGTGCTGGCTGCACTCACAGGCCCCTGTGTTTATACTGTTTGTGACTCAGATGAGTCAGCACTGCTCTGCTGTTTCAGGAACCAGTTTAATCTAGTTAGCTAATTAACTAACTACAGCAGCTCTCCAGTAGGAGAGCTTGCTTGTTTGTCTCTGCTTAAGCCTGAAGAAACTTAAAACTTTGAAGTTTAAATGTTAACTTAAACTTAAGGACATCTCCTCCGGGTTGGAGAGGAACTTGGAGTGGGAAGGGGAGGATCCAGTTGTCGTGGTCCACGTAGGTACCAATGACATAGGTACCAATGACATAGGTAAGACTAAGAAAGAGGTTCTGCTGAGGGAGTATGAGCAGCTAGGGGCTAAATTAAAAGGCAGAACCACAAAGGTAATAATCTCTGGATTACTACCTGAGCCACAAGCAAATTGGCATAGGGTTATAGTAAGATCAGAGTTGAATGCGTGGCTCAAAGATTGGTGTGGGAGAAATGGGTTTTGATTCATGGGGCACTGGCACCAGTACTGGGGAAAGAGGTAGCTGTTCCGTTGAGAACGGGCTTCACTTGAACCATGCTGGGACCAGTGTCCTGGCGAATCGAATAACTAGGGCTGTAGATAGGGCTTTAAACTAAGTAGTGGGGGGGAAAGAGGGGTCAGATGAGGGGAAATTTAGAAAGTTAGAGAGAAAGGACAAGGCAATAATGCAGGTTAGCGATAGGGGTAATGATAACCAGAGTGCAACAGGAAGGGACAGAGCGTACAAACATGAGTGTACCAGCAAATAGGGCCACAGTAGGGAAAAATGTTTAAAAAAAAAAAAATTGAAGGCTCTTCATCTGAATGCACGCAGCATTCGTAACAAGATAGATAAGCTAACGGCACAAATAGTAATAAATGGGTATGATCTGATAACCATTACAGAGACGTGGTTGCAAGGTGACCAAGGCTGGGAACTGATTATTCAGGGGTATTTGACATTTCGGAAGGATAGGCAGAAAGGAAAAGCAGGTGGGGTAGCTCTGTTAATAAAGGATGAGATCAGTACAGTAGTGAGAAATGATCTTGGCTCAGAAGATCAAGATGTAGAATCAGTTTGGGTGGAGATGAGAAATAGAAAGGGAAAGATGTCACTGGTGGGAGTAGTCTATTGGCCCCCTAACAGTAGCTACACTGTAGGACAAAGGAGCTTGTAAGAAAGGTACTGCAATAATCATGGGCGATTTTAATCTTCATATCGATTGGACAAATCAAATTGGCAATGGTAGCCTTGAGAACGAGTTCATTGAGTGTATTCAGGACAGTTTCTTAGAACAATACGTTGTGGAACCGACCAGGGAACAGGCTATTTTAGATCTGGTAATGTGTAATGAGACAGGGTTAATGATCTCATAGTAAAGGGTCCTCTGGGGAAGTGTGATCATAACATGATAGAATTTCACATTCAGTTTGAGGGTGAGAAACTTGGGTCTGAAACTGGTGTCTTAAACTTAAATAAAAGCAATTACAAAGGTATGAAGAGTTGGCTAAAGTTGCCTGGGAAAATAGATTAAATGGTAAAACAGTAGATAAGCAGTGGCAGACATTTAAGGAGATATTTCATAACTCTCAACAAAGATATATTCCAGTAAGAAAGACTCTACGAGAAGCATGAACCATCCGTGGCTAACTAAGGAAGTTAAGGATGGTATCAAATTGAAAGAAAAGACATACAATGTTGCGAATATTAGTGGTAGGCCAGAAGATTGGGAAATTTTTAGAAACCAGCAAAGGATGACTAAAAAAGTAATAGAGGGAGAAAATAGATGAGAGTAAACTAGCAAGAAATGTAAAAAGAGACAGCAAGAGCTTTTACAGGTATATAAAAAGGAAGAGAATAGCTAAAGTAAATGGAAATCAAATAGATTTAAGGCCAGGGTAAAGCTGGGAAAAGGGGGAGGGGATAAAGGACCTCACCGTCCTCGGCCTAATACACTGTTCCACGGAAGCTCAGCGTAAGCTCGAGGAACAGCACCTCATCTTTCGTTTAGGCACGCTACAGCCCTCTGGACTCAATATCGAGTTCAACAATTTTAGATCATAACCTCAGCTCCAATCACATTTATATTTTATTTTATCCACCCTTTTATTTGTCCCCCCCACCTTTTTTTTCCTCCTAGAAGCTGGCAGCTGTCCTTCATTCTGCCAGTAGATTTCACACTTCATTCAGCCTTAATCTGTCACATTAACACCACCTCTAGCCTTGCATATCTCTTAATGTCTCTCAATGTCTCTTCATCTCCTCCTTTGTTCCTTTATCCCCTCCCCCTTTTCCCAGCTTTACCCTGGCCTTAAATCTATTTGATTTCCAGCTCTTCCCAGTTCTGATGAAAGGTCATCGACCTGAAACGTCAACTCTCTTTCTCTCTCCACGGATGCTGCCTGGCCTGCTGAGTTTTTCCAGCGTTTTCTGTTGTTATTTCGGATTTCCAGCATCTGCAGTATTTTGCTATCGTAGCTAAAGTAAATGTTGCTCCCTTGGAGGATGAGACTGGTAAATTAATAATGGGAAACAAGGAAATGGCAGAAACTTTGAACAAATATTTTGTATCTGTCTTCACAGTAGAAGACACTAAAAGCATCCCAACAATAGTATATAATCAAGGGGCAAAAGGGAGGGAGGAACGTAAAACAATCACTATCACTAGAGAAAAAGTACTAGTCAAACTAATGGGACTAAAGGCTGACAAGTCCTCCTGGACCTGATGGCCTGCATCCAAGGGTCTTAAAAGAGGTGGCTGCAGAGATAGTGGTTGCATTGGCTGTGATCTACCAAAATTCCCTAGATTCTGGAAAGGTCCCAGCGGATTGGAAAATCGCAAATGTAACGCCCCTATTCAAGAAAGGAGGGAGACAGAAAGCAAGAAACTATAGGCCAGTTAGCCGAACATCTGTCATTGGGAAAATGCTAGAATCCATTATTAAGGGAGTAGTAGCAGGACATTTAGAAAATCATAATCCAATCAAACAGAGTTCACATGGTTTTATGAAAGGGAAATCGTGTTTGACAAATTTTAGAGTTCTTTGAGGATGTAACGAGCAGGATGAATCAAGGGGAACCAGTAGATGTAGTGTATTTGGATTTCCAAAAGGCATTCAATAAGGTGCCACATAAAAGGTTACTGCACAAGAGCTCACTGTGTTGGGGGTAATATATTAGCATGGATAGATTGGCTAACCAACAGAAAACAGCCATGATGCGGAGATGCCGGTGTTGGACTGGGGTGGACAAAAGTGAGAAGCCGCACAACACCAGGTTATAGTCCAACAGTTTTATTTGAAATCACAAGCTTTCGGAGCTGCTGCTCCTTCACCTGACGAAGGAGCAGCGCTCCGAAAGCTTGTGATTTCAAATAAAGCTGTTGGACTATAACCTGGTGTTGTACGACTTCTCACAACAGAAAACAGAGTCGGGATAAATGGGTCATTTTCAGGTTGGCAAACTGTAACTAGCGGGGTGCCACAGGGATCAGTGCTGGGGCCTCAACTATTTACAATCTATATTAATGACTTGAAGTGATCAAGTGTACTGTAGCCAAATTTGCTGACAATACAAAAGATAGGTAGGAAAGTAAGTTGTGAGGAGGAAACAGAGTCTGAAAGGGATATAGATAGTTTAAGTGAGTGGGCAAAAAATTGGCAGATGGAGTATAATTTGGGAAAATGTGAAGTCATCCACTTTGGTAGGAAGAATAGAAAAGCAAAATATTATTCAAATGGAGAGAGACTACAGAATGCTCCAGTACAGAAGGATCTGGGTGTCCTCATACATGAAACACAAAAAGTTAGCATGCAGGTACAGCAAGTAATTAGAAAGGCAAATGGAATGTTGGCCGTTATTGCAGGGGGATGGAGTATAAAAGTAGGGAAGTCTTGCTACAACTGTACAGGGCGTTGGCGAGACCACACCTGAAGTACTGCGTACAGTTTTAGTCACCTTATTTAAGGAGGGATATACTTGCATTGGAGGGTGTTCAGAGAAGGTTCACTAGGTTGATTCCTGGGATGAAGTGATTGTCTTATGAGGAAAGGTTGAGCATGTTGGGCCTATACTCATTGGGGTTTAGAAGAATGAGAGGTGATCTTATTGAAACATAAGATTCTGAGGGGGCTCGACAGGGTAGATGCCGAGAGGATGTTTCCCCTCGTGGGGGAATCTAGAACTAGGGGCATAGTTTCAGGATAAGGCGTCGCCCATTTAAGATGGAGGAGGAGGAGGAATTTCCTCTGAGGGTTGTGAATCTTTGGAATTCTGTACCCCAGAGAGCTGTGGAGGCTGAGCCAGTGAATATATTCAAGGCTGAGATAGACAAATATTTGAGCTACAGGGGAGTCAAGGGTTATGGGGAACAGGCAGGAAAGTGGAGTTGAGGCCAAGATCAGATCAGCTATGATCTTATTGAATGGCGGAGCAGGCTCGAGGGGCCGAATGGCCTATTCCTGCTCCTATTTCTTATGTTCTTATAGCGCCTTTAACGTAGTAAAACGTCCCAAGGCGCTTCACAGGAGCATTATAAAACAAAATTTGACACCGAGCCACATAAGGAGATATTAGGGTAGATGACCAAAAGCTTGGTCAAAGAGGTAGGTTTTAAGGAGCGGCTTAAAAGGAAGGTGGAGGTTTAGGGAGGGAATTCCAGAGCTTATGGCCTAGGCAGCTGAAGGCACGGCCACCAATGGTTGAGCAATTAAACTCAGGGATGCTCAAGAGGCCAGAATTGGAGAGCGCAGATATCTTGGAGAGTTGTGGGGCTGGAGGTGATGAGAGAGATAGGGAGGGGCAAGGCCATGGAGGGATTTGAAAACAAGAATGAGAATTCAACCAACTTCTGAAATTGGTGCTGATTAAACCAGTTCTGTTCAAGAAGTTTGTTTCACACTACAACAGAGCAACATAAGCCATGTAACCATTTAGCTAATTATGCACAAACATTTCTCTCTTATCCTCCGAAATGCAAAACATTAAACTCATTCTGTATGGCAGCACTACAGAAATGAAAGTTGTATTTCTCAATCAAATTTCCCCAAATAGCTACAGCTACCTGTTTATTAAAAAAAGTCAAATATAAGTAGAGATTTCCTCAACTAGTGAGGGGATGTTCTACAAGTCTGCCTTTGCAGTTCAGCATTATCATAGAAATCATAAAATCTTACAGCACTGGAGGCCATTCAGCCCGTCGTGCCTGTGCTGGCTCTTTGAAGGAGCAGTGGTGCTTAGTCCCACACTCCCGCTTTTTGTAAGTTTCTCATCCTCAAAGTACCTGTCCAACTCCCTTTTAAAATTATTCATGGAATCAGCTTCCACCACCTTTTCAGGTAGAGCGTTCCAGATCCAGACAACCCTGGAAAAAAATTCTCATCTCCCCTCTAGGTCTTTTGCCAATTATGTTAATTCTGTACCCAGATCTGCCTATGGCAGCAGCACAGTTTACAGAGACAGTTTCTCCAATCAATGGTCAATTTTGAGCTACAGGGGAGTCCAGGGTTATGGGGATCGGGCAGGAAAGTGGAGTTGAGGCCAAGATCAGATCAGCTATGATCTTATTGAATGGCGGAGCAGTATGGTTCAACCAGTTTTTGATAAGAGGGCGGCTATAAGAAAAGTCTCTTCTTCCACTGCTGAACCAGGTCTCAACAGCTGCCAACACTCGCCACGTTACAGACACGCCACGGTAGTTACTTCGGTAAGATGCAAGTGCAACTAATCATGCAGCAGGCACAAGTAATCACCAAAAGAGCAGCAATTAGTTTCCCCTAAATAAAGCCCACACTCTTGTGACCAATTGTGTTTGAGTTGTGAGGGCCAACAATCAAGGACAAAACAAGTTAATTGGAAGACCTCAGTATAATTTTACCATGAAAAAAAAGAATTGGTGGTAATCACAATACTGAGTAGTGGGAAGAATCTCATTTGTACTAGTTAGGCCTTTTCTTTTGAAAGGGTGGCATGGTATGGTCATGGTCATGGGCATGGTTACCATCAAGGTAACGGCACATGGACAAGAAAGATGGACCTAGTCCCAGAAAACATTTCTGCTGCTGACAGAGCATCAAATTGGAACTAGCAAAACTGCCAATTGGGGCAGCGAGCTTGAATGTCAACCAAGGTTGGGATTCAAAGACTACCCTCTTGTGCAGTCCAGCATTTCATTAATGGAGCTACTGGACAGATAATATCAAAACAATCTGGTTGTTAGATTTGTGTGCAAGACATACAAGAACAGTGCTTAAAATGAGCAGAAACTGTAATAAAAGATTTGTATAATTTTTATTGCTGTTAATTCAGGGGAAAAAGTTGCATAAAATCCAAAAATTTGTTCTAGAAATATAAGTGACCTTTCCAGTACATAACATCTTGAATATCAAAGGATACAGTAAACATATGAACGAACTGAAGGTAGCAGCGTACCTCCTATATACAGTACAGTTTTTAAACCATAAAATTAGTTCCAATACAACCACCAAGTTATTTACAACACGTTGTCTTACAGGCTTGCGTGGCTTACCAATTTGTTTCAAATCTAATTTTTTAAGAACTCAACAGCACAGTAACACCAAGATCGTTGTTTTGTATTCAATTGGTCATCCCAAAAAATCTACGAAAAAGAAATGTGCTTTAAGGAAAATAAATGCCACACTTTATCCTCTAGCGATTTGAAAATAACTGAATTATTAATTGATTGATATGGGTGGCATTAAAAAGGCCTAAATGTCAACAGGTATTTCTTACATGCAATAAGTAGTTCAGGTCAACGTCCTGTACACAAGGTCCTAGCTACTAAAAAGCAGCTCAACTAGAATAACCAGATCAAGTCAGCTGCAATTTTTTCTTTTAAAACAAAAAAAAACACTTTGATGACGAGCATTTTGTTGACACGGGGGCTTTAAGACAAGACAAAGGCCTGCAAGAGCCTACAAACAAAACACATTCAACTCCTAGGATGCTCTCACTCGTTTTTCAAGTCGACAAAATACACCAATCCACTCGGACTCTATACATTTACAAAAAGCAGACTGCTGCATGCCAATATCACAGCTCCACATATATTCCCAGAAAATGTTAAAGGAATGCCAAGGGTTGAGATTAGACAGCACTAAATTCAACCTATGCTGTAGAATGCAGCAACCCTCAAAACTGCCATCATCTTGTGAACCACCTCAGTGCACTTTGAAGAAATAAACCTGGAAGCAGAATAGTGCATATTGGCTTTTATCTCTCTTTTTATAAAAAAAAAAGCAGCATAAATTAGTGACAACGCCGACATGATTAATACCATCTACAAATATCGAGCATCAGTCTTCACATTATAGTAGTGGTAAATGCATGTGAAATGGTGAATTCACTACCACGTCAAATCTGCAGAGATTATGCTACCTACAATAAATATCTAACAGTGGTTTTATTTTTCATCATGGAGACTCGTAACCTGTGTGTAGGAGTAAAATAACATTTGTTTTACATTCTAAAAATCCCAGTAAACACTGCCACGATAGCAGTTTCAGCTTAGAGCTGTCTTTTAAAAAAAAAATCAAGTAATGTCCAATGCAAGTTTATGGTACAGCATAAAGATGGGACTCACAGAAAACGGTTGTGGCTATTCATCAATGGTTCTACCCAAGGACGAATAAAGAAAAAACATTCAAACTTTCGTCAAATTTAAACACAGTTGTAATAAATATCACCAGCAAAAATTAAGGTAACGAAAGTAAATAGCTGCTCTAAATAAAATGCTTTAAAATCTGTGGTGTTTTTTTTATAAAGTTTACTGAAAAAAAACTAACCAGACAACATTCTGAAGATTGTTTTTCCTGTTATTTTTATCTGGATTAATACAGGCACTCATAATTTTCCAAAGCTTTCTTTTTTCTTCAAAAATCAATATAAAAGGCGTTACCTACATCAATGTCTAAATTTACTCTTTTATCCACTATGCCAAGAAGTACTGTAAAGTCATGTAGCTACTTTTGAAAGCGGAGTGGTTTCTACATCAACTGAAGAGAGAAAAAAATTAAAAACCGTTCAACAGAAAAGCAACCGAGACTCGGAGTTTGAAGACAATTTGACGCGGACAGAAGATGTACCATGATGCAAGATGTGACAATGTGACCTAGCGTTTCAACCGGCAGCCAGTCTGCTCATTCCAGCCCAGAGTCTTTTTATCAGACAGGTCGGTTCTCAAACACTGCCATAAATTACAAACAAACAGCGAACATTGCACGTGCCACAATACATTCATCAGTGCAAAAAACTAGAGGTCGATATTGTGAGCATTTCTAGGTCATCACAGACTGCTCTGTTGGCTTCATGAACACTGCAGCCAAAGTCGGTCAAGACACGTGAAAAGAAAATGCCACAATAAGTTCAAGACAACCCAGACTTCAGTGACCATGTACTAATCCCAATCTAATGGAGAAAACCATTGTTGCTGGACTAACAGAGCATCAAGTGTATGGTTAGGGTCAGACCCACGTATTCAGGCTCATTGTTAAGTTGATATAGTCTTTCTAGCTTAGTCAGCAGAATCCAAATCATGAGGCGAAGCAAACTTTAATTTGAAGGCACCTGGAAAATGAGAAAAAAACTGGTTTTATTAAAAGACCACTGCAGCAGGATCCAAACATTTATTACAAGATACACAGAAGAACACTGCAAAAGCCAGGTCATTAATTGGCAGAGAAAGTTTTCACTGCCATCAATTATACCTTGCTATGGGTTCATACATTACATTGCAATCAGGTATCGCTAAAACTGCCAAACTACTACTTTGTCCAAATGGTTTACACGGTAAAGGACCATGTATTTTGGGGTGGTGGAAACAAGGAAGAGGTCAAATAGCTCTCTCTATTTCACGGAGAAAAAAAACATTACTTTTTAAAAATGGCTTCACTTTAGCGTGGTTGTGGCACCGAATGGTGCCTTGTGCCAATCTTTGTCCCATCCACAGATCTTTTGCTTTGTTTTCGACTGGTCCAAGTGCCAGTCAAGCATCGCTCACTTTCACTCACGAGGCAAAATTGTGGGAGGATTTCTTACTCTTGTGCAGTGAGAGAGAGAGAGAGAGAGAGAGAGAGATGGCATCTGGATTGGAGCCCGAGAGGCAGCAGAGAGTTTCTTCTGCTCATCCTCTTCACTGTGGTCCAGTCAAGAGCAAAAATCACACAGATGCTCCTACTTCCGTTTTAAATTGAGAAACTAAAGTGAAGTGCCAGGGCTCTCAGTTCATTACACTAAAGATGAAGGCAGTAAAGGAGTAAGCATGGCAGTAATCAGTGGTTCGGTGAGTTTTTAACGCCTGAAATTTGTAGGATGAAGACCAAGGGAGGCAAGGAGTTCCATAGTTTAGAGGTTCAGATAAAGAATAGGTTACGTACAGGAGGACTGTAGCTGTCCCCAGTAAAAAAAAAAGTTAAATCAGTTGGTAGGTCAAGTATTATATATTAGTTGACCTGAACCTCTGCTTTTGGAAAGGCAATGTCATTTTAAAACTCCATTTGTTTTCTCATTAATGTGCCTTGTACAAGAGACTCTCGACTGGGTTAATTTTAAAATTTTGTGCAGACATGCACCATATGCCGAACAACCCCAAACAGAAAGGTTCTGCACAACCACAAGTCCCCTCATCCGAGGTTTTGCAGATTTTCTTTTCAAATGAAAAGTTTTAATGTCTGGTGCACTTGGAAAATACAGTATTTTTAATTCCTTCTTTTGCTTTGTTGAGTAACTCCAGGAGGTGGAAGGTGTTTTCTCAGAGGGCGAGCGCTTAGTTTTAGAGCACCTGCTTTAGCCTAAATACAATTTGCTGGTGGAGTTCAGCTATTTTTTATATATAAAAAGACCAGGTGGTAACACATGCTTAAATATGAGAAATTGTTCTAAAATCTGTTGTGGCACCACCCCCCCCCCCAACATTTTTGTCCCGTTAACGGGCAAGCAAAACGGCATTTTGCTCAGCACCACATTTAACCACAACAGATCTTGGTACAGTACATGGCTTTAGTCGTAGTTCCTGCAGGCATGACACACTGCTGAACTGGAGAAAGCAAGGCAGCGCTCCAAAAACAAGCAGGCATCCAAGTCCATTCCTGCAAAAAACCTACTCCACCCCAATTAAGACAGCCTCCAACCATACACTAATCACTTCATTCACTCCGTTTCAGCTCCACCTTCTGGTTTGTGCAGGTCTTGCCTGGCCGACAGTCTGCCTGTGAAAACCCAACATGCGAGATGGAACAAGAGCAGGACAAACTCTGGTCCGCTCAACGACATAGCGTGGCCTCGTCACTTGTAAAACCCATTTCAAATTTTCATCACCGTCACCAAGATAGGTACAGAGGAGGGAAGCTCATCCTTCTATGGTTCCATTAGATCTTAAAACGATTCCAGCGTTTTTGCTTCCAATACACGACTCAGGTGGTCATTTCCAGGTATTACGTACGGCATTACAAGTGCTTCCCTACACCAGTCCTGAACTCATCATCCACTAGTTTGCACCCATGTCTCTTTATGCTACAATTACCCAAGGGGTGATTTTCTCAGTATTCCTGGTGTGGAGATTGGCAGCACATAAATCAAGAAACCATGGGGATACACCCCACAATCTCCCCATCCTTTCATTTCAGTGGACAGAAAACTGCTGGGAGCGTGCTTGCAATTTCCCAAGGAAGTCTTGCTGCAATTGTACAGGGCTTGGGTGAGACCACATCTAGAGTACTATGCACAGTTTTAGTCTCCTTATCTGAGGAAGGGATATACTTGTCTTTGAGGCGGTACAACAAAGGTTCACTAGATTGATTCCTGGGATGAGAGGGTTGTCCCATGGAGGAGAGATTGAGCCTGTACTCTCTGGAGTTTAGAAGAATGAGAAGTGATCGCATTGAAACATAAGATTCTGAGGGGGATTGTCAGGTTAGATGCCAAGAGATTGTTCCCCCTGGCTGGAGAGTCTAGAACTAGGGGACATAGTCTCAGGATAAGGGGTCGGCCATTTAAGACTGAGATGAGGAGGAATTGCTTCACTCAGAGGGGTGAATCTTTGGAATTCTCTACCCCAAAGGGCAGTGAGTTGTTGAGTATATTCAAGGCTGAGAGACAGATAGATTTTTGGACTCCAGGGGAAATCAAGGGATATGAGGATCGGGTGGGAAAGTGGAGTAGAGGTTGAAGATCAGCCATTATCTTATTGAATGACCTTCACCGAAGCGTACGAGAGCATGGGCCTTACGTAAGACAAAGGTCCTCTACCAACCTGCCCCCGCCACACAGTACTGCCTCCCGATTATCAAAATCCATGACAAGGCCTTGGACGTGGACCACTTTCCATACCTCGGGAGCCTACGGTCAACAAGGGCAGACGTCGATGACGAAGTCCAACACCGCCTTCAGTGTGCCAGCGCAGCCTGAGGAAGAGTGTGTTTGAAGACCAGGACCTCAAACCCGGCACCAAGCTCATGGTCTACAGAGCAGTAGTAATACCCACCCTCCTGTATGCCTCAGAGACATGGACCATGTACAGCAGGCACCTCAAAGCACTGGAGAGGTACCACCAACACTGCTCCCACAAGATCCTGCAAATCCATTGGCAGGATAGGCGCACCGTCAGTGTTCTCGCTCAGGACAACATCCCCAGCATCGAAGCTTTGACCACGCTCGATCAGCTCCGATGGACGGGTCACATCGTCCGCATGCCCGATACGAGACTCCCAAAACAAGCGCTCTACTCGGAGCTTCGACATGGCAACAGAGCCCCAGGTGGGCAGAGGAAACGCTTCAAGGACACCCTCAAAGCCTCCTTGAAAAAGTACAACATCCCCACCGACACCTGGGAATCCCTGACCCAAGACCGTACAAAGTGGAGGAGAAGCATCCGGGAAGGTGCCGAACACCTCGAGTCTCTTCGCCGGGAGCAAGCGGAAGCCAAGCGCAAACAGCGGAAGGAGCGCACGTCAACCCAAGCACCCCACCCGCCCCTTCAACCACCGTCTGCCCCACCTGTGACAGAGACTGTAGGTCCCGCATTCGACTCATCAGTCACCTGAGAACTCATTTTTAATGTGGAAGCAAGTCATCTTCGGTTCCGAGGGACTGCCTGAGAGAGAGAGAGAGAGAGAGAGAGAGAGAGAATGGCTCGAGGGGGCCGTATGACCTACTCCTGCTCCTAATTCTTATGTACATGCTCCCAGAAATGCGCATTTGTAAAATGAGCCCCTGGGAATCATCATTGTAGTCCCCTCCCTGCACCACTTCAAATTCCCCCATGTCTCAGTGACCGGAAACTGGATGCAGCATCCCAGGTGCTGCCTGACTTGCCAGCTTCAGCAAAATAGCCTCAGACTCGTGCTCTGCTAATCTGACAGTACAGCTTGGCATGCTGTTCATTTTGCCGTTTGCTGCTTTAGTATGTTTAATGCTAACGCTGCCACCAGGAATCTTTCAGTCTCTCCCAGAGCCAGGGGCGTACACCATTATTTCCTTCAGGCATCTTCTCCCAACTAAAGTAATAAAGCCTATCTTTATCAATGAACATTTTGTACCAATTAGTTTTTTAAAATTCTGAATGCTGGCTTGTGCCACAATGTGGTGGAGCGGATAGTTACACTCGCAACTGCCAAATATTCTCAATCTCAGCTCAGCAGTTGGGTTGGAGCAGTCAGGATAAAGGGAAGAGGCAAACGAAACACGATTTAAAAAGCAGAAGATAATGTTGAAAACAGTTGTGCCGTGTGGGGGGTTGCGATGTATTACTCAGCCCCTGCATCCGATTTGCTTTTAAGCAAAATAAAAACAAAATCTGAAAACAAGTTCACTCTCTGACCCACAAATTTCATTAATGCTCAAACAGGAGGTACAAGCTGCATGCGCAGAACGGCAGAATATAGGATGAATGCCATTGATTACTGAATTTTCAAAGTCTTCCTCACAATATGCATGGAGTACATTAATATTCAACTTGCAACTCAATGACGCACTGGTCACTCAGTAACCCAGCGATTACATCAACAGATCTACACGAGAGTTTGTAAAACAAGAGTTCAGTGGTTCAACCACATTATCACATGATTACGGTTAACACGCCATAAGTTTTGATACATTTCAAACTTAGAAATGAGGCCGTGCCACAGCTTAATTGCAAGGTGAGTGTGAAAGTGCCATTTCAAGATTCCAGCTACATATCAATCTAAAATGTTCGAAACAGATGACTATTCTTGTTGTCTTGAATACTCCGCTTACCTGGCTGACTGGCCTCCATTGATGGCTGTTTGCAATCCTGTGCATAGTGTCCACCTGCACCACAATTATAACAGGATACGTTGCCATTCTTTTTAGGTCCTAACCCATTAACACTGGTGACCATGTTGGCCACTTGGTACATCAATGGAAATCCTCGGACAAAACCCGGCATTTGCTGCATCCCGTAGTTAGTCTGATTTGCCATAGGGTCGTGTATTAGTCCGTTAGTGTAAGGGTTCTGATAAAAGGGCATCTGGGTTCCATTGTTTTGATGTGCTTGGTTGAGGTAGCTTCCATTACAAAGAGAGGTTATGCCACTGAAAGGGATGAAGGGAACTCTGATCAGCTGGCTGGGTATCGAGTTGGGGTAGTAGTAGTTGAGCAGAGGGTTACTATTGGTCCCACAGCTACCTCGGCAGCCACAGGAACTACAAGTCCCACAGCCCAGCGGCTGAGCTGCTGGAATGGTCCCATTAGTACTCGTATTTCCTATTGTATTTATGTAAGAGGTGCTGTCACTCTGAGCTGTGCTGTGAGTTAACGCAGTATTGAGGCTTGGGACGGGGCCCGGCGTGTGGGTGGGGACTGAAGATCCAGTGGACTGGATCTGGCCTACAGGAGACGGAGAGGTTGCCGCGCCCGGCAAAGGCAAAACGCTAGCCGGAGTTCCACTCAAGTTGTACGAGCCCTGTGGTGGGGGCAGGCCAGCAGCGGGAAGCATCACTTTTAAACTGGCGGACTCGGGCACTGTTCCTAGATTTCCGTCGGCATGAGGCAACAAGGTGTTCAGTCCTACGACATTCTGCGTTGAAGGTTTCGCAGTGGGATCTAAAGCAGATGGTGCTGGAAGTTTCCCGGATGGAGAGTGGCTGTGAACAGGGATGAAAGCAGTGTTGGCGGATCCGATGTTCACGGAGCCTGCTGGTGGCTGGGGTCCCGGAACACGGCAGTTCTCCAGGCTCATTTGCGGTGCCGTCATTTTATGTCTGTGCACCATGGGATGCAGTGCAGGACTAGCAGCCTGCAGGAGGAAAGGCGTTGCCACCGACAGAGGCGAGGGGATCAGGTCCAGTCTCTTCCCTGCTTCAGCAGCGCCGACCGACGTTACGTGCGAAGAATCCCGAAGAGACACGGCTGCGGGAGGGACGGTGACAATCATCCCAACAGTTTTAGCGTCTACAGGAGCAACATAGTCTGGCTTCTTTCCGTTTTGCATCATGTAGTGTATGGGAGGCATTAAAGGAATGCGAGGAAGCAAAGGGGCAGGCGGATTCCCTGGAAGAGTACAGTTCTCACTCTGCACTGGAGCGACCTGAGCAGTTGGCCTTGTGGTACTTCCACGGACAGAGTTACAGGACGGCCTCTCTTTTTGTTTATCTTTCCCGGAATCCTCTGAAGTGCTATCTGAATCTATTGAAAGGAAATAGAAGCATGTAAACGTATTACATTTGTAACAAAAATAAAGAGTATCAACTTAATTCTGCCAAAAGTGTTTTTAAATTATACAAAAGCAGTTAGAAATTGATTAATGCTCACAAAAACACCCAATGCAAAGTGGAGGAAAATTGTGGTATTCCTTCAATAACCAGTCAAAATATCATAAGCTGGAAAAGAGATTGTATGGTAAAGTAAAACTGATATTTACCATAAATAAATGGACCAATTTTCAAAGACTGACCTGGTACAAATATGCTTTAGGAACAGGAGCGGGCCACTCAGCCCCTCGAGCCTATTCCGCCATTCAAGTAGATCATGGCTGGTCTGTCCCTCAACTCCCATTTACCTGCCCTTGATCCATATCCCTCGATACCCTTACCTAATAAAAAATTGTCAATCTCAGTCTTGAAAATTTCAGTTGAAATTAGGTATGTGGCATAAAACTGGTGCTCTATTGTATTGTCATTTAAAATTGCACGCATGTCATTTTATATTTCTTCGACAGCACCTCCCAAACCCGCGACCTCTTCCACCTAGAAGGACAAGGGCAGCAGGCGCATGGGAACACCACCACCTCCAAGTTCCCCTCCAGGTCACACACCATCCTGACTTGGAAATATATCGGCCATTCCTTCATCGTCGCTGGGTCAAAATCCTGAACTCCCTCCCTAACAGCACTGTGGGAGCACCTTCACCTCACGGACTGCAGCGGTTCAAGGCGGTGGCTCACCACCACCTTCTTGAGGGCAATAAATGTTGGCCTTGCCAGTGACGCCCACAACCTCTGAACGAATAAAATAAATGATTTTCTCCTAATGGTTACAAAGAACTGACTGTACATTTAGCAGTGTTTGGGAAGTCAAAGTTTGGTTACAGAAAGTACCAGTTACGCTTGTATTTAAAAAAAGCAAAGTTCCAAATTTTGCATTTAGCACATGCCCATGGATGCAATGACATATCCAGATTGTAATATTCTTGCTGTAAAATTTCTGAGACACTGCATATAGACAGCATGCTAATGCTGCATGGAAATAGATTGGGAACATTTGGTACAACAGCTGCAAGAAAAATGTTCTGACGAAAAAGTAACCATCAAACACTGAACACAACTCCAGTTGGTGGAGCTATCTGGCACTACTACATTAACCGTGTCATACATGTCAGCCTGGCTCAATGGTAGCGCTCTCACCTCGGAGTCAAGGTTGTGGGTTCAAGCCCCACTCCAAAACTTGTGCATGTAATATAGCCTGACACTTAAGTGCAGTACCGAGGGAGGGTGCCGCATTATCGGAGGTGCCATTTTTCAAATGGTTGTATTAAACAGAGGCCCCGTCTGCCTGGTGGAGGCAAAATACCCATGGCACAATTTGAAGAGGAGCAGGGAGTGTTCTCTGTCCCCAACCAATATTTATCCCTCAACCAACACCACCAAAAACTGTTTAACTGGTGATTTATCTCATTTGCTGTTTGGATCTTGCTGTGCACAGATTGGCTACCACATCTGCCTATGCAACAGTGACCACACTTCCAAAGTAATTAATTTGCTGTGAAGCACTTCAGTACATCCTGAAAAATCACAATATAAACTCAAGCTCTTTCTTGCTCCTAACTCATCAGTTGGGAAGACTAAGTGTCACGGTTACAAGTGGAACATCAGACTTAAGATCTAAGCAACGGTGGACGTCACTGTGATCAAGTTAACAGAATCTGTGCATTCAACACATGGCAGATTTGACAACAGGCACAACTTGTATTTTTACAACAATTCTTGCATAGCAGCAGAAGGGAAGGGGAGGGGTTGGCAGACTAGTTTTAATTTTGGGAGGCTTTTGAAGGAGAGAGAAAGGTAGTAAGGAATGAGGTTTGGGGGAGAAAGTTCCAAGGAGCAAGGGCATAATGACCGAAGGAGCAGCTGTCAATGGAGCAAAGATAGCTAGGAACAAGGAGCAATCCATGTTGGAGGAGCACAAGTTGCAGGCTGGGGACTCACGGCTGCAAGTGGACAAGGCGACACCTTTTATGGATTACCACATCGCCAATAAACCAAGCTAGGTGTGAAAAATGCAGGTACGGGGAAAGGGCCTGATGCACTACGTTCAGTTACCATTCTAAGCCATATTGAGCACAGAGGCACTAAGCAGAGAATATTAATGCCTTACCCAGCAAGGGAATTGGGGGTGGATAGGTAAATGGTCAAACGTGGCTGCTAGCTACAGGAAACAAAAATGCGTTTGCATTCAGGTAATTTTTGACCACATCGCTTGACCTCCCCCCCCACCCCATAAAAGTTCATAAAACAGGTTAATTTTTTTTTAAATATAAGTGCTCACAATAGTTTGACACTTCAATTTCATACTAAAATGAGAAGTAAATGATTAAAGGCAATTATAAATTGGCATTAATTTTATGGTAGTTCGTTACACAAGGCACGCCAAAATATTACAAACATCAAAAAAATCCCCCTCCCACATTCTGTTGGAATTATTTTTTATTTTGCATTTCATCTTCAGCAGTGTGAACATTTAAACCTTTGCACTGAAGTTTTTTTGGACACCGTTAGTTTGCAACTATTTTAGTTGCACCAAATACCCAGTTGAGATCCAGCTATTCCACCACAATGTTACCGATCAGCTTTCATCATCTGCTTAAAGTTAAAATGCATGTATTTGCAAGTCAAGCCCTTTAAGCATCCACATGGTGTCAGAAAAAATGATGGCTTGTTTGATTGCAGGTGGTTAAAAACCAATCTAGAGGGATTTTAAAAATTCAAACATAACTCACCTTTGTCTTTCTCATCTTCACTTTCACAGCTCTCTCTCCCATCGTGTCTTGGGCTGGAGGGAGAACTGTAACTTTCTGAAGAGCTGTCTCCACATGCCTCCAGACCAGAGCCAACATCCCTTAATTCTAAAACAATCAGGTAGGTGCCATTGAGTAATAAGATAAAGCCAATCACCTTTTCAGTCTGCAGCGTGATGATGCACAGGTACAGGCTATGTAGTCCATGGCATTCTTTTGCAAAATACTTTCTGTTTGCGTCTCTTTACTTTCTCATCCCTTGTCCTTCAGCCAAGTGCGCAGGACAGTTTGGGCTAAACCTCCATCGCCACTCATTCCACTCCACAACTGGGAGGTGTGCTGCAGGAACCAGTTCATTTCCTGTGATGAGGAAATCCAGCTGTTGTTTAAACCACCCCCCCCCCCCCCCCCCCACCCTCAATCTCAAACCAATTGCCAGGTTGGAAAATCTATATTCTCTCAACAGCTACACCACCAGATGATTTTGCAAAACATGCCAAAAAATATTTATATACAATTTTACAATGGCAAAAGCATACTAAAATGTAGTGATGAAGGACGGAGTCCGTGATACCCAACACAACAATTAATTCTTAAACTGAAAGAAAATACTCTCAATCTGCAAGTAGATTGAATCAGATGTGAGCAAATATCAGAAATGTCACTGGTGTTGGATCAAAGGGAATTTCTCAAACGGATTAGCAATAAAGATAGTGCTATACTTCATCTTGGCCACTAGGTGGTGCCACAACTTCAATGTCAAAATGGTTTATTGCTGGAAGTATTGCCCAGAAGCTCCAACGCACCAGAGTGGTAGGATTCTGGCTCTCAGCATTCATTCCTACATTGTTAATGGCCTCGACTCGGACATTGCAGACGCCGAGCAGAAAGCAAGCATTTTCTCCCCTACAGGGGTAGAAGAAACAACGGCCTCCATCACTGCCTCAGACTTCCTAATGCAAAAGCAAAAATACTGCGGATGCTGGAAATCTGAAATCAGAGACCTTTCATCAGAACTGGCAAAAAGGTAATCGACCTGAAACGTCAACCTCGGTTTCTCTCTCCACAGATGCTGCCTGAGCGGCTGAGTATTTCCAGCATTTCCTGTTTTTATTTCAGATTTCCTAATGGTTAGTGTGGGAGCAGTGCTGCATTGTTAAGAGAAGCTGAGCAGTGTAAAAACTGAAGGAGGGACAGAGGAATTCAACATATGTTGATAATGCTGGGTGATCGATGGACGGTGCAAGCAGCTCCTCCACATCCCATCAGTTAGAATACTCGTTATTTCCTCATGATGCAATCTCAATACTGAAATATAGAATAACATTTTCCACAAGGGAGTCTAATCAGGTTGCAATCAGCTTTACAAGTACAAGTACATGAATCACAAAATGGGATTCTGTAATCTTTGCCGTGATTAAATGACTGCAATTTTGGAATGGGGAAAAAGAATCAATTGAAATTGTTCCGTTAGTTACAATTACACTCCCCTCATTGGTACTAATGCTTCCAGTAGCATTAAAAATCAACTCTCAGCTTGCTGACAAAAGCCAATTCTCTGGGGTTTCTGCCAAGTACTGAAGGTACAGATCCCAGCTACAATCATTTGCTCCTATGTTGCAAGGCAAGTGCCAGTGAAGCACCAACTTGCAAGAACATAAGAATTAGGAGCAGGAGTCTGTCATACGGCCCCTCGAGCCTGCTCCGCCATTCAATAAGATCACGGCTGATCTTCCACCTCAACTCCACTTTTCCGCCCGATCCCCATAGAGTCCTAAAAATCTATCGATCTCAGCCTTGAATATACTCAATGATTCAGCATCCACTGCCTTTTGGGGTAGAGAATTCCAAAGATTCACAACCCTCTGAGTGAAGAAATTCCTCCTCATCTCAGTCTTAATTGGCCGACCCCTTATCCTGAGACTATGCCCCCTAGTTCTAGACTCTCCAGCCAGGGGAAATAACCTCAGCATCTACCCTGTCAATCCCCCTCAGAATCTTGTATGTTTCAATGAGATCAGCCCTCATTCTTCTAAACCCCAGAGTATAGGCCCATTCTACTCAATCTCTCCTCATAGAACAGCCCTCTCATCCCAGGAATCAATCCAGACTCTCTTCTAAATCTTTTCCCTGCCTTACTTGTCGAGTTACAGTTGCTGAGGTATCTTTTCCACTCTGATGGTGAAACTTTTACAACACCAACTGAAATCAAATTTTAATTACAACTCTGATTTGGCAACATTTCCTTTGGAACTATTAATGCCTTTTGCCTCAATTACTTACTGAGCTCTTACTTGCATGGATTTCTCTTAAACCACGGCTTACCAAAACAATTGTAAAACAAAAAAAGGTTACCAATCGCTACCTTTACACATCCTCGATATAAAACAATGATCTGAGTATGACACATTATATTAGTATTGCTGGCAGTAAAGTCATTATTTACGACCATCGTTTTGTAAAACTGACTTGAGCAATATCAATAGAATAGCAAAATATTGCAGATGCTGGAAATCTGAAAGAAGAGAAAATGCTGGAAACACTCAGCAGGTCAGGCAGCATCCGTGAAGAGAGAAAAACAGAAAGATGAAGGGTCACAGACCTGAAACGTTCACTCTGGTTTTTCTCTCTCCACGGATGCTGCCTGACCTGTTGAGTGTTTCCAGCATTTTCTGTTGTTATTTGAGCAATATTAAGTTCGACAATTAAGTTCAAAAAGTTGTTTTCACTAGATTTTATTGGTGGACTTAAAATGGAAATGTAGCAAGATGGTGCAGCAGTCTGTGCAACTCAAAGTAGTTTTGTAAAGAAATATCCAGCAGAAAAAGCACATTCCGCTCACTTGTCTGAAAGTTCTTCCACCATATACAGGGCAAAAAAAAAGTTTTGGAAAACCCAGTACCCCTGCGCTCAAGGAATACAGAGTGCAACTGAAGCAATCGCAAAGTAATGTGTTACCAAGCACCATAATGCTACTCCATTTCTCAACAAATGAAACCACCTGGAATGCAGGTAGATTAAGCAACAGACCCCAAAGAATATGGTAGCGCGTACGCACAGAATTAATGACGACCCCAGTTACACACTACCCATACCTCCCAAGTCAAGGTCCCTCGGAACCGAACTTGGCAACATTTCCCTCTACCCTCCACCTGCTTACCACAGATTTGGATTTTGCAATCACCCTCTCCATTGACAGTGATCATAAACCCCTGGGTACAATGTTTCCCCCCCTCCCCACCCCCTGATCACATCCTCCTTGCAACTGAAGTAGTCTGTTAAAGAATGAGTTCCCCTTCCTTTAACACAACTTTAGAAGCTGGTAAGGGACAGTTAATCCCCACCTGTGCTTATAATGAAAGGGGTGGAGGGCCCCTGTGCTGGAAGTCTTTGAGGCCACTCAGCATCAAGGAACACAGGCTTTTGAGCGTGATGGTAATGATAGTCAAGGTCCTCTTCAGCTGGAAGCCCACCACAACCGCCTCCCAGCACACCCCCCCCACCCCCGTTGTGATTTTGAAGTTGATCGAGCAACATTGCCACGGATCCCCCAACTTTGCCAGCCTCCTGCCTCCCCCCCCACATAGCCACTTTGCCAACGCCCACCCCACCCGCAGTAAGCCACTTTACTGGCTTTAACCTAACCTCCCCTGAAAGTGTTAATTCCCTCACCCACCAGCTGAGAACGTTCGCCAGCACCTCTTCCCTTCCATCAGCTCTCCCCGCCCCCCCCCCCCCCACTTGGAGCCAATTATCCCCATGCCCTCTAACTCGGACTATTGTCCTTATTCTTGACTTCCCCGTGTGCAATGCCACAGGAGATGGACTAGAATACAAAATTACATATACATATAAATGGTCATAAATGGTTAAGGGCGTGACGTGGATGATGAAAGTTCTTACCTTTTCCTGGCCCAGTCCACACATGCTGCACAGGTGGAATTCTCAGAATACCATTACTAACGGGTGTTCTGTGGCTCCCTCGGTCCACCTTGTTTTTACTGCTGTTAAAAAGCAAAAGAATAAAATAATTAGGAATGGATCATAGAAAGACTAATTACTCCTTTCTCTTCACCCAACTCCAAAATTTCTCTCAATGATTGCCAATGTTCCCCTTTAGCTGCGCAGCAATCACGTGTAGCCGGCTCCATGGGGCCAAACTAGTGTTTTATATAGGTTATAATAACTTCCTGGTTTTTGTACTCTATGCCTCTATTTATAAAGCCTCGGATCCCATATGCTTTATTAACTGCTTTGTTAACCTGTCCTGCCACCTTCAAAGATTTGTGCACAAACACCCCCAGGTCTCTCTGCTCTTGCACCCACTTTAAATTTGTACCATTTAGTATATACGGTCACTCCTCGTTCTTCCTACCAAAATGTATCACCCTCAATTCTCTGCGTTGAATTTCATCTGCCATGTGTCAGCCCATTCCACCAGCCGGTCTACATCTTCTTGAAGTCTATTACTATCTTCCTCACTGTTTACTACACTTCCAAGAATCGTGTCATCTGCAAATTTCAAAATCGTGCCCCGTACCCCCAAGTCCAAGTCATCAATGTACATCAAAAACAGCACTGGTCCTAGTACTGAACATAGAAACATAGAATCTAGGAGCAGGAGTAGGCCATTCGGCCCGTCGAGCCTGCTCCACCATTCAATACGATCATGGCTGATCATCCAAATCCAGTACCCTGTCCCTTCTTTAATCCCCACAGTACACATATCCCACCCTACCCCCGTAACCCCACGTATTTAATTCCCCCTAACATATCCCATCCTATCCCCATAACCCCACATATTTAATACCCCCCTAACACTAAGGGTCAATTTATCATAGCCAAATCAACCTAACCCGCACATTTTTGGACTTTTTTGGACTGTGGGAGGAAACCGGAGCACCCGGAGGAAACCCACGCAGACACGGGGAGAATGTGCAAACTCCACACAGACAGTCACCCGAGGTCAGATTCGAACCCGGGTCCCTGGCGCTGTGAGGCACCAGTGCTAACCACTATGCCACCGTGTTGCCCTTTAAATTGCCCCTTGTTGAACCTTGGGGGATCGCCATTGTACACCTCCCTCCAGTCCAAAAAACAGCCATTCATCACAACTGTTTTCCATCCCTCAGCCAATTTTGTATCCATGCTGCTACGGCTCCTTTTTTGATGAGAAATTTCTTCACTCAGAGGGCTGTGAATCTTTGGAATTCTCTACCCCAGAGGGCTGTGGTTGCTCACTTGTTGAGTATATTCAAGAAATAGTTAGATTGATAGGTTCTTGGGCACTAAGGGAGGTTCTTGGGCACTTAGGGAATCAAGGATATGGGGATCGGGCAGGAAAGTGGAGTTGAGGTAAAGGTCAGCCATGATCTTATTGAATGGCGGAGCAGGCTCCATGGCCTACTCCTGCCCCTAATTCTTATGTCTTAGGATAGTTGAATTGGAGCCATCAGCCAATACTTCAATGCCATTCTTCATGAATAAGCTTAAACAGAAGCCTCCTACAAGCATGTTGGGTAGTGCAGCCATGTTTAATCCAATCCTTACCCAAGCACTGTCCAGCAGGGATCTATGGCCAGCAATCAGGACCAGGAACCCAAGCTGTCATTTCAGCTCCCCAGCCCAAGGACAACAGTCAGTTGCTGCAGCTCAACCTACTACTTGCCTTTTCCTCCTCTCTGACCTGAAATAAAGACTTGCACCTTTCTATTCCAACTCATTCTTTCCCCAGCCCTTAAAGCTAGAATTCCTTACCTCCCTTAATACTTATTTTAAACAAAATAAAACAGCAAGAGAACATTTAACCCTCGCCCAGCATCTTTACTAATACATACATGTCTGTCTGAGTGTTCAGCTTCTTACTCCCAGATGAAGAATTTCTTTTATCTTCCGACAAACACTACAACGGACAGGGGGGGGGGGAAAAAACGCATAATCAGAAATCCATTTGAATATCTGGAGACACAGTAAATAAAGATTAGCACCAGCTGAGACACAGGAATGACTGTCTAAGCAGAAGTGCTGAGTTTTTCGCTGTGCGTACTCTATACTCCAACATTCTAAACCAGCATTTGTTTACAGCAAAACTTGGTACCATGTTGATTTACAGGTGTATAAAACACCCTGTGGATAACAGTCTGATGCAAAATCTCTCACAATTCACTTCTTTAAACTCTCTGAAGTTCTACATTACATTATAAACTAAATGGTACAATTTTAAAGGGGGTGCAGACAGAGAGAGACCTGGTGGTGTACATACACAAATCTTTCAAGGTGGCAGGACAAGTTGAGAAGGCTATTAAAAAAGCATATGGGATCCTTGGCTTTATTAATAGAGTAGAGCACAAAAGCAAGGAAGTTATGCTAGACCTTTATAAAACACTGGTTAGACCTCAGCTGGAGTATTGTGTTCAATTCTGGGCACCACACTTTAGGATGCCAAGGCCTTGGAGAGGGTGCACAGGAGATTTGTTAGAATGGTACCGGGGTGAGGGACTTCAGTTATGCGGAGAAGGTTAAGAAGAGATTTAATAAAGGTGTTCAAAATCATGAATTGTTTTGATACGAGTAAATAAAGAGAAACTGTTTCCAGTGGCAGAAGAGTTGGTAACCAGAGGACACAGATTTAAGGTGATTGGCAAAAGAACCAGAGGTGACACGAGGAACCATTATTATTTTTTTTTTTTTTTAAAACACAGCAAGCTGTTGTGATCTGGAATGCACTGCCTGAAAGGGCGGTGGATGCAGATTCAAAAGTAACATTCAAAGGGAATTGGATAAATACTTGAAGGGAAAGAATTTACAGGACTATGGGGAAAGAGCAGGGGGAGTGGGATTAATTGGATAGCTCTACCAAAGAGCCGGCACAGGCACAATGGGCCGAATGGCCTCCTTCCGTGCTGTATCATTTTATGATTCTCTTTCAAATGCTTTCATTCTTCCCTGCAGAATACATATAGAAGTGAACCCTTTAACAATGCAAGATTGTAGTGTTCATTGATAACTAGTCCATTGCACATGGTTACCAGTCACAATAAAGGTCTCACTTATCCGTCCTGTTTTTAAGGCAGCACTTTCAGCAGAGGAGAGAAAAACGAGAACATTTGGGAAGGATGGGAAAGAAGTTTACTCTTGTTGGGATTATGGTCCTAAGAGGCACCAACAGTTTTTTGGTACCTCGCAGAAGTGCTCAATCTTCACACGCAAGTCTAGACAGCGAGTGTCAATGGACTATTTCAGCGTGAAAGCATCAAGCCCAATTCTATCCCATCAGATATACACCCACCCACCAGCAGGGGTCACTAGATGGCAAATCAGGAATGAGATGCCTGGCCAATTCCCCCCCCCCCCCCCTCTCTTGCTCAGGGTAAATGATAGCACCCCAACTGCTAACCAACATCAGTTAATTGAGCAGGGACTGGGAATCCAACTTGGGATCTACTGATCTATATGGGTCAATATTATACTAGACCATGTAATTCAACATAAACAGGCCGGCCACAGACCACAGGACCGCGCCATCTCCCTCGCCCCTTCTGCCAGCTCCCACACCTATCTACCCATTACAACTTCACACACACACAATCAGCTCAGCTTCGATCTTCTATGTGGCCTTTTTTCCAGCTGGGATCCATTTGATCAGTTCTAGCTCTTGAGGAGGGGTTACAAGCCTTCAGCTACACGGTTACACATGCATCACTATCATGCTACCACTGCACACGAGTCACTCCTCACTCATCTCCCCTTGCACAGCATATTCCAGAAACATCCAGTTTCTGCTTCAGTGCTTTCACCGGGGCCCAACTCACAGCCCCATAAAGAATTGCCAGTTGCACCCTAGCCTCAGTGTTTACATCCAATGCTGTACGTCTTCTCTGGAGAGGATTAAATATTTCCAGCCAGAACACATCCTCTTCACCTCTTTCTTGTACGCCCAGCCAAACGATATGCAATTTCCCAGATATACATACCTATTTATCACTTCCACCTCCTTACCATCAAGATCTACTTTTTTCCAGTCTCCCCTCCTTATGCTTCATGCTGCAGGTTTAATGTTCGCCTTTGGCAAGCGAATATAAAATCCTGGTCTACAACTTAAGGGCGTTCCTTTTACATCTCTCGCCCACCAAATCAACAATTAACCCAAGTTATACCAACCACAGAATTCCAGATTGCAAAATAATTTCCCATTAATTTAAGAGTTCTCAACTCAGTGCCAACATTGATAACCACCTTTATAAATTGAACCCAGCTCAACCCCAAAAATCTCCAATCGTCTTGCTGGTAAGCAGCAAGTAATGGAAGCTGGTGAAGAAATGGAGAGAAAAATCAATTCCGAGAAGCCCCACATTGAAATCTATCCAAGCTGGGCCTTTGTTGGTATATGGTACCACATTCAAAGATCAAGATGCTGCGTAGAGTTTGTAGTATATAAGAAAATCTAATTTTCATTTCTTTCAATTCAACATTAGAACTATCCATAATCATTTTCACAAAGATACAAATTATGCTTTTGGGGTTGCAATGGGAAGTTAATGTTCCATGTACGTTCTAAAATAGCTTTAGAGCAGACTTTTTTGGGTAAAGGCTTCTGCAGGGAGACATAGATGTCGCAGGACTTTAAGGTGACACACTGAACACTTCAGCCTTCAAGCCAAAACGTAGCAAGCGTGCGGGAGCATGTTTTTATTTCATTCCAGAATGCAGAGACTGTGGTTTAGCTATTATACTACATATTAGGTAATATTTCCCGCTGCCGTTACAACAGTTTTTTTGGCAGTACTGGGGCAGACGGCGGCAGAAAATTGGTTGAGGAATCAGTTGACGCAGATCCTTGCCCATTTCCTTGTCAGAGTCAGATTTTCTAGTCATTTCCACTGGAGGCCAGAAGTGCTTGCTTAAATATGGGTGCACTTAAATGAGGCGGCAGCGAGTGATACTATGTGTAACACTTTGTCATTATTGGCAACACTGGATGCCTGGAATGCCAGCATTGCTAAGGGAGGCAGAACAGTGTGTGCCTGTGTATAAGAGGGAAGTAGCACTTTCAAAATAATTAGTCCGATCAAGTAGAAAGATGGGAACACTTTCTTTCAAAATAATAAATCTCACTACTTGTTAGAAGTTTCAGATTTCTTCCAGTCCACCGAAATTCATCAGACAGCTTCACCCAAGATTAGGAACTTGAACTCAACCGTATAAAGAGTAACTACAACATGTACTCTCTCCTGTCCTGGAGTGGCAAGGTGCCCAAGGCAGGACATTTCAGTACTAGATGGGTAACAGGAATCACTCACTGATGGGTCTGTGTCAACCGATCAGCTCTGTGCTGACTGTAGAGCCCTGAAATAGCTGGTTTCTCCCCAGGGGAAAGCAACACTTCAGTTGTTAAGCAAGATTACTCAATTTAAAAGAAAAATCACGGGGGTGGTGGGGGGGAGAGAGAGTTGCAGAGAAGGTAAAAAGGCACATGTACCTAAGTATTCAATACAGAAGTGCTGGATAGTAATTATGGAGATATGAAGGACAGCCATGCAGTAGAGAAAGTTCAGTGTGCGCATTAAAAAGACTCATGAATTTGGTCAAGCAAAATTTCACACCCACATGTTCCAGCACCGCTGTACAGTGGTCGGCGTTGTGTTTCATACTGTAGTTCCTTTTCCTCCAGTCCAGTACA
The DNA here is from genome assembly GCA_030390025.1 of Squalus acanthias. Classification (NCBI taxonomy): domain Eukaryota; kingdom Metazoa; phylum Chordata; class Chondrichthyes; order Squaliformes; family Squalidae; genus Squalus; species Squalus acanthias. The sequence goes on from CM059428.1 coordinate 5,025,166, forward strand.
CCATTCTGTTCAGAGTGCTGTAAGCCCACACCATCCCCTGGAGATTTTACACCAGAGACGCTGTAAGGAAAAGAGAAATGTTGAGGAAACCAAAAAAACACAATGGAATGATCGTTAAACATGACCTGCAGTGGTGTCAGTGAGTGTGCGCCACTAAAGATCTCCCCCATCAACAATAAAACCATTTTAATTCAGTGTAACGGACAGTGGAAGTACGCACCATGAATACTAAATTTAGCTGCAGTCTTCTTAAAAAGGTTTGATTGTTAATGATGTTGTCCTTCTTTATTCCCACTCCCATTTCTATTGAATTTACAAAATTATAAAATTATTTTTAAAAGCCTGCTGACCCCAAGAGAGCCAGTTACTGCTTACTGGACAGTTGAAAAGACCCAGCGAGTCTTACTAATTGAAAGTAAGCTTCACCCAGAGCTTAGCTGCAGTATTTAAACATACAAAAGGGTAAATGCCAAAGATCAGAATTCTGGCACCATTTTTGCATTTGTAGGAATGGAGAAGTGACAATGTAAATTTCCCTACATTTTCATTGAAAAATTTGAAACAAAAAGTCCTTCAGAAGGATAATTAGAAAATCTTCATAAAACTATCAAGTTTTTCTGCACTTTATAAATCCATTTTGTTTGAAATGGAGGGTACAGTTGTACAAAGTTTAAAGTATACCATTTATACACAATTGGCAAACACACATTACAAAATATTCCACCAGTCCAACAAAACCCTACTACAGGCAAAGTGCCAGAGTATTGCTAAATTAAACCCAAAATTCAAGTAACTTCATGGAGGTTAAAAAAAATGAAAACTTTCAAAAAGTTTCTCAAACATTCTTTTGAATTGCAAAGCTAACAGAATGACTTCAGCCCCAACTAGAACCATCCCTACAGGTCAGCTTTAACAGGAGAAAAACTCAACTTTACTTGACTTACCTGCAACCTATCGTTTTCGCTATGTTTTTCTTATGATGAATCGCTTGCTGTTGCCCATCTAGAAAAATATCAAAAATCACATTTACAAATGATCTACCAAACTTTTCCACCTTAAAGTAAACAATCTTGAATGGTCAATTTCCCTCCCCCTGATTTGAAAGGATCTTCTAGTGACAAATGCATTATCTGTAGCTCTTTAATTTGTTTTCTGATCAAAAAGCAGGTAGCCTCGAATTGCATTTCGTACTTGGCTACCCCTTGCTCGAAAAAAATGGTGCCTTGGAAGGGCTGGAAAGTCAGGATGAGAAATGACCAAAGCACCTCCCAAACCCGCGAATTCTACCACCTAGAAGGACAAGGGCAGCAGGCGCATGGGAACACCACCACCTATACTTTTCCCCTCCAAGTCACACCCCACCCCTACTTGGAAATATATCGGCCATTCCTTCATCGTCGCTGGGTCAAAATCCTGGCACTCCCCTCCCTAACAGCACTGTGGGAGCACCTTCACCACACGGACTGCAGCGGTTCAAGAAAGCAGCTCAGCACCACCTTCTCAAGGGCGATTAGGGATGGGTGATACATGCTGGCCTTGCCAGGGACACCCACATCCCGTGAACAAATAATAAAAAAAGTAGAAATTGACTACATTGATGAGAGCAGAGACATGATAGACCACTGGAATGTTAACAATTTACGGTAAAAAGAACACTGGAGATGAAGCTTCACAATGCCGCATTTATTTCAAATTACAGACACGTATTGAATTTTTTTTTTTTTTTTTAATTTCAGCTCACGAGTTAGCTAGCCAGCCCACTATCTTTGACATGTGACGAAAGGTTGCGGAGACAGAACAGAATCACCATCAGTTAAGACTCCACTTTTTTTTTTAAAGAGAAGAAAATTGTAAGGCCTCAGACTATTTCATTAAAAATGCGATTTGAACCTAGTAATGTTTTTCATGCAACAGCACCACCAGCTGATCAAATTAAGCACCACATTAACTTCAACTGCATTAGCACGGCGACCGCCACTTGGCTAAAAACATGCATTTAACTTGATTCTTTGCCTACCCAGAAATGTCAAAAAACATTTATATTAACAGTGGCAGATTAGAGAATTTGGGGGGCGGGGGGGGAAGAAGTGGTGAGAGAAAGAAAAAGTTATATGGTCAGTTTACTTCTCTCGTCTCACCCAAGTTCAAAGGGGCTGAAACCCAGAACTGGAAAGACTTGTAAAAAAAAAGCGTTACAACAGAAATAAATACTAGTTAACTGAAAATAGGCACTGCACATTGCAGAGTTCATACTCCACGTGGTGCTCTTTTCATGTCAAGGGCCCCACAATCCAATTAAGAGAATAGTGGACAACTTTGCTGTGCTTCTTCCCCACATTATTCGCTGTGGACACAGTTATTGTCATCATCGCTCGTGACAGAAATACCACAAGTCAGGCAATGCTTTCCTTAACAGTACACCTAGAAGGAACTGCAAAGTGCTGGTACATATTAAATATTACCAATATAAATTTCCCAATTCATTAGCAGGGCAAGGGTTAAAAGCACACGGCGCACAGTATGTAAAGCCAAGTACCTTCTTCCTGGCTGGAAGCCTCAGAACTGTCTTCTTTGAAGTGTTCTGCAGACTTGGACAACTTTAACGCTGGCTGTAAATTAGCTGCAGAAGAAATTAAGATGCAATTTAAAACATCTTACCGTGTTTATAACACTCCAGTGAAACAACAGTAAAGCCCTTTGTTAATTCAAACTAATTACAGGTTCACATACAGAACTGTAAAAAAAAGTCTCACCTTTCTGCAATGAAAAGGTTTCAAGATGTCAGGTTTCTCCTTTAGCTAGAACTCCAGATGCCTTGGACACCCTTAAGTAGCTCACTCTGCTTTTCTTCGAGGCTAGAACATTCCTCCACCCCTACCTCAGCCCACCTGCTGTTGAAACCTTCATCCTTGTTTAGTCACCGCCAGACCTGACTATTCCAATGCTCACCTGTACATCCTACACCCAAACTCCAGCTCATCTAAAACTCTGCCGCTTGTAATCTAACACACATCATCCCACTCACCCCCCACTGATCTACACTGGCTTCCAGTCCTCCAAAGCCACAACATTAATATTCTCAACCTTGTGTTTAAATCCCTCCATGGCCTTGCTCCTTCTCATCTTTGTAATCTCCTTCAGCACTACAACCACCAAACTCTCCATTCCCGACTCCCGCCTCAAACACCCGCTTTTTCTTCACCATCACTGGCAGTTTTACATTCATCAATCTAGGCCTCGGTGCGCTGGAATTCCCTCCCTAAATCTCTCCGCCTCTCTAACTCCTCCAAGACTCTCCTTCAACCAGGATAGTGGTCACTCACCCCCCACATATCTCCTTTAGCTTGGCATCTAATTTTTCTTTATACCTCAGTGAAGTGTCTTGGGACATTTTTCTATGCTAGAGGCACTATACAAATGCAAGTTGTTTTTGTTATTCTGATGCAGAGGCATCACAGCCAAATCCTGACGCTATCCTCATAGGACATCCACACACAGTCCCAGCACGAGTGCTGGAACTGCAATTCAGGGCAGATACCTGGTCAATTCCTGCCCCCAAGCCCCTCTTAACCCCTTAACACATCAAGGCCAATTGTAAGGCAAATACCAACTCCCCACCCTAGATCAGCTAACTCCAGATAGATTCGAGATCAAACCACAAGATCTTTCTCATATGAATGGCTCAGCTACTCATGATCAATAAAAACACACTGCACGGAAGAGAGAAGAAAAAGACTTGCATTTATACAGCGCCTTTCACGACCACAGGGCGTCCCAAAGTGTTTTACAGCCAATGAAGTACTTTGGAGCGTAGTCACTGTTGTAAGGTAGGAAACGCGGCAGCCAATTTGCACACAGCAAGCTCCCATAAACAGCAATGTGACAATGACCAGATAATCTGTTTTAGTGATGTCGATTGAGGGATAAATATTGACCAGGACACCGGGGAGAACTCCCCTGCTCTTTGAAATAGTGCCATGGGATCTTTTACGTCTACCTGAGAGGGCAGACGGGGCCTCAGTTTAATGTCTCATCCAGAAGACGGCACCTCCGACAGTGCAGCGCTCCCTCAGCACTGCACTGATAGTGTCAGCTGAGATTTGTGCTCGAGTCGCTGGAATGGGGACTTGAACTCACAACCTTCTGACTCAGAGGCGAGAGCGCTACCTACTGAGCCACAGCTGACACAAATTAATATTTTGGCTGTAAACTATTTATCAGAACTGAAAACAACAAACAAGCACGCATTTTAGGAAGGTTGGGGGGAAAAAAAACAGATGAAACAGGTACTCTGATTAGACAGAGCAATTTAAAGAGTTGAATACAGTCATGTAAAGTTTTCTATTAAGCAACTTGAAGATTAAGCGCATTAACTCCCTCGTGTGATTACAGTGCCTGCTGTTGCCCCTTCCTCCTGACTGTACTAATGTGCTTGCTTATCTTTTAGTTTTCAGTTCTAATGAAGAGTGACAGCGTTTCTCTTTACAGATGCCGATTGGTCGGTGTATTTCTAGCATTGTGTTTTTCAGATTTCCAGTTCTCACTTTTAACTAGCTGAATCAAGGGGGGCCCAAGATTAAATAAAAATAAAAACACCTGGAGGTTGAGTTGTATTTTACAATGCTCCTGCAAGAAAAAAGATGAAGCATGCACACACTCCATGTTTATTTCATGAAAAGATTTCAGCAATCTTGCATAATGTTGGTCACTTACTGTGGTGCTGACTGCAGTCAGATGACTTCCCAAGGAAGAATTCACGAACGTGTTCACTTTTTAAGAAAGCACGAGATGGAGACAGAAATAGTTGCCTAATGGATAAACACAAGAGATAACCATAAGACAGACTTGCATTTCTACAGCGCCTTTCACAACCTCAGAATGTCACAAAGTGCTTTACAACCAAAGAAGTACTTTTGAAGTGTAGTCACTGTTGTAATGTAGGAAACGTGGCACCCAATTTGCACGCAGCAAGCTCCCACAAACAGCAAAGTGATAATGACCAGATAATCTGTTTTTTGTTATGTTGATTGAGGGATAAATATTGGCTAGGACACCGGGGATAACTCCCCTGCTCTTCTTCAAAATAGTGCCATGGGATCTTTTACATCAACGCCAGGGCAGACAGGGCCTCAGTTTAACGTCTCATCCGAAAAACAGCACCTCCAACAGTGCAGACTCAGGTGACAGTACTGCCCACTGAGCCACATACGTACGAGACAATTAGGGGTGGACAACATCACACACCTGAAACAAAACACTGTACAGAATTAGCACTTAACCTGGTCTAATTATAGTCAGTGAGAGGGTCACAGCATTGATCCTGAAATCAGCATTAAGGAAGCCACCTCATCTCTTTCTGCTGAACAACCATTGGGGTACACTATTAGAACAAGAATCAAGGCTGACTCAAAATGAATCCCCATCTGATGGCATTTCTACTTGCGCTCCTCTCGCAGTAGTTTTACGAAGCACAAGCGCCACTTGTGTAGCAGCAGGGCCAAGCTGCTTACAATGTGCTTACAATGCTTGGAGGGCTCCACTAATGTGCATTCAAGTGCACGGTGACTGCCATTTTGGATATACGTCTACACTGCGTTTTGATTGAAGAGAATCGACAGGAGTGCAAGGTTTCCAAAAAAAAAATCCAATCAATTCATGGACTTTGTGCTGGACAACAGAGGCAGGATAGGATTAGGCAAGTAAGTATGTGGCTAGGGACATGGTGCAGGAGGGAAGGCTTTAGATATCAGAGGCACTGTGCCAAATGGTAGGACAGGGGGAGGCTCTAAAACTGGATTGCCTTCACCTGAAACGTATGGGCAGAGAAAATGAATAGAACGGGTGGGGATGAATTAGGAACAGGAGGAGGCCATTCAGCCCCTCGAGCCTGCTCTGCCATTCAATGAGATCATGGCTGATCTGCGACCTCACTCCATATATCCGCCTTTGCCCCATATCCCTGAATACCATTGGTTAACAAAAATCTATCAATCTCAGATTTAAAATTAACAATTGACCTAGCATCAATTGCCATTTGTGGAAGAGAGTTCCAACTGTCTACCACCCTGTGTGTAGAAGTGTTTCCCAACTTCACTCCTGAAAGGTCTGGCTCTAATTTTTTGACTATGTCCCCTAGTCCTAGACTCCCCAACCAGCGGAAATAGTTTCTCTCCATCTATCTTGAAAATATCTTGAAAACTTCAATCAAATCACCCCTTAATCTTCAAAATATCAGGGAATACAATTAAAACTAGCATGGCAAGGAGAGGAACACCAAATCAGAGTGAGACTATGTCTGCTGAGCTATGCAGAGAGATTAGGGTGGCATTTTGAATATGAATACAATTGTCCTGGGGGATTTTAATTTACCAGGGTTAACCAAGGTGGGAAAAAGAGCCAAGAGATTTACTTCCTGAATTTGGCCACAAACTGTCTTTTGACCCAGATGGTTAAAGAGCACAAGGGGATGGCAACTCTGGATCTGGTTTCATGCAACAAAGCAGAGATGATTGAATGCCAAAGCTAGGGTTAGGGAACATGTTAAAAACCAAGACTACAATTGAGTTTGGTGGCAGACTCGCCAGGGATAAAGGAGTACAATGAAGACTTTAGATTTTCAAAGAGTAGAAGTTGGGGGAAAATGAGAAAGCAGTTAGAACATACATAAGAACATGCATAAGAAATAGGAGCAGGAGTAGGCCATTTGGCCCCTCGAGCCTGCTCCGCCATTCAACAAGATCATGGCTGATCGGATCGTGGCCTCAACTCCACTTCCCCGCCCGCTCCCCATAACCCTGGACTCAGTTATCGTTCAAAAATCTGTCTATCTCCACCTTAAATATATTCAATGACCCAGCCTCCACAGCTCTCTGGGGTAGAGAATTCCACAGATTCACGACCCTCAGAAGAAATTCCTCCTCATCGCCGTCTTAAATTGTCGACCCCTTATTCTGAAACTATGCCCCCTAGTTCTAGATTCCCCCACGAGGGGAAACATCCTCTCTGCACCTACCTTGTCAAGCCCCCTCAGCATCTTGTATGTTTCAATAAGATCACCTCTCATTCTTCTAAACTTCAATGAGTATAGGCTCAACATGCTCAACCTTTCTTCATAAGACAACCCCTTCATCTCAGGAATCAACCTAGTGATTCTTCTCTGAACTGCCTCCAATGCAAGTGTATCCCTCCTTAAATAAGGAGACCAAAACTGTACGCAGTACTCCAGGTGTGGTCTCATCAATACCCTGTACAGTTGTAGCAGGACTTCCCTACTTTTATACTCCATCCCCCTTGCAATAAAGGCCAACATTCCATTTGCCTTCCTAATTACTTGCTGTACCTGCATGCTAACTTTGTGTTTTATGTACAAGGGCCCCCAGATCCCTCTGCCCTGCAGCATTTTGTAATCTCTCAATTTGCTCTTTTATTTTTCCGACCAAAGTGGATAACCTCACATTTTCCAACATTATACTCCATCTGCCAAATTTTTGCCCACTTACTTAGCCTATCTATATCCCTTTGCAGATTCTTTGTGTCCTCCTCACAACTTGCTTTCCCACCTATCTTTGTATCATCAGCAAATTTGGCTACATTACACTCAGTCCCTTCATCCAAGTCATTAATATAGATTGTAAATAGTTGAGGCCCCAGCACTGATCCCTGAGGCACCCCACTAGTTAGTTTGCCAACCGGAAAATGACCCATTTATCCCGACTCTCTGTTTTCTGTTACTTAGCCAATCCTCTAGCCATGCTAATATATTACCCCCAACACAGTGAGCTCTTATGTTGTGCAGTAACCTTTTATGGGGCACCTTATCGAATGCCTTTTGGAAATCCAAATACACGACATCTACTGGATCCCCTTGATTCATCTTGCTCGTTACATCCTCAAAGAACTCCAATAAATTTGTCAAACACGATTTCCTTTTCATAAAACCACGTGGACTCTGCTCGATTGTATTATGATTTTCTAAATGTCCTGCTACTACTTCCTTAATAATGGACTCCAGCATTTTCCCAATGACAGATGTTAGGCTAACTGGTCTATAGTTCCCTGCTTTCTGTCTCCCTCCTTTCTGAAATAGGGGCATTACATTTGCGGTTTTCCAAGCTGCTCAGACCTCTTCAAAATCCAGGGAATTTTGGTAGATTGCAACCAATGCATCCACTATCTCTGCAGCCACTTCTTTTAAGATCCTAGGATGCAGGCCATCAGGTCCAGGGGACTTGTCCACCTTTAGTCCCATTATTTTACCGAGTACTTTTTCTCTAGTGGTAGTGATTGTTTTAAGTTCCTCCCTCCCTATAGCTCCTTGATTATCTATTATTGGGATGCTTTTAGTATCTTCTACCGTGAAGACCGATACAAAATATTTGTTCAAAGTCTGTTTCCCATTATTAATTCCCCAGTCTCAACCTCTAAGGGACCAACGTTTACGTTAGCTACTCTCTTCCTCTTTATATACCTGTAGAAGCTCTTACTGTCTGTTTTTATATCTCGCTAGTTTACTCTCAATCTATCTTCTCTCTTTTTTTAGTCATCCTTTGCTGGTTTCTAAAAATTTCCCAATCGTCCGGCCTACCACTAAACTTCGCAACATTGTATGCCTTTGTTTTCAATTTGATACCATCCTTTACTTCCTTAGTTAGCCACAGATGGTTCATCCTTCTCTTAGAGTCTTTCCTTCTCACTGGAATATATCTTTGCTGAGAGTTATGAAATATCTCCTTAAAATGTCTGCCACTGCTTATCTACCGTCTTACCCTTTAATCTATTTTTCCAGTCAACTTTAGCCAACTATGCCTTCATACTTTTGTAATTGCCTTTATTTAAGTTCAGGACACTGGTTTGAGACCCAACTTTCTCACCCTCAAACTGAATTTGAAATTCTATCATGCTATGATCACTTTTTCCTAGAGGATCCTTTACTATGAGATTAATTAATCCTGTCTCATTACACAGTACCAGATCTAAGGTAGTCTGCTCCCTGGTTGGTTCTACAACATGTTGTTCTAAGAAACCATCCCAAATACACTCTATGAACTCTTCCTCAAGGCTATCTAGGCTAATTTGATTTGTCCAATCAATATGATTAAAATCACCCATGATTATTGCAGTACTTTTCTTACAAGCCTCCATTATTTCTTGCTTTATGCTCTGTCCTACAATGTAGCCACTGTTAGGGGGCCTATAGACTACTCCCACCACTGACTTCTTTCCCTTATTATTTCTTATCTCCACCCAAACTGATTCTACATCTTGATCTTCTGAGCCAATATAATTTCTCACTACTGCACTGATCTCATCCTTTATTAACAGAGCTACCCCACCTCCTTTTCCTTTATGAAGCTGGACTGAAATATATTAGAAGGGCAAAGTGTGGCGGAGTCGTGGTAAATTTTCCAATGCACCATGCTGCAATTACAACGTTAATGCACACCGCTGCATAACAATAGGAGCAAGAGGAAAGCCAGAAGCAACAAAAGGAGATAATGCAAGGAATAGGCCAAGAAAGGAGGGTATGCACTTCAAATATAGATCTTCAGGATCTGTGATAGATAGACATGAGTACAAGGATAAAGAAGACCATAAAAAAAATTGAGCTTGCAAAAAAAAACCCAAGAGAGGCAAAATTAGGACTGGAGGGAGCAGCTCCTTTAAGTACATCTGGAGTAAACGGAGTCAAGGAAAGGCAGAGGGGTGGAATTAGGCAGCACAAAATGGTGGACATCCTGAACAATTTCATTCTGAAACCAATGCTACTCATGAAAGAAGGCTTCTTCCACAAATAGCAATTAAAAAGACTTGTTCAGGATAGTTGCTTTTTCCAGATTCTTCATCTACCTCTGTCTTAAAGCTCTACGATTCTCTCCCAGAAATGAGGAGAAAACTTAATGAACAACAGTAATTACTGAGGAAATGACAGAAACATTGAAGACACTGAAGCAGAATAAGGCCTAGGGCTGGATGACCTGCACACAGGGGCACGAAAGGAAATGGCCGACAGGTCAGTCAACTTTTGACAGGGAAAGTTAGGAAATGATTAGAATTGAGAGTTGTACCCAAGATTGAGAGAAGAATACAAACGCCTTTATGTATTTTTTTTTTAAAAAAAAGCAAAAATGCACGTCCCGGAAATTAGAGTGGTGAGCCAGACAGATCATGGGTAACATGTTGGGGGCCATCCTGAAAAAGGGAATCGTGAGAAACCTAGAGGAGCATGAAGTTATCAGGACACATCAGCATGGCTTTCTGGGAGGGGGGGGGGGGGGGGGGGGGGGACGGACGGGGACGACAATGATTCTCCATAAACCCGTTAGAATTCTTTGATACCAGAGCTTGTGGATTAAAGGAACTTCGTGAATATTGTTTATCTAAAATTCAGTAAAGGGTTGATACAGTGCCACATAGGAGGTTGCTCAATAAAGGTAGAAAAGTATGGAATACGTGGGCAGCCATTGAAGTGCATTGGCCACTAGCTTCTCAAAGGGGCAGAGAGAAGTGACCAGTTAGGTGCCCAAGGGTCAGTGCTCAGACCATTGCTACTCACATTGTGCATTGATGATTTGGAAGTGGGAAGAGACACAAAACTGTCAAAGTTTGATCATGACACGAAGGAGGCTGTGGCGGGTAGGAGGGTGGCAAACAAAAGCAGGATCATCGTGCACAGAGGATTCTTGGATAGATTGAGCAGCTGAGCCGGGAAACTGAAAATTAAATTTAGTGTTGTCATTTGGAAAATAATGAGACTATGAAATAAATAAAACTGGAATTATAAACTTTATGCTAGTCTACAGGGTACAGTACAGGAAAAGGATCTGGTGGCCAGATCATCAAACCACCTGCACAATATGCGGCAGCAGTAAAGACAACATATAATCTTGGGTTATACAGTGCATAGAGTAGAGAATTAATCACAGGATGTATGCCGACATAAGGCATTGGTTTATCCCCATCTAGAGTAATGTGCGCTGTTCTGGTTGCCATATTACAGCAAGGACATCATGACATGGAAAAGGTGTAGCAAAAGCTACCCATCTAATCCCTGGCACCAGGCAACTGAACTACAGGAGCTGAATATGTTTACATTAGAAAAGACGGAGATGGGGTTTATTCAAGGTATTTAAGATGCTCAACAGCATTGACAAGTTGACCTCAAACAGTTTACCATAGCCCCCACCTAGAGAACAAGGGGGAAAGAGATGGAAGGTGAACAACAGATCAGATGTAACTATTTCACACAAATCAGCAATTCACATTTAAAATGGACGTCCCAGGACAGCAATCAAAGCCAATAACATTAGTAATTTTAAGTGGTTGTTGGACAGGCATTTGGCAAGAAAACAATTGAGAGTGAATTTTGCATGGTGCTTTTGAACTCTGCCGCCAGCCAGATGTCTTTTCCAGCCCTGTACATTCCTACAATTACACTTTTAACTCATCTTTTATGAATCCGACATTATTGGCCTTTAGTGCAAGGGGATGGAGTATAAGAGTAGGGAAGTCTTGCTACAACGGTACAGGGCATTGGCGAGACCACACCTAGAGTACTGTGTACAGTTTTGGTCACCTTATTTAAGGAGGGATATACTTGCATTGGAGGCAGTTCAGAGAAGGTTCACTAGGTTGATTCCTGGGATGAAGGGGCTGTCGTATGAGGAAAGGTTGAGCAGGTTGGGTCTATACTCATTGGATTTTAAAAGAATGAGAGGTGATCTTATTGAAACATAAGATTCTGAGGGGGCTTGACAGGGTAGATACTTCCCCTCGTGGGGGAATGTAGAACTAGGGGGCACAGTTTCAGAATAAGGGGTCGCCCATTTAAGACGGAGATGAGGAGGAATTTCTTCTCTCAGAGGGTCATGAATCTTTAAAATTCCCTAACCCAGAGAGCTGTGGAGGCTGAGTCATTGAATATATTCAAGGCTGAAAGACAGATTTTTGAACTACAGGGGAGTCCAGGGTAATGGGGAGCAGGCATAAAAGTGGCGTTGAGGCCAAGATCAGATCAGCCATGATCTTATTGAATGGTGGAGCAGGTTAGAGGGGTGGAATGGCCTACTCCTGCTCCTATTTCTTATGTTATTACATTTGCCACATTTTCAATTGGTCCTATGTACTAGGAGGAGTCTTGCTATGGCTAACTGTTTTTCCAGCAGGTTTATGGAGTAGCATTTAAAGATTCGGGCCCTTCAGCACAGCATAACAAGCACCAGAACATTAGTTTATAACGTTACACTAGTGATAACCAGTAAGCAGAGAAAAGACAGACTTGCATTTCTGTAGCGCCTTTAATGACCACCGGAGGTCCCAAAGCGCTTTACAGCCAATGAAGTACTTTTGAAGTGTAGTCACTGTTGTAATGTAGAAAACGGGGCAGCCAATTTACACACAGCAAACTCCCACAAACAGCAATGTGATAATGACCAGATAATCTATTTTAGTGCTGTTGATTGAGGGATAAATATTGGCAAGGACACCGGGAATAACTCCCCTGCTTCTCTTCGAAATAGTACCATAGGATCTTTTACGTTCACCTGAGCGCACAGACGGGGCCTCAGTTTAACATCTCATCTGAAAGACTGCACCTCAGTCGGTGCAGCACTCCACTCAGTACAGCACTGGAATGTCAGCCTAGATTTTTGCGCTCAAGTCTCTGGACTGGGACTTGAACTCTCAACCTTCTGACTCAGAGGCCAGAGTGCTACCCACGGAGTCACGGCTGACAGAGCTCATTCTATAGAATACCGTCTTACCACACATTAATTGTTATACACAGCCAAAACAAAACAGCTAACGGTCTAACTTTTTCCCCCTCAGTTTTTCCCATTGTGTCTTCAAATGCTTTCAGGCAGCCAACGGTTAATAAAATTTGCATCTGAAACGTAAATCGTGAAAACAGCTTTAATACTTTCCCTCCTAAAAAAGGAGCTTATTTTCTCTCTCTCTCTCGAGGTTACAGTTCTTGCCATTTCTTGCTAAATTAGGGAAGGCTGTCACACAGCTCAGTATGAAGAAGTAGTTTGCAAGCACACCAGAGCACAGCTCACATTTTCCACTTGTGAAAGCACAGCCATCTATTTGTAGTTGCCTTTTTATTGGTTTGCTGAATGTTATTTTGGCTGTGTGCTAGACGTCAGAGATTCCTTACTAATATCCTGGCAATAAGCTCTACGCGGAACTGTAGAGATTACAAGGATGGTACAATTTGGTCATAGTTCCTATTGGACTGAAATTTAAGCACAGTCCTCAACTGGATTTTAAAAAAATGTTCCAGGATGTGGGCGTCGCTGGCAAGGCCAGCATTTATTGCCCATCCCTAATTGCCCTTAAGGTGGTGGTGAGCCGCCTTCTTGAACCGCCGCAGTCCTTGTGGTGAAGGTGCTCCCAGTGCTGTTAGGGAGGGAGTTCCAGGATTTCGACCCAGCGATGATGAAGGAACGGCGATATATTTCCAAGTCAGGATGGTGTGTAACTTGGAGGGGAACTTGCAGGTGATGGTGTTCCCGTGCGCCTGCTGCCCTCGTCCTTCTAGGTGGTAGAGATCGCAGGTTTGGGAGGTGCTGCCAAACAAGCCTTGGCAAGTTGCTGCAGTGCATCTTGTAGATGGTACACACAGCAGCCACGGTACGCCGGTGGTGGAGGGAGTGCCAATCAAGTGGGCTGCTTTGTCCTGGATGGTGTCAAGCTTGTTGAGTGTTGTTGGAGCTGCACTCATCCAGGCAAGTGGAGAGTATTCCATCACACTCCTGACTTGTGCCTTGTAGATGGTGGAAAGGCTTCGGGGAGTCAAGAGGAGACACACTCTCCGCAGAATACCCAGCCTCTGACCTGCTCTTGTTGCTACACTATTTACGTGGCTGGGCTAGTTAAGTTTCTGGTCAACAGTGACCTCCAGGATGTTGATGGTGGGGGAATTGGCAATGGCAATGCCGTTGAATGTCATGGGGAGGTGGTTAGACTATCGCTTGTTGGAGATAGTCATTGCCTGGCAATTGTGTGGCGCAAATGTTACTTGCCACTTATCAGCCCAAGCCTGAATGTCGTCCAGATCTTGCTGCATGCGGGCATGGACTGTTTCATTTTCTGAGGAGTTGCGAATGGAACTGAACACTCTGCAATCATCAGCAAACATCCCCACTTTTGACCTTATGATGGAGGGAAGGTCATTGATGAAGCAGCTGAAGATGGTTGGCCTAGGACACTGCCCTGAGGAACTCCTGCAGTGATGTCCTGGGGCTGAGATGATTGACCTCCAACAACCACAACCATATTGTGCTCGGTGTGACTCCATTCAGTGGAGAGTTTTCCCCTTGATTCCCATTGACTTCAATTCTACTAGGGCTCCTTCATGCCGCATTCAGTCAAATGCTGCCTTGATGTCAAGGGCAATCACTCACACCTCACCTCTGGAATTCAGCTCTTCTATCCATGCTTGGACCAAGGCTGTAATGAAGTCTGGAGCAGAGTGGTTCTGGCGGAACCCAAACTGATCATCGGTGAGCAGGTCATTGGTGAATAAGTGCCGCTTGATAGCACTGGCGACGACACAAAAGGTAAATCATGCTTGACTAATCTACTGGAATTTTTTGAGGATGTAACTGGTATAATAGATAAGGGAGAACCAGTGGATGTGGTGTATTTGGACTTTCAGAAGGCTTTCGATAAGGTCCCACATAAGAGATTAGCGTGCAAAGTTAATGCACATGGGATTGGGGGCAAGGTACTGTCTTGGATAGAGAACTGGTTGGCAGACAGGAAGCAAAGAGTTGGAATAAACGGGTCTTTTTCCGAGTGGCAGGCAGTGACTAGTGGGGTACCGCAGGGATCGGTGCTAGGACCCCAGCTATTCACACATGTGTGTGTATATATATATATATACACACACATATATACACACACATATATAGAACTAGATGTAATATCTCCAAGTTTGCAGACGACACAAAGCTGGGTGGGCGTGTGCGCGGTGAGGAGGATGCAGAGAAACTCCAGTATGATTTGGACAGGTTGGGCGATTGGGCAGATGCATTGCAAATGCTGTATGTGGATAAATGCGAAGTTATCCACTTTGGTGGCAAAAACAGATTATCTGAACGGCAATAGATTGGGAAAAGGGGAAGTGCAACGAGACCTGGGTGCCCTTGTGCACCAGTCGCTGAAGGTAAGCATGCAGGTGCAGCAGGCGGTTAAGAAGGCAAATGGTATGTTGGCCTTCATAGCGAGAGGATTTGAGTACAGGAGCAAGGATGTCTTGCTGCAGTTGTACAGGGCCTTGGTGAGACCACACCTCGAGTATTGTGTGCAGTTTTGGTCACCTTATCTGAGGAAGGATGTTCTTGCCATGGAGAAAGTGCAGCAAGGATTCACCAGACTGATACCTGGGATGGCAGGAATGACGTATGAGGAGAGATTGGGTCGATTAGGCTTATATTCACTAGAGTTTAGAAGAATGAGAGGGGATCTCATTGAAACGTATAAAATTCAAACAGGACTAGACAGACTAGATGCAGGAAGGATGTTCCCGATGGCAGGGGAGTCCAGAACCAGGGGTCACAGTCTAAGGATAAGGGGTAAGCCATTTAGGACTGAGATGAGGAGGAATTTCTTCACCCAGAGAGTGGTGAACCTGTGGAATTCTCTACCACACAAGGCAGTTGAGGCCAATTCATTAAATATATTCAAGAAGGAGTTAGATATATTTCTTAAGGCTAAAGGGATCAAGGGATATGGGGAGAAAGCAGGGACAGGGTACTGAATTTGGATGATCAGCCATGATCTCATTAAATGGCAGAACAGGCTCGAGGGGCCGAATGGCCTACTCCTACTCCTGCTCCTATCTTTTATGTTTCTATGACACCTTCCATCACTTTGCTGATGATTGAGAATAGACTGATGGGGTGGTAATTGGCTGGATTGGATTTGTCCTGCTTTTTGTGGACATGACATACCTGGGCAATTTCCCACATTGCCAGGTAAATGCCGGTGTTGTAGCTGTATTGGAACAGCTTGGCTCGAGGCACGGCTAGTTCTGGAGTACAAGTCGTCAGCACAACAGCCGGGATGTTGTCGGGTCCCATAGCCTTTGCTGTATCCAGTATGCTCAGCCGTTTCTTGATATCACGTGGAGTGAATGGAATTAGCTTAAGACTGGCTTCTGTGATGGTGGGGACCTGAGGAGGAGGCAGAGATAGATCATCCACTCAGCACTTCTGGCTGAAGATGGTTGCAAACGCTTCAGCCTCGTCTTGTGCACCTGCGTACTGGGCTCCACCATTGAGGATGGGGATATTCATGGAGCCTCCTCTTCCAGTTAGTTGTTTAATTGTCCACCACCATTCATGACTGGATGCGGCAGGACTGCAGAGCTCTGATCTGATCCGTTGATTGTAGGATCGCTTAGCCCCGTCAAAAGCATGCTGCTTCCACTGTTTCGCATGTATGTAGTCCTGTGTTGCAACTTCCCAGGTTGGCACCTCATTTTTAGGTACGCCTGGCGCTGCTCCTGGCATGCTCTTCTACACTCCTCATTGAACCAGGGTTGGTCCTCTGGCTTGATGGTAATGGTAGAGTGAGAGATATGCCAGGCTATGAGGTTACAGATTGTGGTGGAATACAATTCTGCTGCTATTGATGGC
Organism: Squalus acanthias; assembly: GCA_030390025.1. NCBI lineage: Eukaryota > Metazoa > Chordata > Chondrichthyes > Squaliformes > Squalidae > Squalus > Squalus acanthias. The sequence goes on from CM059428.1 coordinate 5,041,806, forward strand.
CCACAGCGACTCATGGATGCCCAGTTTTGAGCTGCTAGATCTGTTCTGAATCTATCCCATTTAGCACGGTGGTAGTGCCACACAACACGATGGAAGGTGTCCTGTATGTGAAGACGGGACTTCGTCTCCACAATGACTCTGCGGTGGTCACTGCTACCAATGCTGTCATGGGCAGATGCATCTGCGACAGGTAGATTGGGGAGTACGAGGTCAAGTAGGTTTTACCCCTCGTGTTGGTTCTCTCACCACCTGCCGCACTCCCAGACTGGCAGTTATGTTCTTCAGGACTCGGCCAGCTGTGGTGCTACAAAGCCACTCTTGGTGATGGACATTGAAGTCACCCACCCAAAGTACATCTGTGCCCATGCTTCTTCAAAGTGGTGTTCAACATGGAGGAGTACTGATTCATCAGCTGAGGGAGGGCGGTAGGTGGTAATCAGCAGGAGGTTTCCTTGCCCATGCTTGACCTGAAGCCATGAGACTTCATGGAGTCTGGAGTCAATGTTGAGGACTCCCAGGGCCACTCCCTCCCAACTGTATACCACTGTTCCGCCACATCTGGTGGGTCTGTCCATCTGGTGGGACAGGACATAGAGGGATGGTGATGGAGGAGTCTGGCACATTGGCTGAAAGGTATGATTCAGTGGGTATGACTATGTCAGGCTGTTGCTTGACTAGTCTGTGGAACAGCTCTCCCAATTTTGGCACAAGTCCCCAGATGTTAGTAAGGAGTTCTTTGCAGGGTCGACTGGGCTGGGTGTGCCGTTGTGTCTGAAGCCGGTGCCGAGGTCAATGCCGGGTGGTCCGTCCGGTTTTATTATTATTGTTTCTCGTAGCAGTTTGTTACAACTGAGTGGCTTGCTAGGCCATTTCAGAGGGCAGTTACGAGTCAACCACATTGCTGAGAGTCTGGAGTCACATAAGCCAGACCGGGTAAGGACAGCAGATTTCCTTCCCTAAAAAAGGACATTAGTGAACCAGATGGATTTTTACGACAATCCGATAGTTTCATGGTTACCATTACTGATACTAGCTTTTTATTCCAGATTTATTTAATTAACTGAATTTAAATGCCGTGGATCATTAGTCCAGTCCTCTGGATTACTAGTCCAGTAACAACCACTATGCTATCACCCCGTTAACTGAAATACTTATTTATTCTCCTTTGGGGCGACATGATAGATCGACATTCTAGAGGCTGGGATGCTCCTAGTATCTAAGAAAGTAGACCTATAGCAAGAGACCCGTCTCTTGGGCAAAGAACCCTGCATGTCAACCAGCCCAGAAAGGAAGCCAAGTCACCTTGGGAAGAGTTTCGGGCCAAATATGGAATATGGGGCAGCCGATGCGAGGGAAACAGAAAGCGGGGGGTGCAAAATGGCCATCATTAATTTTAACACATGCCACTGAAAAGTAGCAACAAGTAAAATTCTAAAGTCACGTGAAGGACTGCTGCTGAAATTGAAGTGCTGGAAAGGTTGATGCCAATCATCAGAATGAAGTACAAGGAAAACCAAACAGAAAAAAATCTAGACAGGCTTAATCAGTATGCAAGACCAGAAAGGTAAGGCTCAAGATAGAAGAGAAATGGCAGATGAACAAGGGCTAGAAAGTAATGCAAAATCTAGATAAAGGAAGGGGGGGGGGGGGGGGCGCGAAAAGAGAACAGAAATAGAATTCCAAAAAGAAATGAGGTATGAAAATACGAACAATGATGACAGGTAAAGACCCTCTGGTCCATCCAGCCTGTCCCACACAATTGTGATACCTTGTGTATCACAATATATACACTCTCCAACCCACCCAAAATCATGTGATCTCCTAGGAGAGGTGAAAAAAACATTAAAAATCGAGGCCAATATGGGGGCGGGGGGGGGGGGGGAATCTGGGAAATTCCCCATCAACCCATCTAGGCGATCGAAACTAGTCTGGAAGATCACACTGGCTCGGAATTCCCTGCAGTGCCGACCTTTTGTAAGAGGTGATCTACGCCCCAGCCAGAAACAGGTCCAGCTCTCGCTTGAAGGAATTCTCTATTCTCTGGGGGAAAAAACCACCTCCTGACATCTAACCTAGATCTGGCCTTATACAACTTAAATTTGTGACTCCTGGTCCTCCCTAACCCATTTAATTGGAACAGTCAACTGGAATACAATCTAATCTCTTCATTATGTTATAAACCTCAATCAGATCCCCTCCTCTCTCCCACCCCACCCCCGCCCCAAGTCTACACTTCTCTGAAGTGCAGAGTCCCAACTCTTTTAGCCTATCTTGATAACTACGATGCTTTAAACTGGGGATTAGTCTAGTGGCCCTCTACATCTTTTCCAAAGCCTCAATATCACCCACCATGTGAGAAAACCAAAACTGGACAGAGTATTTCAAGTGCGGTCTGACCAAGGTCTTGTACAAGGACAAAATAGCATGCCTCATCTTGTACTCAATTGTCCCATGGATATACCCCAACACCCTATTTGCTCCATGTGTCATATCCATGCTGTCAGGAATTAAATCACTGACTCTGCTGTTTCAAGCCAGCATTGCTGATGTACCTTTAGAGATGTATGCACTAGAATGCCCAAATCTAGCTATCTCCACTTTCTTTAATGCTTTTCCCTGAAGGGTGTATGAATGTTGAGCATTCGCCTTGCCCACATACATAACACTGCACTTATTCAGGTTATACACCTGCCATGAGCCCAATGTCACATTAAGATCCGCCTGAAGCAGACAAGCATCGTCTACAGGCCTAACACTCGCACAGATCTTAGTATCATCTGCAAATTGGCAGATCATGTAGACAGCTGCACGGCTGCGCTGCTTAGAGGGAATGTTGGAGGCAACACATCCATAAGGTGCAGCTCACACTAAGAACTCCGCTCTTACCATAACACAAGTGAAGAGCTTTAGATCTCCCCCCCACCACCCACCGTGAAAGGGCCACATTCCAGTTCAGCAACTGGCTTGAAACAGCACAGGTCAGTGATTTAATTCCCGACAGCACGGATATGACACATGGAGCGAATTGGAACAGTGCAAATTCAGAGTATTACGAAACATAAATTGAATCAGGCAAGCGGACAGCATTGCAGTGGATGTGGTGGAAGGCAGGGGAAAAAAAAAAGATTTTCAAAATGACGTTTAGCGAGAGGACTGGCAGGAAACAAAAATCAACATGGCAAAAGAATACAGCATTTCTCGCATGAGGGGGCAAATTTGAAAAATAAAGTTTACCATTCAGTCCAGCGGGGAGAAAAGCTGGCAGTATGAGAGTAGGAGGAGACGCTTACTTAAAACCCCAACGCAATGTAGTTGCGTATAAAAAGATATGCATGTATGGTAAGAGACTGAGCATATTAAGGATGGAAACGTATTTCCTGGACTCACTTACAACAGAAAGAACTCAAAATCTGCCTCTTTGAAAGAACAAATTCACGGCAAGCTAGATCCAAACAGATTCTGCTGCAAGCACAATCTTAGAAGCCAATACCATAAAACTGGAGTTAGGTCACACATCAGCCTTGATCTCATTGATTGGCGGAACAGGCTCGAAGGGCTAAATGGCCTGCTCCTGTTCCTATGTTCACAATTCAGAAGTAGTGAACTAGTGTAAACAGTAATTCAAATACAAAATGTTTTCCCAGGGGGCGGGGGGACGCAGAAGAGAAAATTATTGCCAAGCACAAGCAAATACACCATCATTTGAAAACAGAAAGGTTTCCCTTCCACCTGCCTGAATTAAGTTTTATTTGCAATGATTAAGTACTGTACTGGAGTAGCCAATTAAATGGGATAACCTTGGCTTTAGGTAGGCATGCACGGCCAGGTGAACAGCAGCAGGGAATGTTGTATAAACAGAGGGGAGATCAGCACTGTAGTTCCACTGGTACTTTAATCCCTGTGCTCAATGGTTACCTTATGATTGACTCCAAATTGGAGTGCCGCCTGTCTTCCCTCGTCTGCGAACCGTGACTTAGTGCCCGCAATGCCGTCTTCCCAGAAGCATCAATGGAAAGATCCTTAGGAAGCTGTACAAGGAAACAGCAGAATAGCGTTTTAGAATCTCACAATACCAAGGTTGGGGACTTGGTCATGCACAATTAATTCAACCCACCACTGGAATCACAACCAAGCTCAAAAACATCCTAACTAGGGAATGGTGACATTTATGTTAACTGGTAGTTTCCATTACAAGCCCCAAGTCTGCTTGGTTGCTAATATGCACAACCAGATTTTCCAGTTAAGGACTGCTTGTAGCTTTATACAGTACCCATTTTTATTCCCCAATACACAAGCAGCAATATAATTTCACACAATCCTTCAGGGACCAAGTCCAGAAAGAATCAGACCAGCTCAAAAGGAAACTGCATCAGACTCAAACACTTAAATACAGTTTCTTCTTGGCAAGAGTGTTGAGGCCAAAGAAAGCCTTTTACAGTCGGATTCTGAAGGTCATGTCTGTGTGGACATGCTGCTTTTTTCACATTGCAGAGAAAAACGCTTCTCGAAAGAATAAAGAGTGGTAAGCAAGAGTCATTTTGGAAGATAGACTCCTGCAAGAAACAGCCAGCTTGAACAGAATTCAAATTGAGCCACAAAAAAAATCCCTCTCATCCTCTTTATAGCAATATGCCAATTGAGGAAAAAGCACTCCCTCCTACAATACCAGCGTAATACTTGTACTTTCCGTATTAGTCATCCTTGTAGCAACCTGTCAATTTCTGCTATAAACTGGTGGCTACAGGAAGTTATGTTAACGCGTAGATCTTCATGGCACCATGATCCTCACGTGTACAATACAGATAGTACTTTCAAAAAATTTGCAACTGCAGGTCACTTTGAATCAATTTGCTGCAGTTATATAAGGTATTGGTGAGACCGCATCTGGAATACTGCATACAGTTTTGGTGTCCATACTTAAGAAAAGACATACTTGCTCTTGAGGCAGTACAAAGAAGGTTCACTCGGTTAATCCCTGGGATGAGGGGGTGGACATACGAGGAGAGGTTGAGTAGATTGGGACTCTACTCATTGGAGTTCAGAAGAATGAGAGGCGATCTTATTGAAACATATAAGATTGTGAAGGGGCTTGATCGGGTGGATGCGGTAAGGATGTTCCCAAGGATGGGTGAAACTAGAACTAGGGGGCATAATCTTAGAATAAGGGGTTGCTCTTTCAAAACTGAGATGAGGAGAAACTTCTTCACTCAGAGGGTAGTAGGTCTGTGGAATTTGCTGCCCCAGGAAGCTACATCATTAAATAAATTTAAAACAGAAATAGACAGTTTCCTAGAAGTAAAGGGAATTAGGGGTTACGGGGAGCGGGCAGGAAATTGGACATGAGGCCGAGTTCGGATCGGTCGAGGCCCTGTGGGTGGCATAGCGGGCCCAGGGGCTGAGTGGCCGGGTCCTGCTCCTACTTCTTGTGTTCTTTAGATTTGAGGTGAGGATCAGATCAGCGGGCTCGAAGGGCCGATTGGCCTACTCCTGCTCCTATTTCTTATGTTATGTTCTAATCCATTCAGACTTTATCTGGAGCATTTTGGTTAACAAACAGGGCCTCATTTGAATCATTAAAAAACTGAGAAATGTGTCAAATTGCAGGATTCTCTGGCTAGTTTTCTCTATTGAGAGAGAGAGAGAGAGAGAGAGAGAGACAGACACACAGACAAACAAAGTGGGAGAAAGAAAGAGACAGACAAAAATGAGTAAGAACAGAAAGACAACTCCAAGTGCGACTGACTAGACAGTTTGGTGGGACATGCTGTTTGCCACGTGGAGACAAGACAGGAAACAAAATTACCCAGCAGGGTGAATGATCTCTCCTGTACATTCTCCAGTAGTGATATGAGAGAGAGAGAGAGAGAGAGAGAGTGCACTTGCAATAGCGAGAGCAACCCAGGCCCACTTGATCAAGTAAGGTTGCTGTACCAAGCTAAGTCAGATATTATGTAATCAATCCTTTTCTGAACCTTGTTCAAGACAAAGATAAGCAACACAGTGCCCTTTGAATAGTTATGGTGTTTCCCTAACTCCTGTGATAAACAGCGAGGACTCCAGTCTAAAATCTATTTCATTACTTTTTAATTAAAATTCATATAAAAAGTGGACCGTAGGCATCAGCTGATGGTACTTGTAATTTTTTTTTTTTTAATTGCACTACAAGCATCAAATGGGTGTGAAACCTGACCAGTTATGGGGAGGATAGAAAGCAAGTCATCGACTGGTATAAAACCACTTTAACTAGGAATTCAGGATGGCACGCAAGGACCATCAATTAAGCTAGGTTGTTCAGTGAGCCAATGCCTGCAATTCACTGAGCTGTTAAATCTCAAAGACACCTGCCACCATTAGAATGAACACAGAGTTAGGATCTGGCCAAGATCCAGTTTCTTCCATTCCCAAAAAAGGAAGGACCCCATACTCTAAAACGTGGCAAACAGCCAAATGGCATAAGGGTACGGCAGCACGGTGGTTATGTTATTGGCCTAGTAATCCAGAGGCTTAGATTAATGATCCAGAGACATGAGTTCAAATCCCACCATGGGGAATTTAAATTTAAATTAATTAAATAAATCTGGAATAAAAAGCTAATATCAGTAACTACCGGATTGTCGTAAAAACCCATCTGGCCCTTTAGGGAAGGAAATCTGCTGTCCTTACCCTATATGACACCAGACCCACAACAAAGCAGTTGACTCTTAACTGCCCTCTGAAATTGCCTAGCAAGCCACTCAGTTGTATAAGGCGGCTCATCACCACCACCACCTTCTCAAGGGCAATAAATGCTGGCCTTGCCCACATCCCATGAATGAATAAAAAAAAGACTCTTCTAAGCATCTGAAAACAGGAATCAATGATTAGGTTCTACTTTGGCTCCAACTACAAAGCTTCTTGTAGACAATGCTTGGTTGAGAATTAATTGAGGACTAATATACTGCCTTCCTTTGAATTGTAAAGAGCTGTTTGGAGAACTGAAGAACTCCTGGAGAACTGTGGGCAGGAACTTCTCCCATCAAAATCGACAATAAACCAGAATCCTTGAAAGGTAGAGATCGGACCCACTGGCACAGCTGCTTAAGCAGGCTCGAGAAACTTTGACAGGCCAATCCTCTAAATACAAATGGATGTACACGTGCTACAAACACCAATACATTCCAACAATGGAAAGACATTCCGTGAACACTTTGGGAGGCCAAAAGGCTATGGAAAAGGACCCTGTATTCGTAACTTTTAAGGGGAAAGGTGGACTTCAAATATTCTGGGTCAAAGCCAAATGGCAATGTGGAAGCACACATCGTTCAACACACAAAGCACAACTCCTGAACTTTTAACTTTTCAGAAGTCCATTTAATTGCCAGAGATCAAGGATAAGGAAGAACCTCTCTCTCTCTTTGCCTCCTCCTCACCCAATTTGTTGGAGACTACAAAAGAAAGAATAGAATCTGCTCCGTCCTCAATGAACTAGAACCATCAATCTAGATAATGAAGCACAGCAACTTTTTAATCTCTCAGAATGAATGCGAGATCAGGACTCCATAGGTGACCTGAATGCACAATTCCTGTGAAACTCAATGTACAATGAAACTGTTGATGGCTGTCCTGATCAAGCACTTCAGATGCTCGAGGCAGGGAAACCATAAAAAGGTTTCATTCTATATTTAGTTATTAACGGCAAGGAGTCTCCAACCTTGTAGAGCTCTATCTTGGGGATCATGGATTGCATTAGTCTCAGAAAGGATCACAAAAGGGTTATTTGTTCTGTTTTAGCCTGCAGATGGGCCACCCATGCCTACCGGCATTGAATATGCCCCTCTGTGCCATACAGGGGATAGCACTGAAGGTGTGTACTGGCCCTGCCCACAGTTCTCAGTTCTTTAACTTGCTCACCAAACGGTTCTTCACAAATCAAAAAGGACATCAGCAGTACATTAGTCCCGATGTCTGGAGGAGACAGAAACTCTCAACCAAGCATCGTGACAAGGAGCATGTGCGCCTGCACCAGGCCACCCACTGCTGCAATGAAGTGATGTCAATCCATGATCAACAGTAGGGAGCTGTCATCACCAAGAATCAAGGAACTGCCTCGATTCAAAATTACATCCCTATCCCCCCTCCCAGGAAATCATCTTGAACGAGAAACTTAAACATAGATATGGATTTTAATCAGCTCACCTCGTACCCATAGAACTAAGAGCCTAGATTAGCAGAGTTTTTGTAAAATTTAGTGAAAATCCAGAATAAGATGGATAATGCTGGTCAAGCACGACAACACAAACTCCTCACACACAAGTATCTAGCAGGACAGAAGTTAAGATGTTACCAAGCGATAATTGTTCCACTTTTACGCAAGTTAAAATTGATGGCGTGAACAATAAGAGCGGGTTACATTAGGAACAGTGGGCAGTTGTCTATGAATCTTATTTCTTCAATTCTTCTCGCCCCCACCTCCCTGCAGATTTGAAATTTGAGTCAGTAAAAACTTACTTTCGTTAAAAACTCCTGCAGCTCCTGGTGTGTTTTTCTCACAGTGCACATCGAGAGGTCAGTCCGCATGACCTTCAAAACATTTTTTAAAAAGTATTGTTATTAAGGGTACAAATGCAATACAAAAATCATAGACCGTCAACAGCACAGAAACAGGCCAGTCAGCCCAATGAGTCTGCACCAATATTTCTCTTTCCAAAGTCTAATCTTTCACTCTCTTGCTCCGCGTACCCTTTAATATTCCTCTTCAAGCATCTAACTAATTTCCTTAAAAGAATTTATGACTCAGCTTCAACAACAGATTGTGGCAGAGATTTCCACATTTAGCCACCCGTTGGGTAAAGAATTTTTTTTCCTAACCGCCCCTTTAATTCTTTGTAATTATCTTAGATTTGTGCCCTCTTTTTACTGCCTTGCTGACAATTTATCACTATTTAACTGAATATAATTAGTCATTATCTCAGACATCCATCAGGTCGATCCTTAAACCTCTTCAGCTCCACAGGGAAAAGCCCCACGCCTCTGTTCATTACCGTATCATCCCTGGAAACCGGTCTTGTACAAGTTCAACATTACCCTCGCTTGCTTTTGTATTCCATGCTTCTACACACAAAACCAAAATTCTGTTTACCATTTTACAATAGCAAGTCTGTTTTGTGGGTTCCTGCAGCTGATGTCCGTACACACGTGACTCCAGTTACAGAATCGCCCATCATTGGGAGTTATGTGATTGTGGGGGGTGGGGAGGAGGGAAAGAAGAACACTGATCAGGGTGCCCCAGGGCTCAGGGTTGGGACTACTGTTTTCTAACTTACATAAATGACCTGGATTCAGAAACTCAAATGCAAAGTGGTCAAATTTGCAAACTACACCAAACGATAACAGGCAGTGGAACCAGGGGAGGCAGCTCCGAAATTAGAGAACAACTTGGATAAAATATTTAAGTGGGCAGAAAAACTGCAGATGAAATTTGGTGCAGTCAAAGTGCTGCACATAGGAAGGAATAATAAGGAACACAAGTACTCCGCAAATAAGTGTTGGAAGTATCCACGGATGAAGTTGAATTAGAGTCGTAATGGACTTGACGCTCAACATGTCCAACCGATGTAGCGCAGCGATCAACAAAGCCAATAGAATGTTGAACTACATGGTCAGAATACAAGTCAGAAGTAGTGGTGGCCAAACCATATAATGCTCTGGTCAGACTGCATCTCGAGTACAGTGTTCAGTCCTGGTCGCCGAGATACAAGGGGGACATTTAAGCGCTGTCAGCAGTGCAGAGAAAAGCACAGTGTTTGAATTGTGAGGAAAGGGAACATAAAAAAATAAACAGGCTATTATTTTGAGTTAAACAACGAGAAGAGAACACAGATTCAGACTAGTAAATGGCAAATTTAGGACTGACACCAAGAACAACTTCGTTATATGAAGAGTGAACAACGCAGAGAATCGATTTACAGGAAGAGTAGAAGGCAAAAGTTTTACAATCTTAAACAATTGGATGCTGAAAATGGGGACTTTAAGAACTTGCATTTATATAGCGCCTTTCACAACGTCAGGACGTCGCAAAGAGCTTTACAGCCAATGAAATAATTTTGAAGTGTAGTCACTGTTGTAATCAAGGGAAACACGACACCCAATCTGCTCACAGCAAGGTCTCACAAACAGCTTTGAAATAATGACCAAATAATCTGCTTTAGTGATCTCGGTCGAGGGTGAAATATTGCCCAGAATACTGGATGAACTTCTCTGCTCTTCTTCAAATAGTGCTATGGGAGCTTTTACATCTCATCCGAAAGACAGCACCTCTGACAGTGCAAACACTCCCTCAGCCTGGATTAGGAGGGTCAAGTTTCTGGGGCTTGAATGCACAACTTTCTGACAGAAACAAGAGTGCTAGCACTGAGCAAGCTGACCTCTTTGGGTCGGTGAACTGAGAAGAGCGTTCTTCATCCATAACGATCGCGTGATCTAATCCATCTACTTTCAGATTAAAACACACGTGGATATAAATTATGTGCACTAGTCTTGTTGAGCTCAAATATTGTGACCATCTTCTGCCTTTTAATCCATGACTTTATGTTCTTTAAAGGCTAGTTTAATTTCATACAAATGTCTGGTAAGTCCAGATCCTCTCTCCAATTACACATTCCAAGTTTTTAAAGAGGTGTAAGTTTGGAGTACAGTTTCCACAAGAGCTCTCGAGCTGAAAATTCTGGCCTAATCATGGTAAATATATAGTTTCTGAACTAAAGTCACAATTAAATATCTTTAAGCACTAAATTCCCCCTTTGCTGTGTTACATTGCTTAATTCAAATTATTGGATAGTTACGAACCCTTCCGTAAAAAAAAACGACTGAATCATCAGTATGCTATATCCAGGCCTAAGCAGCATGGCTGCATTTATTACATTCTCTTTCTCATGAATAATGTACCATTTGATAGTATTTTTTCCTTCATTACAGGCAGCGATACACGAATATACTAAAATCAAAAAAAATTCCTGGAAGCACCAGTGCCATTTTTCAAAAGCCTTGCGTATTGGATCAGATAGCAAAGCCAAGGGTTTCTGCACTACTTCAAAGAGCAATGGTGGCCATTTAACAATCTTACTGAGCCTAATCATGTGCAGTTAAAGATGATATTAATACGGCCATCATTCAATGCAGCTACCAATGTAGAGGCCAAATAAATCATCCTTATCCATCCACAGTCTTGGACAGCAATAAGCTCCTGAACCAGACGGCACTTTCCATTCAATTAATGCTAACGTTCGGTAGAAAATGAAGGCTCCACAGCTGAAACATGAACTCCTCTGTTCTCGCCACAAATATTGTCAGAGCCGACTGTTCCCAGCATTTTCTGCTTTTATTACAGATTTTCAGAATCAGCTGCTTTTTTTTCTTTGTTAATATAGAGCAAATTAAGGATAATTTCTTACTTACATCAAATGTGTACTCCCAGTAGTTGTCTGATCTCTTTTTTGACACAGTTTTGAAGGTAATATTTTCAATCTGCACTCCTAAAAAAAAAACAGAAATCCCAAGTTACAAAATAAGGAGTCGATGATCGGTCAGAAGTAGCTTCTGTCCACTTGGACACAATTAAACGATATGCAGTCAGCTTGTACGTCATTCTTAAGAACTTGGTGACTGGACCTACTGGGAACCCCTGCATTTGTTTTTCAGGAAAGCTACAACAAATGATTTGCAGCAATTCTGTAGTCTTCAAGCTTTAACAGTGCATTTGCATTGCAGCAATGGGTTGCAAACCAACAGGCCCACTAAGTGGCTTATAAACCGCACGTGACACCACTCTGGATTTACACCCCAAGCAGCGTCAAACTGAAATGGTGTGAAACTACCCCCCTAACAAAGTCTCTGCGCCTTGGGGCCCTGACACCACATTTACGACTCAGGTTTAGCACCCGTGTGAAGTGGATATTAGTTTGCACCAATGTTAAACCTGAAGTGTAAATGGAACCCTAAAAATAACTGACGCTGATCTGAACACCAGAGAATTTTGTCTCCAATTGAAAACATCTATGATTTCCACTTTAGTCTCAGTTCCCTGCTACACCAGAGAACAGCTCAACTGTGACAAAGTTGCAGAGCACGGGATGAAGCCAAGAAAAAAAGGTACTCTAGACTGAAGAGGAAATCTCCAAATTGGGCTAAAACTTAAAGAAATGCTCCCTCTGGGCTATACACTACATTTGTCTGTCAGTTGTCACAACATCATTGCAATGAATTGGAGATGCAGGAGCAAATTTCAATTCTATTTCCAAGACTCTGATCAGTTTTCTTTTGAGGGTCCATTCACACCTGAAGGGCACTTTTACTTCCCCCCCCAAAAAACATGCGATGATTCAATCATGTATCAGTACACTCAAACTAGAGGCAACTTGTTCCACCCTTTAAACGAGTAAATATGTGAAATAGGAAATGGGAACAGTTAAGCAATTAGTGGCAAGCCTTTCAATTTTATTCACATTCAGTTTTGCCTGTTGACTGTTTTACAACAAGTACTTCTCTAAGCAGAACACCATGGTTTCTTAGTGTACATTTTTTTTTGATTTGTTCACGGGATGTGGGCGTCGCTGGCAAGGCCAGCATTTATTGCCCATCCCTAATTTTCTTCCAGAAGGTGGCGGTGAGCCGCCTTCTTGAACCACTGCAGTCCATGTGGTGAAGGTGCGCCCACAGTTATTGTTTATCATAGCGGTTTGATACAACTGAGTGGCTTGCTAGGCCATTTCAGAGGGCAGTTAAGAGTCAACCACATTGCTGTGGTCTGGGGTCACATGTAAACCAGACCGGGTAAGGACAGCAGATTTCCTTCCCTTAAGGACATTAGTGAACTAGTTGGGCTTTTACACCAATCCGGTAGTTTCATGGTCACCATTACTGATACTAGCTTTTTAAATCCAGATTTATTTAATTAAATTTAAATTCCCCAGCTGTCGTGGTGGAATTTGAATTCATGTCTCCAGATTATTAGTCCAGGCCTCGAGATTACCAGTCCAGTAACAGAACCATTATGCTACCATACCCTATGACATACCAGTCAACATTTAATAAAATCTTAGTATTTTCTTCAATTAGTCTCAAACATTTCAGTGCCCCAGTGAGAGCTTTGCTCACAAGGCTCAGTTGAGCAGCACATGATCCTCGCAGTTACCACCACACGGTTAAGAGTCATGGTCCCAGAATAGTTCTCGTTTGTTGGACTGCCTCTCAAACAGCCGAGACCTTGCTTATACAGCAAGTAGTAATTTTTCAGTCCAAGACTTAATGAGGAAAATTTAAAAATAATGAAAGGTCTATGTGCGAGGCAGATGGAAATGAGGTTGGGGGGGGGGGGGGGGGGGGGGAAAAGAGAGAGAAAGAAAAAACTTATTTTTATCCACAAGGAACATCATTGAGATCATCAAATGTGGCAGGAAATTTCAAGAGAACAAGGAGAATACTTCCTTATTGATTAAAATGAGAAGTCGCACAACACCAGGTTATAGTCCAACAGATTTATTTAATTTTACAAGCTTTCGGAGCTGTCGCTCCTTCCTCAGGTAGGGTAGCTGTGAGAGAATCTCCCAGAATTCACAATATAAACACAGAAAAAATGTATTCAAATCTTTCCCGACATCAAAGACACACTAAGAGCACAGCCAAGACAATGAGATGTGTCCCAGGGGGTCCAACGTGTCAAAACACTTGCTGGCTGCATATCCTCTCCATTTGTGTTGGTTCTTGTGTTAGTTTTTTTTTAAAAACCTGGAAAGACCGGCCATGATGTCAAGTCACGTTCTGTATCGTGACATGAACCCGATATCGCGATTGAGGCCATCCTCATGAGTGCGGAACTTGGCTATCAGTTTCTGCTCTATGATTTTGCGCTGTCATGTATCCCGAAGGCCGCCTTGGATCCTTATTGATTGATAGTGGCACACTATGTACACAGCCAATAAGAAATGCAGCTCATTTATAATTTGATCTTTAATTCTAGGTGAAGGGAAAAGGAAAAGCCAACGGGAGTACTTTCTGTACAAAATACTACCTCATCTTACTTAACGTCACCACTGCATCTCCTACTTGTCCAGAGACAATTATTAACACACCTCATCGTCAACCCCAAAGACTTAGGTCTCCAATCTGCTCCCGAATCTTTTCTACTGGTGTCAGTGTGCATCTCAGACCAGCTCCAATCAACAGTAGCATACTTTACAGAAGTACAGAAGTGGCAGACAGGTAAAGACCTACTGGCCCATCCAGCCTGTCCCACACAGTTGTGACCAACGTTCCCGTTAAGCTGCGCAGCGATCTGGAGGTCCCGCGCAGGCCGCTCAATGGCTTTACAATTGAAATAACCGTGCATGCGCAAGAAATTGAATGGGCTGCACAGCCCGTTAAAGGGGTCGTGCACCCAAAAAAATTTAGCGGGAACATTGGCTGTGATGACTTATGCATCATAAAACAGACACTCCCCGACCACCTGCAGCCATGTAATCTCCTGGGATGAGCGAGAAACCAGGCTAAAACCCAGGCCAGTTAGGGAAAGAAAACCTGGAAAATTCCTCATAGACGCCCTTAGGTAGTCAAAACTGGCCCAGGAGATCACAATGGCCCCGATTTACCTACCTCTTGCAGGAGGTGATCTCCGCCACACCCAGAAACAGGTCCAGCTCTCGCTTGAAGGACTACGCCGAATCAGCGTTTGCATGAGTCGGCTGCCTGTTCCACAGGTCCACTATCCTCTGGGAAAAGAACAGCCCAACGTCCAACTTGGTCCTGCCCTTACATAACTTACAAGCGTCACCCCTGGCCAATGTTCCCTTTTTTTTGGCCCGCACGGCCCCTTTAATGGTCTGCACAGGCCACTCAAAATATCCCGCATGCGCAGATTTTCTATTTAAAAGCCGGCTCACCAGCTGCGCGGGACCTGCAGAACGTTGCGTGGCCACGCAGCTTAAAGGGAACACTGCCCCTGGCCTTTCCTAAACTATTCAGTTCAAATAATTGGTCTACATAAACACAATCTGGTCCCTACATGATTTTGGAAACCTCAATCAAATCACCTCCACGTCTAGGTTTCTATAAAGTAGAGACCCCAGCTTATTGAGCCTATTTGGATAACCAACATGTTTTGTGGTCCTCCTCTGCACCCTTTCCGAATCCTCAACATCCCCCACCATGTGAGACCAAAATTGGATACAGTATTCTAACTGAGGCCTAACCAAGGTCTTGTACAAGGACAAAATGGTATGCTTTGTTTTACAGCGAATTGCCCTGTGAATATACCCCAGAACCCTGCTCGACATAGCAATGGTCATGGACCTTTAGAGATTGATGCACTAAAACATCTTTCTTCTTTCAGCACTGGATTTAATTATTTTCCCTGTAGGGTGAATGTACGTTTAGCATTTGAGCTGCCCATGTGCAGGACACGACACTTTTCAAAAGTTAAACATCGGGACCGGAAAAAATATTGCAACACTCTGGGTTCATCAGACGGCAGCATGGGTTGACTTGAAAATCAGGATCGTTATTGGGCCTCCAGCTTGTCTGCAAACGTAGACGCTGGAAAGATAGCCCAATCCTTTGGAAGGTGGTTAATGGAAATATTGAGCAATTGTGAATGTAAAGATTTGATTGACTAATGGGCGAGAATGGCGAGTGTAACTTCTAAGCGAAATGCAGCAATTTAAATTAGATCAAAGATTACCTGGTCGCTGAGCGATTGCTTCGGCCCCGTCACAAGATGATGGAGGAGTTCTTTCATAGTAGTTACTCTCCGTCCCCAATGAATAATTTTTCCTGGAGACACGTTCCTTTTGGAGAAAAAAAAATATACATCAATGGTTGTTTTATAGAGGAACAACCAAACCAATTTTCACAATTTCCTTCCCCAAAAGAAACATCCCTTTTAAATACAAGATTCATATTTAATATCAAATAGCAAGAGCTAAATTTGAAAGCTATATGTCCACATGATAGGACATATTCAGGAGCGAAATCTTCATTTTTAGATCATTTTTAAACCAGAAATTCTCTTATAGGGGCTTATCTGAAGAACAATTTCCTACCAGGTGACGCAAATAACTTTCTCCCAAATATTGATCAACATAAGATACTAAAAAGTTCCAAAGAATTTCATGAGGGCAACAATCCTACTGAACTATTTAATGGGAGATTTGTAGAATTTTATTAAAATAAGTTTTGATGGCAAACTATCTGTGCAGCACTCAGGAAGGAGACGACGACAGCTATTCAGAGACAGAAGACGACAGCGACCAACTTTTAATTAAGAGATTCGTGCAGGCTCAATGCAATATTTTTCTGCAAGTAAAACGTGCCATTTTATCATTTCCTCCATGACACCCCACTTTCTGTACTCACTTATTGCCCTCCCAACCTCTCTGACCATGCAACTATCTTCTGCTGTTGACATCGTCAATGGCACCCTTCCCTCGGGAACGGTTCAAAACTGCTGTCATCACCGCCTCCTCAAAATCTCACTGTGACCTCTCCACCTTGCCTACTTACTTCTCTTTTCTCTGGAAAATCTTGGAATATAAAATCACTACCGAGTTTCACATTTGCCTCTCCCACCAGTTTGTACGATTCCTTTCTGTTTGGTGTCGCCTGCCCGCTGCACTGACTGCCCTGATCAAAGTAGCCAACAGTCTTTCTGACTGCAACTATGGCGCTTTATCCCTCCTCAGTGGGTAGCACCCTTGCCTCTGAATCAGAAGGTTATGGGTTCAAATCCCACTTCAGAGACTTGAGCACAAAAATCTAGGCGGACACTCCAGTGCAGTACTGAGGAAAGGCTGCACTGTCGGAAGTGCTGTCTTTCGGATGAGACATTAAACTGAGCTCCTGTCTGCTCTCAGGTGGACATAAAAGATCCCATGGCACTATTTTGAAGAACAGCAGGGGAGTTATCTCCTGGCCAATAGTTATCCCTCAATCAATATCACGAAAACAGATTATCTGGTCATTGCTGTTTGTGGGAGCTTGTTGTGTGCAAATTAGCTGCTGCATCTCCTACATTACAACAATGACTACACTTCAAAAAAAAAAGTACTCCATTGGCTATAAAGCGCTTTGGGACGTCCGGTGGTCGTGAAAGGTGCTGTATAAATGCAAGTCTTTCTTTCTTTGACCTCGGAAGCATTCAATACTTTTGAACACTCCATCCTCCTCCACAGTACTGGCTTTGCTTGGTTGCACTCTCATCAGAGCCAGCATGTCTCCTGGGAACAGCCCCACAAGTTCCCTCAGAAGTGCTCCCTAGTTGGTCCCCTCTTATTTGTCTGTATGCTGCCCCATGGCAACATTATCCATAGGCATGTGGTCAGCTTCCATACACACGATGACACCCAGCTCCACCTCTCCACCACTCTAAGCGACAACCACAATGCCACAGAAGCCAGAGCTTTCTCCAAATCAATACTGGCATGACCAAAGCCACCCTTTAAAGCTCTTGCCAAAAAATTCTGCATCATAATCCTCAATCCCTGGCCCCTTCTCAACTACTTATCCAGAGTAAATTCAATGGTGTCCGACCTCAGTATCAACATCCCACCACCTCCAAAATTTTCAGCCATGCCTTTGCCACTTTCAGGGTCTCTCTGTGAGCCTCCCGATCTCTACACTGCACAAAGTCCGACTCACCCAAACTTTGCTGCCTGCATCCTAGCCCACATAATGGGGACTAAGCAGTTAGCTCATGGAGACAATTTGGCCAGCATGCCAAGATGCTAATTGTCTCATTCTGTGCTGAAAAATTCTATTAAGACCTGCTTTACCCTAGAAGACTTATATTTGCATAACCAGCATTTTCAGACATTTATTCCATGGATAACTTTGGCTCACTGACATAATTTAACAAACTTTTTAATACTACAACCTGATATTGGTCGAGAAATGCATATTTCACACTAATTTTTGATTATTTTGCTTATAGAGCCATAACGGCACAGGAGGCCGCCATTCGGCCTATCGAGTCCGTGCCAGCTCGCTGTAGAGCAATCCGGTCAGTCCCATTCCCCCGCTCTATCCCCGTAGCCCTGCAAGTTTATTTCCCTCAAGTGCCTATCCAGTCTCCCCTTGAAAACATTGAGTGTCTCCGCTTCCACCACTTCCGTCGGCAGCGAGTTCCAGGTCCTCACCACTCGCTGCGTAAAAAAGTTTTTCTTCATATCCCCCCCTGTATCTCTTGCCCAAAACCTTAAATCTGTGTCCCCTAGTCCTTGTACCATCAACTAGTGGGAACAGCCTTTTCTTGTCTAGCCTATCCAAACCCTTCATAATCTTGTACACCTCTATCAAATCACCCCTCAACCGCCTTTGCTCTAATGAAAACAAATCCAGCTTCTCCAACCTGTCCTTGTAGCTAAGATCCCCCATCCCCAGAACCATTCTGGTAATTCTCCTCTGCACCCTCTCAACTGCCTTCACATCCTTCCTAAAGTGTGGTGACCAGAACTGGACGCAATGCTCCAGTTGTGGCCTAACCAGCATTTCATAAAGGTTCAGCATAACTTCTCTACTTTTGTACTCAATACCTCTATTTATGAAGCCCAAGATTCCATATGCTTTGCTAACCACTCTCTCAAATGTCCCGCCACCTTCAGGAACCTATGCACATTAACTCTCAGGTCCCTCTGTCCAACCTCATGCAGTACTTTAAAAAAAAACAAGAGTTCACCATAACTCTTCACATTTCAGGAGTTTGGTCTATGATTAATAAAAAAAGTTCTCCCGCAAAACCTGTTAATTCAAAACTAGTTAAAAGTCAAGGACGGACATGCAAATAGATTTGCCTTAAATAAGCACAATTAAATTGTTGGCTCTGCACACTGACTCACCCTAGTATGAAACACCATCTGTGGGAACACGGGCCAAAGTTGACGCTTGCAGTTTTACTACTAACTTTGTACTTGGATACAAGCTACTCATTACCAGCCAGCATGTCACCAATCAGTGACAGTATAATTGTTGAGACTGAGCTCCAAACAGGAAGATAGGTTTGCTCTTGTCCCCGACCCCAACCTGTCCTTCTGAATGGAGCTTCAATTGAAGCCATACCAACTTGCTTTCAGTAACCTATTTTTGTCTGCCTTTGGTACTGCAATTTATAATGGAGAGGTGCAAAGGAAATTCATTATGATACAGGAATGACAAGCTTTAGTAATGAGGATAATCTAAAAAAAAAACTGTACTTCTGTTCATTAGAACAGAGAGGATTAAGAGAAAATCTGATACGACATTCAAAATTATGAGTGCATTTGATAAGGTAAATTAGGAAAAATTCATTTCTACTGGTCAGTGGATCAGTAACTGGTGGCATAAATTCAAGACCAACCCCCCAAAAATTATGGGGAGGTGTTAGCAGGAAAAAAACATCTTTAGGGCATGAAATATCCAACCAGAAACAGTGGTGGAACTACAATCCAGAATAGTGAAGAGAAAAAAATGTGAAATATGAGGAAAGGAACAAGGTAGAGCGCTTTTTCAGACAGCTGGCCCAAGTGCAATGGCCAAATGGCCTCTTTCGATTCTTTAGTTCTCGGAATCATGATTCTGTAAGATTTCAATAAGGTTTCTCAGACTTTAGCTGTCTATACTGCTTATAATTAAGAGAAATGTCAGTCTACTGCAACTCTGACTGGGATCAACTAAAAGCAGATCTTCCTGAACTGTGTAGATCAGAGATATCAGATAGGGCTCCCCTACTGAACACGTTATCCATCACATCTGCTAGAATGTACAACTTGCATTTATATAGCACCTTTAACATAGTAAAACATCTAAGGCACTTCACAGGAGTGTTAACAAAATTCGACACCGAGCCACACAAGGAGAAATTAGGACGAGCGACCAAAAGCTTGGTCAAAGAGATAGGTTTTAAGGAGCGTCTTAAAAGGAGGTAGAGAATTGGAGGCACGCAGATATCTCCGAGAGTTGTAGGAGGTTACAGAGATGGGGAGGGGCGAGGCCATGGAGGGATTTGAACAGTCCAGCTGAGCAGTGATGCTCATGATGGTCAGAGAGCCTGGTGTTCATCCTGGTCTGTGCCTGGACAGTGATCACCTGGATGAGATATCAGAGAGCTGCTGGCAGCTGTTCAACTATACCCCAAGCATGAGCAATTTTTAGGAAGGGTGCAGACAAGAGGTTTTTTGGTGGGGTATGAGGAAGAGACAGGGGAAAGGAGATACAACAGCATTGCAGTAAACTACAAGACAGCACACGTTAGAGATGTTATCAGAATAGGAGGCTTACTAAGCAGCAAGGTATAGTTGTTGTAAATCAATGATTTTAATCTGGACTTTTGGATCCTAGTCTCAGCCTTCACTAGAATGTCCTCGATAATTGTAGTCTCTCTCCAATTTATTCCAACACTGGTAGCATAGCTCAGTAATTGCTAAATGCAAATGTTCTGCTTTGTGAGTACATTTGAGCACAAGAGGCAATGAACCACATCTAAAGTTCAGTGCCGCTGGGAACAGGAGAACTGTGTTATTGGGAATTGCTGGTGCATGCACACATCATTTCCACTGTTGGTTATACAGAAGCAAGCAGCAGCATGGATTCTTCACATTGTTAAACACTGCTGATTCAAATTTTCCCAAGCATATTAAATATCTTCCCACTCGGATGTTAGCATTGCAGTGAAGGCAGCGGCTCAAGATATATGGTTGCAGCCTCTCTACCCTACAAGCCCTGGCCCGAACCACTGCGTTAAAAATAAAACATTGTTTTGTATTTTTTATGCTCCTCCTCTCACACCCCACTAACTTTCTTTCCCACCCCTCCCTAGGTCACTTTGCAGCATCTTGTCCAAGTGTCAGCTGTGGCTCAGTTGGTAGCACCCTCACCTCTGAGTCAGAAGGTTGTAGGTTCAAGTCCCACTCCAAAAACTTGAGCACAAAAATCTAGGCTGACACTCCAGTGCAGTAATGAAGGAGTGCTGCACTGTCGGAGGTGCCGTCTTTCAGATGAGATGTTAAACCGAGGCCCGTCTGCTCTATAAGGTGGACGTAAAAGATCCCATTTCGAAGAAGAGCAGGGGAGTTCTCCCGGTGTCCTGGCCAATATTTATCCCTCAGCCAACATCACTAAAACAGATCATCAGGTCATTATCACATTGCTGTTTGTGGGAGCTTACTGTGTGCAAATTGGCTGCTGTGTTTCCTATATTACAACACTGCCTACACTTCAAAAAGTAGTTCATTTGCTGTAAAGCACTTTGGGGTGTCTGGTGGTCGTGAAAGGCACGATGTAAATGCAAATCTTTCTTTATGTGTTAGCTGGATAGCGACCATCAGCAGACTAATTAACCAAAAACAGCTTCATACCCAAGCCCAATCTCGCCCCTAATGATGCTCCAGTTTTACTAAGTACACACTAGAGATTGAATTTACACTACCAATCCCTACGTTTCAGCAACGTACCAACCGACTAGTTAAAATTCATCGGAGAAGCTTCTTTCAAAATTCCTTAACTTTCATCTTTGCTTCACTGTATCCATTAAATTCTGTTTATGTTTGACACACAGTCATTCATTCATACACTTCTCATACAGTGCCAACACCAACATAAATGAGGTGGCACACCACGGTACTGCCAGATGAGCCAAGAACCACCTCAGGAGATGCTTGTTTTGAAGCTCCTGCAGAGGTAACAGACCTGCCAAGAGTGAATGTAAATGGCCAGCAGTGTTAGATGTTGCAGACAAATGGTTCTTCTATCGACCCACCTGCCAGAAAATGAGACTTCCCTTGGCTGTGGCCAGAAACTTAAGTCAGGATATTAACTCAACTATGCAGGTACGCCTGTTTCTGAATTGTCACCTGTACTTGGAATTCTGTCCCGCAACATAAATGGGGCAGGGGAAAGAGAATCCAACAGGTAGCACAGAACCTTCAAATAATAGCATTTCCACAATACAAATGAGAACAGCCATATTTACATCTCCTAGCCAAGCTTTAAATTCCTTCTCAATGGGAAATATTTTGCACTCAAAAAGGAAATGACTGCACTGTAGTGTCCTTTTCTAGTCTAGTCTTGGCATTCAGCTGTAGACTTTCTTTGACACAGGGGAGGCTGAGGGGAGACTTAATTGAGGTGTACAAAATTAAGAGGGGCCTAGATAGATTGGATAGGAAGGACCTATTTCCCTGAGCAGAGGTCAATACCAGGGGGCATAGATTTAAAGTAATTGGTAGAAGGATTAGAGGGGAGTTGAGGAGAACTTTTTTCACCCTGAGGGTGGTGGGGGTCTGGAACTCTCTGCCTGAAAGGGTGGTAAAGGCAGAAACCCTCAATGCATTTAAAAAGTACTTGGATATGTACTTGAAGTGCCGTAACCTACAAGGCTATAGACCAAGAGCTGAAAAGTGGGACTAGGCTGGAGAGCTCTTTTTCAGCCGGCACAAACACAATGGGCCGAATGGCCTCCCTCTGTGCCGTAAATTTCTATGATTCTATTAACCGTCTAAATATTATTTACTCCATTTGAGAACACCTTTTACTGCACCAGTGGTAATTTCCCCTCCATTTCGTACATCTCCAGCGCTTATAGTGCCTAAGCAGAACTGCTGATTTAGTAGTTTGTGTGGAACTAGGGGTAGTTTTGTGCTATGGACAGACTCTTCAATAAAGATTACTGAAATTCAATTTACATTAGGATATTTGTGGTCAATGCAATGGAGATTATCAGCCCCACAGTCTGGCATGGCCTCAAACCCAGACATTAAAAAGGTGAAAGGGCAGCATACCAGTGCAGGACTGAGGGAGTGCTGCACTGCCGGAAGTGCCGTTTTTTGGATGAGACATTAAACCGAGGCCCCGTCTGCCCTTTGTAATCTAGGAAACACAGCAGCCAATTTGCACACAGCAAGCTCCCACAAACAGCAATGTGATAATGACCAGATTATCTGTTTTTTAGTGACTTTGATTGAGGGATAAATATTGGCCAGGACAATGGGGATAACGCCCCTGCTCTTCTTTGAAATAGTGCCATGGGATCTTTTACATCCACTTGAGAACACAGATGGGGCTTCAGTTTAACGTCTTGTCCGAAAGACGGCACCTCCGACAGTGCAGCACTACCTCAGTACTGCACTGGAGTGTCAGCCTAGATTTTTGTGCTAAAGTCTGTGGAGTGGGACTTGAACCCATAACCTTCTGACTCAGATGCGGGTGCTGCCAACTAAGCCACGGCTGATACTGACTGGCTGAAACAAAACAAGTATCCTTTGGAGGGACACACTTACATTAAAAAAGGAGTAGTTCCATGACTGTTGCCATGTTTAAATCAACAACAACTTGCATTTATATAGCACCTTTAATGCAGTAAAACATCCCAAGGCATTTCATATGAGCATCATCAAACATCGAGCCACATAAGGAGATTTTAGGACAGGTGACCAAAGACTTAAAAAGAGGGGTGTAGAGATGGAGAGGTTCAAGGAGAGGAGCCAGAATTGGAGGAGCACAGAGATCTCAGAGGGTTGTAGAGCTGGAGGAGGTTCCAAGGGCTGCAGGTGGTTTCAGGGATGGGGAGGGCAAGGTCATGGTGGGATTTGAAAACAAGGATGAGAATTTAAAAAAGCGAGGCATTCCTGGACTGGGAGTCAACCCCAACCCTAACCCAAGCACAGGGGTGATGGGTGAACGGGACTTGGTGCGAGTTAGGTTACGGGCAGTAGTTTTGGGTGAAACAAGAACTATGAAGTGCAGGGCTTATTTTAGTGTTGTACATGAATACGAAACACACATTACTCACTTATATTGGGCTTTCAGAAAGCTCAGAATTCTAGCAAATTATTCCTCCTGTATTACACAGCTTTATACATTGGTGCTAAAAGAATATAATCCACAATATCACAGATGTCGGTCCCTCAACATGGTAACTTCGTAGACAACAATTGGACGCCGGTTTTTGCAATCTAATAACTTGAATTAAGCAACACAAACAAAGCAAAGTGGTAATTCAGCACTAAAGAAATTGAATGATCAGATCATTTTCATTAAATGACAATTCAAAGGTGCATAAGATTATGATGGGTTTGGATAGGCTAGACGGGGAAAAGCTGTTCCCACTAGTTGATGGTACAAGGACTAGGACATAGATTTAAGGTTTTGGGCAAGAGATACAGGGGGAATGTGAGGAAAAACTTTTTTACACAGTGAGTGGTGAGGACCTGGAACTCGCTGCTGACAGAAGTGGTGGAAGCAGAGACACTCAATGTTTTCAAGGGGAGACTGGATAGTCACTTGAGGGAAATAAACTTGCAGGGCTACGGGGATAGAGCGGGGAATGGGACTGACTGGATTACTCTAGAGAGAGCCGGTACGGACTCGATGGGCCGAATGGCCTCCTTCTGTGCCATTATGACTATATATAACATAAGCAACAGGTGTTACTGCTTTGTAACATATTTCAGGCATTCAGAAGACAAACTAGAAGAGCATTGTTCCACTGATTTATCATCTGAAGGTGGATAATGGCGCCCATCCTGCTTTATTCTGTGTAATGTTCAGAGGCTCGTGCAGCCAATTTATAGGCAAGCTATTTTTACTTGCCAGCCACAGGTTATGAAAGGCAGCAAGCTCTCATCATTAAACCATGCAATTTGAAATGCTGCAACATCCACTTTTATTTTGCCACATGACTGGAGAACATACACCATTTATAATATGCTGCAGTAATAATGACACTATGATAAATTTTACAAATACAACAAGACCCAATCTTTATTAACTACTTAAAGCTTTAGATAGTGCAATGATCACAATTCATGCACAGATTTAGATAGAGATAAAATAGGGTGCAGATTTCCAGACTACCGGTAACACAAATTATTTTCTATCCATTTAATTACAAAGTGACCTACTTTCTGAATTTTCCAGCGAAATAAAGTGGCCAAAATCGTCTATTGGTCTCTGGTCTGATTCAATATATTTGTGATCGACTAACAGAGCTGTCCTGTCCAACATTCTTCGTTCAACCAGCACCAAAGGCAGATTAACTGGTCATTGGTCTCATTACCATTTGTTGCATCTTGCGGTGTGCAAAATGGTTGCCATACTTGACTAGAAAACAGTCACAGCAAAGTAGCGAGGTTTGAGAAACGTAATAAGGTACGATATAAATACAAGTCTTTCCTACTATTGAAGTTTCCGTCACTGACAATCCTCGCTATTAATAAGCAGACCTATTGGAGGCACTATATTGTTCTTGTATGTCAACATCTAGCTCAACTGGCGTTAACAGGACTACAGCATCACCTGCACGAGGACATTTAACAAAGGGCTTGACACAATACAGTTTCAAAGGGGCAAGGAAGAGAAATAAAACTGAACAAATTTCAAAAGTGGATTAAAATCCTATATTCCAATCTCGCATCCACCAAAGTGCACCAATGGTCTCAACTCCCTCCAACCACTGCAACAAGGAGTGTGTCTTATTGGCCCCTCCTCCTCTTCATTGTTGCCATAGAGCCCCTTATAACGTGGAACACAGGCTGGCGCAGCTGAACACAAATTATCACAGCATGCGGATGGTATCCTACTCTGTAACTAACCCCTCTGCTTCACTGTTCAATAACATCCTAAAGATCAAAGAATTCTGCCGGCCCCCTGGATACAAGATTCATTGTTCCAAAATCCAACACATCCCTCCACATAGGCTCAGAATTTGCTGGGAAATTAACGGCGCCATTATTAGTGTGTAAATCATCCAGCAATTTCTGATGAGGCTTGGATTGTGAATAGCTTCGCGAAAACAGCAGCTCATCGTCAATGTCCCTGCGAGTTTCAAGAAATTGCTGCATTTGCACAGCAAATACAAATTAAACTCACCGCAGCAAGTTAGGGCTGGTACAGTGCAAGGACCCTTTAAAAATTGAGATTTATATTCCTGCAATGCCATTCAACCTCTCCGGCACAGAAAGGGAACAATTGAAACTGTGGAGCCTCACTCCTGCAGGTAGTAAATTGTTCTGGGAGGTTATTAAAATTAAATTTTGTTCTTACTTTTCCTTTGTCTCTTTTTCTCTCTCAATCCAATCTTTCTTTCCGTTTATTTATTTCTCTTTCTGTACCTGATTTGACTGTAATTCACCCGATTTTACTTCAGTCGTTCCTGTTTCTTTCTCTATCCTTAAATCTCATTGGTCCTTTCGTTTGAAGAGAAATTTTTTCACTCAGAGGGTTGTGAATCTTTGGAATTCTCTACCCCAGAGGGCTGTGGATGCTGAATCGTTGAGTATATTCAAGGCTGAGATAGAGATATTTGGACACTAAGGGAACCAAGGGATATGGGGATAGGGCAGGAAAGTGGAGTTGAGGTCGAAGATCAGCCATGATATTAGTGAATGGTGGAGCAGGCTCGAGGGGCCGTATTGGCGGCTGTACCTTCAGCTGCCGAGGTCCTAAGCTCTGGAAATCCCTTCTTAAATCTCTCTGCCTCCCTTTCCTCCTTTAAGATGCTCCTTAAAACTTACCTCTGACCAAGCTTTCAGTCATCTGCCCTATTATCTCATGTGGCTCAGTGACAAATTTTGTTCGATAATGCTCATGAAGCGCCTTGGGACATTTTACTACGTTAAAGGCGCTATATAAATGCAAGTTTTAAAGCCTACTCCTGCTCCTATTTATTATGCTCACCAAGGTCCGAGATGCACTGATAGAATACTTTGCCTACTCTTGCTCTGTTATTTAATTATACATGGATGCCAGAATGGACACCATTACGTGGCTCACTCCTGCCTCTAGTACCTTCTGCCACAACTGCTCTCTTCCATCATCAAAAATCAAACTGAAATCAGATGTCAACAGAACCATAGAACATTAAAACAAATGTCATTCACCCATTCTGTCTGCGCTTGCCTCTTTCACTAGAGAATTGCAAAAATAATTCCACTTGCCTGGTCTCCTCTCTCTGCAAAGTTCCATCCTCCTCTGCTTCAAATATTTACCAATTTCCCCTTAAAAGATGCAATGGTGTGTGCCTCAACCACACTCTGTGGCAAAGCATTCCATGCTCCAACAACCTGCACCCTCTGAGGATTTTAAAACGATGACCGCTCATCACTGACTCCCCAACCAGAGGATATCTTTCTATATTCACACTATTAAAATCTTTCATAATTTTAGAAACTATTAGATCATCTTAGTTTGCACTGCTCCAGTGGAAATAGTCCAGTTATCTCAAGTCTCTCTTAATAAAATCAGACTTTCCCACACCTGGCCTTATTGCAGGGAATCTATATTGTACGATCTCCATGGCTTTTTGTCCTTTCAATAATGGGGCATCCATAATTGCATACAATACTCTTAACTGTGTCCTAACCAATGTTTTATACAAATGTATTACTTCTTTATTCTTATACTATGTGCCTCTATTTCTAAAACTCAATGCTGTTGGCCTTTTATTTTAATATAGCTTTACTAACTTGCACTTGCAGATTCAAGGAAATATTGTTATTTAAACCCCTCGATCGCTCTCTTCATCCACACCCTTCAGCGCCTCTCTATTTGGGTATATACTTATTCCTCATTTTGCCTTCAAAATGCATCACGGACACTTCTCCGCATTCAATTGCACCTGCCAGCCATCTTCCCATTTCACTAACCTATGTATTCCTTAAGTCTTTCACAGTCCCTCAGTATTTGCCATCTCCCCACTTTTGGGTCAGCAATTGGAGATTGCGTTCCTTATGCCCAATTCCAAATCATCTAGTGTCAGCCGTGGCTCAGTGGGTAGCACCCTCACCTCTGGGTCAGAGGGTTGTGGCTCCAAGTCCCACTCCAGAGACTTGAGCACAAAAATCTAGGCTGACACTCCAGTGCAGTACTGAGGGAGTGCTGCACTGTCAGAGGTGCCGTCTTTCGGATGAGACGTTAAACCGAGGCCCCGTCTGCCCCCTCAGGTGGATGTAAAAGATCCCATGGAACTATTTAGAAGAGTGGGGGAGTTACCTCCGGTGGCCTAGCCAATATTTATCCCTCCATCAACATCACAAACAGATTATCTGGTCAGTATCACATTGCTGTTTGTGGGAGCTCGCTGTGCGTAAATTGGCTGCCACATTTTTTACATTACAACAGTGACTACACTTCAAAAAGCACTTCATTGGCTGTAAAGTGCTTTGGGACGTCCAGTGGTCGTGAAAGGTGCTATGTAA
This sequence comes from Squalus acanthias, assembly GCA_030390025.1. Classification (NCBI taxonomy): domain Eukaryota; kingdom Metazoa; phylum Chordata; class Chondrichthyes; order Squaliformes; family Squalidae; genus Squalus; species Squalus acanthias. The sequence goes on from CM059428.1 coordinate 5,069,996, forward strand.
ATGCAAGCCTTTCTTTCTATACTTTCTATGTAACCACCAAGAACAATACCCACCACTAACCCCTCTGGCAAACCATTTTCAACACAACCAATACCCATTCCCCCTAACTCACTCTCCTGCCTGTCAGCCAACTTTCTATCCACCATGCTACAATTCCTCTTGTAACAGACACCTGTAATATCCTTCATTTAAAGGTCAGATACTTTTTTTTTTTAATACCTTACAGTATCCGGTCTTCATTCGAATGCAGTCACGTCTGAAAATATTAGTTTAAATGACCAGATTTGACTATATGTATTAAAGAATACTAGCACCTAAAAAAAAGGCTATAAACCAGCTACTGCAAGAGTTAAGTTCAATTTTATGAACAAAAAGCTAAATACCGCAAATTCTGGAAATCTAAAATACAAACAGAAAGTGCTGGACACACTCAGCAGGTCAGGCAGCATCTGCGGAGAAACAGAGGGTTAATATTTCAGGTTGATGACCCCTTCTGTCAGAACTGCAAAAGTTCATCAACCTGAAACATTAATCTGACATTTCTCTCTCCACACCTTGCTGGGCCTGAATGTTTCCAGCATTTTCTGTTTTTATTTCAAAAATATGAACACCTGAGCTCTAAAGGCCCTTTCAGCTGCACAGCTGTATGGGTCAAGTATTCGGCAATAGGCCCGGATTCACAGAAGCCTCCAAGATATATGAAAGGGGAGCCTGAGAACTTAGCTGATTACACTTCATCAACAATTGCTCATTAGCTAGTTTTAAATGGAGAAATTTAGTAACTTAGAAACTGGATGGAAAGAGTTACCCCAATGAGCAATTACACATTTAACATTTTTTGACTTTATTCTGTTCAGTTCTCATTTAGCTAGTTTATTTTAAAATGTCTCAATATAACTAACAACACTCTAATGAATAACCAATGTTCAGTACTGTGTAAACATTTAATAACCTCCATCCATCAGACACGATTCTGTGAGTATGTCCCAGGAACAGGCTCAAGGGGCTTTGCAATAAACTAGCTCTGGTCAAAAGGTACTTGAATTCAAGGCCTCAGTATTACTGTACAAACCTTTGGGACATAGAAGCAGGAGTAGGCCATTCAGCCCCCACGAGCCTGTTCCCAAGACAGAATCACAGAAGGATTAATAGTGCCTGAAGGACAGAGGTTATTAAAGGTTTACACAGTACTGAACCTGGGTTATTCATTAGAGTATTGCTAGTTACAGTATATGGAGATACTTTACAATTTTAACTGCACCATTAAGATCAGGTCCCTGGGTTTGGGGTAAGGAAACAGGATCTGGCAAAAGTTTCTGCTCCCAACCTCAATCTAGTTGCTGCTGCAAAGAGAACATGATTGGGCTGAACAATGCAGCCAACACTTGAATATCCCACCAACACTCACCGTGCAGCTTCACATATGAAAAATGGGATACTTCAGCCATATCCTGGAAATTACTGGTAACTTAGGAACTGTACATCAGCAAACAATCAACACCCTCAGGAAGGGAGGTTGATGTGGGGTGGGGGAGAAAGACATTTAGACAAAAAAGCATCCCTCTATATTAAAAGCAACACTGCTTTTAATCACAACTTGAGGTTTTGTAGTTGCGAATGGGTGCAATTGTAAGGTTTGCAAAGGCGAGCAACTGGTACAGGACACACACTTGGGGCAGCTTCCGCTAAACTAAATATCAGAGCATAAGTTGAGATATGGGAGGGGAAGGGGCTGTGTGAATGAAGAGGTGCAACTATGGCAACTCAGCTAATAAAACACCCATTCCTCCCTGGGACAGAAGACAGCTGGGCTTCAAACCCAATGTGCAATAAACATTAACACTATTATATATATTGTTTTTAATTGATTTGCCAAACTGAACTGTAGCACCTTCATACCGCTGCATAATCATGCCAGCAAACACTTTCAAGTGGGTGAAAGGAAGCGGCCATGGGCCTAGATAGAGTGGATAGGAAGGACCTATTTCCCTTAGCAGAGGTGTCAATAACCAGGGGCCATAGATTTAAAGTAATTGGTAGGATTAGAGGGGAGTTGAGGAGAACTTTTTTCACCCAGAGGGTGGTGGGGGTCTGGAACTTACTGCCCAAAAGGGTGGTAGAGGCAGAAACCCTCATCACATTTAAAAAGTACTTGGATATGCACTTGAAGTGCCGAAACCTACAGGTAAGAGCTGGAAAGTGGGATTAACCTGGATAGCTCTTTTTCAGCCAGCACAGACATGATGGGCCGAATGGCCTCCTTCTGTGCTGTAAACTTCTATGACCACCACCTCCAGGGAGGGAAGGAAAGGGGAAAAAAAAAAGGCTTCTCCTATGAAGATTACTAGATTAGTGAAGGCGGCCTTGGACAACGTGGACCACTTTCCATACCTCGGGAGCCTACTGTCAACAAGGGCAGACATCGATGACGAAGTCCAACACCGCCTTCAGTGTGCCAGTGCAGCCTTCGGTCACCTGAGGAAGAGTGTGTTTGAAGACCAGGACCTCAAACCCAGCACCAAGCTCATGGTCTACAGAGCAGTAGTGATACCCGCCCTTCCTGTATGCTTCAGAGACATGGACCATGTACAGCAGGCATCTCAATGCACTGGAGAGGTACCACCAACGCTGCCTCCGCAAGATCCTGCAAATCCATTGGCAGGATAGGCGCACTGTCAGTGTTCTCGCTCAGGACAACATCCCCAGCATCGAAGCTTTGACCACGCTCGATCAGCTCCGATGGACAGGTCACATCGTCCGCATGCCCAATAAGAGACTCCCAAAACAAGCGCTCTACTCGGAGCTCCGACACGGCAACAGAGCCCCAGGTGGGCAGAGGAAACGCTTCAAGGACACCCTCAAAGCCTCCTTGAAAAAGTGCAACATCCCCACCGACACCTGGGAATCCCTGGCCCAAGACCGCACAAAGTGGAGAAGCAGCATCCGGGAAGGCGCCGAACACCTCGAGTCTCTTCGCCAGGAGCAAGCAGATGCCAAGCGCAAGCAGCGCACGTCAACCCAAGCACCCCACCCACCCGCCCCTTCAACCACCGTCTGCCCCACCTGTGACAGAGACTGTAGGTCCCGCATTGGACTCATCAGTCACCTGCAAACTCATTTTTAATGTGGAAGCAAGTCATCCTCAGTTCCGAGGGACTGTCTAAGAAGAAGAAACCCATCCTCCATCAGCTTGTTGATTCAGATTCTGGATGCAACACTTGCCCCTCAATCCTCAACCCCTCCCCCACCAACTGAGGCCGAGCGCACCGCCCCATTGGCCGCATTCGAGCGCCAACGACCCATTCAAAAAACAAGGAGCTCCTCCCCCTACCGACCAACCACGCAGCGGCCCCGGCAACCGCCAATCCTGTGCATGCACCCAGTCCACCCAGCCCCATTGGGAATCATGGCGAAGATGCGCCCGCCTACTGAAGGCAGGAGGACCGAATGACATCTGAGTATGTATGTGTATATATTTTATTAAAAATAGTAAATTCGCTTCAAAATTTAAATGTCACCTGAGGTGTTTGATTTCAATAGATAGATTAGGTACTTAAGTAATTATTTTGAACAGTTTTTAAAAGTAATTTTTTAAAACTATACACGAGTGCGCGCGCACGAGCGGAATAGCACGACGAGCAGCGGCAGCCGAAGGCTCCTCCGTCACAACGCCTCCCTCCCACCCACTACGGTCAACCTCCCCCCACCCCACTTACCGGTCACAAAACCTCCCCCCCACCCCACTTACCGGTCACAAAACCTCCCCCCACAACACCTCCCTCTCCACGCTCCCCCGTCACAACGTCCCTCTCTGCCCCCCTCAGCGTCACCTCACCACCCCCCTCTACGCTCAATGCCCCTCTACCTCCTCAACTCTTTACCCCCTCACCCCTCAATACCCCTCAACACTCTACCCCCTCACCTCTCTACCCCCTCACCCCTACCTCCTCTACCCTCAATGCCCCTACCTCCTCTACCCTCAATGCCCCTCTCTCCTCGACCCTCAATGCCCCTCTACCCCCTCACCCCTACCTCCTCGACCCTCAATGCCCCTCTACCCTCAATGCCCCTCTACCCCCTCACCCTACCTCCTCTACCCTCAATGCCCCTCTACCCCCTTACCCCTACCTCCTCTACCCTCAATGCCCCTCTACCCCCTCACCTCTCTACCCCCTCTACCCTCAATGCCCCTCTACCCCCTCACCTCTCTACCCTCAATGCCCCCTCACCCCTACCTCCTCTACCCTCAATGCCCCTCTACCCCCTCACCCCTACCCCCTCACCCCTACCTCCTCTACCCTCAATGCCCCTCGACCCCCTACCTCCTCTACCCTCAATGCCCCTCGACCCCCTACCTCCTCTACCCTCAATGCCCCTCCCTCCTCGACCCTCAATGCCCCTCTACCCCCTCACCCCTACCGCCTCGACCCTCAATGCCCCTCGACCCTCAATGCCCCTCTACCCCTCACCCCTACCTCCTCGACCCTCAATGCCCCTCTACCCCCTCACCCCTACCTCCTCGACCCTCAATGCCCCTCTACCCCCTCACCCCTACCTCCTCGACCCTCAATGCCCCTCTACCCCCTCACCCCTACCTCCTCTACCCTCAATGCCCCTCTACCCCCTCACCTCAATGCCCCTACCTCCTCGACCCTCAATGCCCCTCTACCCCCTCACCCCTACCTCCTCTACCCTCAATGCCCCTCTACCCCCTCACCCTACCTCCTCTACCCCCAATGCCCCTCTACCCCCTCACCTCTCTACCCCTCTACCCCCTCACCTCTCTACCCTCAATGCCCCTCTACCCCCTCACCTCTCTACCCCTCATGCCCCTCTACCCCCTCACCTCTCTACCCTCAATGCCCCTCTACCCCCTCACCTCTCTACCCTCAATGCCCCTCTACCCCCTCACCCCTACCTCCTCTACCCTCAATGCCCCTCTACCCCCTCACCCCTACCTCCTCTACCCTCAATGCCCCTCTACCCTCACCTCTCTACCCCCTCTACCCCCTCACCTCTCTACCCTCAATGCCCCTCTACCCCCCCTCACACCTCCCTCTCTCCCCCCACCCCAGTCCGTCACAACGGCCGAGCGTTTTACCTTAGCGACAGCGTTCTGGAACTTGCGGCCGTTGCCGGGTGGCGGCGGCGGTGGGGGCGGCGGCGGGGGCCGTTGTTGCCGGTGCTGCTGCTGCTGCTGCTGGAGGCGGCCGAGCTGCTGGCGCAACGTCTCCTTCTGGTGGAAGGAGAAGGCCGGGTGGTTGGAGGCCATGGTGAACAGCAGCACCAGCTCCTCCTGGGCGGCGGCGTCGGCCGGCGGGGCGGCCGAGCAGCGGGCCAGCGCCCGGGCCAGCAGGGCGGCCGCCTCGCGGTTCTCGGAGCCCAGCAGCGCCAGCGACACCACCAGCTTGCTGCGGCTCACCCGCTCGTCGGCCGCCGCCGCCGCCCCTGCCCCCGCCGCGGCCTCGCCCGCCAGGCCGCCGACCAGGCCGCGCAGCTCGGCCGCGCTGTTGGCGCGCAGCTCGGCGTCGCGCAGCGTGTGGTAGTCCTTGCGCGCCAGGTCCTCCAGGCAGCTGCCCAGGAAACGCAGCTCCAGCGGGTGGCACAGGTCGAGCAGGCCGCAGCAAAACTCGAGGCGCTGGGCCGAGGTCAGCGCCGAGCCGAACCACTCGTAGACGCCCTCTTTCCGCGGCTCCATCATGGCGGCGGCCGCCGCTTTCTCCTCCTCCTCGTCGTCCTCCTCCTCCTCCTCATCAGGCAGCTTCATCAGCACCTTCATCTTTTCATCGAGTTAAATCAGGCAGAAAAGGAAAATAAAAAACACCACAATTTAATTAACTGTCAGCACATTATTTTTTCTCTCGCTCTCGGGCGCCGAGCTCGATAATGGTAGCGGAGCGCCGACTGAGGGGAAAGCCGCTGCACGCCCGCTCCCGCCTCTTTCCGCCTGTCAATCAGCCGAGCACAAGCCCCGCCCCGCTCCCCGCCTGTCAATCAGCCGAGCCCACGCCCCGCCCCTCTCCCGCCTCTTGCCGGCCTGTCAATCACCCGAGCACAAGCCCCGCCTCGCCCCGCCTGGCCCCGCCTGTCAATCAACCGAGCACAAGCCCCGCCCTCTCCCCTTCACCGCCCGGCATTCAGCCGCGCCAAGCCCCGCCCACCTGCTTGCCAATCACACCAGCCCGCCAATCACACCAGTCCAGCCCCCCCCCGCCCTCTCCCCCCGCCTGTCAATCATACGAGCCCAGGCCCGCCTCTCCCCGCCTGTCAATCACTCGAGTCAAAGTCCCGCCTGTCCATTAGGCGAGCCCAGGCCAAGCCCCGCCCACCTGTTTGTCAATCACTCGAACCAAGCCCCGCCCAGCCTCAGGCCCCGCCCCTCATCCTCACTCCTCCTCACTCCCTCTGCCAGGCAATCCAACTCACCAACTCTGGGTTGGGGGCCACACCTACAAGCCAGAGTTTTCCCACTTTCATCACCCTACAATTGTCTCCCCCCCCACCCCCAAAAATGCTCTTTGATGCAGGGAAAGATTTGAATATATTTTGTCTGTGTTTAAATTGTGAATTCTGGGAGATTCTCTCACTGCTAAACTTACCTGACGAAGGAGCGAACTGCTCCGAAAGCTTGTAAAATTAAATAAATCTGTTGGACTATAACCTGGTGTTGTGCGACTTCTCATTTTTATTATACGTTCACAGGACGTGGGTGTCACCGGATGAGGGATTTCAGTTATGTGGATAGACTGGAGAAGCTGGGGTTGTTCTCCTTAGAGCAGAGAAGTTTGAGAAGAGATTTGATAGAGGTGTTCAAAATCACAAGGGGTCTAGACAAAGTAGATAGAGAGAACCTGTTCCCATTGGCGGAAGGGTCGAGAACCAGTGGACACAGATTTAAGGCGATTGGCAGAAGAACCAAAGGAGACATCCTCATGGTGCCTTTGGTTCTTCTGCCAATCACCTTAAAAACTTTTTTACGCAGCGAGTGGTTAGGATCTGGAATGCACTGCCTGAAAAGGTGGTGGAGGCAGATTCAATCGTGGCTTTCAAAAGGGAATTGGATAAGTACCTGAAGGAAAAAAATTTGCAGGGCTACGGGGAAAGGGCGGGGGAGCGGGACTAGCTGAAGTGCTCTCGCAGGGAGCCGGCACGGGCTCGACGGGCTGAATGGCCTCCTGTGCTGTAACCATTCATAAGAACGTAAGAATTCTATGATTCCAAGGCCAGCATTTATTGCCTGACCCGCTGAGTGCCTCCGGCACTTTGTGCTTTTATTTCAGATTTCCAGCATCCGAGGTATTTTGCTTTGGTGTTTCTCGGTACGACATTGGGTTGGGGGAGGGTACCTTGCAGTTTATCTTTACTGGAGCAGCGTGGGAATGGATGCTTGAGGCTCGTCCTCAAGGAGTGTAAGGGAAGGGTTAATTCTTTTTGTTCACTGTTTGCTTTTGGCTGTTAAGTCAGTTTCTATTTGAAGGCTGGAAACGTTGGTTTCAATTTCATTTCCAGCGAAATGGAAAGCAAAGACAGGGCCAAGTAGCTGATAAGAGATCAGCAGAGGCAAAAACAAACTTTTACAGAGTTACACAGGTGGGAATTTTAATCCCCCAGGGTGAGGTGAGGTGGGGGGGAGGGTGGGGGTGGGGGGGAGGGTGGGGGGGGGGGGTGTGGGGAGGGGGTTAAATTCTGAAAAACTTGAAAACCAACCCCAACCATCGTCAATGCGCCTGCCTCTGGTTTAACCAGGGTGGGTTAAGGAGGGGTGGGTGGTGGTGGAAGCGATCAGGTGTGCGAGTAATTTTAATATGCTAATAAAAGTCTGACTTTAACAGACTATTATCTTTAACGGCTGCAGGCCGGGTTTCCCAGGGCTCGGGGAAACCCACCAGCTGAAGGGAGGCGAGATCAGGGGCTTGTGCTCGGGCGATTGACAGGCGGCAAGAGGCGGGAGAGGGGCGGGGCCTGGGCTCGGCTGATTGTCCAGCGACACAACCACTATGCTCCCGTGGCCCTACAACCAGCCACTGCAACCCCCCCTACGCCCCGTAAATAACCACTGGAACCCACAAAAAAGTCAGTCTCTGCTACTGCTAGAACCAACTAAGTTGACAGGTTTACCAGTGTCTGCAGCTTGTAAATGTAATTCAAGGAGTGCCCACCATGGTTTATCTCTTAATACATCTGTGGATTATCTTTGGTAGAGCATGCTCATTGGGCTGAGTCGTAATCACAGGATCACAAGATAATCATGGATAAGAAAAACCATTTGGCCCATTTGATTTATCACTCCAGAGAAGCCCTTCTGCCCTCTCCCCCCAGTGTTGCATGCAATTGGTTCTTAAATGATTACAGGGTTTTGGCTCCAATACTGTATCTGGAAATTTATTTCACATGCTAATTAAGCTGTGTAAAGAAGCATTTCCTGATATCAAAGGCTAGGTATTCTGCGGCGAGTGTCTCACCTCCTGACTCCCCAAAGCCTTTCTGCCATCTACAAGGCACAAGTAAGGAGTGTGATGGAATACTCTCCACTTGCCTGGATGAGTGCAGCTCCAACAACACTCAAGAAGCTCGACACCATCCAGGACAAAGCAGCCCGCTTGATTGGCACCCCATCCACCCCCTTAAACATTCACTCCCTCCACCACCGGCGTACCGTGGCTGCAGTGTGTACCATCTACAAGATGCGCTGCAGCAACTCGCCAAGGCTTCTTCAGCAGCACCTCCCAAACCGGTGACCTCTTCCACCTAGAAGGACAAGGGCAGCAGACGCATGGGAACACCACCACCTCCAGGTTCCCCTCCAAGTCACACACCATCCTGACTTAGAAGTATATCGCCGATCCTTCATCGTCGCTGGGTCAAAATCCTGGAAATCCCTACCTAATAGCACTGTGGGAGTCCCTTCACCACACGGACTGCAGCGGTTCAAGAAGCCGGCTCACCACCACCTTCTTGAGGGGTAATTAGGGATGGGCAATAAATGCTGGCCTTGCCAGCGACACCCACATCCAATAAAAACGAATTAAAAAAAAATCAGTCTTAAGAGTAATCTTTTCGAGTTTGAACCCTGTCCCCTAGTTCTACTCTCACAGTCTCCCATAACTCCTAACCACGACACTAGGGAGCAACATTCCCTTTAAGTTGCACGGCCGCGCAGCACTCTGCAGCTCCCATGCAGCCGGCCCACCGGTTTTTACATAGGAAAAACCGCGCATGTGCTGTATTTTGAATGGGCCGTGCACCCCCCCCCCACAAAAAAAAATTAAAAGGAACATTGACCTAATAGAGAGGTCTTTAAAATTATGAAAGGTTTTGATAGTGTAGACAGAGAGAGAGAGAGAGAGAGAGAGAGTGTTTCCACTTGTGGGGAAGAGCAAAACTAGAGGCCATCAATATAAGATAGTCACCAAGAAATTAAATAGGGAATTCAGAAGAAACTTCTTTACCCAGAGAGCGGTGAGAATGTGGAACTCGCTACCGCAGGGAGTGGTTGAAGCGAATAGCGTGGATGCATTTAAGGGGAGGATAGATAAGCACATGAGGGAGAAGGGAATAGAGGGTTATGCTGATAGAGTTAGATGAGGAAAGACGGGAGGGGGCTCGAGTGGAGCATAAACGCTGGCATGGACTGGTTGGGCCGAATGGCCCGTTTCTGTGCTGAATATTCTGTGTAATCCTGTGTATGTAGTTGCTAGGGAGTAGCCTCTCTTCCAGTGTTTGAATGTCGCTCTTGTTTCTTGGCAACCAGAACTAGATGCAGTGTTCAAGGTGCAGTCTGACTAGAGCTCTATACATATATACAGAGATATATATATATTTATATTGAGTCCAAGGGGGCAAAATTGGCTCACGCCCGCTTTGGGGTGCTAACTTCACTGGGGCACTAAAAAGTTAGCACCCCCGCACCCTAAATTCAATGGTAGCGCCCCAAGCAGGAGGCGGGGCGCTACTGGAAGCGCTCCCCCTCCCTCTTGGGGCGCTCCCATTGAATATCGCGGCGCTACGTGCAGCAGCGCCACGCGCATCGGCACATAGCGCCGCGGTACTGCAGGCCTCCCTCCCCTGATTAAAGGGGAGGGGCCTAGCGCAGCGCGCACCGGGGCCCTGCTGGACCACCGGGGAGCGGGGTGCCGGCAAAAGAGCCCGGCACTCAAGAGGAGTGCCGGGCTGACAGATCGCGGCCGGCACCCTGCAGGAGGAGGGAGGGAGGGGGCGGGTGCTGGCAGGCGGCCCAAAAAAAATGGCTGCCCGGCACCTGCCCTTTAATTACCGCCGCCCCGGCTGCAAGAACGCCCCCCACCCTGTCCCTGTTGGACATAGTGTCCAGCGGTAGGTCAGGGGGCGCGAGCCAAGTTTGCGGCCGGGGCGCGTGCAGGGCGCTGCGCACGGCGATGACGTCATTGCCGGAGGCGCAACGCCACAGCGCGCTATTGGCTACCGTCGCCGCTAACCTACCGCTGAATTTCGCGGGAGGCGTTAGCGGCGCCGCACCTGGGCGCTAGCTGCTTTGCGCCATGTTAGCGCTCCATCGGGGCGCTAACGAGGCGAAAGCAACCGAATTTTTCCCCCCGAGACTCCTCAGTCTCTTTCAGCTTCACCCATAGCTGTTCGAACACCATCCACAAAGTAAGCATGTTGTCCATTTTTTCTTCCTATGTGTAGCACTGTACATTTGTCTGCACTAAGTTTCATCTGCCACTGCTCTGCCCACTGACATATCTTGTCCTACTCATTCTGTGGTTTCTGAGCTGCCTCTTCTGATGCCACAGCCCCTCCTAGTTTGGTGTCGTCTGCAAATTTGACCACTTTGCATGGTTTCTGAATCCAGGTTGTTTGTGAATTAGAAACAGCAGTGGGGGGTCCCAGCACTGAGCCCCGAGCTACCCTACTCAGTATTTCCCCCAACTCTCTGACATAACTTCTCGAATGAGTACCTGTTGTTTCTTACCCTTCAACTAGTTTCTTATCCATTCCCAGGGTTTGGCCTGAATCTCCACTGCATTCCAATGTTGTGATACACTGGCGTGTGACCCCCCATCATGGATTAGCTTTAATACACTGGGGAGAGGGGAAGAGATCCACCCGATCTCACTACCTACTTGTCAAATCTCATTGTCAAAAAAAAAGACTTGCATTTATATAGCGCCTTTCACGACCACCGGACGTCCCAAAGCACTTTACAGCCAATTAAGTACTTTTTGAAGTGTAGTCACTGTTGTAATGTGGGAAACGCGGCAGCCAATTTGCGCACAGCAAGCTCCCACAAACAGCAATGTTGTAATGACCAGATAATCTGTTTTTAGTGATGTTGGTTGAGGGATAAATATTGGCCCCTGGACACCGGGGAGAACTCCCCTGCTCTTCTTCAAAATAGTGGCTGTGGGATCTTTTACGTCCACCTGAGAGAGAGCAGACGGGGCCTCGGTTTAAGATTTCATCCGAAAGATGGCACCTCCGACAGTGCAGCACTCCCTCAGTACTGCACTGGAGTGTCAGCCTGGATTTTTGTGTTCAAGTCTCTTGAGTGGGACTTAGAACCCACAACCTTCTGACTCAGAGGCGAGTGTGCTACCCACTGAGCCACACTAGGTTTAAAAAAGTGAACAATTTTGACACATCCCATTCCTAAAAAAAAAGAGCCCCATATATTTAAATAGGTTTGTGATCAGACTAATCTTTGTTAAATCATATATAAATTTCACTACTAACATTTTGCCAATGTTGGCAGCTATTGAAATACAAATAAGTTACTTTTTGTTTTAAATGTTAACCTATCACTCTGAAACACAGCTTTTATATTTAAGGGGGTTTGGAAACTATGTTGATCATGAATGTCATAAGCAACATTACCTCTCTCTGATAGCAGCTCTGTTTCTCCTCGCCCTGCCCCGCCCCACCCCCCACGCAACACACACGATCAGAATTTCAATGAGCTTTTCACATTGAAGAGCTGCACTTGTATCACGCACTCCCATAAAATACTGCAGGATAGAGTCAGTGAGAATGTGGTCCCAGCACCGCGACTTGCTTGTGGCGAGCGCAGGTTAGCAAACAGGGTTATAACACAACCAGCCCCAATTCTCCAAACCGCGCGAACCATGAGTGGGACCATAGGCTGGAAGCACAACCCCATCACATACGCCTGCCGTGCGTCAGCACAGTGGTGTAATATCTTTGGAATTCCCTGCCCCCAGAGGGCTGTGGATGTTCAGTCGTTGAGTATATTCAAGGCTGAGATCGATAGATTTTTGGACTCTAGGGGAATCAAGGGATATGGGGACCGGGCGGGAAAGTGGATGATCAGCCATGATCTTATTGAATGGCGGAGCAGGCTCGAGGGGCCGTACGGCCGACTCCTGCTCCTAATTCTTATATTCGTATGTAATTTCTGATAAATATTGTTCATGTTTCATTGGATGAGTTTGCATTACATTCTATTGACTGGAACTGTTGTTTCTCCTTTGAAAAATAATTCAAAAGAGAAATGTTCAGCGCGAAGCATTCTAATTTCACTACCCACAATAGTCTAATTGCCACTTACACTGCCTCCAACCTGCACTGAAGCTGAAACCAGCTTTTTTTCTTTTATCTATTAACCTAATTCTTTGCCTGACGATGTTTAATGTGCAATTTAGACAAAGTACATTATGGGTGCCAGTGAGATATGATCTACGCCCCTTGCATGTTGACCACATAACTCAGGTTTGACACAGTCATGAGCGAGCCGACCTGATAAATGATATCCCGTAGATGTTCATACCACATCTCCTACATCTGATTTTAATTAAGAAATATATTTAAAATGTCTTTTATGCGCTTTTATTCACTCTGACTGATTTTGAATTACATTTTTTAATGATATATTTAAATAATTGCAAAGTTAATTCCCTCTATCCGGCTGGTTCAACCTCCCCCATTCTGTCTTTAAGTCAGCGGGAGTGATGGATGCTGCACCATGTTCCTCGTGGAAATCAGTGTTAGGCTGTAAAAGTGTTGCAGTAGTCTGTTCGTCCTGTCCACACACAGAATGATTGCTCCAGTGAGAGCTTTATTGCAAAGGGGTTGGAGTACAAGAGTAAGGAAATCTTGCTACAATTGTACAGACCACACCTGGAGTACTGTGCACAGTTTTGGTCTCCTTATCTGAGGAAGGATAAACTTGCCTTAGAGGCGGTGCAACAAAGGTTCACCAGATTGATTCCTGGGATGAGAGGGCTGTCTTATGAGGAGAGATTGAGTAGAATGGGCCGATACTCTCTGGAGTTTAGAAGAATGAGAGGTGATCTCATTGAAACATATATACAATTCTGAGGGGGATTGACACGGTCGATGCTGAGAGGTTGTTTATCCTGGCTGGAGAGTCTCAGGATGAGGAATCATAGAATCATAGAAGATAGGAGCAGGAGTAGGCCATTCGGCCCCTCTAGCCTGCTCCACCATTCAATGCGATCATGGCTGATCATCCAAATTCAGTACCTTGTCCCTGCTTTCTCCCCATATCCCTTGATCCCTTTAGCCTTAAGAAATATATCCAACTCCTTCTTGAATCTATTTAATGAATTGGCCTCTACTGCCTTCTGTGGTAGAGAATTCCACAGGTTCACCACTCTCTGGGTGAAGAATCGGACATTTAAGACTGAGATGAGGAGGAATTTCTTCACTCAGAGGGTTGAGAATCTTTGGAATTCTCTAACCCAAAGGGCTGTGGATGGTGAGTCGTTGAGTATATTCAAGGCTGAGATCGATAGATAGATTTTTGGACTCTAGGGGAATCAAGGGATATGGGGATCGGGTCGGGATCGGAGGGGTGGGGGGAAAGTGGAGTTGAGGTTGAAGATCAGCCATGATCTTATTGAATGGCGGAGCAGGCTCGAGGGGCCGTATGGACGACTCCTGCTCCTAATTCTTACGCTCTTAGGAGATAGCAGAATAAAAAAGCTAATCTCGGGAGGAATGACAGAACATAAAAATTGTATTAAATAGTTTCTTTAAAAATTGAATCAAAGCATTCAAAAAATAAAAATGACTGCACCTTTGAGAACCACTGTCTAGGATCTCTCATGTTATTAATGAAGGAGTGCAATTGAAAATAGCACCAGCTGAAGAAATGCACTGTTCTAAATACAAGCCCCCGCTGGCTTAGCAGGTAAATGGGCCACTCAGTATTGCCATGAGTCATATAGACCAGAAGGTCCCAGGTTTGATCCCCAGTATTTGCTAAGTTAGCAGATCTCAGCTGGGGTAGCAGTGGGTTCACTACAATTGGCCTCAGTGTCTTGGACTCGGGCAGGGGAAAAAGGGTTCCGGTTACGAATTGCTATTTTGTGACCTCTGGTGAAAAATGCCCGTGTGGACATTGGTTGAGGAGAGGATTAGTCTTGGCTACGATGCCTTCCATGAATGAATAGCCCACCAACACACTATCTTGGCTCCCACTTGAGTTGAGCGAAGTATTGGATGATGGCTTGCGCTCATGGGACCTACTTCAGGTGAGCCAGTGAACATCAGAATTGGGAGCAGGACTCGGCCACACGGCCCCTCGAGCCTGCTCCATCATTCAAGAAGATCATGGCTGATCTTTGACCTCAATTCCACCTTCCCGCCCGATCCCCATATCCCTTGATTCCCTTGCAGAGTGTAGGGCAGAAGGTTGGAAAAATTACATGTGGGCCAGATTTTGCTGGAGTGGGGCATCTTGCGGAGTACCCTGCTCGTTAGACTTGTTCTTGCAGGTTTAGGTTTAAACATTTTTTGCCCACAAAGCTGCTGGAAGTGCGAGCTGATAACGGCACGGCGAGGGAAACCTTGCTGAACAATGGGACAAACAGTGTATGTCCTTGAACATAGGAACAGGAGGAGGCCATTCAGCCCCTTAAGCCCCTTCCGCCATTCAATGAGATCATGGCTGATCTGCGACCTAACTCCATATACCTGCCTTTGCCCCATATCCCTTAATACCTTTGGTGAACAAAAATCTGTCAATCTCAGATTTAAAATTAACAATTGAGCTAACACCAATTGCCGTTTGCGGAAGAGAGTTCCAAACTTCTGTCACCCTTTGTGTGTAGAAGTGTTTCCTGATTTCACTCCTGAAAGGTCTGGCTCTAATTTTTAGACTATGCCCCCTAGTCCTAGACTCCCCAACCAGCGTAAATAGATTTGGTAGATAATCTTACTTTGCAGATGTGCCAGTTACCTCCAGGTCACACAGAGAGCTTGAAAAACCACAATTTTATTTTGAAAGCCTGAATAAAATAGGCTGGATTTTCCGACCCCCACGGGTGCGTACGAGGTGTGTACGCACACGTTGTATATATATTTTTTTTCCCCCCACTCATTTATAATTTTAAAATACTTTTAAAAAAGGCAAGTTTATTTTTAGCCCCGTAAAAAACTTTAATAATTTTTTTCAAAAAATTAAATTTTTTAAAAAATTTAATTTAATGTAATTTTAACTAATTTTAAATATATGATGTTTTAAAAAAAATTATTTAATGTTTAACTGTGTTTTTAAATGTGATCCCCATTCATACTTTTGACAGTTCTGTGCGGAGAGACCTGTCAAAAGTGTGAAGGGAGATTCCCTTCTTTGATTGGTTCCCCATGGCCCACGTGATCCCAGGGATGCTTGCGAACCGCCTGCGCCCCTGGGGTACCTGGGCCTCTGCGCATTTCGGAGAGCAGAGCCCAGGATCGGAAGTCTCGGGACCTACGGAGCCAGCAGGTAAGTGCGTAGATTTTTTCCGGTCAGAGGCATCCGCCCGCAGGAAGCCTCCGATAGGAAAATCCGGCCCAATGCTTCTGTAGATAGATCAGTCTAGAAAGAGAGAAAAAAAGAAAGAGAGAAAGAGAGAAAGAAAGAAAGAGAGAAAGAGAGAAAGAAAGAAAGAAAGAGAGAAAGACTGACTGACATACATTTATATAGCGCCTTTCACGACCACCGGACGTCTGAAAGCAGTTTACAGCCAATGAAGTACTTTTGGAGTGTAGTCACTGTCGTAACGTGGGCAGCTTTGGACAATAGCTTGGAAATTCCAATCATCCGGGATGAGGTAGGAATGCAAACCTGGCAACGTTCCTGACCTGGGGCGGGAGCAGGAGCGGTGCCTCATTTTGGGGCGGAACCTCATTTACATTTGAGACTGACACTGGGGGCATTCCTGGCTACATTGGGAATTCTGCCCAGATTGCTGCTGATGGGCCCAGTGTGCAGAAGGTTGCAGGAAAGATTTACGAGAATGGTTCCAGGGATGAGGGACTTCGGTTACGTGGATAGACTGGAGGAGCTGGGGTTGTTCTCCTTCGAGCAGAGAAGGTTGAGAGGAGATTTGATAGAGGTGTTCAAAATCATGAGGGGTCTAGACAGAGTAGATAGAGAGAAACTGTTCCCATTGGCGGAAGGGTCGAGAACCAGAGGACACAGATTTAAGGTGATTGGCAGAAGAACCAAAGGCGACATGAGGGGAAACTTTTTTTTACGCAGCGAGTGGTTAGGATCTGGAATGCACTGCGTGAGAGGGCGGTGGAGGCAGACTCAATCGTGGCTTTCAAAAGAGAATTGGGTAATTACCTGAAGGAAAAAAAATTTGCAGGGCTACGGGGAAAGGGCCGGGGGAGCGGGACTTGCTGAAGTGCTCTTGCAGAGAGCCGGCACGGGCTCAACGGGCCGAATGGCCTCCTTCTGTGCTGTAACCATTCTATGATTCTATGTCTGCTGAGAGCCCAAAGGAAAAAAAACAAAGCAAAGCACAGATAATCAATTTTGAGTGGAGATCTTAAAAAAAAAATTGGGCACTTTTTTGGGTCCACTTCAGGCCTTAGGTGCCTCCTTTCAGAGCGGCAAAGTGCCACTCTGATTTCCACCTCTTCAGTTTGGGGGATGCCTCTGTTATGCCACTACAAGCACTGGTGCCCACCCTGAATATTCAGATGACTCCATTGCTGGGATTTGGGTTGGGGTCAATGGCAGTCCAAACCAGTGGGTGTATGTCCCATTTTGCAGCATGTTAGGGGTACGGTAGCACAGTGGTTATGTTACTGGACTAGTAATCCAGAGGCCTGGACTAATGATCCGGAGACACGAGTTCAAATCTCACCACGTGCATCTGGGGATTAAGTACGGTGATCCATGAAACTGCCGGATTGTCGTAAAAACCCATCTGGTTCACCTAATGTCCTTTAGGGAAGGAAATCTGCCGTCCTTACCCTGATCTGGCCTATATGTGACTCCAGACCCACAGCAATGTGGTTGACACTTAACCTGCCCTCTGAAATGGCCTAGCGAGACACTCAGTTGTACCGAACTGCTACAAAGAATATGAGAGCACCTTCACCACATGGACTGCAGCGGTTCAAGAAGGCGGCTCACCACCAACTTCTCAAGGGCAATTAGGGATGGGCAATAAATGCTGGCCTTGCCGGCGGCTCCCACATCCCGTGAACAAATTAAAAAAGAATTTCCACTCTCTCACAAGGGTCTGTGGAAGTTCAAGTTTAGCAATTAGCGTGGTGCCGTTTGAACGAACTGAATATTCTCACTCACTTGTGATTCAGCCTTTATCGCTAGATTTATCACTTCAACATTAACGTTCCATTTTTTTCTGATAAAGATTCAACAATAGAAATCACCCCAGTAGAAGACACTATAAGATAAACACACACGTGTCATTTTTTTAAAAATTCGCTTATGGGATGTGGGCGTCGCTGGCAAGGCCAGCATTTATTGCCCATCCCTAGCTGCCCTCGAGAAGGTGGTGGTGAGCCGTCTTCTTGAACCGCTGCAGTCCGTGTGGTGAAGGTGCTCCCACAGTGCTGTTAGGGAGGGAGTTCCAGGATTTTGACCCAATGACGATGAAGGAACGGCCCGATATATTTCCAAGTCAGGATGGTGTGTGACTTGGAGGGGAACTTGGAGGTGATAGTGTTCCCATGTGCCTGCTGCCCTTGTCCTCCTAGGTGGAAGAGGTCATGGGTTTGGGGGATGCTGCCGAAGAAGCCTTGGCGAGGTGCTGCAGTGCATCTTGTAGATGGAACACACTTCAGCCACGGTACGCCGGTGGTGGAGGGAGTGAATGTTTAAGGTGGTGAATGGGGTGCCAATCAAGCAGGCTGCTTTGTCCTGGATGGTGTCGAGCTTCTTGAGTGTTGTTGGAGCTGCACTCATCCAGGCAAGTGGAGAGCATTCCACCACACTCCTGACTTGTGCCTTGTAGATGGTGGAAAAGCTTTGGGGAGTCAGGAAGTGAGACCCTCGCCGCAGAATACCCAGCCTCTGACCTGCTCTTGTTGCCACAGTATTTACGTGGCTGGTCCAGTTAAGTTTCTGGTCAATGGTGACCCCCAGGATGTTGATGGTGGTGGATTCGGCGATGGTAATGCCGTTGAATGTCAAGAGGCGGTGGTTGGACTCTCACTTGTTGGAGATGGTCATTGCCTGGCACTTGTGTGGCGCAAATGTCAGGTCAGCAAAACAGTGTTATCCCTACAGGGATCCAGATCCTTGTCATTAATATTGTTCAGCTGGAACATATAATTATGGGGCAAATTCAGTACTCCTAGCATTGAGCTGTGCTTGGAGGGAGCGCGGGTTGGGGAGCTAGTGTTGCAGCCAAGTCGCTGACCCATGCTTCCCTTGAGTGCAGCTCAATGCTGCGAGCACGGGACAAGTGAACTTTTCAGCCTGTTTGAGGAATTTGAGTCGATTCCATTCTTATCTCTTTAATCGTAGCCAGGGAATCACCTGCAACTGCTTCTCCTCCTGCTCCTGCATCGTTACCTCTGGTATCCCACAAGGATCTATCCTTGGCCCCTCCTATTTCTCATCTACATGTTGCCCCTTGGCAACATCATCCGAAAACACAGCGTCAGTTTCCGCATGTACGCTGACGACACCCAGCTCTACCTCACCACCTCTTTTCCCGACCCCTTCACGGTCTCTAAATTGTCAGACTGCTTGTCCGACATACAGTTCTGGATGAGCAGAAATTTTCTCCACTTAAATATTGGGAAGACTGAAGCCATTGTTTTCGGTCCCTGCCACAAACTCCGTTCCCTAGCCACTGAGTCCATCCCTCTCCCTAACATCTGTCTGAGGCTGAACCACACTGTTCGCAACCTTGGTGTCATATTTGACCCTGAAATGAGCTTCCAACCACATATCCACAGCATAACAAAGACCGCCTATTTCCACCTCCGTAACATCGCCCGTCTCCGCCCCTGCCTCAGCTCATCGCTGCTGAAACCCTCATCCATGCCTTTGTTATCTCTAGATTTGACTATTCCAATGCACTCCTGGCCGGCCTCCCACATTCCACCCTACGTAAACTTGAGGTTATCCAAAATTCGGCTGCCCCGTGTCCTAACTCGCACAGAGTCCCGTTTGCCCATCACCTCCTGTGCTCGCTGACCTACATTGGCTCCTGGTTAAGCAGCGCCTCGATTTCAAAATTCTCATCCTTGTTTTCAAATCCCTCCATGGCCTCGCCCCCTCCCTATCTCTGTAATCTCCTTCAGCCCCACAACCCCCCGAGATATCTGCGCTCCTCTAATTCTAGCCTCCTGAGCATCCCCTGATTATAATCGCTCAATCTTTGGTGGCCGTGCCTTCTGTTGCCTGGGCCCTAAGCTCTGGAATTCCCTGCCTAAACCTCTCCGCGTCGCCACCTCTCTTTCCTCCTTTAAGACGCTCCTTAAAACCTACCTCTTTGACCAAGCTTTTGGTCACCTGCCCTAATTTATCCTTATGTGGCTCGGTGTCAAATTTTTTGTCTTAAAATACTCCTGTGCAGCACCTTGGGACGATTTACTACGTTAAAGGCGCTATATAAATACTTGTTGTTGTTGTTGTTGATGGTATCCAAGTCTAATTTTGCAATATGGTATAGTGGCCTGTTTTCTGAGTTCACCTGTTTATATTGTGGTCCTGCTTTAGCAACAGCCGGACAACTGTGTGCGGGCAGTTGTCTGAAAGTCACCTCCAGAGGCATGACTGTTATATCTTCAGCAGCGCCTCCCAAACCCGCGACCTCTTCCACCGAGAAGGACAAGAGCAGCAGGCGCCTGGGAACACCACCACCTCCAAGTTGGCCCTACGAGTCACACACATAAGAACATAAGAAATAGGAGCAGGAGTCGGCCATTCGGCCCCTCGAGCCTGCTCCGCCATTTAATAAGATCATGGCTGATCCGATTTTGGCCTCAACTCCACTTTCCTGCCCGCTCCCCATAACCCTTGACTCCCCTGTTGCTCAAAAAATCTGTCTATCTCAGCCTTAAATATATTCAATGACTCAGCTTCCACAGCTCTCTGGGGTAAAGAATTCCAAAGATTCATGACCCTCAGAAGAAATTCTTCCTCAACACGGTGGCATAGTGGTTAGCACTGTTGCCTCACAGCGCCAGGGACCCGGGTTTGAATCCGGCCTCGGGTGACTGTCTGTGTGGAGTTTGCACATTCTCCCCGTGTCTGCGTGGGTTTCCTCCGGGTGCTCCAGTTTCCTCCCACAGTCCAAAGATGTGCGGGTTAGGCTATGATAAATTGACCCTTAGTGTTAGGGGGGATTAAATACGTGGGGTTACGGGGAAAGGGTGGGATATGTGTTGGTGCAGGCTCGATGGGCCGAAATGGCCTCTATCTGCATTATGGGGATTCTGTGATTCTTCTGTGATTTTCTGTGATCTCCGTCTTAAATGGGCGACCCCTTATTCTGAGACTATGACCCCCAGTTCTAGATTCCCCCACGAGGGGAAACATCCTCTCAGCATCTACCCAGTCTAACCCCCTCAGAATCTCATATGTTTCAATAGGATCAACTCTCATTCTTCTAAACTCCAATGAGTATAGGCCCAACCTACTCAACCTTTCTTCATAAGACAACCCTTCCATCATAGGAATCAACCTAGTGAACCTTCTCTGAACTGCCTCCAATGCAAGTATATCCCTCCTTAAATAAGGGGACCAAAACTGTACGCAGTACTCCAGGTGTGGTCTCACCAGCGCCCTGTACAGTTGTAGCAAGACTTCCCTACTTTTATACTCCATTCCCTTTGAAATAAAGGCCAACATTCCATTTGCCTTCCTAATTACTTGCTGCACCTGCATGCTAACTTTTTGTGTTTCATGTACGAGGACCCCCAGATTCCTCTGTACCGCCGCATTCTGTAGTCTTTCTCCATTTAAATAATATTTCTCTTTTCTATTCTTCCTACCAAAGTGGATAACTTTACATTTTCCCACATTACACTCCATCTGACAAATTCTTGCCCACTCACTTAACCTATCTATATCCCTTTGCAGACTCTTTGGGGGGAAAATTGAGTCACGCCCCCTAGGGGCGCTAACTTTGCCGGGGCGCTACTTTTAGCCTCCCGAAAAAATTAGCACCCCCATGGCCGAAATTCACCAGTAGCGCTCCAAGAGGGAGGCGGGGCACTGCTGGAAGCACCCCACCTCCCTTTTGGGGCGCTGCGAGTGAATATCGTGGCGTTACGTGCAGCAGTGCCATGCGCTGCGGCACGTCGCGCCGCGGTACTGCAGGCCTTCCTCCCCTTATTAAAGGGGAGGGGCCGAGCGCAGCGTGACCCGGGGCCCAGCTGGGCCACCAGGGATCGGAGTGCCGGCAAAAGAGCCCGGCACTCAAGAGAACTGCCGGGCTCACGGAGCACAACCGGCACCCCGCGGGGGGCGGGTAAGGAGGCCGGGGACGGCAGCGGAGGCAGGTGCTGGCAGGCGGCCAGCAACAGAAATGGCCGCCCGGCACCTCCCCATTAATTTGCGTCGCCCCAGCCGCAGGTAGGCCCCCCTGACACTGTCGGACATAGCGTCCGGCGGTGAGTCGGTGGCACTACCGAAGATCGTGGCCGGGGTGTGAGTGGGGCGCTGCGCACGGCAATGACGTCATCGCCGGCAGCGCACAGCCTTGGGGTGCTAATGGTTACCGCCGCTGCTAACCTCCCGCTGAATTTTGCGGGAGGCATTGGCGGCACCGCGCCGAGGCGCTAGTTGCTTTGCGCCCCATTAGCGCCCTCTTAGGGCGCTAACGGGAGGCGCAAAGCAACCAAATTTTTAGGCCTTTATGTCCTCCTCACAGTTTGCTTTCACACCATCCTGACTTGGAAATATATCGGCCGTTCCTTCATCATTGCTGGGTCAAAATCCTGGAACTCCCTCCCTAACAGCACTGTGGGAGCACCTTCACCACACGGACTGCAGCGGTTCAAGAAGGCGGCGCATCACCACCTTCTCAAGGGCAATTAGGGATGGGCAATAAATGCTGGACTTGCCAGTGATGCCCACATCCTATAAACGAATTAAAATATAATCAGAGTGCCTTTGCAAAGGGGGTGCCAAGTAACCCTCAATGAAACAATCGCAGGACCCATGTGCAGAAGTGACCTCATTTAATGTCAGGAGAGAGTGGTCCTTAGGCCGTGCTCCCACTTCTTACATTTGGATTCACAGAATTCCCACAATGCAGATAGAGGCCATTTCGGCCCATCGAGCCTGCACCGCCACATATCCCAGTAACCCCACGTATTTAATCCCCCCTAACACTAAGGGTCAATTTATCATAGCCAAATCAACCTAACCCGCACATACTTTGGACTGTGGGAGGAAACCGGAGCACCTGGAGGAAACCCACGCAGCTACGGGGAGAATGTGCAAACTCCACACAGACAGTCACCCGAGGCCGGATTCGAACCCGGGTCCCTGGCGCTGTGAGGCAACAGTGCTAACCACTATGCCACCGTGTTGCCCTGGGTAGTCAGTATACATAGCGGAGGTTGGCTCCACTTTTATATGGAGGTGCACAGAGAGCAAATGTGTGGGACTGGCACCGCACATGTAGATTAGTCAAACCAGCACCTTTGTCCTGATGTCAGCCAGTGGCTCTGTGGGCAGCACCCTCACTTCTGAGTCATATGAAGGCTGTGGGTTCAAGTCCCACTCCAGAGACTTGAGCACCAAAATCTCAGCTGACACTCCCAGTCCTGAGGGAGTGCTGCACTGCCGGAGGTGCCGTCTTTCAGATACGACATTAAACCGAGGCCCCGTCTGCACTTCCAGGTGGAGGTAAAAGATCCCGCGGCACTATTTCGAGGAAGAGCAAGGGGGTTGTACCCGGTCTCCTGGCCAATATTTATCCCTCAATCAACATCACTAAAACAGATTATCTGGTCATTATCACATTGCTGTTTGTGGGAGCTTGCTGTGCGCAAATTGGCTGCCGCGTTTCCTACATTACAACAGTGACTACACTTCAAAAAGTACTTCATTGGCTGTAAAGCGCTTTGGGATGTCTGGTGGTCATGAAAGGCGCTATAGAAATGCAAGTCTTTTTTTTGACAGCAGTTGCAGGCCCACATTTCTGTAGGTCTGCAATGTCACCGAGATAGGACAGCTGGACTAGTTTACACCATTGAGTGCAGCTGACAGGCTCCCTCCTTCGGGCACACTTATATAATACGAAAGCTGAGAGAGGACAAAAAGAAATCAAAAACACCTTTCTCGCTCCCCATCAACTTACAGCGGCAGACTTCTCTCAAAGTTATGGGAACCAAAAGAGGGAGAACATGAGCGGTAAGTCATTAAATATATTCAAGAAGGAGATAGATATATTTCTTAAGGCGAAAGGGATCAAGGGATATGGGGAGAAGGCAGGGACAGGGTACTGAATTTGGATGATCAGCCATGATCTCATTAAATGGCGGAGCAGGCTCGAGGGGCCGAATGGCCTACTCCTGCTCCTATCTTCTATGTTTCTATGTTTCTATGCATGTTGCAGTACATCGGAGACAGCTAGGTAGCCCTTTGCTTTCACTACCTTTAAACAGGATTACCAGGAAAAGAAAGAAAGGCGCTACATAAATGCAAGTCTTTCTTTCTTTCTTTAATTGACGATGATTTAGAAGATGGACATTGCTTGGGCCAGATGCTGGTCAAGGAACAATGCAGAATGAGGAGAACATTTGCCCCAAAGTTCAGTGACCTATAGACGGGCTTTGTCAATGTCACAGCAATGACTTCGCTTAGTTCATTATACGTGTGCAAATGACACAGGCACGAGGCAGCCACAGGAACAACATTGAGCAACAGAGTGCATTACCTCTTGTCGTATTTGGCTGCATTATTGAATGCATTACAAGGTGCCAAAGTCTACCTTATTGTCCAAATGATTTAAATGGTAATGTGGCATTTCAAACCACATAGTTCGTGGCTCTTTCTTGCCAGAACCTCCACCTTCGCAAATAGAGCAACCAGCTTCAGTTTGCAAGGACTGATCAGAAGTGATCGTCACTTATTATTAGCTGTCCATCTTGATTAGCAAGCAGCAAGCAATGAGTGAGTCGCTGCCCCTCTAAGCTGAAAAATACAAACAATCTTGGTGCTGTTAAGATTGTTTGTCATGAATTGCATTTGTCCTGTGTTTTTCCTTGAGTTTTGTACATGTTCTACGTCTCTATGATATTAACTTACCCCTTTGGGTGTGTCGAGACTGAACAAAGGCTGGCTGAAACGTCACCCACGCAGTTGTTGACGGTGATGTACAAACTCATCATGTTGGGCTGTTGAAACAAAACCAACGCATTAAACAGGGGTAAAGCATGGTCACAAGGTTATGACTAATGAGACACAAGCTTAAACTGTGGAAAAACAATGGTTTGAGCTTTTCACACACAATAAGAATTCTACTCTAGATAGCGAAAGAATCAATGAAAAGTTTGGCAATTTATTGGTGGATACATTGCTTTCGGAGAGATTATTGTAGCATCTCCTGTATCAATTCAAAATACCAACAATATCAAGAGAGCAGGACAACCAAATATTCCTTCAGTTAAATCTCTGGTGACTCAGTGCACATCACTTTATTTATTTTCTGCATTAGAATGGAGAAAGAGCACTGGAATCACCGGCCAGAGTTTCAGACTGTAACGCTTCCTCAATCACAGGAGAAAATTTTCAAGAAGCTCGACACCATCCAGGGCAAAGCAGCCCGCTTGATTGGCACCCCATCCACCACCTTAAACATTCACTCCCTCCACCACCGGCGTACCGTGGCTGCAGTGTGTACCATCTACAAGATGCACTGCAGCAACTCGCCAAGGCTTCTTCGGCAGCACCTCCCAAACCCGCGACCTCTTCCACCTAGAAGGACAAGGGCAGCAGGCGCATGGGAACACCACCACCTCCAAGTTCCCCTCCCAAGTCACACACCATCCTGACTTGGAAATATATCGCCGTTCCTTCATCGTCCTGGAACTCCCTCCCAAACGGCACTTTGAGAGCACCTTCACCACACGGACTGCAGCGGTTTAAGAAGGGGTTCACCACCACCTTCTCGAGGGCAGTTAGGGATGGGCAATAAATGCCGGCCTTGCCAGCGACGCCCACATCCCACGAACGAAAAAAATAAGAAAAAAATCTAACCGCAAACCTTATCGCAATTTGCCTGTGAAGAGATGACCGGAATAAAATAAGAATGTGACAGGATCCAAGGAGATCTGCAAGCGCACAGGTGATGAGCTGTTTTGCCACCACAGAAAATGTTCAAGAATGTTCACAGCACATCACTTAAATATATATGGTAGCATTCTAGACAGGGCTGAATGAAACCACTGGGCAAGTGCTCAACATGTTTACTTTATCTGAATGCCTGCTTTACCTTCCCTAATTAATCAGCATTGATTTAAATCCCAGCTTCCATGCAGGAACTCTGATTGGAGTGCCACTTAAGGGTAGATGCACCTTCCTCTCGATATTTTCCTGAGTTTGAATCCAATTTCTGCAAATCATTTTTCTTTTTCACAGATCAGTCTAAAAAAAAAAGAAAAAGATTTGCGCCATTCACGACCACCGGACGTACCAAAGCGCTTTGCAGCCAATGAAGTACTTTTTTGAAGTGGAGTCACTGTTGTAATGTAGGAAACGCGGCAGCCAATTTGCGCACAGCAAGCTCCCACAAACAGCATTGTGATAATGACCAGATAATCTGTTTTTGTTATGTTGGTTGAGGGATAAATATTGGCCCCAGGACACCGGGGAGAACTCCCCTGCTCTTCTTCGAAATAGTGCCTTGGGATCTTTTACATCTACCTGAGAGAGCAGACGGGGCCTCGGTTTAACGTTTACATCCGAAAGACGGCACCTCCGACAGTGCAGCACTCCCTCAGAGTGTCAGCCTAGCTTTTTGTGCTCAAGTCCCTGGAGTGGGACTTGAACCCACAACCTTCTGACTCAGAGGCGAGAGTGCCGCCCACTGAGCCACGGCTGACGAAGAGGAACTAGGAGTTGCTAAAGCTGAACGGCCAGATTCTCTTGCTGCTGTTCCTCCGCTTGTTGCTGGGATGGATGTACTTGGGCACAAAAAAGAGGAGAAAGCAGGGATAGATGAGCAGTGCACGGTATGACTGTAATCCGTTCACACTGTGCTGCGAGGATCGGAAAAAACAGGAGCTCAAGAAGCAAGAATATGAAGGCTGGGGCCGAACAGCAGCTGGCACTTATCTCCTACTTGCCCTTCTATCACGGCTTCTCCCGTACGGCTGCTGAGAAATTCCAGGGCTTCCTCCTTGTATGGGGTAAGAGGCCAGAGTTCGGGAGTTTCACACTTTGGTGTTGCTTGTGGGCCACTTACTCCCCCCGAGAAGAAGAAGAAGAACAACAACAACTTGTATATATATAGCGCCTTTAACGTAGTAAAACGTCCCAAGGCGCTGCACAGGAGTATTTTAAGACAAATAATTTGACACCGATCCACATAAGGATAAATTAGGGCAGGTGACCAAAAGCTTGGTCAAAGAGGTAGGTTTTAAGGAGCGTCTTAAAGGAGGAAAGAGAGGTGGAGAGGTTTAGGGAGGGAATTCCAGAGCTTAGGGCCCCAGGCAACAGAAGGCACGGCCACCAAAGGTTGAGCGATTATAATCAGGGATGCTCAAGAGGGCAGAATTAGAGGAGCACAGATATCTCAGGGGGTTGTGGGGCTGGAGGAGATTACAGAGATAGGGAGGGGCCGAGGCCATGGGGGGATTTGAAAACAAGGATGAGAATTTTGAAAACGAGGCATTGCTTAACCGGGAGCCAATGTAGGTCAGTGAGCACAGGGGTAATGGGCGAACGGGACTTGGTGCGAATTAGGACACGGGCAGCCGAGTTTTGGATGACCTCAAGTTTACGTAGGGTGGAATGTGAGAGGCCGGCCAGGAGTGCGTTGGAATCGTCAAGTCTAGAGGCAACAAAGGCATGGATGAGGGTTTCAGCAGCAGATGAGCTGAGGCAAGGACGGAGACAGACGATGTTACGGAGGTGGAAGTAGGCGGTCTTTGTTAGGCTGCGGATATGTGGTCGGAAGCTCATTTCAGGGTCAAATATGACACCAAGGTTGCGAACAGTGTGGTTTAGCCTCAGACAGATGTTAGGGAGAGGGATGGAGTCAGTGGCTAGGGAACAGAGTTTGTGGCGGGGAACAAAAACAATGGGCTGGATTTTGTCTTGGAGTCGGGTTGGGGTCGTGTCATCCGCATTTCGTGTTGCCCCCCCGACTCCAGATTAATGTGGATGAATGAAGCAATTTTCACTTAATTGGGTAATTGAGTTCCAGCATGTGGGAACCCATGACCCAATTAGTGGTTTGAGTCTGAAAGTCGCCTCTGATGATGTCATCATTGCAGGTCAGAGACTGACTGCCTGGCCTTTGCTGTGAGTGGACCTGGATATATATATATATATTATATCTATATATTTATACAGATATAATATATATAGATATATAGATAGAGAGAGAGAGAGAGAGAATTTTTTTTCCATCCAGGTCCTCTCACAGCAAAGGCCAGGCAGTCTCTGAAGACATTCAATGCAGCAGCATCAGAGGCGACTTTCAGACCTAATACTACTACCACCTTCATCACATCTCCGTTGTAATAGTGGACCTGCAGCCGATAGTCAGCTATCCACTTGTGCTCCCGCCAGGTTTCACTGGAGTGTTTCACATCAGGCGTACTTCACGTCGAAAAAGGGTTAAACTAGCTAAAACGTTTCAAAATGGCATTACAGAGCCAATTTAGGGCTTGTTAAGGGCTTTAATGGCCTCTCCCGCCTCTTGGAGGCGGGACGGAGTCGGGAACCCCGTGACTGATTTTGTCAAAATTGCGTGGAGGCGGGATGGGGGTGTCGTCAGCGTACATATGGAAACTGACGCTGTGTTTTCGGATGAGGTACATAGCGTGAAGGTTCTGCAATTGACATCTTTGGAAGGGTGACCAGGTACTGGTAATCAGTCCCGAATGGGAGTGATAGCAGATACAGCAAAAGCTGCTGCTACATAGGCTTTTCATGCTTGCCTTCATGTTAGGATGCGAGTGAAGGCAGGGGAAGGAAGGAGGTGTGAAGAGTGCTGTGGTACCTTATGCACATTTCTGCTAAGTTGTAGATGGTGTTCAGCACAGTGAGGTCCAAGTGGTTGGAACTATAAACCATACTTCTCACATTGCATTGTTTCAAGGCGTGACTGCTTGCTTTTACCTTGGCGTTCCGAGTAAAGAGATTGAACTTCTTCCAACATTGAGTTGCCACACAGGTTTGAGGAAGGTGGCACTAAGTACCAAGCTCATCTTGTTGCTACTGCTCCTGGACCTGGTACATTCCATCAACATCCTGGGGGTCACCATTGACCAGAAACTTAACTGGACCAGCCACATAAATACTGTGGCAACAAGAGCAGGTCAGAGGCTGGGTATTCTGCGGTGAGTGTCTCACCTCCTGACTCCCCAAAGCCTTTCCACCATCGACAAGGCACAAGTCAGGAGTGTGATGGAATACTCTCCACTACAAGATGCACTGCAGCAACTCGCCAAGGCTTCTTCGGCAGCACCTCCCAAACCCGCGACCTCTTCCACCTAGAAGGACAAGGGCAGCAGGCGCATGGGAACACCACCACCTCCAAGTTCCCCTCCAAGACACACACACCATCCTGACTTAGAAATATATCGGCCGTTCCTTCATTGTCGCTGGGTCAAAATCCTGGAACTCCCTCCCTAACCGCACTGTGGGAGCACCTTCACCACACGGACTGCAGCGGTTCAAGAAGGCGGCTCACCACCACCTTCTCGAGGGCAATTAGGGATGGGCAATAAATGGTGACCTTGCCAGCGACGCCCACATCCCATAAACGAATTTAAAAAAAAATTCCTTTGGTTGGCCCCATTGCTAAATAACTGCTCCTCCCTTTCCCTGATTTGGGCCAATCACACCTCGATGGAGTCTGTAAACCAGGGGCTCGGTGCCCAGTGGCAAGACTCAAAGATGCTTCTTCTGCTCTCAGTTTGTGCAGTCATTGCTCCCACTTTCAAAATGACGGCAATGTCACTGTAAGCTGCAGGTTAGCATCAGATTCCCCTCCACCACTGAGTCAAGCGGCCAACGGAGGATGCAAGTAGCACTGGAAGGCCTGTGCGCAGTATTAAAACCAATCAGATCGAGAATAGGACGGGGTAACTCTCTCCGGTCACACCGATGGGCGGAAGCGTGGTCCCTGACGCACCTCCGATGCTCTTTTGATGGTCACCAGGCCAAGAAGGAAAATTTTGCCCAGAAGGTCTGTGTGAATGGAATGCATTCTGGATGTAGGGGCGTGATGGGTGGAACACCGCAGGTCCTTGCTGTTGAGAACAGTGTCCAACATTTTCATAAATCACCTGGAAGAGGGCACTCAGTGTTTGTGGATGGCACCAAATAGGAACATAGGAACAGGAGGAGGCCATTCAGCCCCTCGAGCCTGCTCCGCCATTCAATGAGATCATGGCTGATCTGTGACCTAACTCCATATACCCGCCTTTGCCCCATATCCCTTAATAACTTTGGTTAACAAAAATCAATCAATCTCAGATTTAAAATTAACAATTGATCTAGCATCAATTGCCGTTTGTGGAAGAGAGTTCCAAACTTCTACCACCCTTTGTGTGTAGAAGTGTTTCCTAACTTCACTCCTGAAAGGTCTGGCTCTAACTTTTAGACTATGCCCCCTAGTTCTAGACTCCCCAAACAGCAGAAATAGTTTCTCTCTATCCACCCTATCTGTTCCCCTTAATATCTTCGATCAAATCACCCCTTAACCTTCTAAATTCCAGGGAATACAACCTTGGTTTGTGTAATCTCTCCTCGTAACTTAACCCTTGGAGTCCGGGTATCATTCTGGTAAACCCTCGCTGCACTCCCTCCAAGGCCAATATATCCTTCATAAGGTGTGGTGCCCAGAACTGCTCACAGTTCTCCGGGTGTGGTTCTAACCAAGTAGTTGGAGTGGCTAATGAAGTGGAGGCTTGGGGCATGCTACAGGAGGACTTAAGAGTGCGTGGGGAGGTGTTTAATGTGGATAATTGTAAAATCATGCATTAGGGATACGGAACAGGCAGAGGGAATCACAAGATTAATGGACAAGAAAATGAGTGGGAGTCACTGATGTGGGATAAGGAATAGTTCCAGGCGAATGCTGGTAGTGCTAACTCTACCTTGCAGCATGATGGGCATTCATGGGCAGCACTGAAAGCACTCGAGGGCAGTGTGGGGTAATTGCACGCACCACGGATGCTTAGTACACGGAATTAATGGGCACTCCTACCTTGCCTGACATTTCTTCCACCGTTGCCTCCAGGCGGGCAGTACGGCATTCACACTGGTAGTTCCCTCTCGCCATGCTTGTTGTGCAGCCTGTTGAAGGAACATGTACCACTCTCATACACCATCCACAGTGTCAGCTGTGGCTCAGTGGGCGGCACCCTCGCCTCTGAGTCAGAAGGTTGTGGGTCCAAGTTCCCACTCCAGAGACTTGAGCACAACAACCTAGGCTGACACTCCCAGTGCAGTGCTGAGGGAGTGCTGCTCTATCGGAGGTGCCGCCTTTCGGATGAGCCGTTAAACCGAGGCCCTGTCTGCCCTCTCAGGTGGACGTAAAAGATTCCATGGCACTATTTCGAAGAAGAGCAGGGGAGTTATACCCGGTGTCCTGGGGCAAATATTTATCCCTCAATCAACATCACTAAAAACAGATTATCTGGTCGTTATCACATTGCTGTTTGTGGGAGCTTGCTGTGCGCAAATTGGCTGCCGCGTTTCCTGCATTACAACAATGACTGCAAAGCGCTTTGAGACGTCTGGTGGTCGTGAAAGGCGCTATAGAAATGCAAGTCTTTCTTTCTCCATTCTGGACAGAGAACCGCCCCCCACCTCCTGTGCCTCACTTCCTGCAGCAGAATTTCTATGGTTCCATTTTTTTAATGGGGTATTTTTTGTTTTGCCGTGCTGAACTTCTTCCAGATATTGGGAACTTCCAAAGAAGCCTGGTGCCTTGAAAAGCCACAAAGCACGAGAGCTCCTTCTCTGTGTCACTATAAGCCTTTAAACCTCGCGGCAGCGCACCTGCTTTCTTGCCCTGCAGCAGGCAAATTCCTAAACACAGGCATGTTCGATGCTTGGATGTGTCAGCCTGTGGCTCAGTGGGCAGCACCCTCGCCTCCGAGTCAGAAGGTTGTGGGTTCACAGTCCCCCTCCAAGGACTTGAGCACTGAAATTTGGGTTGACACTCCCAGTGCAGTGCTGAGGGAGTGCTGCACTGTCGGAGGTGCCATCTTTTGGATGAGACGTTAAACCGAGGCCCCCGTCTGCTCTCTCAGGTGGACGTAAAAGATCCCATGGCCACTATTTCGAAGAAGAGCAGGGGAGTTAACCCCGGTGTCCTGGGGCCAATATTTATCCCTCAATCAACATCACTAAAAACAGATTATCTGGTCTTTATCACATTGCTGTTTGTGGGAGCTTGCTGTGCGCAAATAGGCTGGCACGTTTCCCACATTACAACAGTGACTGCACTTCAAAAAGTACTTCATTGGCTGTAAAGCGCTTTGGGACGTCCGGTGGTCGTGAAAGGCGCTATAGAAATGCAAGTCTGTCTTTCTTTCAGCAGGCAAGTGCTCGGCCTGACTTGGAGGGAGAAGCGTCCACCACGAGACCTTCTCCTTCCATGGTGGGGCGGGGGGGGAATCTCGGGGCCTTTACTACCACTTCCTGGAGGTTGCTGCCTCCTTCCACATGGCAGCACTGCCTGGGTAAGGTGGACGTGGCTGGGAGGGGTGGGCAATCCTTCCAAGGTCCAGGCTGTGCTCGCCCCACCGTCATTCGCATCTGGCAGGCGGGGAAGCAGTGACCAACGTTGGTCCCAGTGAGAGAAATCCCAGTCGGGCTGGAGAAGCGGAGCTAGGCCCCACCATCAGAACGTTCCCTCTTTCCCTGCACATTTCGGGCGGAGCTCTGGTGCCACAGGAATGAGTAGAATCGGCGCGTCGCTAACTCGCCCTTTCCCGGAACTTGCTGCTCTCGGCCTCGCCCTTGAGCGGGGCACTTGGATTCATCGCTTGAAGACAAACGGCAGAATTGCATTTCTGTGACAGCAGCAAAATAAACACAATTTTGATTTATCATGTTAGGGTTGCTGACCCCAGAATTACAAGCAGGGTCAGTGCACGCAAGGTTTGACGGCTGCTCTTCCTGCACTACCCAACGTCTGGTCAGGGTCCTGCCCAATCGGAAGATTACACAGAATTACACAGTATGGACAGCACAGAAACAGGCCATTCGGCCCAACAGGTCCGTGCCGGTGTTCGTGCTCCACACGAGCCTCCTCCCACCCTCTTCATCTTACCCTACCAGCATATCCTTCTATTCCTTTCTCCCTGACCTGATTATCTCGCTTTCCCTTAAATGCATCGATGCTATTCGCCTCAGCCACTCCCTGTGGTAGCGAGTTCCACATTCTCACCACTCTCTGAGTAAAGAGGTGTCTCCTGAATTCCCGATTGCATTTATTAGCGACTATCTTATATTTCTGGCCTCTAGCTTTGGACACCCCCACAAGTAGAAACATCTTCCCTTACGTCTACCCTATCCAAACCCCTTAATCATTTTAATGACCTCGATTTAAGATCTAGGCTAATGTGCTTACAGGACATGGGGAAAGGCATTGTGTGCAGGAAGTCTAAGCATGATCTGTGAGCATTGCTCATTTCTATTTTCTGAACCTCCATCGTTACATTAAAAAACCTGAATTTTAATCACTTGGTTTTTCTTTTCAAAGAAAATGATCTTCATTCCCTTAGCCTGTAGCGCAGGATTTATGGTTCCTGGGTTCAGTGTATTACTTCAGCTTGGAAAAAAAAAAATTCTGTCGCGACAAAGTACTGGCATTAATCAAAGGGAACATATCAAGATGATATTATAAAGCAGCTACCTTTGTTAAACTGGTGCGTTCACATTGCTGCGGTGTGTTTTCCAGGTGCTTAACTCTTCAGTGGCAAAAGTGGTTGCCAAGCACTTCTATAACTGGAGAGAAACAGCAGTGACATCACAATAACACATTCCAATTAACATCACGTAGGTTCCAGTATCCACAACACCTTTAATTTGAATGAATACTTGTTTGTCGATACCATAGTGAAAGATTGTTGCGTCACTGTAGCCACAACACTGTTTAAATTGCAGGAAGTTAATGATGTCACAGCACTGTCATCTAATGTGGTGTGCAAACAGTTTATGTAGATTTACGTCAATTGGGAATGAGCACTAAGGCATCTATTTGCACTATTCTGCGAATCCACTTACAGATGTATTTTGAACTGCAAATAGTTTCCTCTATTCTACCCTCCTACAATACATGTCAGAGGCTGGGTATTCTGCGGTGAGTGTCTCACCTCCTGACTCCCCAAAGCCTTTCCACCATCTACAAGGCACAAGTCAGGAGTGTGATGGAATACTCTCCACTTGCCTGGATGAGTGCAGCTCCAACAACACTCAAGAAGCTCGACACCATCCAGGACAAAGCAGCCTGCTTGATTGGCAGCCCATCCACCACCTTAAACATTCACTCCCTCCACCACCGGCGCACCGTGGCTGCAGTGTGTACCATCTACAAGATGCACTGCAGCAACTCGCCAAGGCTTCTTCGGCAGCACCTCCCAAACCCGCGACCTCTACCACCTAGAAGGACAAGGGCAGCAGGTGCATGGGAACACCACCACCTCCAAGTTCCCCTCCAAGTCACACGCCATCCTGACTTGGAACTATATCGACCGTTCCTTCATCGTCGCTGGGTCAAAATCCTGGAACTCCCTCCCTAACAGCACTGTGGGAGCACCTTCACCACACGGACTGCAGCGGTTCAAGAAGGCGGCTCACCACCACCTTCTCGAGGGCAATTGGGGATGGGCAATAAATGCTGGCCTTGCCATCGACGCCCACATCCCATGAATGAATAAAAAGTAAACAAAGGAACCTTGAATGGGACAGGCCTGCCCTGTTCATCAGGAACTAACTTCTCAAGGGGTCCTTTAACAGTTATTCGGCCCCTAATTCACATATTCAAGGGACCTAACACCTGTTTTAGGTTCCTTCTCCCGCATTGGAAAGTTGTGACACTGATTTCAATAAACCTGGTAATTTAAAGGCTGCTGGATTGTTGTAACAACCCAAGTGGTTTATTGATGTCCTACCCGGTCT
This sequence comes from Squalus acanthias, assembly GCA_030390025.1. Taxonomy (NCBI): domain Eukaryota; kingdom Metazoa; phylum Chordata; class Chondrichthyes; order Squaliformes; family Squalidae; genus Squalus; species Squalus acanthias. The sequence continues at coordinate 5,104,536 of CM059428.1, forward strand.
GGCCTACATGTGACTCCAATCCCATTCTAAGTGAGTGATTTTAAATACCCTCAGGGCAACCAGGGATGGGCCATTAATACTTCTTTGCCAATGTTGCTCACATCCCAATGTATCCTGGGAAATTCTGCGCACAACACAACAACAACTTGCATTTATATGGCGCCTTTAACATAGTAAAACGTCCCAAGGCGCTTCACAGGAGCCATTATCAAACAAAATTTGACACTGAGCCACATAAGGATAAATTAGGGCAGGTGACCAAAAGCTTGGTCAAAGAGGTAGGATTTAAGGAGCGTCTTAAAGGAGGAGAGAGAGGCGGAGAGGTTTAGGGAGGGAATTCCTGAGCTTAGGGCCCAGGCAGCTGAAGGCACAGCCGCCAATGGTGGCGCGATTAAAATCGGGGATGCTCAAGAGGCCAGAAGTGGAGGAGCGCAGAGATCTCAGAGGGGTTTGTGGGGGCTGGAGGAGGTGACAGAGATAGGGAGGGGGGGCGAGGCCATGGAGGGATTTGAAAACAAGGATGAGATTTTTAAAATTTTAAACCACATGCCCTGACTGCAGGCACGGATGCAGTTGATAATCCCTTGATCTAACAGAGTGATAGCTCTGGGAAATATATTAATTACAAGCCCAGGCCTTTGAGAGGGGCTGAGGCCTCCAAGAGAAAATGTTGGAGAACGTCCAATGATGGTTGAACAGGATGAAGGGATTAAGTCATTTTAAGAGCCTGGATGAACATAGGGTTTACTTGCTGGAGCTGAACAGGCCAAGGGATGATCTGATTGAGGTGTTTGAGGGTGCAGCTGGGGATTGCAGTTCCCTCAAGAAGGGGAGTCCATAACTGAGGGGACATGATCTTAGAATTCAATTATGTGAATCCAGGAAAAGCTAATCCATATAAAGGCTTGTGAGAGCGTGGAACATACTGTCCCGAAAGATGTCAAGTCAATTAAGACTTTTAAAAGAAAGACAGATTATTACTTGGGGAAATAAGGATTTTAAGGAATATGGAGAAAAGGAAACTGGTTGAGATTAAAAACAAAGGGGGAAAAATTCAGTTGGCTAGTGCCTCCCGTTAGCGCCTGGCGGGGGCGCTAATGGGGCGCTGATGCAGTCGCGCCGGAGTGAGGTGAATCCAGCGGCACACGCCAAATCCGCACCCCCCCCCACCCCCTGTGTAGCGCCGCCGTTAACAGTTACCGCCAGGGAGTCATAGTCATAGAGTTACACAGCACAGAAAGAGGCCCTTCGGCCCATCGTGTCTGCGCCGGCCATCAAGCCCTGTCTATTCTAATCCCATTTTCCAGCACTTGGTCCGTAGCCTTGTATGCTATGGCGTTTCAAGTGCTCATCTAAATGCTTCTTGAATGTTGTGAGGGTTCCTGCCTCTACCACCCTTTCAGGCAGTGAGTCCAGATTCCAACCACCCTCTGGGTGAAAAAGTTTTTCCTCCAATCCCCTCTAAACCTCCTGCCCCTTACCTTGAAACTATGCCCCCTGGTTATTGTCCCCTCTACTAAGGGGAAAAGTTCCTTTCTATCTACCCTATCTATGCCCCTCATAATTTTGTACACCTCAATCAGGTCCCCCCTCAGCCTTCTCTGCTCTGAGGAAAACAACCCCAGCCTGTCCAGTCTCTCTTCACAGCTGAAACGCTCCAGCCCAGGTAACATCCTGGTGAATCTCCTCTGCACCCTCTCCAATGCAATCACATCCTTCCTATAGTGTGGCGACCAGAACTGCACACAGTATTCCAGCTGTGGCCTAACTAGCGTTTTGTACAACTCCATCATAACCTCCCTGCTCTTATATTCTATGCCTCGGCTAATGAAGGCAAGTATCCCATATGCCTTTTTAACCACTTTATCTACCTGTCCTGCTGCCTTCAGGGATCTATGTGCATGCACACCAAGGTCCCTCTGATTCTCTGTCCTTCCTAGGGGTCCTACCATTCATTGTGTATTCCCTTGCCTTGTTAGTCCTCCCAAAATGCATCACCTCACACTTTTCAGGGTTAAATTCCATTTGCCACTGTTCTGCCCATCTGACCAACCCGTCTATATCGTCCTGTAGCCTGAGGCTTCCCTCCTCGCTAGTTACCACTCCACCAATTTCGTGTCATCTGCGAACTTACTGATCATACCTCCTACTTCAACGCCAGGCGGAACGACTGCCAGTACAGCCCCCATTAATGTAACCAAGTGTAGCACTTTGATATGCTGGGAGAATAAATGTAACTAATTTTCAGTAGCCACAATGCTCCTGATACTAAACAACCTTTAAATGACGGAATTAAACTGTTGCACAATGTCAAACTGACAAGGAAGCAGTGAAACTGCACTAACCTGAAAGCTGCGACTCATTACTCATGATCCCTTTAAGCCTGGAGCCGGCATCCGTCTGCTTCACGCCTCCTCTCCCTGTCGCTGTCGGAATGAGGCGCTAAGGCAGGGGGCGATACTCAATTTAGCAGATCGGGCGCCCAGTGAGCGTTGCACACTCGCTGACGTCACGATCTGCCTGCCGCTGAAGTCCCCGGCGCTAACTCGTAGCGGCGGCACTACGGGGGTGGGGTGGGCCGAATTTGGCATGCGGCACCGGATTCGCCTCGCCATGGCGGCGCTACGGCCTCAATGCCCCGTTAGGGCCCCCCGCCAGGCGCTAACTGGAGGCGCTAAGGTACCGAATTTCTCCCCCAAAGACTCCATACGGGGACGAGTTTTCTGAACTGGGGTCTCTTCGGGGGACGTTGTTTGCCCCAGGACACAGGACCTCATCCGGGGACTGTCCACGAACAACGGGGACGTATGGCCAGCCTACACTAATGGTATATGAAAGGGACCAAAATTCACCACGGCGCTGCATTTGACACCCGTGGCTATAACTGCTGATATTTCCAATTGGTTTCTCAGTTTCAGAACCTTGTGCAGTTGGAAAGCATCTGGATGATGTTATCTGCTGCAAATATTCAGTTCTGGTTGGTTAAATACTTATTAGAATTCGTTACAAACCCACAGACACATTGGGCTGGATTTTGATACTGGGGCGGGTTGGGGTCGTGTCATCCACTTTTCGTGTTATCCACCCGACTGCCATTGGATGTGGGAGATTGATGCAATTTTCACCGAATTGGGCAATTGAGTTCCAGCATGTGGGAACCCATGAACCAATTAGTGGTTTCAGTCTGAAAGTCGCCTCTGATGATGTCATCATTGCTGCTGCATTGAAGGTCAGAGACTGCCTGGCTTTTACTGTGAGAGGACCTGGATGCAAAATGAGCAGAGGAGAGAGAGAGAGAGAGAGAGAGAGAGATTTTGCACCACCACTCCCAGATACGGCTCCTCCATCCCAGATGCCTGCCAGCCCCAGTCACTGATAGTCAGCCCCAGTCACTGATAGTCAGCTTTCCAAATGTGCTGCCGCCAGGTTTCACAATCGTGGTTCAGAACAGGCGTGCTTCACGGAGAACAAGGGTTAAAATCACAAAGGCCTTTCAAAATGGCATTATAGAGGCAATTTAGTGCTTGTTAAGGGCCTTAACAGCCTATCCCGCCTCTTAGAGGCGGGACGGAGTCGGGACCAGCAGACACGATTTAATTAAAATTGCGTAGAGGCGGGATAGAGGCGGACTTGTGCCCGCCCGCCAGTTTTTGCAATTTTAACCTCCCACACGCCTCCAAACCCGCCTCCACGGGTCAATGAAAATCCAACCCATTGTATCTGCAATTTGTAAGGATTGTTTAAAGACTGCAAAGGCTGAGCTGCCAAATGTAGCGCAAGAGCTCCCTCTGGTGGCAATTCTTTTTAAGAACGTCAGAACATAGGAATTAAGAGCAGGAGTCGGATATTTGGCCCCTCGAGATCATTGGCTGATCTTCTACCTCATCTCCACTTTCCTGCACTGTCCCCATATCCCTTGATTCCCTTAATATTCAAAAATCTATCGATCTCTGTCTTGAATATATTTTATTTTCTACTATTATTTCAATCTGGTTTCCTGCAAAAAAAAAGATGACTTAGTCTGGGCTGCACTCTGAACACTTTGATGACTTTTTGACAGCTTGAGAATGTAAGAAAATATGGAACAACAAAAGGCTGCTTTGGCCCAGCTGGCCCACCCTACCCACAGAATATGTACAATCTGGCCGATGTCTGTCTGCCCAATTAATCTGAAATATAAACAGAAAATGCTGATGGGCAGCATCTGTGGAGAGACAAACAGAGTTAACGTCTCAGGACGGTGACCTTTCGTCAGATGCAACAGGTTTTAAGAAGGAAACCAACAGAAATCCTGTCGGAGAGAAGAGCAGAACTTCTTCAAGGTGGGCATTCCTGGAAGAGAAGTGGCAGTGAATTAAACACAAATCTGATCTCCTCATGAAAGTTTCTGCAGTCGACACAATGCACAAGCCCCAGCTTAATTGCAACCTTTGCCCAATATCTAGCTGCCAAAGTCAAGATCTATTGGGACTTTGTTGTACAGGATTTAAATGGTTTTGTTGGCTGTGTACTTGCAATGCCTGTACCAGTTGTGGACTGTATTTCTTCGGCAGCACCTCCCAAACCCGCGACCTCTTCCACCTAGAAGGACAAGGGCAGTCGGCGCACGGGAACACCACCACCTCCAAGTTCCCCTCCAAGTCACACACACCATCCTGACTTGGAAATATATCGGGCCGTTCCTTCATCGTCGCTGGGTCAAAATCCTGGAACTCCCTCCCTTACAGCACTGTGGGAGTACCTTCACCACACGGACTGCAGCGGTTCAAGAAGGCAGCTCACCACGGCCTTCTCGAGGGCAATTAGGGATGGGCAATAAATGCCGGCCTTGCCAGCGACGCCCACATCCCGTGAACGAATCAAAAAAAAATGTCAATTGTGGTGTCATTGAGTTTTTTGACTAAATGAAGCACTTCATTGTAAGGTCCCCAAAATCTTCTCTTTCAAAATAAAGCCTTGAGTCTTTAATTAGGATTGCGTTTGACGTTTTATTAGAAAACGAAATGGCAAGGCCTCCAGTGATAAGAGTGGACTTTTTACATGGTGGAGTGGGAATCCGTGGCACAGCTTGCCAAGTGGGAGATGATGTAGAATCATCGAATGATACAGCACAGAAGGAGGCCATTCGGCCCATCGTGCCTGTGCCCGGATTAAATGACCACCCTGTAATGGCATATTAATGATTTACATTCAAGAGAAATTGCCATTTTTCTTTAGAAAGGAAACAAAATATATTGCGGATACGAAGGAAATATTTAACAACTAATTTGCACGCCGAGGGAATTACAACCTTATCAGTACTGTCAATGGTTATAGAATCATAGGATAGCACAGCACAGAAGGAGGCCATTTGGCCCATCGAGTCTGCGCCGGCTCTTTCAAAGAGCAATCCAGTTGGTCCCACTCCCCCGTTCTCTCCCCACATCCCTGCAAATTTTTTTCTCCTTCAAGTATTTATCCAATTCCCTTTTGAAGGCTACTATTGAATCTGTCTCCACCGCCCTATCAGGCAGCGCATTCCAAATCCTAACCACTCGTTACATAAACAAGTTTTTCCTCATGTCGCCTTTGGTTCTTTTGCCAATTGCCTTAAATCTGTGCCCTCTGGTTATTTCAAAAAAAAATCATTTAAAAAAATCTTTCCGGCACCATTCAGGCTCAATGACTTCTCAAAATCATCACTCCACTATGATGTCATCAGCTTCATGCATGAATCAAAATATTCCGAACACTCAGGAAATAAAAGAATGTCGAGGTTGAGCACTTGTTGAATTCCTGATGTTTGAAAGGAGTTCCGGTGACATTTACCCGTTTAATCTTTGCAGCTTGAAAGGAAATTGAAAATATCAACTGAAGTAATTTCTCCTCTTAAGCCAAGACTTGAGAGGGAACCTTGCCATTTGTGTTAACCGTGATCCCCGATTAATCAAAAGACGTTCCTTAAAACCTGACGTAATAAAGACTCACTACGCACTTGAACATAAAACAAGGCTTTAATCAACTTGTAACAAAACATGGAGGTCTAGTTAGCAGTCACTAGCTTCCTGTTTCCAGATTGTCTCTGCCCAAGGTGGGCCCATGCCTGAGTATTTATACTCCCTGGACGGCGCCCCAGCTGGCCGCCCAGTAGTACTTCCTGAGTTGTTACTTGCGATTTATGACAAAACCTACCTCTTTGACCAAGCTTTTGGCCATCTGCCCTGATATCACCTTATGTGGCTCGGTGTCAAATTTTGTTTACAAGATGCACTGCAGCAACTCGCCGAGGCTTCTTCGGCAGCACCTCCCAAACCCGCGACCTCCACCACCTAGAAGGACAAGGGCAGCAGACCCACGGGAACAACACCACCTCCAAGTTCACCTCCAAGTCACACACACCATCCTGACTTGGAAGTATATCGCTGATCCTTCATCGTCGCTGGGTCAAAATCCTGGAACTCCCTCCCTAACAGCACTGTGGGAGCACCTTCACCACACGGACTGCAGCGATTCAAGAAGGTGGCTCACCACCACCTTCTCGAGGGCAATTAGGGATGGGCAATAAATGCCGGCCTTGCCAGCGACGCCCACATCCCGTGAAAAAATAACGCTCCTGTGAAGTTTTACTACGTTAAAGGCGCTGTATAAATACAAGTTGTTGTTGTTATTTAGATTATATTTTAAGGGACTCCATCTGGTAATATCTCTGTGGTATGCTGGATTATAAAGAGATCCTAAAAAAAAAATAACATTGCACATTGCAAACCCACAGCGCCTTCAGTGGCAGTGCTGTCTTCTTTTGAACTAAGCTGTGGTATCAATCTTTAGGGGCCAAATGGGAGCTGAAATTACTGCGTTAGTACAGGTCTGTTGGTTACACTTCAAAAGGCAAATGCCTTACAGAAGGTGGAGAATAGAGCAACAAGAATGATCCCAAGTGTGAAAGGAATGGGCTATCAGGAAAGTGTAAGCTCTACATTCCAAGCGGAGGGGATGAAGGAGTGGAATCTTATCCGAGGTATATAAAGTACCGATAGATGCGGTGAACTGAGAAATTGCTTCAATAAAAAAGCAAATTATTATTTATCTGCAGACTACAAAATGCTGCGGTACAGAGGGATCTGGGGGTCCTCGTACATGAAACACAAAAAAGTTAGCATGCAGGTACAGCAAGTAATTAGGAAGGCAAATGGAATGTTGGCCCTTATTGCAAGGGGGTGGAGTAAAAAACTAGGGAAGTCCTGCTACAACTGTACAGGGTATTGGTGAGACCACACCTGGAGTACTGCGTGCAGTTTTGGTCTCCTTATTTAAGGAGGGATATACCTGCATTGGAGGCACTTCAGAGAAGTTTCACTAGGTTGATTCCTGAGATGAGGGGGTTGTCTTATGAGGAAAGGTTGAGCAGGCTGGGCCTATACTCATTGGAGTTTAGAAGAATGAGAGGTGATCTTATTGAAACATATAAGATTCTGAGGGGGCTCGACAGGGTAGATGCAGGGAGGATGTTTCCCCTCGTGGGGGAATCTAGAACTAGGGGTCACAGTTTCAGAATAAGGGGTTGTCCATTTAAAACAGAGATGAGATGGAATTTCTTCTCTGAGGGTTGTGAATCTGTGGAATTCTCTTCCCCAGAGAGCTGTGGAGGCTGAGTCATTGAATATATTTAAGGTGGAGATAGACAGAATTTTGAACAATAAGGGAGTCAAGGGTTTTGGGGAGCGGGCAGGGAAAGTGGAGTTGAGGCCAAGACCAGATCAGCCATGATCTTGTTGAATGGCGGAGCAGGCTCGAGGGGCCAAATAGCCGACTCCTGCTCCTATTTCTTATGTTCTTATGTTAGTCAGGCCAGCAGAACAGGAGGGAGGACATAAATTTAAATCAGACTTTGGAGAAACGAATTGTATCCTCAAAGCGTGATAAACATTTGGCGCAATCTGACAGGAAAAACTATGGAATTAAAGATGGTCGAAGAGTCGAAAATGTAATTGGAAAGAAAAAAACAGAAAGACTTGCATTTATATAGCGCCTTTCATGACCTCAGGACATCCCAAAACACTTTACAGCACTTTAATGAAGTACTTTTTGGAGTACTATGTACTACAAGTGTCTATAGTTTATTGGCCCTTTAAGCAGAAGCCTCTGCTATGAGGAGCCTTGTCTTCCATCAGAAAAAGTCAAGAATGACAATCGGCCATTTAGTCCATTCCATTAGTTTGATACTCCAGCCCACTCTGTCTAGCCTCTAATCGTGTCAGCCGTGGCTCAGTCTTTCGGATGAGACGTCAAACCGAGGCCCCGTCTGCTCCCTTAGGTGGACGTAAAAGATCCCGTGGCACTATTTCGAAGAAGAGCAGGGGAGTTATCCCCGGGTAAGCCATTTAGGACAGAAATGAGGAGGAATTTCTTCACCCAGAGAGTGGCGAACCTGTGGAATTCTCTACCACAGAAGGCAGTTGAGGCCAATTCATTAAATATATTCAAGAAGGAGTTAGATATATTTCTTAAGGCTAAAGGGATCAAGGGATATGGGGAGAAAGCAGGGACAGGGTACTGAATTTGGATGATCAGCCATGATCTCATTAAATGGCAGAACAGGCTCAAGGGGCCGAATGGCCTACTCCTGCTCCTATCTTCTATGTTTCTATGTGTCCCGGGGCCAATATTTATCCCTCAACCAACATAACAAAAACAGATTATCTGGTCATTATCGCATTGATGTCTGTGGGAGCTTGCTGTGCGCAAATTGGCTGCCGCGTTTCCCACATTACAACAGTGACTACACTTCAAAAAGTACTTCATTGACTGTAAAGCGCTTTGGGACGTCCGGTGGTCGTGAAAGGCGCTATAGAAATGCAAGTCTTTCTTTCTCTACTTTTCAGTTCTATCCCTCTAGAATTGAACCCAAATATTTGGTTTGCTTTTTCTTATGGCCTTATTAACCTGTGATGCGGGTGTTGGACTGCGGTGGACAAATGTGAGAAGCCGCACAACACCAGGTTATAGTCCAACAGTTTTATTTGAAATCACAAGCTTTCGGAGCGCTGCTCCTTCACCTGACGAAGGAGCAGCGCTCCGAAAGCTTGTGATTTCAAATAAACCTGTTGGACTATAACCTGGTGTTGTGCGACTTCTCACATTTATTAACCTGTGTCACTACTTTAAGTGAGTAATTGAGCCTTCTCATGTACAGGTCTTTAAGCACAATACATCGCTTCATCTTTTCTCCTCCTCTTTTCAATCTTTGCGATGCCCTGTATTACAGACTTTGGCATTTCACACAGATTTCTCAATTTAAAAAAAAACTTCTCTGAACGCAAGTGATATTTTTCCCTTTAATCTTGGAGTCACTTGTCACAGGCGACTGCTATCTCCGCATTCTTTCTTGCCTTCTAATAAGCAGCTAGCTTTAAGTAAAACCAAATGTCAAACAATAATATGCTTTACTTCTCCATTACAAAACCAAGACCTGGATCTTGAAGACCTGCATCAAAGGGACTAATCTCCATCAAAATGAATCATGGAAAGCCAAGATTTTTTTTCTAAATCTGCACATAAGCAAACCTTGCATCTATGCACGGTTCACATAAACAGATCTGACATAAAATAGATAAAATGCAAAAGCAAATCCCTACCCCAGTGTCAGCCGTGGCTCAGTGGGCGGCACTCTCACCTTCTGAGTCAGAAGGTTGTGGGTTCATAGTCCCATGCCAGGGACTTGAGCACAAAAATCTAGGCTGACACTCCAGTGCAGTACTGAGGGAGTGCTGCACTGTCGGAGGTGCCATCTTTCAGATGAGACGTTAAACTGAGGCCCCGTCTGCCCTCTCAGGTGGACGTAAAAGATCCCACGGCCACTATTTTGAAGAAGAGCAGGGGAGTTCTCCCCGGTGTCCTGGCTAATTTTTCTTCCTCAACCAGCATAACAAAAACAGATTATCTGTTCATTATCACATTGCTGTTTGTGGGACCTTGCTGTGCGCAAATTGGCTGCTGCGTTTACAACAGTGACTCTACTCCAAAAAGTACTTAATTGGCTGTAAAGCGCTTTGGGACGTCCGGTGGTCGTGACAGGCGCTGTATAAATGCAAGTCTTTCTTTCTTTCTGAGACAGAGGGTGTTTCACACCTTATAGGGAAAATCTCAGTCTGTTTGGAACAGATTTAAAATTGAGAAATTAAAAGTTAGAGTATTGGGGGACGAGTATAGATGGTACAGCACCATTGCCAGAACACACGCAAGATTGGAGATTCTGTGTAAAGTGAGGTCCTGCTTGTCAGGTGAGGCATTAAACCGAGGCCCCGTCTGCTCCCTCAGGTGGACGTAAAAGATCCCACGGCCACTATTTCAAAGAAGAGCAGGGGGAGTTCTCCCTGGTGTCCTGGGGCCAATATTTATCCCTCAATCAACATCGCACAAACATTGCCGTTTGCGTGAGCTTGCTGTGTGCAAATTGACCGCTGCATTACAACAGTGACTACATTTCATTGGCTGTAAAGCGCTTTGGGATGTCCGGTGGTTGTGAAAGGTGCTATATTAATGTTAATTTTTTTTTTCTTTTTTAACACACATTTATCCTTTGTTTCAATTCTTTTACAGTGATATATAGTCAAATCTCTCAAGCTTAGTTAAAGTGAGCGTTTTGTCCATCCCAAACTATTGTATATAAGAGACATTTTATTTCAATAAAAGTTTTTTGTTGCCGTCCAAAAATAAAAGCATGATTAGGATAACCGTTACCAGCAGAGGGACCCAGAATTCAGATAATAATCACATCAATCCACCCTGTACATTCACTACTCTTCACTTCAGCCTTTTTTACAATACTGGTGGGAGATTCCCAAACTGTGAGCCCTCACACCACTAAACAAAAAGCCAGCAGTTCCCTTTTCTCCTTCAGGTAAAAGGTTGGTAATTGAATTATCCAAATCTTTTAGATGTGCACATGAATTTTTTTTGTTATGAGCCACATCTTTCACCGAAGCACTTTCCTATTTTGATCATGAGAATTTTGTACAAAGACAAATAACCTATAAAAATTGCGCATCCCCCGATTTTAATCGCTCCACCACTGGCGGCCGTGCTCTCAGATGCTATGGCCCTAAGCTCTGGAATTCCTTCCCTAAGCCTCTCTGTCTCTCTACCAATGCTCCCTCTATTTTTGTTTTGGCACCGCGCGGCCCCTTTAAGGGACCGCGCGGCCCTGCCATTCGAAATACCGTGAATCCGCAGTTTTTGTCTTGAAAAGCTGGCAAGCTGGCTGCGCGGGATCCCCGGAGCAGCTGTGCAGCTTAAAGGGAACGTTGCTCTCCGCCTCTCTCTCCTCCTTTAAGACGCTCCTTAAAACCGACCTCTTTGACCAAGCTTTTGGTCACCTGCCCTAATTTCTCTTTATGTGGCTCGGTGTCAAATTTTGTTTGTTAACGCTCCTGTGAAGCGCCCTGGGACGTTTTACTACGTTAAAGGCGCTGTCTAAATACAAGTAGTTGTTGTTGATGTCATTAGTAAATAAAAAATGAGTAATAGGCACCTTTGTTGGCCGTGTGATCTCTATACTCATTCACATGACTCATGCATGTGTACATCAACCTTTGTGTGTTTGTTGGTAAAATGGTCAGACGCAGGCAGAGTGTTCGAGTGTTTTTTGATTGTTGTGAGTGCTCTGCTTCCTTGGTTACTGAATGGTGGTGGATGTTTAAGTAAATATATAAATCTTTACCTGTATTGTGTGAGTGTGTGTAAGGGGCCTCGATGGAGTGGATAGGAAGGACCTATTTTCCTGAGCAGAGAGGTCTTGCATCAGATCTGTGATATCAGCACCCACACTGCGACCTCGACTGTGGTGCTAACATCATCAATGTGATGTACTCGTATCTTTGGACCCTACTTTTGACAGGAAGAAAAACGCCTCTCTACCTCTCTTTCCTCCTTTAAGACGCTTCTTAAAACCTGCCTCTTTGACCAAGCTTTTGGTCACCTGCCCTAATTTCTCCTTATGTGGCTCGGTGTCAAATTTTTGTTTGATAATCGTTCCTGTGAAGCACCTTGGGACGTTTTACTACCTTAAAGGCGCTGTATAAATGCAACTTGTTGTTGTTATTGTTGAAGTGTGGGTTGCAGCCTTTTCATGTTCTACCATCCTCCTGCACTGTAAACAAAAATCTCTGCCATTGACACCGTCACAAATGGTATAACGCCCCCTTGAGGCTGAAAAGTAATTCCAATCTGGCAGTCAAGATAGCAGAAAAACATATCGAACATATAAAAAGCTAAAAAAACCTATTTCCTTAGCCTCCTGTACCTAGAAGTAATATGCCGCTCGCACCCCTCCCAGAATGTTAGTGTACAATGTCCGGTTGTGTTTCACATTACTCTCAAAGCACAGATCTATAGTTCAGCACTTCAGTGCAGCATTTCGCGCTCAGGAGTTCTGCTCATGGATTCTCTTCTTCTTTCGGTAAATGTTCAGATTTGCCATCTTCTTGCACGGGAAAGGAGGTGCTTTCTTTGGGATGCTCCCGGCTTTCCTGTTCGACTGTTTTTCTGGCGAAGCTCAGGTTTTTTCCCCGGCTTTCTCTGCTGTTTTGTCTTTCCTGCTGAGGGAAGCTCAGCTCACGGCTTTGCTCTTCCTGCACGGGGACACACAGCGGTTCCGCGGAGAGTTCCTCTCGCGCGGGGGGCCCTGTGCCTGTCTCGGAGCCGCACTTACTGCCCGGTTTCTCCTCCTCCTCTTCCGTGGGGAATCTGTCGTTTCCTCTCGAGCTGTCTCTCTTGTCTTCTTCTTTGGTGGGAAGGTTGGGCCTGTCATTCACGTCTCCTCTCTTGTCCTGTTCTGCAGCGTGATTCACATTGACAATTACGTTGAAAATAACCGAACTCCCAACACTCAGTACCGACTGGCCGCTGGTATTGTATGTCGTATTACCGCCAGACGAAAAGCCTAAAGAATTAAGTGGAAAACAAAGTTTAATATAGCGGTTTATAGACTGACTTTTTAGTATTAAATACTTGAATCACTGAATCAGTGTCCTGGTGCATGTCACAAGAACGTAAGAATTAGGAGCAGGAGTCGGCCATACGGCCCCTCGAGCCTGCTCCACCATTCAATAAGATCATGGCTGATCTTCGACCTCAACTCCACTTTCCCGCCCGATCCCCATATCCCTTGATTCCCCTAGAGTCCAAAAATCTATCGATCTCAGCCTTGAAGATACTCAACGATTCAGCATCCACAGCCCTCTGGGGTAGAGAATTCCAAAGATTCACAAACCTCTGAGTGAAGAAATTCCTCCTCATCTCAGTCTTAAATGGCCAACCCCTTATCCTGAGACTATGCCCCCTAGTTCTAGACTCTCCAGCCAGGGGGAAACAACCTCTCAGCATCTACCCTGTCAATCCCCCTCAGAATCTTATATGTTTCACTGAGATCACCTCTCATTCTTCTAAACTCCAGAGAGTATTGGCCCATTCTACTCAATCTCTCCTCATAGGACAACCCTCTCATCCCAGAAAGAAAGAAAGAAAGACTTGCATTTATATAGCGCCTTTCACAACCACTGGACATCTCAAAGAGTTTTACAGTCAATGAAGCATTTTTGGAGTGTAGTCACTGTTGTAATGTGGAAAATGCGGCAGCCAATTTGCGCACAGCAAGCTCCCACAAACAGCAATGTGATAATGACCAGATAATCTGTTTTTTTTGTTATGTTGGTTCAGGGATAAATATTGGCCCAGGACACCGGGGATCAATCTAGTGGATCTAGTCATGCATACGGTAGCAAATTGGAAATTATCAGTAACTGTGAACTGGAAAATATTTGGACACATATAATATATTTAGTTTTGACATGCTGATAGGAGCTATGTGCGTGACATCAGAGTACAATGATACAAAGGGTAAACTATGTCTGGGGAGTTGAGAGAATCCACTGGGAGGGAAATAGCTGTAAAGAAATTAGACACTTTCAGAAACAGACCTTTGGTAACAATACACACCGCTGATAAGTAAAAGCATAATATCAAAACCTGGGCCAAAATGAGTTCAGTAAAGAGAAGTAAAGGAGATAAAAGGCTAGAAATGACTGTCAGCAGCAAGAATTTTGCCAGCGGGAATTGTTGGAGAAGCAGCAACAACAATGGGATTGCGAATTACTTCAGTCCACAGTGCTGGCAGTGGGAAATGGATTCTGTGTGCTAAACTTCAATTAAGAAAGAAAGAATTGCATTTCTATAGCGCCTTTCATATCCTCAGGACGTCCAAAATCACTTTACAGCCAATGAAGTACTTTCTGAAGTGGAGTCACTGTTGTAATGTAGGAAACATGGCAGCCAATTGTGCACAGCAAGCTCCCACAAACAGCAATGTGATAATGACCAGATAATCTGTTTTAGTGATGTTGCTTGAGGGGTAAATATTGGCCCCAGGACACTGGGGATAACTCCCCTGCTCTTCTTCGAAATAATGCCATGTTATCTGAGAGATCAGACAGGGCCTCGGTTTAACGTCTCATCCGAAAGACGGCACCTCCGACAGTGCAGCACTCCACTGGAGTGTCAGCCTAGATTTACGTGCTCAGGTCTCCGGAGTGGGGACTATGAACCCAGAACCTTCTGACTCAGAGGCGAGCGTGCGGCCCACTGAGCCAGAGTTGACACTCATCCTTTAGTCTCGTGCGGTACTATTCTGTACAATCCCAAAAAGATTCTCAGCAGGATTATCAAGTTAAGGGTATAAATTGAGTGACCCGTGAATGATGTCAGGTTGTTTGTCACTACGCCGTCTCTTGGCACTTGTGTTGGCTGTAGGGCTTCACGGATAACCTATTGGAATTCGGCTGGTCTGAGATAAATTGTGACCCTCCTCTTCCTTGACCCTTGAACAAGGGTCTGCAGCTCCTGGCTTGTCGAGCTAGTTCTGGTCTCCATATTACAAGAAGGATATAGAGGCACTGGAGAAGGTGCATACATTTTTTTTTTACTAGAATGATACCATAACTGCGAGGTTATACCTATCAGGAAAGACTGAACAGGCTGGGGCTCTCTTCTCAAGAAAAGAGAAGACTGAAGGGTGATCTGTTAGAGGTTAGACGTAGAGAAGATGTTTCCACTTGTGGGCGAGATCAGAACTAGGGGCCATAAATATAAGAGAGTCACTAATAAATCCAATAGGGAATTCAGGAGAAACTTCTTTACCCAGAGAGTGGTGAGGATGTGGAACTCGCTCCCACAGGGAGTGGTTGAGGTGAATAGCATCGATGCATTTAAGGGGAAGCTGGATAAGCACATGAGGGAGAAGGGAATAGAAGGATATACTGATGGGGTGAGATGAAGTAGGGGCGGGAGGAGGCTCGAGTGGAGCATAAACACCAGCACGGACCGGTTGGGCCGAATGGCCTGTTCCTGTGAATACGATGTTGTTACGATGCTCTACTGTTTCAGGCTCTCAAATGCCTCCTAATTCAAGTTCACGGTTGAGTCAGAGGGTTAGTGTGGCTCCTTTCTCTGCTACAACTACTTTGCAATACTTTGTAAAATTACTTTTCTCACTCAGTTTTGCCAGTTATGCAAATTTTGATAAGTAAACAGCCTTCCCAGTGCTTAATTGCCTTCTAATTGTAGATCACAGTTGATTTAGAGGATTCAACATCACTGAAACAGATTATCTGGTTATTGTCACATTGCTGTTTGTGGGAGCTTGCTGTGCACAAAATGGCTGCGCGTTTCCTACATTACAACAGTGACTACACTTCAAAAAGTACTTCATTGGCTGTAAAGTGCTTTGGGACATCCTGAGGTCGTGAAAGGCGCTGCAGAAATGCAAGTCTGTCTTTATTAGTGCTGCTCTCTTTTTCAATGGCCAGCTCATTGTGTGAGAGAGATATTGTGGGTAAATCAATGGCAGTAAATTCTCCCAGAAAGTTTTAGTAATCGGCAGTTTCCCCGTGAATCGAACATCAACAGCAGTGTCTCGGTCAAACCAAACTAAGATGACACCGAAGGAGAATGAGAAGGAAAAAAACATTTGAACTCTTCATAACAGATCAAACAAGCACTTCTAGGGTACAACATCCAATGAGAAAAGTTCATGTACGAGCACTTAGGATAAGGGGTCGGCCATTTAGGACTGAGATGAGGAGGAATTTCTTCACTCAGAGGGTTGTGAATCTTTGGAATTCTCTACCCCAGAGGGCTGTGGAGGCTGAGTCTTTGAGTATATTCAAGGCTGAGATCGATAGAAACATAGAAACATAGAAAAATAGGAGCAGGAGTAGGCCTGATCCTCTATCTCAATACCATATTCCCGCTCTCTCCCCATACCCCTTGATGGCTTTTTGTCTAGAAATCTATCTATCTCCTTCTTAAATATATTCAGTGACTTGTCCTCCACAGCCTTCTGTGGTAGAGAATTCCACAGGTTCACCACCCTCTGAGTGAAGAAATTTCTCCTCATCTCAGTCCTAAATGTCCTACCCCGTATCCTGAGACTGTGACCCCTCATTCTAGACACCCCCCAGCCAGTCTGTCTAGCCCTGTCAGAATTTTATACGTTTCAATGAGATCCCCTCTCATTCTTCTAAACTCTAGTGAATACAGGCCTAGTCGACCCAATCTCTCCTCATACGACAGTCCTGCCATCCGAGGAATCAGTCTGGTGAACCTTCGCTGCACTCCCTCTATGGCAAGTGTATCCTTTCTTAGGTAGATTTTTGGACTCTAGGGAAATCAAGGGATTCCTTGATTTGAGATGTCCGGTGGTCGTGAAAATCGCTATATAAATGCAAGTCTTTCCTTTTTTTCCCTTTATGTGGGGATCGGGCGGGAAAGTGGAGTTGGGGTCGAAGATCAGCCATGATCTTATTGAATGGCGGAGCAGGGCTCGAGGGGCCGTATGGCCGACTCCTGCTCCTAATTCTTATGTTCTTCTACTATGTGCTTTTTTTATATATAGCAAAGATGTTAATGTGCTTAAGATAAACAGGTTAACTTGCCAGGCGGAGTTGAATTTCCTGACTTGTGACTGCTATCATCAGCTGGATTTGGGTGGTTAGAGCCTGGGTTGGTAGAACTGTGTCCAGGGGTATTCTCAGGCTTCTGATTGGAGCTGGTAGAGTTACTTTGATGACCCGTGTGACAATCGCACTTTGGTGTACGATCTGAGCCTGGCTGTCTGGCAGACAATGGAGATGCACTCCCTGAGGCTGGAGCACTGCAGGGTGCTGGCTCTTGGCTGACTCTGAAGGGAGTTGCGTCGGCACTGTTTCTGCTCTCTTGCGCGGATAAATGACTGTGAACTGACTCCTCCATCGCGTACCCCGAAGACAACAGGGGATTGGTGGAAGTTGCTGCGCTTGGATCTTGCGAAAGAGTTGGGCTGGGACCTTCCCCTCCATCTCCGATGTCGTACTCCCTCTCTGGATTCTCGCTCGGGATCCTTGGCGAGTGTGCGGCACAGCACGGGGACTCAAACCCACAGGAAGGGATCGAAGCGCAGCTACAACGTGGACATTCTGTAAATGCATAGTATATGGAGCCATTGGCTTGCTCTGTTGCCCCCGCCAGCTTCTTGCACGGGAAAAGCAACTCACTCTCTGGATCCCAGTTGCGGTTATCACTTGGCAGCTTGCCAATCGCCGGGTCCACAGGAGGATTACCCTTGAAAAGCAACAGAAAATCTTCAGACGCGGCGATTAGAAAAGTACAAAGGAGCTCAAGGGAAGCATTAAACTTGACTGAATCGTGTGTGTGTGTGTGTATGTATACATATTAGTGAAACAGCAGCGAACCGGATTTAAATTTGTTTTGCAGATTTTGATGTTTAAATGCCTAAAATTAAAGTTGCAAATTCACTCGTTTAATGGTGAGTCTCTTAGGGCTGATGGAATTGAAATGCTAATGGTGTTCCTTCTCCAGCTTACAAAAGCTTACTGCTGCAAGTTGATAAGCAGTGTCATCTGAATACATAAATGCTCCTTTAAATCAAATTCCAGTATATTTAAATACCACTGCCACATTATTTGTTTACGGGCAGCAGGGAGAAGCAGTGACATCTCCCCTTGGTAACAGGTACTCAGGAAGGTGGTGGAAGGTGGTGGCCTGATGCCATGGTGTATTGCACCAGCGCACTGAGCGTGAGCGGTAGAAGATGCGCCATCGTTGTCCTCATCGTGACTTTTCTGATACCAGTCTTGCCCAGTGTGGTTATTTGGAGATGGGTCTAGAACGTAATAACACGTCACCAAGTCGCCTCACAGGAGCGTTATCAAAAAAAATAAATTGACACCGAGCCACATAAGGAGATGTTAGGGCAGGTGACCAAAAGCTTGGTCAAAGAGGTAGGTTTTAAGGAGCATCTTAAAGGAGGAGAGAGAGGTAGCGAGGCGGAGAGGTTTAGGCAGGGAATTCCAGAGCTTAGGGCCCGGGCAGCTGAAGGCACGGCCACCAAAGGTGGAGCGATTATAATCAGGGATGCTCAAGAGGGCAGAATTGGAGGATATCTCGGGGGTTTGTGGGGCTGAAGGAGATTAGAGATAGGAAGGGGCGAGGCCACGGAGGGATTTGAAAACAAGGATGAGAATTTTGAAATCGAGGCGCTGCTTAACCGGGAGCCAATGTAGGTCAGCGAGTCTAGGTCTACGATGAATATGTGCGTTATAGTGTATGTTTCAAGCGTTAAATTACCAATAAAATTAGCTCTCATTTGGAAATTGTATTACAGATACTGCGTTGCATTGTCAGAAACCTGGTGGTGCAATGGGTTTCAAATCCAGGCCAGACTGCAGGATGAAAGTGTCCTCTGATTGCTGGCTGTAAGTCACCATTGCGAAATTAGCTTGGGAACTCTTAACTCAGATTCCAATTGGCACGGGCGCAACTGCACAAAGCTGGCCTCTGATTCGGTGCTAAAATTGCAATCCCACTCAGACTAGCTGCAGAATAGCTGGTGTGGGAAATAGAAAAAAATATTGCAGCTCTTCTGAGTGTGAAGCCTGAGGCACATTCAAAGGGCAGAGCAGAGGGACACCTGACAGTGCTTAATGCTGACTGAAATGGAAAGCATTCCGTTCCCGAGCCTCTCGGGCAGAGTTTGAGGCTGTTTAGGGTGGTGGGGGGGGGGGGGGTGGAATTTTCTGCCGAATAATTTACTATGATGACACTAGCAATTCTGGTAAGGGAGCAAAAATCTCAGAGCGTCGGCAATCGCCAAGTTTATTCATAATGGTAAGCTGAAAATTAGATTGAGGGCCACCATAATAGTCCAGCTCTCTCCTTTAATAACATTTTAAGATGGTGTGGCAATGCAATAGAAACCTTTTCCATTTAAAACTAAGTGAATTTGAAGGGCCCTATTGTTTTAGTATCGGTTGGTAGCACACTCGCCTCTGAGTCAGAAGGTTGTGGGTTCAAGTCCCACTCCAGGGACTTGAGCACATAAGGCTAGGCTGACACTCCAGTGCAGTACTGAGGGAATGCTGCACTGTCGGAGGTGCCGTCTTTCGGATGAGACGTTAAACCGAGGCCGCGTCTGCTCTCTCGGGTGGACATTAAAGATTCCGAAGAAGAGCAGGGGGAGTTATCCCCGGTGTCCTGGGGCCAATATTTATCCCTCAACCAACATCACTAAAACAGATGATCTGGTCATCATCACTTTGCTGTTTGTGGGAGCTTGCTGTGCGCAAATTGGCTGCTGCGTTTCCCACATTACAACAGTAACTACACTTCAAAAAGTACCGCATTGGCTTCCCAGTTCTACAATTTATTGCACGGATTTTGTTTTTAAACTTACCTCACTTCTCTTTTCCCCCCTAATGCTGCACCAGGCATCAGCGAATCTTTGTTGAACACAATCTGCATGAAAGACAAAACACCAGTTTATGAGACAGAAGCAGGAGCAGGACAGCTGAAATTAACAGCAATTCTATTTTCCCGCAAAACCAAATGTCATTTATACCACGAGGCACACACAGAATAAAAATAGTCATTCTTAATTTACGCAGATTACCATTGGTGCATAAACCCAATAAACTACCACAACTATTGCAATAAAACCAATAAACTACCACTACTAGTCACTACTGAGACTGGTGCACCTTAAACATTCACTCCCTCCACCACCGGCGCACTGTGGCTGCAGTGTGTACCGTCTACAAGAGGCACAAGGATTCTTCAGCGCCACCTCCCAAACCCGCGACCTCTATCACCTAGAAGGACAAGGGCGGCAGGCGCATGGGAACACCACCACCTCCAAGTGCCCCTCCAAGTCAACACAGATAAATGTGAGGTATTACATTTTGGTAAGAAAAATAGGGATGTCACATACTACTTGGAAAATAAGAATCTAAATGGGGTAGAGGAACAAAGGGATCTGGGAGTACAAATACACAAATCACTAAAAGTATCGACACAGGTTAACAAGGCCATAAAAAAGCAAACCAAGCACTAGGGTTTATTTCTAGAGGGATAGAATTGAAAAGTAATGAAGTTATGCTAAACTTATATTGAACATTGGTTAGACCACACTTGGAGTACTGCGTGCAATTCTGGTCGCCATATTATAAAAAGGATATAGAGGCACTGGAGAGGGTGCAGAGAAGATTTACAAGGACGATACCAGAAATGCGAGGGTATACATATCAGGAAAGGATGAACAGGCTTGAAAAGAGAAGGCTGAGGGGTGACCTAATAGAGGCCTTTAAAATCATGAAAGGTTTTGACAGATACAGAGAGAGTGTTTCCACTTGTGTGGAAGAGCAAAACTAGAGGCCATCAATATAAGATAGTCACCAAAAAAATCAAATAAGAAATTCAGAAGAAACTTCTTTACCCAGAGAGTGGTGAGAATGTGGAACTTGCTATCACAGGGAGTGGTTGAAGCAAAATGTATAGATGCATTTAAGGGGCGGTTAGATAAGCACATGAGGGAGAAGGGAATAGAGGGATACGCTGATAGGGTTAGATGAGGAAAGACAGGAGGAGGCTCGAGTGGAGCATAAACTCCGGCATGGACTGGTTGGGCCGAATGGCCTGTTTCTGTGCTGAATATTCTATGTAATCCTGTGTATTGTAAAGTCACACACCATCCTGACTTGGACGTATATTGGCCGTTCCTTCATCGTCGCTGGGTCCAAATCCTGGAACTCCCTCCCTAACAGCACTGTGGGAGCACCTTCACCACACGGACTGCAGCGGTTCAAGAAGGCGGCTCACCACCACCTTCTCAAGGGCAATTGGGGGGATGGGCAATAAATGCCGGCCTTGCCAGCGACGCCCACATCCCGTGAACGAATAAATAAAAAATAAACCAAATAAACTACCGGTGCTGGTAATTTTTTGCGGTTTTGACAACAGATAAACCGTACCGGTTAACAGCAGGGGTCAGCAGAAGTCAGCCTTCCAGACTGAAACCACCTGAGGTTCTTGTTTCTCGTACAATATATCTGACGGGGATTTCGTTGGGGCTTCTCCCGCTCCGTCCCCCGTAACTTTGGCGGAAACCCCGTTTGCTTGCGCCGAACCCCTGACCCCGAGTTACAGCGGCGGAGTTGGGGCCGGGGGGGGGGGGGGGGGTGGGGGGGTGGACACACGCCCTGAAGAAATCTCCTGGCAATCGAACTTACAGAATACATAAGAACATAAGAAATAGGAGCAGGAATAGGCCACTTGGCCCCTCGAGCCTGCTCCGCCATTCAATAAGATCATGGCCGATCTTGGGCTCAAAGCCACTTCCCCGCCCGCTCCCCATAACCCTTCACTCCCTTATCTTGCAAAAATCTGTCTATCTCCACCTTAAATGTATTTAATGACCCAGCCTCCACGGCTCTCTGGGGCAGAGAATTCCACAGGTTTATGACCCTCTGAGAGAAGAAATTCCTCCCCATCTCAGTTCTAAAAGGGCGACCCTTTTATTCTGAAACTATAGCCCCGAGTTCTAGATTTCCCCACGAGGGGAAACATCCTCTCTGCATCTACCTTGTCGAGCCCCCTCGGTATCTTATATGTTTCAACAAGATTATACTGCCTCCGCACTGGTGAACGCAAGTGCGCGCGCTCACTGCGGCGCACATGACGGCCGGGAATTTCCTCTCGGAGTTGTTCGGGGTTTTCCGCCGCACTGCCGTCGGTGCAGAGGGAGCAGTTCCGAGGAATTTCCCAGCCGATGCCTCGTAGTTGCTACAGCGGAAGACGCACCAAAAGTTATTTTTTTTTTTTTTAATGACTTACTGCTTTTTATGAAACATATAAATGGTCTCAAAATACCTGTTAGAGTTGTCAGAGTCTTTCTGTGGGATATTATGGCACAGATAAACACGATAATTATTCCGCATCCACATGCAAGGCCAACAGCGACTGCCAGCGTTGAGTCATCTATTATGGTAGGATAAAACCCAATCACGGTGAGATTATAATTGAACATCTGTTACTACTGCATAGTAATTGCGCAGATAAATTAAGTAAATGCTCAAGCATGCCGCCACGTCACACGACTCACACCACGGTACACTACTTTCTCCTTTTTGCTGCAGTGCATATCAGATTTAGAGATAAATAATGATGTTCTGGTGAAATACCAGCTGAGGTGTTGAGTGTGACAGTGCTCAGAAATAACTTGCTATATATTATTCCAAAAGAAAGAAAAAAGCAAGACTCGCATTTCTACAGCGCCTTTCACGACCACCGGACGTCCCAAAGCGCTTTACAGCCAATTAAGTACTTTTTGAAGTGTAGTCACTGTTGCAATATAGGAGACGTGGCAGCCAGTTTGCGCACAGCAAGCTCCCACAAACAGCAATGTGATCATGACCAGATAATCTGTTTTTTTAGTGATGTTGATTGAGGGATAAATATTGGCCCCAGGACACCGGGGAGAACTCTCCCCCTGCTCGAATGGTTTACTCACATTAACACGATGTCCCGAATAGCGGATCCCATTGCTAGAGGCAGCCCACCCATAACAGCCTTTTAAGGTCTCCCCCCCGAAATGCTTCCAAAGAACTGCAGCATGCTATACGGATAAAATGATCAGGCAGCACTTTGCTCCTGAGCATCGGAGGGTTAGAGATCCACCAAGAGAGGGAACTTCTGCAAGTACCTGCGGAGGCAGCACTGCCCTGATGCAAACTTCAGACTGGCTGTCAAAAGGCTGCAGTTTCTTTCGTTGTTCCAGGTGCAGTGGAAGACAAACAGGGCAGCGGCCACAGCCCTGCTACCTTGAGGCACTTCATGAAGCAATTCGGCAATGCGAACATGCAGGAAACGCCTCTCCCCAGCAGCTAGTTAAGGAGCAGCAATACAGATCTCCTGAGAGCAGAGAAGGCTAAGAGGGAGATCGGACAGAGGTGTTCAAAATCATGAAGGGTCTGGACAGAGCAAATAAAGAGAAACTGTTCCCATTGGCTGAAGGGTCGATAACCAGAGGGCACAGATTTAAGGTGATTGGCAAAAGAACCAGAGGCGACATGAGGAAAAACTTTTTTACGCAGCGAGTGGTTAGGATTTGGAATGCGTTGCCTGATAGGGCGGTGGAGACAGAGTCAACAGTAGCCTTCAAAACGGAATTGGATAAATACTTGAAGGAGAAAAGGTTGCAGGGATGTGGGGAAAGAGAGGGGGAGTGGGACTAACTGGATCGCTCTTCGAAAGAGCCGGCGCAGACTCGATGGGCCGAATGGCCACCTTCTGTGCAGTACTATGCTTGGGAATGGGCTGGTTCCCTGTTCTGGTGTAGCGACTAGGAGATGGGGTAATGGTACTTGGCACAGGGGCATCTGCGAAAGGAAACAAGGTAAAACAGAAAATAATCTTGTTTTTCAATCTCTAAATCTGAGTTTGAAACTCAGATTCAGATTTCTAAAGGGATCATAGAAACATAGAAGATAGGAGCAGGAGTAGGCCATTCAGCCCCTCGAGCCTGTTCTGCCATTCAATGAGATCATGGCTGATCATCCAAATTCAGTACCCTGTCCCTGCTTTCTCCCCATATCCCTTGATCCCTTTAGCCTTAAGAAATATATCCAACTCCTTCTTGAATATATTTAATGAATTGGCCTCAACTGCCTTCTGTGGTAGAGAATTCCACAGGTTCACCACTCTCTGGGTGAAGAAATTCTTCCTCATCTCAGTCCTAAATGGCTTACCCCTTATCCTTAGACTGTGACCCCTGGTTCTGGACTTCTCCCGCCATCGGGAACATCCTTCCTGCATCTAGTCTGTCTAGAATTTTATAAGTTTCAATGAGATCCCCTCTCATTCTTCGAAACTCTAGCGAATATAAGCCTAATCGACCCAATCTCTCTTCATACGTCATTCCTGCCATCCCAGGTATCAGTCTGGTGAATCTTCGCTGCACTCCCTCCATGGCAAGAACATCCTTCCTCAGATAAGGCGACCAAAACTGCACACAATACTCAAGGTGTGGTCTCACCAAGGCCCTGTACAACTGCAGCAAGACATCCTTGCTCCTGTACTCAAATCCTCTCGCTATGAAGGCCAACATACCATTTGCCTTCGAGTGGGTATAAAATACCTGAAGCTGTGCTCGAGCGCAATGTTGTCTGGTTCAAATTGATCTAAAAGTTGAAAAGAACTGAGTAGATCCAAGGTTTCCTATTCGGGTCGATTCGGAGTTTGGAGGGGCTTTCACAGATCAAACCTTTTGCTGGAATTTCCTCCTCCTGTCAGACAAGGGTCATGGCGGAACTTTTGCCTCCTGCCCCCAACCTCGCCACTACCCCACCCTTTGGGTCTCGTTAAATCCGGAAGACGGGCTCCAGACAGGAGTTGAAGAGGGAAATGTAGCACGTGCTGCAGCGAGCAGCCCACTGCAGGGCCAGAACACGAGGGGGGCCGTATCTAAAGGGGCAGAAGAGTCTGTCGACTTCATCAATTTATTTGACTGCAGGCCTTGGACTGGGCGGTGGACTCTAACTGGTGAGCGTTTGGGACCCTTATAGAAGGAAATGAGGTCACTGCTGGGCTGTCTCCCTCTAACCAATGAAGTAAGCACGAACCCAGAGGCCACACCACTCCTGGTGGTCCCCAGAGTTGGCGTCTCAGCAGTGGCAAGAAGGGACATTGGGCGGCTTACAGTTCCCCTCCTTCCCGCCGCCACTTACACTCGATGGTGGGGGAGGTGCAGCTGGCATCAAGGGTTATGGGGAGCGGGCAGGAAAGTGGAGTTGAGGCCAAGATCAGATCAGCCATGATCTTATTGAATGGCGGGGCAGGCTCGAGGGGCCGTGTGGCCGACTCCTGCTCCTATTTCTTATGTTCTTATGGTCCTGCCCCATGCCTGCCTCACCTCAGCTGAAAAACTGGCAGAGGAAGGAATCTAGAAAATCTAGGCCATCTAGGGGATGGACAAGAGGCCAGAGTTGGAGGAACGCAGAGATCTCGGAGGGTTGTAGGGCCGGAGGAGGTTACAGAGAGAGGCAGAGGCGGGGCCATGGTTGAATTTGAACACGAGGATGGGTGTCCACTTTTAGAGGAAGAGGGTTACAGTGCGAGGTCAGCGTGCACCCTAAATCCAATCCAACTACTGTCAGCACCTCAAACGCTGGGTCAACACCCCATTAGTGCAATGAAAACTTCAAGCGCCACTCTTCCTCGGGGAGCAAACTGAACGCCACACAACTGCACCTTTGGTGTCAACAAAATGACTTTGCTAATAACAAGAAACTATCACAAATTCCGTTTTTATAGCTGGGACAGTACATCTAGAATCTTAACCAGCAAGTCAAGTGATGTATCGTGCAACAACCCCACCGACACCGGGGAATCCCTGGCCCAAGACCGCACAAAGTGGAGGAGAAGCATCCGGGAAGGCACCGAACACCTCGAGTCTCTTCGCCGGGAGCAAGCGGAAGCCAAGCGCAAACAGCGGAAGGAGCGCACGTCAGCCCAAGCACCCCACCCCACCCGCCCCCTTCAACCACCGTCTGCCCCACCTGTGACAGAGACTGTAGGTCCCGCATTGGACTCATCAGTCACCTGAGAGCTCATTTTTAATGTGGAAGCAAGTCATCCTCGGTTCCAAGGGACTGCCTAAGAAGAAGAATTAGGTCCCAGTAAAATTTCATTCCTTTCAACTGCCTATATTTATTACGCTAATCTGGTATAACCATATAAAAAGTCACATTCTCATCAAGTGATTTAAAATAGCCAGTTTGACACTGAATCCTTGATGTATGACATCAAGTAACCTACAGGGCTATGGACCAAGAACTGGAAAGTGGGGTTAGGCTGGAGAGCTCTTTTTCGGCCGGCACAGACACGATGGGCCGAATGGCCTCCTTCTGTGCTGTATGACTCTATGAAATAGGATTCGGGTTAACACCACCACTGTACGGGTAAAATATGCTGCGAGAGGCAGAAGATGATAAACCACCTGCTGCAATTGCGCAACGAGTATGTGGCAGTGCGTCAGAACACGCACCGGACCACCGTCTGACGCAGGGCAGAACTAACAGCAGGTTAGTGTACCTAACCACAGCACCAAAGACAGTGAGCAAATTGAACAAAAAGAACTAGAAACCAACTGGCCCGATTCAATCCAGACGGCAGCGTTTTCTTTCGCCTCTGTCGCTCTTATTCACGCACACATCACACGCTCCGTCTCTCTTGTACGCAGAGCAGAAGAGGAGAATAGAAAAGCCATCATAACTTTACAGATATACAGCACGCACTAGGTTTTTGGTTTTATGCCCCACTTATAACTACCACGATCCCAGCGACTCTATCTTGCATCTTTTCCCGTGGCTCCGGTCTCCTTTCTATACTGGAGGTATCCAAAACTGCGCACAGGTCTTCAACTGTGGCAATGAACCGTATCTTCCACAGATTCACTGGGGTCGATCTTAACCCGGGGCGGGAACGGTGTGCGGGGCGCCGGCCCCCAAGGTGGCTGGAGGGGGCCGCGCGGCCTACTCCTGCTCCTAAGTCTTATGTTCTTATGAGGTTTCTTCATTGATTGAATGGCTTGGAAAGTCCAAATGGTAAAGGCAACGTGGCTGAACTCTCGGAAGAGTTCTGCTGCAGGGTCGTCGATCTGAAATGTTCCCCTCTCCACAGATGCTGCCTGATCTGCTGAGTGTTTAGCAGCATCATCTGCTTTCGTCTCAGAAGAATTGGTCGTCTTGGTATCGATAAGTGAGACCATTGAAGACTCAAGGTATATATTACAATGCAGAACTCCAAATGGTAGACTTACAATTGTGACACATAAATTTTTGCATCCACTGTACCTGAACTGGGTGATGTCGACGCACCAATATTGATGCACACAGCATCAGATGTAGCGTTACCAGGTACTTCCTCCATCAGTCCAAGGGCTGTGCAACTATGGAAATGAAATACAGTACAACTATTAAAAAAGAAAGACTTACATTCATACAGAGCCTTTCACGACCTCAGGACGTCCCAAAGCGCTTTACAGACAATGAGGTATGTTTGAAGTGTGGCGTTAACCCTTTAGGCTCCCGGTTAATGCAACGCCTCGATTTTAAAATTCTCATCCTTGTTTTCAAATCCCTCCATGGCCTCACCCCTCCCTATCTCTGTAATCTCCTCCAGCCCCACAACCCCCCGAGATATCTGCGCTCCTCTAATTCAGCCCTCTTGAGCATCCACTGATTATAATCGCTCCACCATTGGCGGCCGTGCCTTCAGCTGCCTGGGCCCTAAGCTCTGGAATTCCCTCCCTAAACCTCTCCGCCTGTCTCTCCTCCTTTAAGATGCTCCTTAAAACCTACCTCTTTGACCAAGCGTTTGGTCACCTGCCCTAATTTCTCCTTATGTGGATTGGTGTCAAATTTATTGCCTTAAAATACTCCTGCACAGCGCCTTGGGGCTTTTTATTACGTTAAAGGCGCTATATAAATACAAGTTGTTGTTGTTGAAGTGTGGCGTTAACCCTTTAGGAAATCCGAGCGTTCGCAAACTGACTGTGACCTGCTTGATGGCGCACAGGTGCGAGACCAAGACTAGGAAATGGTCTTAATGTTACTTCGGTTTCATATTGGGTGCAATATGACTTTATCGATAATGTGTTTGAATGTTAGCAAGAGAGCGGACATGACCCATTTCGTCGAAAGGTTAAAGTTTCACTAGCAATGGTATGCTGGTGAGAGGAGAGCTGCATTGTCCCTGTGTGGGGAAAAGAAAGAAAGAAAGAAAGACTGGTCTTGGGAGATCCTGTGAAGATACAACAAGTACCACAACACCACAAGACAGAAAGACTTGCATTTCTGTAGCGCCTTTCACGACCACCGGACGTTCCAAAGCGCTTTACAGCCAATGAAGTACTTTGTGAAGTGTAGTCACTGTTGTAATGTAGGAAACGCGGCAGCCAATTTGCGCACAGCAAGCTCCCACAAACAGCAATGTGATAATGACCAGATAATCTGTTTTACTGATGGTGATTGAGGGATCAATATTGGCCCCAGAACACCGGGGATAACTCCCCTGCTCTTCTTCGAAATAGTACCACGGTATCTTTTACGTCCACCTGAGAGAGGAGACGGGGCCTCGATTTAAAAACGGCACCTCCGACAGTGCAGCACTCCCTCAGCACTGCACTGGAGTGTCAGCCTAGGTTTATGTGCTCCAGAAAGCTCTACTGTGCCTGGACCGAGACACAACACGGAGGTAGCAGGATTTTAAAAATTTTTAAATATTTTTTTATTTGTTTATGGGATGTGGGCGTCGCTGGCAAGGCCAGCATTTATTGCCCATCCCTAATTGCCCTTGAGAAGGTGGTGGTGAGCCGCCGCCTTGAACCGCTGCAGTCCGTGTGGTGAAGGTGCTCCCACAGTGCTGTCAGGGAGGGAGTTCCAGGATTTTGACCCAGCGACAATGAAGGAACGACGATATACTTCCAAGTCAGGATGGCGTGTGACTTGGAGGGGAACTTGGAGGTGGCGGTGTTCCCATGCGCCTGCTGCCCTTGTCCTTCTAGGCGGTAGAGGTCGTGGGTTTGGGAGGTGCTGCCGAAGAAGCCTTGGCGAGTTGCTGCAGTGCATCTTGTAGATGGTACACACTGCAGTCACGGTACGCCGGTGGTGGAGGGAGTGAATGTTTAAGGTGGTGGATGGGGTACCAACCAAGTTGGCTGCTTTGTCCTGGATGGTGTCAAGCTTCTTGAGTGTTGTTGGAGCTGCACTCATCCAGGCAAGTGGAGAGTATTCCATCACACTCCTTACTTGTGCCTTGTAGATGGTGGAAAGGCTTTGGGGAGTCAGGAGGTGAGACACTCGCCGCAGAATACCCAGCCTCTGACCTGCTCTTGTTGCCACAGTATTTATGTGGCTGGTCCAGTTAAGTTTCTGGTCAATGGTGACCCCCAGGATGTTGATGGTGGGGGAATCGGCGATGGTAATGCCGTTGAATGTCAAGGGGCGGTGGTTAGACTCTCACTTGTTGGACAAAGTCATTGCCTGGCACTTCTGTGGCACGAATGTTACCTGCCACTTATCAGCCCAAGCCTGAACGTCGTCCAGGTCTTGCTGCATGCAGGCATCGACTGCTTCATTATTTGAGGAGTTGCAAATGGCGCGGAACACTGTGCAGTCCTCAGCGAACATCCCCATTTCTGACCTTATGTTGGAGGGCAGGTCATTGATGAAGCAGCTGAAGATGGTTGGGCCTAGGACACTATCCTGAGGAACTCCTACAGCGATGTCCTGGGGCTGAGATGATTGGCCTCCAACAACCACAACCATCTTCCTTTGTGCTAGATATGACTCCAGCCAGTGGAGAATTTTCCCCCCGATTCCCATTGACTTCAGTTTTACTAGGGCTCATTGATGCCACACTCGGTCAAATGCTGCCATGATGTGAAGGGCAGTCACTCTCACCTCACCTCTGGAATTCATTACACGGCATGACACAGCTCGGACCAATACCTATAGTTTTATAGCCCCTTAATGCTTTAGCGTAACAGTAGCAGGAATGATTGGTGCTGTCAGAGTGTCGTTCAGACTGAGACTGGCAGGTGCAGAGGGAAGAACAAGAAAGTGCTTCCAAGCTCCCCAAGCTGATCCCCATCTCAGTTGACTGTCTCAATACAGATCAGGGGGTAGAGTTTCCGTTTCGGGCGCAATCAGTGGTCTGGGCGCAAATGTTCCGCCCGTTTTGAGAAGTGTTTCCCCCCCCCCCGCCCCGAGTTTCTGCTCAAACTCATTTGCGTATCGCCGAACACAAAATCTCCCTTGAACCAGCGCAATCGGGCAGCGTTTTAAAAAGGTGATTTAAAAAAAGATTTACTTTAAAAAATATTCCTATTTCAGGTCCGAAATGAATTTCCAAGCCCTGCCGTCCATCTGCAACGAAATACTGGCAAAACTCATTTTAACCATGACAGCCCAGCCCTTTACTGACGGGCGGGATAAGCCCATACATGTCACGCTGATCCTCGCTAATTATGTTTGTGCAACAAATTGGTCTCAAATTATTTGAAAAGATCCTTTTCATAATGTGAAAACGCGTTGAAGGCACGCTAATTTTGTTACGATGTTGTGAGGAAGGTGCGATGACATAAGAGATGCTGTTACAAAAGTGTTTCTCAACAGATATTAGAAGGATATGTTAATAGTGATACAACGGCAACTTGCATTTATATAGCGCCTTTAACGTAGTAAAACGTCCCAAGGCGCTTCACAGGAGGGTTAGCCAACAAAATCTGACACCGAGCCACATAAGGAGATATTGGGGCAGGTGACCAAAAGCTTGGTCAAAGAGGTAGGTTTTAAGGAGCATCTTAAAGGAGGAGAGACAGGCGGAGAGGTTTAGGGAGGGAATTCCAGAGCTTAGGGCCCAGGCAGCTGAAGGCACGGCCACCAATGGTTGAGCGATTATAATCGGGGATGCTCAATAGGGCAGAATTAGAGGAGCGCAGATATCTCGAGGGGGGTTGTGCGGCTGGAGGAGATTACAGAGATAGGGAGGAAGGGCGAGGCCACGGAGAGATTTGAAAACAAGGATGAGAATGTTAAAATCGAGGCGTTGCTTAAGCGGGAGCCAATGTAGGTCAGCGAGCACAGTTAGATGAAGTGGGGTGGGAGGAGACTCCTGTGGAGCATAAACACCGGCCTGGACCTGTTTGGCTTGTTTCTGTGCTGTAAATACTTTGTAATAGGTATTAATGAACAATAAAATAAAGGAATATCGCTCAACTCTGTAAATTGCCTCACCGTACCGTTGTAATTCATATAATGAGCAGCAAACTTACTTGGTCATTTGCTTGCACTTCACTGTAAACGAGGTCTCATTTGAAAAGGACAGTGGGGGACATGGTGTACATTTAGTATCAGATTTCCTGTCCGCTGTAGAACATAATAATATTCGATTAGAGAATGGAATGCAAGCAAAATTATAAAAAACCTCAGTGACGGAAGACTGTTCCATCAGAACGAATGATGCTGACAGCTTCAGAATATCACCCAGTTACTGCTTAAATGTTCAAAAAACGCAGCATAAAAAAATCTGAAGAAAGCTAGATTATTTTGGAATTTTTCATTTAACACCCTCTTCTCATCCTCGTTTTCAAATCCCTCCGTGGCCACGCCCCTCTCCCTATCTCTGTAATCTCCTCCAGCCCCACAACCCACCCCCCCCACCCCCGCCGAGATATCTGCGCTCCTCTAATTCTGGCCTCTTGAGCATCCCTGATTATAATCGCTCCACCATTGGTGGCCGTGCCTTCAGCTGCCTGGGCCCTGAGCTCTGGAATTCCCTCCCTAAGCCTCTCTACCTCTCTCTCCTCCTTTAAGATGCTGCTTAAAACCTCCCTCTTTGACCAAGCTTTTGGTCACCTGTCCTAATATCTCCTGCTGTGGCTCGGTGTCAAATTTTGTTTGATAATCGCTCCCGTGAAGCGCCTTGGGACGTTTTACCACGTTAAAGGCACTATATAAATACAAGTTGCTGTTGTTGTATTACCATTGACTTCAATAAAAATAGGGAGAGATGTAAAACGGGATGCCGATTGGCTGTCACCCGTTTTACACGATCACACTAAGTCAAGATCTACTCCCTGCTTTTTGTTTTATCCAGCTTGTAATTACAGTTGTCGGTATTAGCTGTTGAATGACTAGCACATTGTGTGTGCGACAAGCCTGTTTGTCCACAACTTTCGCGAGACTTTAGGCTGGATTTTCAATGACCCATGGAGTCGGGTTTGGAGGCGTGTGGGGGGTTAAATTTGCGGGGTCGGGGTTTCCGACCCCATCCCGACTCCATCCCGCTTCCACGCAATTTTGACATAATCAGTCGCGGGGTTCCCGACTCTGTCCCGCCTTCAAGAGGCGGGAGAGGCCATTAAAGCCCTTAACAAGCTCTAAATTGGCTCTGTAATGCCATTTTGAAACGCTGTAGCTAGTTTAACCCTTTTCTGACGTGAAGTACGCCTGATGTGAAACACTCCAGTGAAACCTGGCGGGAGCACAAGTGGATAGCTGACTATCGGCTGCAGGTCCACTATTACAACGGAGATGTGATGAAGGTAGTAGTAGTAGTATTAGGTCTGAACGTCGCCTCTGATGCTGCTGCACTGAATGTCTTCAGAGACTGCCTGGGAGGACTCTCTCTCTCTCTTTCTCTCTCTCTCTCTCTCTCTCTCTCTCTCTCTCCCCACACCCCCATTTTTGCATCCAAGTCCACTCACATCAAAAGCCAGGCAGGTCCTCTCTCACAAACAGTCTCTGAGACTAGGCAGTCAGCAATGATGACATCATCAGAGGCGACTTTCAGACTGAAAACACTAATTAGTTCATGGGTTCCCACATGCTCCAACTCAATTGCCCAATTAAATGAAAATTGCATCAGGCATCCACATTAATCTGGAGTCGGGGGGGAAACACGAAATGCAGATTACACGACCCCAACCCGACCCCAAGACAAAATCCAGCCCTTTAACTCTCTTATTTGAAAGGGTTGACGGCCCCATTAAGATAGCGGGCAGAGGAATGTCCTGTGAATTCGATTAAGCAGGGCTGGCCTTCGGGAAAATGCCGCCCTGGGAGAACTTGTATTTTGGCGCCCTTTCTCTGAGTTTAATATGTAGCGTTATTAGCGAAAGTTTCACATCACGTGATTCGGACAAAAAAAAAAATCAACTTCAAGATACGGAGTGTTTCCGCTTCAACTGTTTTTCATATTTGCATTCCTCTTAACCAGTCCTTTCACTCGATATATAAAAGCACGTTATCCGAGTCGAACGCGTATTCTTAAACTTTACCCCCAAAATTTCTAGCTTGCAGAATCATTTGCGCCTCAACTCTTTCCATCCAAATTGTTATTTTTTATTTTGATTTTTTTTTTCCATTTAACACCCTCTTGACCACAGCGCCCCAGTGACCACAGCGCCCCAGTGACCACAGCGCCCCAGTGACCACAGCGCCTCCCTGGGCAGTTGCCCACATCGCCCACCCGTAAGGCCAGGCCTGGTTTTAAGTGTCCATCTTCTATTATTGCCGACAGCAATTTCTAGCCTATCGGAAGGAGAGAGAAGAACCTGTTCATCGACTCTGAGAAGATGAAATCCACTTTAGATCAAGTTACAGAAAACCATTTCCATTTACGGTAAGATTTCCTGGTCAAAATGAATCTTGCACAATCGAGTCTTACCTAACATTGACATGTCAGCCTGTGGCTCAGTGGGTAGCACCCTCACCTCTGAGTCAGAAGGTTGTGGGTTCAAGTCCCACTCCAGAGACTTGAGCACAAAAATCTAGGCTGACACTCGCAGTGCAGTGCTGAGGGAGTGCTGCACTGTCGGAGGTGCCGTCTTTCGGATGAGATGTTAAACCGAGGCCCCGTCTGCTCTCTCAGGTGGACGTAAAAGATCCTGTGACACTATTTTGAAGAAGAGCAGGGGAGTTATCCCCAGTCTCCTAGGGGCCAATATTTATCCCTCAATCAACACCACTAAAAACAGATGATCTGGTCATCATCACATTGCTGTTTGTGGGAGCTTGCTGTGTGTAAATTGCCTGTCGCGTTTCCTACATTACAACAGTGACTGCACTTCAAAAAATACTTCATTGGCTGTAAAACGCTTTGGGCATCTGGTAGTCATGAAAGACGCTGTAGAAATGCATACGAACATACGAACTAGGAGCAGGAGTCGGCCACTCGGCCCCTCGAGCCTGCTCCGCCATTCAATAAGATCATGGCTGATCTGATTACTCCACATTCCCGCCTACCCCCGATAACCTTTCACCCCCTTGCTTATCAAGAATCTATCTACCTCTGCCTTAAAAATATTCAAAGACTCTGCTTCCACCGCCCTCTGAGGAAGAGAGTTCCAAAGACTCACGACCCTCTGTGAGAAAAAATTTCTCCTCATCTCTGTCTTAAATGGGCGACCCCTTATTTTTAAACAGTGACCCCTAGTTCTAGATTCTCCCACAAGAGGAAACATCCTCTCCACATCCACCCTGTCCAGACCCTTCAGGATCTTATATGTTTCAATCAAGTCACCTCTTACTCTTCTAAACTCCAGCGGATACAAGCATAGCCTGTCCAACCTTAAAGCATGAACATTAATCTCTGCATATTTCCCAGTTCTGATTAACTTTCAAATAAAGAAATGCAAGTCTTTCTTTTTATGTAATTTCTGCCGGAGCAGATACAAGGCATTATTAGCTCTGCCACAACCATGTTTATTCATTGACACAAAAGTAAAATACTGCGGATGCTGGAAATCTGAAATAACAACAGAAAGTGCTGGAAACACTCAGCAGGTCAGGCAGCATCGAGGAGAGAGAAACAGAGTCAACGTTTCAGGTCGATGACCCTTCGTCAGAACTTTTATTCATTGACACACTGCACAACTAAGGTTCCTGATTTAACAATCATCTGATGGAAATACGTTGCCAGTGAGTTTTCTCCTGTTGTCACACAGGAACGTTATCACGTCCGGGTCACTGGATAGGGATCAGGAACAAAAAGCCAAACTGACAACCCAGCTCAGACAGGCCAGCACAGCACAGCAAAACTCTCAGCCGACAAAACTTGAAAGTTGAGGATTTCCTTCATCGTCGCAGGGTCAGAATCCTGGAATTCCCTCCCTAACAGCACTGTGGGAGCACCTTCACCACACGGACTGCAGCGGTTCAAGAAGGCGGCTCACCACCACCTTCTCAAGGGCAATTAGGGATGGGCAATAAATGCCGGCCTCGCCAGCGACGCCCAGATCACGTGAACGAATTTTTAAAAAATGTGGATGCTAAAAAGTAGCCACACTTTATTTTTCGGTGCGTAGCTCCATGAATATTCAAATTACCTCATTTAAAATTTTTATACAATTGTTGATGTGCTCCTAATGAGTTTAATGCCTTGTTATGGTTTCCACAAATCCAAATAAGAAGTGTCAGTCTGGAATGTGCTTAATTTCCACATTCAGTACCGTCAAAACACTGTAAATTGTTAATCTCCCTGATAAAAAAACAAAGTAAGCACCTACTAGACTACCTTTATTCACAACTTCTTTAAAGATAAGAACATAAGAATTAGGAGCAGGAGTCGGCCATTCGGCCCCTCGAGCCTGCTCCGCCATTCAATAAGATCACGGCTGATCTTCGACCTCAACTCCACTTTCCCGCCCGATCCCCATATCCCTTGATTCCCCTAGAGTCCAAAAATCTATCTATCTCCGCCTTGAATATACTCAACGATTCAGCATCCACAGCCCTCTGGGGCAGAGAATTCCAAAGATTCACAACCCTCTGAATGAAGAAATTCCTCCTCATCTCAGTCTTAAATGGCCGACCCCTTATCCTGAGACTGTGCCCCCTAGTTCTAGACTCTCCAGCCAGGGGGAAACAACCTCTCAGCATCAACCCTCTCAACCCCCGACTCAGAATCTTATATCTTTCATCTTGTATGTCTGGATGAAATAGTCTCATGAGCAATTTAAAAATCGGGAATGCTATTTTGAAATTGGGGCTGCTGGACAGAATAGAAATGGATCTGGAAGATTGTGACGTCTCCATTAAATCGGGACATTGAAACGTTTGCTCGGGAGCAAACCTGCGACCTTCTTCGTCTATGTACGTCTCCATACCAACCACACAGTGCAATTGAGTGTTGGCAGAACAGGCAAGGGTTTTTAACACGAATGATCAGACAGCACTGCACATCTATATTACTTTTCCAATTTAGGATTGGTGGTGATTAAAGGCTTCAAGCCGTCACATTTTGGAGAGAAAATAACTAATTGGTCTGTCATAAAAATCTCTTCAGCAGAATGAAAAACTTTCCACAGTGCAGTAGTTATTAATTATACCATGTCTATGCTGCCAGTTGGAGGTCAAGCTGGATTTGAAATCTGCCTAGAGCTAACTGACTACTGATTACTTTTATAAACATTGCAAATCATGGGTCCATCAATGAGTTCCTGCTTCAAGTAAACCCAGCCTGCGATCGGTACTTGTTGGGAGCAATTTGTTGGCAGTGCAGTATCAGCGCCATCAGACTTCTAACCACTCTGCTTGTGAAATTTACTGCATCCGCCCGATATCACACAGCGCTGCTTCAGTCCCTTGTTCTTACTTGTGTGTGAAGTGTGAGCCCTGCATCATTTGACACATAAAAGAAAAGAGAGACTTGCATTTCTATAGCGCCTTTCACAGCTGCCGGACGCCCCAATTGCGCTTTACAGCCAATGAAGTACTTTTTGAAGTGGAGTCACTGTTGTAATGTAGGAAATGCGGCAGCCAGTTTGCGCACAGCAAGCTCCCACAAACAGCAACGTGATAATGACCAGATAACCTGTTTTTTTTAGATGTTGATTGAGGGATAAATATTGGGCCCAGGACACCGGGGATAACTCCCCTGCTCATCATCGAAACAGTGCCACGGGATCTTTTACGTCCACCTGAGAGAGCAGACGGGGCCTCGGTTTAACGTCTCATCCGAAAGACGGCACCTCCGACAGTGCGGCGCTCCCTCAGTACTGCCCCTCCGACAGTGCAGCACTCCCCCAGTACTGCCCCTCCAACAGTGCAGCGCTCCCTCAGCACTGCACTGGGAGTGTCAGCCTAGATTTCTGTGCTCAAGTCTCTGGAGTGGGACATCTGACATGTGCATCATCTGACACATGCATAAGAGCCAATAGTACAAAGAAGACATTTCCACGTGCAGATTCACAAACTGAGCACAAAATACAACACTGAGGCCAGGATTCTCCTACTCTCCAGGATAGTGGACTTGGTGAATACAGAACTGCTACCTTGCTGGCCAACCTGTATTTTTCTCCCCCTGTCCCTGCCAACACTGCCACTGACCTCGCTTTCCCTGCCACTGCATGTCAATGGCAGCGGGGAGGGGTAGCACCTGGGCTCCCGGTGGATTTCCCTTCCATCTGCTTGTGCCGCAGTCACTTCCTGGGGCCACCACGGGGAAGGTGGTGGTCGGTTGCAGGAGACAGTGGTAATGGCCGTAAGGTACTCCCAATGAGGGAGAGGGGCCTTGTAGCAGCCTTTGTTCTGACCTCAGCACCTACCTGCTCAAGGCCCCGGTCTCATTCTTTCAGTGGGACCTACCTCCAGTCTTCAGGGTGCTTTTTCCCCTTTAAGATCTCTTGTTGACTCTTCAAGTGTCAGCCGTGACTCAGTGGGTAGCACCCTCGCTGCTGAGCTAGAAGGTTGTGGGTTCAAGTCCCACTCCAGAGAACTTGAGCACAAAAATCCAGGCTGACACTCCAGTGCAGTGCTGAGGGAGTGCTGCACTGTCGGAGGTGCCGTCTTTCAGATGATACATTAAACTAAGGCCCCGTCTGCTCTCTCAGGTGGACGTAAAAGATCCCACGGCACTATTTTGAAGAACAGCAGGGGAGATATCCTCGGTGTCCTCAATCAACATCATTAAAAACAGATTATCTGGTCATTATCACATTGCTGTTTGTGGGAGCTTGCTGTGCGCAAACTGGCTGCCGCGTTTCCTACATTACAACAGTGACTACACTTCAAAAAGTACTTCATTGGCTGTAAAGCACTTTGGGACGTCCGGTGGTCACGAAAGGCGCTGTAGAAATGCGAGTCTTTCTTTGTTCTAGTGTTGTGGCACTTGTTGTATCTTCACAGGATCTCCCAAGACCAGTCTATGGCCAGCCAGTATTGAGTGGTGATTTCATTCTGGACTTCCCGTTGATTATCCTACCCTCCTGCCCGCTCAGCACCTCTCATCCTCCTGGTACTATGTCTGACAATTTGGCTCGGATTGCTAACTTGTCATTTGGGAACATGCGAGTGAATTGAGATGTTACGACTGGAACCCAGACCTGAAGAATTGCTGCTCTATTCCACAATAAATCGCTTTCTGCTTTAACTTACATAAAAAATGCAACTTTCAGAGGGTTCCATGGAATTTATTTTTTTGCTTTACAGCGTTCCCATAACACGTCCTCACCTTTTTCTTTCACTTCAAAGCCCTGGACGCACGGACTGTCCCTGAGGCAGTATTCGCAGTCCTGTGAACAGTGGTAATCGGCTCTACATATACACTGTGTAGCAGTCACGGCATCTCCTTTACGGAGTACTTCGAACCATTTCACTGAAAAGGAAACAGAATGCTCTCAGGCTCAATGATAATGAGTGACCGCGTGCGACCAACTTGTGCAGCACGCGTGCCTGTGCATGGTAACATCCAGCTCGAACGTGGGACCATAACAACAACTTGTATTTCTGTAGCGCCTTTAACGTAGTAAGATGTCCCAAGGCGCTTCACAGGAGCGATTATCAAACAAAATTTGACACCGAGCCACACAAGGAGATATTAGGGCAAAAGCTTGGTCAAAGAGATAGATTTTAAGGAGCGTCTTAAAGGAGGAGAGAGAGGTAGGGAGGCGGAGAGATTTATGGAGGGAATTCCAGAGCTTTGGACCTCGGCAGCTGAAGGCACGGCCACCAATGGTGGAGCGATTATAATCAGGGATGCTCAAGAGGCCAGAATTGGAGGAGCGCAGATATCTCGGGGGGGTTGTGAGGCTGGAGGAGATTACAGAGATAGGGGAGGGGCGAGGTCATGGAGGGGGTTTCCAAACAAGGATGAGAATTTTAAAATCGAGGCGCTGCTTAACCGGAAGCCAATGTAGGTCAGCGAGCACAGCGGGGTGATGGGTGAATGGGACTTGGTGCGAGTTAGGACACGGGGCAGCCGAGTTTTGGATGACCTCAAGTTAACGTGTGTTTGTTGGTCTACTCAACTTAGAAAATTGTGAAAATTTGGATTAAATGAAGCGGTTGGTACAAGTTAGAGATTGTTATAAATATAAACAAGAGACGTTCTATAATCTATAAACCTTGGCTGAAACAATTCTTTTGTTTCATGTTTATGGTTAACATGCACACTTTGTAAATCAGTTTAATTTGCTGGCAATTCTCATTTCACACCGTGTTACCGTAGGATCAATGAAAGAGGTTCACATTTCCCGACCACATGTAATAATTGTCACAAATTCTCAGTGGGGTGGCTGAGCAAAGGAGATATCCCACCTTTCATCGCAAAATCCGGCACACATAAGAACGTAGGAATTAGGAGCGGGAGTCGGCCATTTGGCCCCTCGAGCCTGCTCCGCCATTCAATAAGGGGGGCAGATTGCCTAGGTCGGTGAGGGGGAGCTGGGCTTTGCCCAAGTGCGGGGTGTGTGAAGAGGTTAGCTGGTTGGGCCTGGAGGAAACACTCCTGCTCCCTCTGGTCCACAAGCAGCGCTGCCAATGCACTTACCTCACGGATCCAGCCCTTCTCGCCCCCCCCCCCCACCCCTTCACCCGCCGGGTCACGAGATAGAAATAAAAATCAAAGAATTCAATGACCGACCCGCCTCCTGAGAGTGGAATGGTTGCCCGCCCCCCTGTCCTGCCACCGTTAATCTGTTTTTAGTGATGTTGATTGAGGGATAAATACACCGGGGATAACTCCCCCCTGCTCTTCTTCAAAATAGTGGCGTGGGATCTTTTACATCCACCCGAGAGAGCAGACGGGGCCTCGGTTTAACGTCTCATCCAAAAGACGGCACCTCCGACAGTGCGGCACTCCCTCGGCACTGCACTGGGAGTGTCAGCCTGGATTTTTGTCCTCAAGTCTCTGACTCAGAGGCGAGAGTGCGACCAACTGAGCCACGGCTGACACGTGCTGGCCAATATTTATCCCTGAATCAGCGTCACTAAAAACAGATGGTCTGGTCATTATCACATTGCTGTTTGTGGGAGCTTGCTGTGCGCAAACTGGCTGCCGAATTTCATAAGAACATAATAAGAACATAAGAAGTAGGAGCAGGAGTCGGCCATACGACCCTTCGGGCCTGCTCCGCCATTCAATAGGATCATGGCTGATCTGAACCTAGACTCACGTCCACTTCCCTGCCCGCTCCCCATAACCCTTAATTCCCTTATCAGCTAGGAAACTGTCTATCTCCGTTTTAAATTTATTTAATGTCGCAGCTTCCACAGCTCTCTGAGGTAGCAAATTCCATAGATTTACTACCCTCTGAGTGAAGAAGTTTCTCCTCATCTCAGTTTTGAAACGGCAGCCCCTTATTCTAAGATTATGCCCCCTAGTTCTAGTCTCACCCATCAGTGGAAACATCCTCCCCGCATCCACCCGATCAAGCCCTCTCACAATCTTATATGTTTCGATAATGTTTCCCGCATTACAACAGTGTCTACACTTCAAAAAAGTACCTCATTGGCTGTAAAGAGCTTTGGGACGTCCGGTGGTCGTGAAAGGCGCTATATAAATGCAAGTCTTTCTTTGTTTCTTTCGTCCTTGCTGATCCCAGTTGCATCAGATTAAATTTACGATAAGGAAAACTTTTGAAGCAAAATTTCAAAAGCATTGCACCGTCTGCTCTCCAGCTGCTTTCGATCTTTTTTGGCAGAGGAGCTAATGGTCCTTGGCACCTCCAGAGGGATTTCTTGCTGGGCAGCCTCATCTTCTCTCAAGACATTTACACGATTATTTCTTGGATCAAAAAAATCATAGGCTGAGAAATTGGATTGCGAAGCCCCCATTTTTAGGGCGATAAAACGAGCGTGGAAGGGTCCGATGCGGAACGCGCGCGCGCCATTCCGTGCCAGGAGAGCAGCGTCTTTCCAAAATAGCCCAGGGCGCCCTGGAGTAGTCCAGCGTGCTCGCCTGTAGCCAGCGTTAGGCCCAATTCTGACCCGAATCCAGGGCCGACTGTCTGCTTCAGGCCCCTTTCCTTTAATTGATCATGACTGACCGCAGTGCGCCGCCGCCAATTTTTTCGGGCCGAAAACACAACATCTAACTCACCTGAACGCTCCTGGAGTGCGGGCTGCTGCCGACCATCACGCGCCTCCTCCCCCGCCACCACCCCCCCGCCAGCGCCCCTCCAGTCGACTTTCATCCTTTTCCAGGACCGGCGCATTGGGTGCCCCGAGCACACCTGATGGCAATGCGAGGACCAATTTCGCGTGGCCCTCTTGCGCACCGGTTTCGGCATGGTGATCGCCGCCGAATTCAGGCGCAAACCAATTTCCGGCCCCTGTAGACTTGTGTCAAGGTGGCTTGAGCCTGTTTAGACCTCTTGTAAACTAACTGGTCATGACCTGACAGGATGGGAATAGAGGGAATCAGGAGGGTCTGTTACAGATTTTAAAATCTAAGTAATGACAGCACTGTGCTGCTCCAACAGCTGTGCTGGTGTCATTAAAATGTCATGAACAGGTACAGAAAATAATCAAAAAGGCTAATGGAATGCTGGCCTTTATATCTAGAGGACTAGAATACAAGGGGGTAGAAGTTACACTGCAGCTGTACAAAACCCTGGTTCGACCACACCCGGAGCACTGCGAGCAGTTCTGGGCACCACACCTTAAGAAGGATATATTAGCCTTGGAGGGAGTGCAGTGTAGGTTTACCAGAATGATACCCGGACTCCAAGGATTAAATTACGAGGAGAGATTTCACAAATTAGGGTTTTATTCCCTGGAATTTAGAAGGTTAAGGGGTGATTTGATCGAAGTTTTCAGGGATATTAAGGGGAACAGATAGGGTAGATAGAGAGAAACTATTTCCGCTGGTTGGGGAGTCTAGGACTAGGGGGCATAGTCTAAAATTAGAACCAGACCTTTCAGGAGTGAAATTAGGAAACACTTCTACACACAAAGGGTGGTAGAAGTTTGGAACTCTCTTCCGCAAACGGCAATTGATGCAAGATCAATTGTTAATTTTAAATCTGAGATTGATAGATTTTTGTTAACCAAAGGTATTAAGGGATATGGGGGCAAAGGCGGGTATATGGAGTTAGGTCGCAGATCAGCCATGATCTCATTGAATGGCGGAACAGGCTCGAGGGGCTGAATGGCCTCCTCCTCTATGTTGGAGTAATTGATTGTCGACGCAAACTTGTGATTCCCCAATCTTGACTCTATCATGTAGGAAATGCACTGAATGGAGAGGAGACACTTCCACAAAAGTGGGATGGAAACTCAATGGATGATTCACCTTGCTCTAATCTCATGCATTTACTTCTGCCACGCCAACAGCAGAGGCCAGTGGCTCAGTGGGTAGCACCCTTGCCTCTGAGTCAGAAGGTTGTGAGTTCAATTTCCACTCCAGAGATTTGAGCACAAAAATCTAGGCTGACACTCCCAGTGCAGTGCTGAGGGAGTGCTGCACTGTCAGAGGTGCTGTCTTTCGGATGAGATGTGCTCTCTCAGGTGGAGGTAAAAGATCCCACGGGCACTATTTCGATAGAAGAGCAGGAGAGTTCTCCCCGGTGTCCTGGCCAATATTTATCCCTCAACCAACATCAGTAAAACCCCGATTATCTGGTCATTAGCACATTGCTGTTTGTGGGAGCTTGCTGTGCACAAATTGGCCACTGCGTTTCCCACATTACAACAGTGACTACACTTCAAAAAAGTACTTCATTGGCTGTAAAGCGCTTTGGGATGTCAGGTGGTCGTGAAAGGTGCTGTAGAAATAAAGGTCTTTCTTTTTTCTGGGTTGGCTTGTTTGCCTGGTCTCTCAGTCGGGTGTTGAAAACTCAAAGGAAGAGAATAAGCTCAATAGGATGAGGCTAAAAAAAAATCTAAACAAACAAATGCACATTTCTAGCAGGAGATTAAATCTGCAACCCTAAGCACGAACTAGAAAAGCTATTTTCTTATCTCGTATGCTTATCAGAGCAACTGTGACCCCTTAGTCCATTGCACTAATGTTGATTACCAAATTGGAATAGCCATTAGTTCATATTTAATGCTGTGGGTTACTACACTGTGAAGGCAAATTAATTTGAAGGGCACTGCGATGTCAAGACAACTCATCCTCGATTTTAAAATTCTCATTCTTGTTTTCAAATCCCTCCATGGCCCTCGCCCCCTCCCTATCTCTGGAACCTCCTCCAGCCCCGCAACCCCCTGAGATCTCTGCGCT
The DNA here is from genome assembly GCA_030390025.1 of Squalus acanthias. NCBI lineage: Eukaryota > Metazoa > Chordata > Chondrichthyes > Squaliformes > Squalidae > Squalus > Squalus acanthias. The sequence continues at coordinate 5,147,910 of CM059428.1, forward strand.
CCTCCAGTTCTGCCCTCTTAAGCATCCCTGATTTTAATCGCTCCACCATTGGCGGCCGTGCCTTCAGCTGCCTGGGCCCTAAGCGCTGGAATTCCCTCCATAAACCTCTCCGCCCCTCTACCTCTCTCTCCTCCTTTAAGACGCTCCTTAAAACCTACCTCTTTGACCAAGCTTTTGGTCATCTGCCCAAATATATGGCTTGGTGTCAAATTTTGTTTTCCTGTGAAGCGCCTTGGGACATTTTACTATGTTAAAGGCGCTATGTAAATACAAGTTGTTGTTGTTGTTGTCCTACATTGTATGTGTACATGTTTAGTGTAGGATGGGCTGTCTCATACAGTTCAGTGCGTATATTACATATACACACACACTTGTATATATACACACACAAAAACATGCAGTCCATGTTCCCCAATTCTGTGTCCTTTTCTAAACCCCCCTTTAAAGAGTAACGACTGAACCGCCGTGATTATTTTCAAACCCGTTAATTGTTAATGACTTTATTTCGTATGTATCAATCTTAGTGTTGGATTGATCTACAAAGTAGATACTGACTTTCATCACACTCGATCTGTTTCAGACATTCCGTCTGGGAATTACTGTGCTCCAGGTACTCGCCTTCCCCACAAGGTTTGCAGTCGACAGGTCTGTCCGCGGTACAGGGAGCGGCGAGGTAGAAGCCTAAAACAAAATACGCAGTGTTAACATCAGCACAATTCTTCTGACGCTGGCATGCTTCACTGGTAGCGATGTACTGCGTGCAGTTCTGGTCACCGCATTACAGGAAAGATGTGATTGCACTAGAGAGGGTACAGAGGAGATTTACGAGGATGTTGCCTGGACTGGAGAATTTTAGCTATGAGGAAAGATTGGATCGGCTGGGGTTGTTTGCTTTGGAACAGAGGAGGCTGAGCGGAGACTTAACTGAGGTGTATAAAATTATGAGGGGCATGATAGAGTGGATAGGAAGGACTTATTTCCCTTAGCAGAGAGGTCAATAACCCAAGGGCATAGATTTAAAGTAATTGGTCGAAGGATTAGAGGGGAGTTGAGGAGAACTTTTTTCACCCAGAGGGTGGTGGGGGTCTGGAACTCACTGCCTGAAAGGGTGGTAGAGGCAGAAACCCTCATCACATTTAAAAAGTACTTGGATATGCACTTGAAGTGCCGGAACCTACAGGGCTACGGACCAAGAGCTGGAAAGTGGGATTAGGGTGGAAAGCTCTTTGTTGGCCGGCACAGACACGATGGGCCGAATGGCCTCCTTCTGTGCCGTAAATTTCTATGATTCTATGAAAAGGGGAAGACAAATAGGGACAGTTGTAAAATATGCATAGAAATGTGTGCAATGTGTATTAGTACACATAGTTAAAATGTGCCCAATGATTGGGGATTTGTTTTTTGGGTTGAAAGGTAAAAAGCAACACACCTTCAGTCAATATCAGATACCCACAAACAGGTCGTACAACCACAAACATCAATGAAGATTTTAACTCATCAAACCTGATTATTTCCCTCAGTAGATGTGGGCACTCACCCAAACAAATCTCAAATCTCACTTTATGTGGAACACACATTACTTTAATGACTTCTGCGCGCTGTTAGGCTCCCGTTGCGACCATTAATGCAATGCGCACACAAAATAAAATGACATCACCATCAGTTAGAACCTATGTCCCAGCTGTTCATTAAAAAATTTGGGTTTCATCACTAAAATTTCCACAGCTGCTGGACGCCTTTGTTGATGTAGCTGGAGCACATTCAGTAGACCCAGCCTGCATTCCCTAGAGTTTAGAAGAATGATCTCATTGAAAAATATAAGCTTCTGAAGGTGGGGCTTGACAGGGTAGATGCTGGGAGGATGTTTCCCCCTGGCTGGAGAGTCTAGAACCAGGGGTCACAGTCTCAGGATAAGGGCTCGGCCATTTAGGACTGAGATGAGGAGGAATTTCTTCACTCGGAGGGTGGTGAATCTTTGGAATTCTCTGCCCCAGAGGGCTGTGGAGGCTCAGCCATTGAGTATATTCAAGACAGAGATCAGTAGATTTTTGGATACCAAGGGAATCAAGGGATATGGCGATCGGGCGGGAAAGTGGAGTTGAGGCAGAAGATCAGCCATGATCTTATTGAATGGTGGAGCAGTCTCAAAGTTCCATATGGCCTCCTCCTGCTCCTATTTCTTACGTCCTTATGCATTGCCATCAATTCTTTTGATATCTTTAAAATTTGGAACAGTATAAGAGGAAATTCAGCAGCATGGAAAGAGAGTTGGTTGGCGGACAGGATACAAGAGGCAAGGGCAACTGGCTGTTGCTCAGACTGGAGAAGGGTTAGAAGTAGTGATGCAACCCAAGGGTTATTTCTGGGTCCCATTTTTGTTCTCAGTATATACAGATGATTTAGACTTGGGCAGGCAGTGCACGATCTCGAAATTTATTGACGACACAAAAGTAAAGGGTTTGGCAGATGGGGAAGGGATCCAGCCTGGCGGGGGTTGCACTTTGGACGAGGTAGTGCATTTTTGGGAAGAAAAACATTATTCTAATTTCGAGATTGTGCAAAATGCTGAATGGTGTGGATGAACCCAGGGGGGGGGACTTCAAGACCTAATTCAAGAAAGTGCAAGCGCAGGGGTCACAGTGCAGTCCACTGCCCTGGAATTCTCTACCCCAGAGGGCAGTGGATGCTCAGTCGTTGAGTATATTCAAGGCTGAGATCGATAGATTTTTGGACTCTAGGGGAATCAAGGGATATGGAGATCGGGCGGGAAAGTGGAGTTGAGGTCGAAGATCAGCCATGATCTTATCGAATGGCGGAGCAGGCTCGAGGGGCCGTGTGGCCGACTCCTGCTCCTAATTCTTATGTTCTTATGCTCTCATATGTGGAGACATGAGAAATGCGGAAACAACAGCCTAGATTTTCCTGGGGACTTGCGCTGTTAAATCTACATCGTCGGGACCCTAGAATCATAGAATGGTTACAGCACAGAAGGGGGCCATTCGGCCCGTCGAGCCCGTGCCGGCTCTCTGCGAGAGCACTTCAGCTAGTCCCACTCCCCCCGCCCTTTCCCCGGAGCCCTGCAAATTTTTTCCCCTCAGGTACTTATCTAATTCCCTTTTTTAAAGCCACTTTCACGCCTATTTTTGAACGGCGTGAAAGGAAGAGACAATTATGGAGTAAGTGACTTACACCATCACTTATGGCGCTCCATATTTTCCTGGGACGTTTGCACCGATCCAACATTACCGCTCGCCAAAAAGCAGTTGGAAGGTAATTTCCCAGAGCTCAGCTGTCATGAGATGAGGGCCATCTAAGTCCAACCTCTTGTTCGAACCTCAGCCGCCCGCATCCCCCCCCCACCCCCCCCAAGAAGGTGCAGGTGCAGTAAGCAGTTAGGAAGGCAAATGGTATGTTGGCCTTCAGTGCAAGAGGATTTGAATGCAGGAGCAAGGATGTCTTACTACAGTTGTACAGGGCCTTGGTGAGACCACACCTGGAGAACTGTGTGCAGTTTTGGTCTCCTTACCTAAGAAAGGATATACTTGCCATAGAGGGAGTGCAGCGAAGGTTCACCAGACTGATTCCTGGGATGGCAGGACTGTCGTATGAGGAGAGATTGGGTCGACTTGGCTGTATTCACTAGAGTTTAGAAGAATGAGAGGGGATCTCATTGAAACGTATAAAATTCTGACAGGGCTAGACAGACTGGATGCAGGGAGGATGTTTCCCCTGGCTGGTGGGTCTAGAACGAGGGGTCACAGTCTCAGGATACGGTGTAGGACATTTAGGACTGAGATGAGGAGAAATTTCTTCACTCAGAGGGTGGTGAACCTGTGGAATTCTCTACCACAGAAGGCTGTGGAGGCCAAGTCACTGAATACATTTAAGGAGATAGATAGATTTCTAGACACAAAAGGCATCAAGGGGTATGGGGAGAGAGCGGGAATATGGTATTGAGATAGAGGATTAGCCATGATCATATTGAATGGTGGAGCAGGCTCGAAGGGCCGAATGGCCTACTCCTGCTCCTATGTTTCTATGTTTCTAAGAACCTCTTTGGTTTTCCTTGTCCTGTTTCAACGACGGCAAAATACTAATGCAGGTTAAGCACGTGATATATAATACACGTGTCCAAACAGCTCTCCTATACGGTTCAGAAGTGCTAGGCATTCAATGGAAAGGCCTCCTCCGGCCAACATGTGAGATCCAGGACTAAGCTGTGAAGTGTATTTGCGGCGGAAAGGGAAAACGACTGCAGGGAGGGAGGGCTCCAGCCGACAATGATCTGTCACTGCCCGCCCTGGAAGGGGAGCCATTCTCAAGGTGGGCATATCTCTTTGACAAAGCCCCTCGCATGAGGACCTGGATTATGCAGTTGATGATGAGTAAGCTTCTTGCATGGCAATTGACTTGGTCATCTAGAACATCAAGATGGCTGGCACAATCGCTGCTCTTTGGATAGGTCCTTCCCACACAATGAAAGTGGTTGCCTGTCATATCGAGGATGAGGAAACTCTTGTGACTTGGTATGATAGCTGCTGGAAGGTGTTACCTGGAGGACAGGTATGAGAACGTGAGCTCATATATCCAGGGCTCAATGATTACCGGGTTTAAGTTGCAGAGAGACAAGCAGCTGTTGCTGAAGCTCCAGTCCTCCAAGTGGTGGAACCTCCCTTTGATGAGGTGCAGTGTGTGTCAAAGCTGTGGATAGGAGGATGGCATCACGTCTTATGGTGAGTTATCCTGCTTAACATGCCACTTGTGAGGAGCTCCTGATACTTGCTTAGCACCTAGCAAGGGATCTGAAGACCAATTAGTGACTATCCTCCTGGTCAAGGGAGGAGGGGGCTAAGTGGTGTCATTTGAAACAACAACAGAAAACGCTGGAAAAACTCAGCAGGCCAGGCAACATCCTTGGAGAGAGAAACAGAGTCAACGTTTCAGGTCGAAACCCTTCGTCAGAACTGAGAAAAAAGCAGGAAATGAAACAGATAAAAAAGCAAGGGGGAGGCTGGGGGGAGGAATAACTATGGCAGGTAGAGACATTAAGAGATGCTCAAGGCAAGACGAGATGGTAATGGGACAGGTTAAGAAACAAAAGGTGAAGTGTGAAATGCTGGTAGAATGAGAGACGGCTGCCGTAGGGGGAGAGAGAGAAAAAAAAGGAAAAAGGCACGAACCAAAAGGGTGGATAAAATGTATATATATGTGGGAGGGGCCGAGGTTATGATCTGAAATTGTTGAACTCGATATTGAGTCCGGAAGGCTGTAAAGTGCCTAAACGAAAGACGAGGTGAAGTTTGAATTTGAAGTTCAGGTGGCTCTAAGATGACCTGCCTGGTGATGATAGCTTCAGAAACCGGTCAACTCTCGGTGGCAGGTTCGGTACCAGAGCAATGTGAATGATTAACCAGCCAGCCTGGTTCACTAATGGAACCTGGAGGGGTTGGTCTGTCCCACGGGGGCCAGGATACTTCCCACTTGGCTCTGTATCCGAGTCCCTGTCTAGTGCCAGTGTCAGCTGTGGCTCAGTGGGCAGCACTCTCGCCTCTGAATCACAAGGTTGTAGGTTCAGGTTTCACTCCAGAAACTTGCAGCACAAAAATCTAGGCTGACACTCCAGTGCAGTGCCGTGTCTTTTGGATGAGACAATGGCCCAAAAATTCGGCCCTTCCCGGGTGAGTACACAGTCCGTACTCACCCGTATTGCTTCCCGAAGTGCCGGATTCCTGCATGCACTGCGCATGCGCGGGAAACCGGAACTTCCGGTATGGTGAAGGGGGCGGTTCCTAGGTGAACCGTGTGCGCACTAGAGGCTGCGCGCACGCAGCACACTTAGGTATTTTTTCAGGTTTATACACGAGGGTAAGTATTGAAGATACTACGCTAATGAAAAGGAGGCGTAAGACCCCTTTTTAACAAGGTAAGTGGTTAATTAAGTATAATTTTAATTTTTTTTCAACAGGTTTATCTGTTTTAGATACTTTAAAGAAAGGTAAGTTTATTTTTATCACTTTTAAAAAGTATTTTAATTTTTTCAAAAATTTAAATTTTTGTTTAAAGTGGTTAATTTATTTAACTATAGTTATTTTATAAATGTGATGGGGTTTTAAAAAAAATTATTTTAAGTTTAGCTGCTCTTTTGGGGCCGATTTCAATTCACAGATTTGACAGGTCTCCTGTCAAATCTATGAATGAAAGATGGTCTGCTGCCATTGGCTCTCCATGGCCCACGTGATCCCAGGGGTCGCATTGCACTAACTGCGCCCCTGGGACACGCAAGCACTGCGCGCCGGCTCTTGGGGCAGACCCGGGACCCGAAGTTCCCGTGGGCCCAAAACACAGCGCGATCCTTACCCCCGCGGCAAGCCGGACACGCGAATTTCTGGGCCGTTAAACCGAGGTCCCGTCTGCTCTCTCGGGTGGATGTAAAAGATCCCGCGGCACTATTTTGAAGAAGAGCAGGGGAGTTCTCCCCGGTGTCCTGGCCAATATTTTTATCCCTCAATCAACATCACTAAAACCGATTATCTGGTCATTATCACATTGCCGTTTGTGGGACCACACTTCACAAAGCACTTCATTGGCTGTAAAGCGCTTTGGGATGTCCGGTGGTCGCTTAAGGCGCTGTAGAAATGTAAGTCTCTCTCTCTCTCTCTCTCTCTCTATTTTCCAGCCCTTCCACTGCACTGCTGCTGGAGTTATGGTGGGAATGTGCTGGAGGGGCCGAGGAATGTTTCCACTAGGAATTGCCTTTGCACTGCGCACACAAGACAGAAACGTTGTGCAAATGTCCAAACCATGGCAAATATCTACAGTAGGAAATCTACACATTTTACAGACAATGGGTATAAAGAGGTTCACCTGCTTGACATTCATTGCAGCAATTCTTTTCTTTGTCATAATGGTGAACACAGCTTGAATTCAAGTGCAGTGGATTTGTCTGCAAAATGTAAAAACATGTTAGAAAAATGAATTTATTTTGTGCATGAAAGTAATATCGGCGGGTATTGTCAGCCGTGGCTCACTGGGTAACACTCTTGCCTCTGAGCCACAAGGTTGTGGGTTCAAGTCTCACTTCAGAACTTGAGCACAACAATCTAGGCTGACACTCCAATGCGGTGCTGAAGGAGTGCTGCACTGTCGGAGGTGCCGTCTTTCAGAAGAGACATTAAACCGAGGCCCCGTCTGCTCTCAGGTGGATGTAAAAGATCCTGTGGCACAATTTCAAAGAAGAGCAGGGGAGTTCTCCCCGGTGTCCTGGGGCCAATGTTTATCCCTCAAGCAACATCACTAAAACAGATTATCTGGTCATTATCACGTAAAGCGCTTTGGGACGTCCGGTGGTCGTGAAATCATACAAATGCTTGGAAGTGTGAAGTTCTTCCATTCCATTAAATGATCTCTTCTAGTTCACGTTTGTTTCTTATAACGTTTATCACCATATTGCCATCGAAAGGTGACAAGGTACAGTGTTAGCAAAGCCACCACATGAACAGCTGGTGCTTAAAGCAACGAAAAACACACAAAGCAATGAAATCACTAACTAAACAGAAATAATCTGAAACAAATATTCACTCCTTGTTACATGCACCTATCACCTCTTTGATGTTACTAATTAATGTCCTAACTCGCACCAAGTCCCGTTCACCCGTCACCCCTGCGCTCGCTGACCTACATTGGCTCCCGGTTAAGCAACTCCTCGATTTTAAAATTCTCATCCGTGTTTTCAGATCCCTCCGTGGCCTCGCCCCCTTCCTATCGCTGTAATCTCCTCCAGCCCCACAACCCCCAAGATCTCTGCGCTCCTCTAATTCTGCCCTCTTGAGCATCCCCGATTTTAATCGCTCCACCATTGCCGGCTGTGCCTTCAGCTGCCTGGGCCCTAAGCTCTGGAATTCTCTCCCTAAACCTCTCCGCCTCACTACCTCTCCTTCCTCCTTTAAGACGCTCCTTAAACCTACCTCTTTGACCAAGCTTTTGGTCACCTGTCCTAATTTCTCCATATGTGCCTCGGTGTCAAATTTGCTTTATAACACTCCTGTGAAGCGCCTTGGGACATTTTACTATGTTAAATACAATTTGTTGTTGTTGATACTGTAATAGAGCCACCCGGTGGTCTACTGAGGTATATAATAATAAAGCCAGATGCAGTACAGTTCTTATTATAATAATAAAGCCATGTTGTGCTGTTGTATATATATGCTGTGTTTCAAGATATCACAAAACTGGCGATGAGGATGCGATTGCGGATTCCCTAGCCAACCGACGGAGGGACTGTTAGAGGTTCTTCGTTTTGCAGAAAAACTTAAAAATCCGAGGCAAATTTCGAGCAAACGTGGCTGAACTGTCGACATTGCCAGAGTCCAGATGGCCGCGCCTATGGGAATAATAGGGCGCTTGGGTGAGTTCCATCGTGACCGAGAGACTTTCGGAGCCTATGTGGAGCGGCTAGAAATGTTTTTCACCGCAAATAGTATCGTCGAAGTCCCCGATGATGTAAACCGTAACCGGGCGGTTTTAGAAATGAAACGGGTTATTTTTTTGACTGAAGGAGGCCCCGAGGAGGATGAAACCCTGAAAAATGTGCTTGTTCCCGCCAAGCCGAAGGACACGCCACTGAAGGAGATCTTAACCAAGTTAGAACAGCACTACAGTCCTGAGCCCCTGGAAACTGCTGAAAGTTATCGTTTTGGAACACGCGATCAATTAAATGACGAGGGTATCAGTGAGTACATCGTAGCTTTAAAAAAGCTGTCCATTCACTGTCATTTCAGAAACTTTCAGGACCGAACTTTGCGTGACCGCTTTGTTTGTGGGTTGAATAATGAACGTATCAGAAGTAAATTGTTGACAACCCCTAACTTGACTTTTGACTTAGTTTGTCAGACAGCTATGTCGATGGATATGGCCGACCGATACTCCCGAGAGCTCCGCGCCATTTCCAGTCGTCAGACAACCGAGGTGAATCGGCTGCAGGCTAAAAGTAAAAGGCAGTTGGGCCCCGAAGCCTCAGCAACTGGCCAAGGTAACAGTGCATTGAAGTCATGCTATCAGTGCCTGGGACAACACATCGCTCAGCGCTGTCCATATGTGAAGGCAGAGTGTTTCTACTGCAAGAAAACTGGGCATCTTGCGAAGGCGTGCCGACAGAAGAGTAAACCGACTGGCAATGCTAGAAGTAGAAATCGCCAGACACTACATATCGTTGAAGAGAAGCAGCAGGATGCAGAGTTTCTGGAGATCCACGTCATTAGGAACACGAAGGTATCTAACAGCGATTCGCAAGGTATCGTCATCCAAGTAGATGTCGCAGGAACCAGGATACCCGTGGAAATCGACACTGGTGCATCCATGAGCGTAGTACCGGGAATCACTATATCGCGACAAGTTCTGTGATATCTTGAGACACAGCATATATATACAACAGCACAACATGGCTTCCGGTAAGAACTGTACTGCATATGGCTTTATTATTATATACATCAGTAGTCCACCAGGTGGCGCTATTACAGTTATATACGAAACAGAAGGTGTGGCCAGAGGTCATGTTGCACACAGTGTTTGCCCACAGACTACTTTTCACAAAGGCTGTAGTTTCTTTCTTCTTTATACATAGCCACTTTGCCATGTGTCCCAGTTTGAAGGCCTAATCATACAGTTTTGAGTCCAGTCAGCGTAGACGTCTTTCAGGCATCCTTGGGGTGCAGGAGGTTGGCCTCCCTGAAATTGGGCCTCATTGTTCCCATTTTACACCCATAAGATGGGAGCAGCCAGGTCCAATTTCCACCCCAATATGGGATTTTAAATGTTTTTAAATCACTGGTTCAAAAACCAGAACTTCTATTTGTCGCGTGATCCGTGATGCTGGGGCTGAGTGCAGTCAAAGGTCTGCATGGTGGCCTCTCAATCACCTAAACAGAACTCTGTTTACTTTCTGCAAAGAAGGTGGCAGTGAGCGGAAAAAAAACTTAAGTTGCACCATCAAAAAGGAATCCTGGTCTCTGATGATAGATTAATGGGTCCAGATGGTATTGGTTTCATATTCTACTACATAAGTGTAAAAATGGTATAACATTAGAAAGGGACAAGTCAACTCCTCATCAGTTTTGTTACTGTACACCTGTAGTATCTACTTTGGCATAATTGGTGCCTTGAGTCCTTCGCTTGTATCTGTGTGCTTTGGAAAGTTTTTGGGGTGGGATTCATGGCTGATCTTCTACCTCAACTCCACCTTCCTGCCCGATCCCCATATCCCCTGATTCCCTTAGTATCCAAAAATCTATAGATCCCTGTCTTGGACATACTCAACGACTGAGCATCCACAGCCCTCTGGGGTTGAGAATTCCAAAGATTCTCCACCCTCTGAGTGAAGAAATTCCTCCGCATCTCAGTCCTAAATGGCTGGGAGCAAGCAGGAGAGTCAGATTAGACAAGGTGGCTCAATGGGGAAAAACACTAATGCAGACTTGATGGGCCATCTCTGTGCTGTGGTACTCTATGATTCTGTAACTCCTTTACTGTAATATTGGTGGGGTGGGGAGGAAAAATGCATTGAATAATACTGGGAGATCACATTACATAGGATTACATAAGAGAGAAACAGGCCATCCGGCCCAACCAGTCCACGCAGGTGTTTATGCTCCACTCGAGCCTCCTCCCGTCTTTCCTAATCTAACTCTATCAGCATAACCCTCTATTCCCTTCTCCCTCATATGCTTGTCCAGCCTCCCCTCAAATGCATCTATACTATTCGCTTCAACCACTCCCTGTGGTAGCGAGTTCCACATTCTCACCACTCTCTGGGTAAAGAAGTTTCTTCTGAATTCCCTATTGGATTTCTCGGTGACTATCTTATATTGATGGCCTCAAGTTTTGCTCTTCCCCACAAGTGGAAACACTTTCTCTCTGTGTGTCTACTCTATCAAAACCTTTATAGACCTCTGTTAGGTGACATGAATCTTGTCATTCATGTGGAAATGACTTATGAAATAATACTGGGTGCGGCCTGCTGGTGGCGCTGTCCAGGGAGAGTATAAATACGCAGGCATGGGCCCAGCTTGCTCAGGACATTCTTTAACAGGAACTAGTGAAGGACACAACTAGATCTCCATGTTGATTAAAGCTTTGTTTAACGCTTAGACCAAGTGCCGAGTAGTTTTCTTACGTCATTAGGTCACCCCTCAGCTTTGTCTTCGCAAGAGAAAAGAGACCCAGCCTGTTACATATGGAAGAGCCATTCGAGCTCAATAACTTATATCTACAAATGTTCCCTTGCTATTCCAGGGTCGGGAACTCCTCCGAGCCTGATCTACACAAGGAAAAGCATACACCTTTCAGGGCAACGTGCTTTCACCTTTCAGTTGTCAGGGACCCACCCCTACTGAAAATTCAGAGCAGAGAGCCCTGGTAAGTCTGTAAAGAAAACCCACTCTGCAAGGAATGATGGTCATGCAGAAGCAGTGCCGCTTGGCATCATGGAAACTTATCCACTTCACTTCCAGTTGAATAAAATGTCAGCATTCTGGGATCAATGGAGCCGGACCCTTGGCCATTGATTCAATGTGAAGGCTGTGAAATATCTAAGGCGAGTAACTACTTCACAGGGACATTGATTTTCTACTCATAAAAAAACATAAGAACGCAAGAATTAGGAGCAGGAGTCGGCCATATGACCCCTCAAGCCTGCTCCGCCATTCAATAAGATCATGGCTGATCTTCGACCTCAACTCCACTTTCCCACTTGATCATCATATCCCTTGATTCCCCTAGAGTCCAAAAATCTATCGATCGCAGCCTTGAATACACTCAATGACTCAGCATCCACAGCCCTCTGGGGCAGAGATTTCCAAAGATTCACAACCCTCTGAGTGAAGAAATTCCTCCTCATCTCAGTCTTAAATGGCCGACCCTTTATAATGAGACTATGCCCCCTAGTTCTAGACTCTCCAGTCAGGAGAAACAACCTCTCAGCATCTACCCTGTCAATCCCCCCTCAGAATCTTGTATGTTTCAATGAGATCACCTCTCATTCTTCTAAACTCCAGAGAGTATAGGCCCAATCTACACAATCTCTCCTCGTAGGACAGCCCTCTCATCCCAGGAATCAATCTAGTGAACCTTCGTTGCACCGTCTCTGAGGCAGGTATATCCCTTCTTCAGGTAAGGAGACCAAACCTGCGCACTTCTCCTTGTTTAACTGCAATCATGTTTTCCCCCTCTCTACCTTCAATTATATCCCTGAGCTGTGAAATTATCGCTGAGATCCAAAGATTAAATCACAGGGTCTGAAGAAAAAAAAAAGGAACTATTAAACAAGTCAATTTTAAACTGTTAAAAGTACTTGCCATTGAATGTGTTCTTTCACCTGGAAGAAGTTCCTGTTTATTCGGCAGGGTGATTAACCTCGCGGTCAGGATTACCTAGATGGCTGTGAGTGCCAAGGCCTCTTATTGTCCTCTCTTGTATAAAGGGAATTTCCATCCAAGAGGTGGGATTGACGAAGCAGATATTTACATATTAACTTTTCGAATGATCCAGCCTAGGGGATACCACTTTTATAAATGGTTTATATTGGTGTCATATTTGACCCCGATATGAGCTTCCGACCACATCTCCGTGGCATCACTAAGACCGCCTATTTCCACCTCCGTAACATTGCCTCAGCTCATCTGCTGCTGAAACCCTCATCCATGCCTTTGTTACCTCTGGACTTGACTGTTCCAACGCACCACTGGCCGGCCTCCCACGATCTACCCTTCGTAAACTTGAGGTCATCCAAAACTCTGCTACCTGTGTCCCAACTCTCACCAAGTCCCGTTCACCCTTCACCGCTGACCTACACTGGCTCCCGGTTAAGCAACACCTCGATTTCAAAATTCTCATCCTTATTTTCAAATCCTTCCATGGCCTCGCCCCCTCCCTATCTCTGTAACCTCCTCCAGTCCTATAACCCTCCGAGATATCTGCACTCTTCAAATTCTGCCCTTTTGAGCATCCCTGATTATAATGCGCTCAACTATTGGCGGCCGTGCCTTCTGTTGCCAAGATCCTAAGCTCTGGAATTCCCTCCCTAAACCTCTCTGCCTCTCTACCTCTCTTTCCTACTTTAAGATACTCCTTAAAATCTACCTCTTTGACCAAGCTTTTGGCCATCTGCCCCAATATCTCCTTCTGTGGCTCGGTGTCAAATTTTGTTCGATAATCGCTCCTGTGAAGCGCCCTGGGACGTTCTATAAAATTAAAGGCGCTGTACAAATGCAAGTTGTTGTTGTTGCGATCTTCGAGGGAAAAAATGTTCTGCCATCTTCAAAGATGATTTGTGGCAGTCGATAAATACGCACGTCCTCTCACCATCCATCTCTGGCGTTCCAGTGATGGTTATGCATCTAATTCCCTGGCTGTCTCATAACAGAAATATATCCAAAATGTTTGCTGCTCACGCAGTGGCCTTGTTACTCACACTTTAGATTCAGAGGATCTGAATTTTGAATCCTATGAATCAGAATGTCCATCTTTAGTCCAAGCAACTATTGAAGATAAATTCATTCCAATAGAAAAATACACCATGTGATAATATTCAACGGAACAAACGGAGATGTAGCAATAGGCAGCAGAATACAGAACAAATTCTACCCTTGATCCAAATGCTACGACCCACTCACAATATTGTCACTCACACATTGTGCAACATCTCCCCGAAGCTCAACTTAAGTTTGCCTGGATGAACTCTAGTCTATTGGGCTACCAAAAAGGTTACTAATGATGTTGCACTTCCTTTATGATGCCACGTGCTCTAGATACGGCGCTGAAAATGCAGCAAAGAGCATATTACATAGAAACATAGAAACATAGAAGATAGGAGCAGGAGTAGGCCATTCGGCCCCTCTAGCCTGCTCCGCCATTCAATGAGATCATGGCTGATCATCCAAACTCAGTACCCTGTCCCTGCTTTCTCCCCATATCCCTTGATACCTTCAGCCTTAAGAACTATATCTAACTCCTTCTTGAATATATTTAATGATTTGGCCTCAACTGCCTTCTGTGGTAGAGAATTCCACAGGTTCACCACTCTCTGGGTGAAGAAATTCCTCCTCATCTCAGTCCTAAATGGCTTACCTCTTATCCTTAGACTGTGACCCCTGGTTCTGGACTCCCCCGCCATCGGGAACATCCTTCCTGCATCTAGTCTGTCTAGTCCTGTTAGAATTTTATAAGTTTCAATGAGATCCCCTCTCATTCTTCTAAACTCTAGCGAATATAAGCCTAATCGACCCAATCTCTCTTCATACGTCATTCCTGCCATCCCAGGTATCAGTCTGGTGAATCTTCGCTGCACTCCCTCCATGGCAAGAACATCCTTCCTCAGATAAGGCGACCAAAACTGCACACAATACTCAAGGTGTGGTCTCACCAAGGCCCTGTACAACTGCAGCAAGACATCCCTGCTCCTGTACTCGAATCCTCTCGCTATGAAGGCCAACATACCATTTGCCTTCTTAACCGCCTGCTGCACCTGCATGCTTACCTTCAGTGACTGGTGCACAAGGACACCCAGGTCTCGTTGCACCTCCCCTTTTCCCAATCTATTGCCATTCAGATAATAATCTGCCTTCCTGTTTTTGCCACCAAAGTGGATAACCTCACATTTATCCACATTATACTGCATCTGCCATGCATTTGCCCACTCACCCAACCTGTCCAAATCATACTGGAGTTTCTCTGCATCCTCCTCACAGCACACTCGCCCATCCAGCTTTGTGTCATCTGCAAACTTGGAGATATTACATCTAGTTCCCTCGTCTAAATCATTAATATATATTGTGAATAGCTGGGGTCCTAGCACCGATCCCTGCGGTACCCCACTAGTCACTGCCTGCCACTCGGAAAAAGACCCGTTTATTCCAACTCTTTGCTTCCTGTCTGCCAACCAGTTCTCTATCCAAGTCAGTACCTTACCCCCAATCCCATGTGCTTTAACTTTGCACGCTAATCTCTTATGCGGGACCTTGTCGAAAGCCTTCTGAAAGTCCAAATACACCACATCCACTGGTTCTCCCTTATCTATTCTACCAGTTACATCCTCAAAAAATTCCAGTAGATTAGTCAAGCATGATTTACCTTTTGTAAATCCATGTTGACTTTGTCCGATCCTGTCACTGTTTTCCAAGTGCTCTGCTATTACATCTTTTATAATAGACTCTAGCATTACATAAAGATAAAGACTGCGGTCAATCTGCGAACCGTCAGATGTTACTAATCTTTCCTAATTAATAAAGACTAGGGCCTATTCTGAGAACGTAGCAGCTTTGCTAGGCTGACGTAAAGCTAGGCTGACACTCCAGTGCAGTACTGAGGGAGTGCTGCACTGTTGGAGGTGCTGTCTTTCAGATGAGACGTTAAACCGAGGCCCCGTCTGCTCTCTCAGGTGGATGTAAAAGATCCCATGGCACTATTTCGAAGAAGAGCAAGGGAATTCTCCCCGGTGTCCTGGGGCCAATATTTATCCCTCAATCAACATCACTAAAACCAGATTATCTGGTCATCATCACGTTGCTGTTTGTGGGAGCTTGCTGTGGGCAAATTGGCTGCCACGTTTCCCACATTACAACCGTGACTACACGTCAAAAAGTACTTCATTGGCTGTAAAGCACTTTGGGACGTCCGGTGGTCATGAAAGGTGCTGTAGAAATGCAAGTCTTTCTTTCTTTTTTTCTTTCTTTCTTTTGTGCTTCCTAATGTTCAATGCTCCCCAAATCAAATCCAATTTCTATAAACAATAGCAAAATACTGCGGATGCTGGAAAATTGAAACAACAACAGAAAACGCTGGAAAAACTCAGCAGGCCAGGCAACATCCGTGGAGAGAGAAACAGAGTTAACGTTTCAGGTCGAAACCCTTCGTCAGAACTGAGAAAAAAGCAGGAAATGAAACAGATAAAAAAGCAAGGGGGAGGAATAACTATGGTAAGTAGAGACATTAAGAGATACTCGAGGCGAGACGAGATGGTAATGGGACAGGTTAAGAAACAAAAGGTGGCTCAGAAGTGTGAAGTGTGAAATGCTGGCAGAATGAGAGACAGCTGCTGTGGGGGGAGAGAGAGAAAAAAAAGGGAAAAGGCACAAACCAAAAGGGGGGATAAAATGTATATATATGTGGGAGGGGCCGAGGTTATGATCTGAAATTGTTGAACTCGATGTTGAGTCCGGAAGCTCAGCGTAAGCTCGAGGAACAGCACCTCATCTTTCGTTTAGGCACTTTACAGCCTTCCGGACTCAATATCGAGTTCAACAATATCAGATCATAACCTCGGCCCCCACCACATATATATACATTTTATCCACCCTTTTGGTCCGTGCCTTTTTCCTTTTTTTCTCTCCCCCACCCTACGGCAGCTGTCTTTCATTCTGCCAGCATTTCACATTTCACACTTCTAGCCATCTTTTGTTTCTTAACCTGTCCTATTACCATCTCGTCTTGCCTTGAGCATCTCTTACTGTCTCTACTTACCATAGACCACCCCTTTTGTTCTTTTATTCCTCCCCCCAGCCTCCCCCTTGCTTTTTTATCTGTTTCATTTCCTGCTTTTTTCTCAGTTCTGACGAAGGGTTTTCGACCTGAAACGTTGACTCTGTTTCTCTCTCCACGGATGTTGCCTGGCCTGCTGAGTTTTTCCAGCGTTTTCTGCTGTTGTTCCAATTTCTATAAAGCCCTACTTAAGCATTGAAATGGGGGGGCGGGCGTGTGAACTTCCTTTTTACGCAATCTGCTGGGCTAGGTATGATGACTACTGTAAAGCCAAGGCACACCCCAATCTCCGACACCGTGGTACCAATGGCGCGACTTCCTGCAAATGTACAGTCATTTCTAGACCGATTTGCAAAGCGAGACGTCATTTGCCTGTGGCACAGTGTATTCTGAGGGAAGTAGCTCTCCGCAATGTTTTGTTATCTTGCACAAGTGACCTGCAGACTGTACTGCAATATTCACATGGGGTACGGTGACGTACCAGAGGCCTGGACCAATGATCCGGTAGACCATAAGTTCAAATCCCACCACGGCAGCTGGGGAATTTAAATTTAATGAAATAAATCTGGATTTAAAATGCTGGTATCAGTAATGGTGACCGTGAAAGTACTGGATTGTCGGTTAAAAACCCATCTGGCTCGCTAATGTCCTTTAGTGGAAGGAAATCTGCCGCCCTCACCCGGTCTGGCCGATATCTGACTCTGGACCCACAACAATGCGGTTGACTCTTAACAGCTCTTTGAAATGGCCTAGCGAGACACTTAGTTGTAACAAAACCGCTACAAAGACGTATCATAAGCACTGTGTGGGAATACCTTCACCACACGGACTGCAGCGGTTCAAGAAGGCAGCTCACTACCACCTTCTCAAGGGCAATATAGGGATGGGCAATTTTCGCCCCAGGTCTCAAACGCTGGGGCGAAAATTCCCGCGGGTGACATCCACCAGCGCATGCGTGGTGGGGCAGACCTCACGGCTGCACGAATCGATAGCCACAGGTTCCAAGGCCAGTCCTGGCATTGGGTTGGGGTCATTTCTTGCATGGTCGGGACGAGCTGCCACGTCCTGCAGGGGTGCTTCAGAGATGCCTGCCCCAAATCCGTTGTTGTAAAAGCCGCTGGGGATCCTCCTGGGGCTGAGGTAAAAACACTGAAATAAAACTTGAGTGACTAGGCGAGCCCGTGGTTGGGGGTTCTATAAGGTCATTGAACCCTCTGGCATTGATTACCCGGGCAAGGTCATTGGGATATTCAGGGAAGTTTTTGGATATTAAGGGAATTTTTTGGTGATTAAGGGAATCAAGGGATAGTGCAGGAAAGTGGAGATGAGGTAGAAGTTCTGCCATGATCTTATTGAATGGCGGAGTAGGCTCGAGGGGCCAAATGGCCGACTCCTGCTCCTAATTTTTATGTTCTTTATGCTAGGGGCAGCCATGGAACTCTTGCCAGCTCTCAGCTGGGTGGAGATGGGTTCCACCTCAAATTTTTTTAAAATTCATTCACGGGATTTGGGCGTCGCTGGCAAGGCCAGCATTTATTGCCCATCCCTAACTGCCCTCGAGAAGGTGGTGGTGAGCCGCCTCATACAACTGAGTGGCTTGCTAGTCCAATAGCAAAATACTGCGGATGCTGGAAATCCAAAATAACAACAGAAAACGCTGGAAAAACTCAGCAGCATCCATGGAGAGAGAAACAGAGTTAACGTTTCAGGTCGAAGACCTTTCGTCAGAACTGGAAAAAAGCAGGAAATGAAATAGATTTAAAGCAAGTATAAAGCTGGGAAAAGGGGGAGGGGATGAAAGAACAAAAGGAGAGATTAAGAGACATTGAGAGACATTAAGAGATGATCACGGCAAGAGGAGGTGTTGATGTAACAGGTTGAGGCTAAATGAAGTGTGAAATGCACTGGCAGAATGAGAGACAGCTGCCAGCTTCTGGGAGGAAAAAAAAAGGGGGGGGGCCAAACAAAAGGGTGGATGAAAAAATAAAATATAAATGTGACAGGGGCCGAGGTTATGATCTAAAATTGTTGAACTCGATGTTGAGTCCAGAGGGCTGTAGCGTGCCTTAACGAAAGATGAGGTGCTGTTCCTTGCTAGTCCATTTCAGAGGGGCTTTTAAGAGTCAACCACATTGCTGTGGGTCTGGAGTCACATATAGGCCAGACCGAGGTAAGGACGGCAGATTTCATTCCCTAAAGGACATTAGTGAACCAGATAGGTTTTTAACGACAATTCGGTAGTTTCATGGTCACCATTACTGATGCTAGCTTTTTATTCCAGATTTATTTAATTAACTGAGTTTAAATTCCCCAGCTGCCGTGGTGGGATTTGAACTCATGTCTCCGGATCATTAGTCCAGGCCTCTGGATTACTCGTCCCGTAACATAACCACTGTGCTGCCGTACCTCAAATTCCAGTCCCCCCACCTGCACAGCTGCCCTCTCTCCACCACTGGGCCTGATTGGGATTTCAGGCCTCTGCCTTTGGCGAGACTACAAAGGAGAGCAACTGGACTGACACTGCGGATCTTAGATAGAGGATAAGGAAACTGGGAATGTCACCTGGAGAAAAGAAGGCCCAGCAGAAACTTAACAGAGTTTTACGGATTCTAAGGGCTATACACGAAAGGAACCCTCATAAAAGTGTTTGACGCAGCTACAAGCTCTGTCATCAAGGAGCATGACCTCAACTACAGAAGTGGCCACCTTAGATGTAACTACTTCATACAGAAGGTGGTGAACAGAAAAAAGATGGAACAGACAGGCTGGGAGATGGAGAACCTCAACAAATGCGAGGGGGAGCTGGATAGTGTTTTTGCAAAAGAAGTGATTTAGGGATACAAGGGATGAGACCCAAAATTGAGAAACTGGAGCCCAGGTAACGGTCAGTGTCAGCACTGGCTCAGTGGGTAGCACTCTTTCCTCTGAGTCAGAAGGTTGTGGGTTCAAGTCCCACGCCAGAGTCTTGAGCATAAAAATCTAGGCTGACACTCCAGTGCAGTGCTGAGGGAGTGCAGCACTGTCGGAGGTGCCATCTTTCGGATGAGACGTTAAACCGAGGCCCCGTCTGCTCTCTCAGGTGGACGTAAATGATCCCACGGCACTATTTTGAAGAAGAGCAGGGGAGTTCTCCCCGGTGTCCTGGGGCCAATATTTATCCCTCAATCAACATCACTAAAACAGATTATCTGGTCAATTATCACATTGCTGTTTGTGGGAGTTTGCTGTGAGCAAATTGGCTGCCGCGTTTCCTACATTACAACAGTGATTACACTTCAAAAAAAGTACTTCATTGGCTGTACGGGGATAACTCTCCTGCTTTGCTTCGAAATAGTGCCGTGGGATCTTTTACGTCCACCTGAGAGAGCAGACGGGACCTCAGTTTGGGACGTCCGGTAGTCGTGAAAGGCGCTATATAAATACACATCTTTCTTTTAATTGGTGATAACCGCTGACCCCTGTACTCAATTCTCTGATCCGTGCTCTCAGCAAGAAAATGCCAGCAATTCTGAGGGCTATTGAGTACAATATAGGTTTTGACCACAATGGTGTTCTCTTAAGTTTTCAGACACAGCAGAAGTAAACAATAAACGAGCCGTGTTACAGGGAGCAGCAGCTCGCAATCACGTATCAAGTTATAACAGGTTACCCAGGAAACGTAATTACCAGCGCTCCACCAAAGCATAAGGGGCAAACATTTTACACGGGACCCCCAGTTATCTCCTTTCTGAAACCCTTGGGGCTTCAGGGAGGTTCTGGCTAAGTCTAGATAGCATCACATGACCCAGATAGAAATCATTCCACTCTAGAAGGGACTGGAGTTGAGGCCAGATACGTGAGACTTGATTGTGGAAAGTCCAGGGATTATTTTGTTGGTAAAATCCCAGGTGTCAGATTCTCGCTTAACAAAGTGTTAGTTCACTTGGTAATGCATGGAAGACAATGCTGATCCTTAAGAGGAGAGTGTTAAGTTGCCAAAAGTTTGGTGAAACAAGCAAAGCATCAAACAAAAGGATAAAAGCCGCCAAAGTAGGATCTGATAGAACAACTGTCAGGATTCCGCAATCTTGAATTGCAGGGAGTTGTGAGACAAAGGGGGAAAAGAAATCGTCTAATAGGAATCATGGGAATTGGAATAGAAAATGAGATCCAAAGACTATGGGGTCTATTATCACAACATATCCACAAAGCCCACGTCAGCACAGTCAACAACAACTTGCATTTATATAGCGCCTTTAACGTAGTAAAACATCCCAAGGCGCTTCACAGGAGCATCATCAGGAGTACAGGTGACCACACCTGGAGTACTGTGTTCAGTTCTGGGCACCAAGAAATCCTTGGGGCTGTTCAGGGATGTTCTGGGTAAGTCTGGACAGCATCTGGGCACCACACCTCAGGAAGGATATATTGACCTTGGAGGGAGTGCAGCGTAGGTTTACCCGAATGATACCTGGACTCCAAGGGTTAAATTATAAGGAGATTTTACACGAACTAGGGTTGTATTCCATTAAATTTAGAAGGTTAAGGGGTGATTTGATCGAAGTTTTCAGGATATTAAGGGGAACAGATAGGGTAGATAGAGAGAAACTATTCCGCTGGTTGGGGAGTCTAGGACTAGGGGGCATCGTCTAAAAATTAGAGTCAGACCTTTCAGGAGTGAAATTAGGAAACACTAGTTTGGAACTCTCTTCTGCAAACGGCAATTGATGCTGGATCAATTGCTAATTTTAAATCTGAGACTGTTAGATTTTTGTTAACCAAAGGTATTAAGGGATATGGGACAAAGGCGGGGTATATGGAGTTAGGTCGCAGATCAGCCATGATCTCATTGAATGATGGAGCAGGCTCGAGGGGCTAAATGGCCTCCTCCTGTTCCTATGTATCAGACCAAATTAGACACCGAGCCACATAAGGAGATATTGGAACAGGTGATCAAAAGCTTGGTCAAAGAGGTAGGTTTTAAGGAACATCTTAAAGGAGGAGAGAGAGGTGGTGAGGCGGAGAGTGTGTGTTTCTGTGCACCACACTTTAGGAAGGAGGCCAAAGCCTTGGAGAGGGTGCGGAGGAGATTTACTAGAATGATTCTAGGGATGAAGGACTTTAGTTATGTGGAGAGACTGGAGAAGCCGGGGTTGTTCTCCTTGGAGCAGAGAAGGTTAAGAGGAGATTTGATAGAGGTGTTCAAAATCATGAGGGGTTTGGATAGAGTAAATAAGGAGAAACAGTTTCCAGTGACAGGAGGGTTGGTAACCAGAGGACTCAGATTGAAGGTAATTGGCAAAAGAACCAGAAGCGAGATGAAAGGAATTTGTTTCCCGCAGCGAGTTGTTGTGATCTGGAATGCGCTGCTTGAAAGGGCGGTGGAAGCAGATTCAATAGTGACTTTCAAAAGGGAATTGGATAAATACTTGAAGGGGAGAATTTTCAGGGCTACGGGGAAAGAGCTGGGGAAGTGGGGCTAATTGGAGAGCTCTTTCAGAGAGCCGTCACAGGCACGATGGGCGGAATGGCCTCCCTCTGTGCTGTATCATTCATTCTATGAGAGGTTTGGGGAAAGGGGTGGGATTCCCGAGCTTAGGGCCTCGGCAGCTGAAGGCACGGCTGGTGGAGCGAAGGAAATTGGGGAGGCACAAGAGGCCAGGATTGGAGGAGCGCAGAGATCTCGGAGGGTTGTGGGGCTGGAGGAGGCGACAGAGATAGGGAGGGGCGAGGCCAGGGAAGGATTTGAACACATGGGTTGAGAATTTTAAATTCAAGGCAATGGGCATCTATGAAGGGGGTTGCCCTGCACACAGGCACAGAATCATCTCGTACTGTTACATAAAGACACATCTGGGGGAGTTTGAAAAAATCTATGGTGGCAGTGGGAGCGGAAGGAGAAGTATGATATGTAGTGGGAATCATAAAGTGATCACAGTGATGTTTTATGGTTCTTATTTCAATCATCCGTGAGTCTTAAACCAACAGGAGTCATTTTCTGATGGTTGTGCTTGTAATGGGGAGACTCACCATCTATTGGAACTTCAGATAAAGAAGAAGAAGACTTGCATTTATATAGCGCCTTTCACGACCACCGGACGTCTCAAAGCGCTTTACAGCCAATGAAGTACTTTTTGGAGTGTAGTCACTGTTGTAATGTGGGAAACATGGTATCCAATTTGCGCACAGCAAGCTCCCACAAACAGCAACGTGATCATGACCAGATAATCTGTTTTTTTGTTATGTTGGTTGAGGGATAAATATTGGCCCAGGACACCGGGGATAACTCCACTACCCTTCTTCGAAATAGTGCCGTGGGATCTTTTACATCCACCTGAGAGAGCAGACAGGGCCTTGGTTTAACGTCTCATCCAAAAGACGGCACCTCCGACAGTGCGGCACTCCCTCAGCACTGCACTGGGAGTGTCAGCCTAGATTTTTGTGCTCAAGTCCCTGGAGCGGGACTTGAACCCAAATTGATGGTCAGAAAAATTCTCACTTTGCGTGGTTATTTTTTTTACCAAATGCATTTCTGACGGGCAGAACTCCCTGCCAGGACTGTGAAGTTAGAAAATGACCCCTTACGTCTTTCTTAATCTCGTGGCACAAATGTGCTGAAATGCACAGTGTACTGCGCCATTCACAACTCCTCAGATAATGAAGCAGTCCATGCCCGCATGCAACAAGACCTGGACGACGTTCAGGCTTGGGCTGATAAGTGGCAGGTAACATTCGCGCCACAGAAGCGCCAGGCAATGACTATCTCCAACAAGCGAGAGTCTAACCACCACCCCTTGACATTCAACGGCATTACCAGCGCTGAATCCCCCACTATCAACATCCTGGGGGTCATCATTGACCAGAAACTTAACTGGACCAGCCACATAAATACTGCGGCAACAACAGCAGGTCAGAGGCTAGGTATTCTGCGGAGAGTGTCTCACCTGACTCCGCAAAGCCTTTCCACCATCTACAAGGCACAAGTAAGGAGTGTGATGGAATACTCTCCACTTGCCTCATGAGTGCAGCTCCAACAACACTCAAGAAGCTCGACACCATCTAAGACAAAGCAGCCCGCTTGATTGGCACCCCATCCACCCCCTTAAACATTCACTCCCTCCTCCACCGACGCACCGTGGCTGCAGTGTGTACCATCTACAAGATGCACTGCAGCAACTCGCCAAGGCTTCTTCGGCAGCACCTCCCAAACCCGCGACCTCTTCCACCTAGAAGGACAAGGGCAGCAGGCGCATGGGAACACCACCACCTCCAAGTTCCCCTCCAAGTCACACACACCATCCTGACTTGGAAGTATATCGGCTGTTCCTTCATCGTCGCTGGGTCAAAATCCTGGAACTCCCTCCTAACAGCACTGTGGGAGCACCTTGACCACACGGACTGCAGCAGTTGAAGAAGGCGGCTCACCACCACCTTCTCAAGGGGCAACTAGGGATGGGCAATAAATGCCGGCCTTGCCAGCGACGCCCACATCCCATAAAAAAAACGAATGAAAAAATAGTTAATCAGCGGTGACTCCTGGAGCTGATCTGCGTGCACATGCAGAGAAACCTGATCTTGTTCCTGGAAGTTGTAGCCTACCGATAAACACGGCTGGGTGGTGGCTGGGAGTTGATAAGCTTAAAAAGACTTCAGCAACTGAGTTTTTGCTTACTGGACACAGAATTATAGACAGTTACAGCACAACAGGAGGCCATTCAGCCCATTTTGCCTGTGCCAGTTCTCTAGCTTTGTTCCCCTGCTCTTACCCTATACCTTAAAAAAAAAAATTCAAATATTTGTCCACTTGCCTTTTAAAAGCTTTAAATAGATTCTACTTCCACCATTGCGTCTGTCAGGACATAACAACCTAACGAGTTCCTGCACAAAAACGTTTTCCTAATCTCTCCCTTCATTTTTTTTGCAATGGTCTTAATTTCTCCTTGCCAACTCACCAACCAATGGAAATAAATTTTTTTTTATCCTATCAAAACCCTTCCTACTTTTGAAATTAAAAAACCCCAAAAATTCTGGAAAACCTTCAGCAGTTATAAAGGGACGATAGCAAAATACTGCGGATGCTGGAAAATTGAAACAACAGAAAACGCTGGAAAAACTCATCAGGCCAGGCAACATCCGTGGAGAGAGAAACAGAGTTAACGTTTCAGGCCAAAACCTTCGTCAGAACTATAGCAGTTATAAAGGGCCTTGGTGAGACCACACCTGGGGTACTGTGTGCAGTTTTGGTCTCCTTACCTAAGAAAGGATATACTTGCCATAAAGGGAGTGCAGCGAAGGTTCACCAGACTGATTCCTGGGATGGCAGGACTGTCGTATGAGGAGAGATTGGGTCGACTAGGCCTGTATTCACTAGAGTTTAGAAGAATGAGAGGGGATCTCATTGAAACGTATAAAATTCTGACAGGGCTAGACAGACTGGATGCAGGGAGGATGTTTCCCCTGGCTGGTGGGTCTAGAACGAGGGGTCACAGTCTCAGGATACGGGGTAGGACATTTAGGACTGAGATGAGGAGAAATTTCTTCACTCAGAGGGTGGTGAACCTGTGGAATTCTCTACCACAGAAGGCTGTGGAGGCCAAGTCACTGAATATATTTAAGAAGGAGATAGATAGATTTCTAGACGCAAAAGCCATCAAGGGGTATGGGGAGAGAGCGGGAATATGGTATTGAGATAGAGGATCAGCCATGATCATATTGAATGGCGGAGCAGGCTCGAAGGGCCGAATGGCCGACTCCTGCTCCTATTTTTCTATGTTTCTATGTTCAGGCATCACCTGTGGGGAGAGAAACAAGAGTTAACGTTTCAGGTCGAGGACCTTTCATCAGAAGTGGAAGTTGTTAGAGATGATAAGCTTTTAAGCGAGTGCAGAGGCAGCAAAAAGGAGTGGGCAGAGAAAGAACAAAGGGGAAAGGCTTATTTCTGAATGGTTCCATCAGATCGCCTCTTAACCTTCTGTGTTTTCGTGAAAAGAGCTCAGTTTCTCGCGAATCTACTCATAACAAAAGCCTTTTATCTCTGATATCACCTGAGTAAACCTCCTCTGCACCAGTTCCATGACTTTGACATCCTTTCCAAAACTAGACAGAATAATCGAACTGCACTCCAATGATTGTTAGAGTTTGAGCATCACCTTTTTGCTTTCACTCTATTTTTAAAACCTAAGATCCCATATTTCTTTTTTTAATAGCTTTAGCAACGTGTCCTCCCATTTTTAACGATTTGTGTATCTGAAACCCTGAGTCTTTATGCTCCTTTTACCAGTTAGTGTATATTTCCTTTCCTTATTCTTCCTCCCAACACTTATCAACTTACATCAGTGTCAGCCTGTGGCTCAGTGGGCAGCACCCTCGCCTCTGAGTCAGAAAGGTTGTGGGTTCATAATTCCGCTCCTGAGACTTGAGCACAACAATCTAGGCTGACACTCTCAGTGCAGTACTGAGGGAGCGCAGCACTGTCAGAGGTGCCGTCTTTTGGGTGAGATGTTAAACCAATTGAGATGTTGAGTGTGATGTGAAGCACAGGATGAGGAAGAGAGATGTTGAGTGTGATGTGAAGCACAGGGTCGGGGAGGAGAGATGTTGAGTGCTCTCTCAGGTGGCACTATTTGGAAGAGGAGCAGGGGAGTTATCTCCGGTGTCCTGGGGCCAATATTTATCCCTCAATCAACATCACTAAAAAAAACAGATTATCTGGTCATTATCATATTGCTGTTTGTGGGAGCTTGCTGTGTACAAATTGGCTGCCGTGTTTCCTACATTAAAACAGTGACTACACTTCAAAAGTACTTCATTGGTTGTAAAGCGCTTTGGGATGTCCGGTGGTTGTGAAAGGTGCTGTAGAAATGCAAGTCTTTCTGTCTTTTACAGCCAACATTATTCCACTTCCATCCGCTGACAGATAAAGAATCCCAACAGTACAGAAACCAGTTTACTAATAATGACAAGTACAATGTAAAGTAATTGGTCATCTGCATCAATACTTACCTTTCACACCCTCAATCCCTATTTTTCACCAGACATTTATCAAGCTCCTTATAAAACGGAGTTAATCAACACAGCGATACCTGCGTTAGTGGGGAGTCTATTCCACATATCTAATTCTCATTTCTGATAGGCCAGGTATGGTACATCTCGATGCAGAATGAAAGAATTTGCATTTATATAGTGCCTTTCACATCCTCGGGATGTCCCAGAATGCTTTACAACTAATAGATAACGTTTGACGTGCAATGAAGCTCAACACCATCCAGGACAAAGCAGCCCGCTTGATTGGCACCCCATCAACCACCTTAAACATTCACTCCCTCCACCACTGGCGTACCGTGGCTGCAGTGTGTACCATCTACAAAATGCACTGCAGCAACTCACCAAGGCTTCTTCGGCAGCACCTCCCAAACCCGCGACCTCTACCACCTAGAAGGACAAGGGCAGCAGGCACATGGGAACACCACCACCTCCAAGTTCCCCTCCGAGTCACACACCATCCTGACTTGAAAGTATATTGGCCATTCCTTCATCATCGCTGGGTCAAAATCCTGGAACTCCCTCCCTAACAGCACTGTGGGAGAACCTTCACCACACGGACTACAGCGGTTCAAGAAGGCAGCTCACCACCACCTTCTCAAGGGCAATTAGAGATGGGCAATAAATGCTGGCCTTGCCAGCGACGCCCACATCCGATGAACAAATAAATAAAAAATGAAAAATCACTGTCATGTGGGAAAACGTGGAGGTCAATTTACACACAAGATACCACAAACAACCAATTGATGGATAATCAGATAATCCAATTTTTGATGGTATTGGGAAGGACGTACGTTGGCCAGAATGCTAGGATAACTCCCAGCTCTTCTTCAAATAATGCCTTGGGATCTTTTACGTCCACACAAACATACGAAAAGGAAAAGAACATCTAGTATATTGAGCCCGTCCCAAAACAGTCACGACGTGACAAGGCATCATGGCTCCCAGTGTTCCTTCCCACTAGTAATCATGTAATCGAGATAGGCAAAAAAAACGGATGGAAAAAACCCTCAGCCAACTCAGGGAGCAAAAATCTGGGACCCAGGTTCGAATCCGGCCACGGGTGACTGTCTGTGTGGAGTTTGCACATTCTCCCCGTGTCTGCGTGGGTTTCCTCCGGGTGCTCCGGTTTCCTCCCACAGTCCAAAGATGTGCGGGTTAGGTTGATTTGACTATGATAAATTGACCCTTAGTGTTAGGGGGATTAAATACGTGGGGTTATGGGGATAGGGTGGGATATGTGTCGGTGCAGGCTCAATGGGCCGAAATGGCCTCTATCTGCATTGTGGGGATTCTGTGAAAAATAATCCATCTACATTACAACGGTGGTTCCTGGGATGAGAGGGTTGTTGTATGAGGAGAGGTTGAGGAGATTGGGCCTATACTCTCTGGAGTTTAGGAGAATGAGAAATGATCTCAATGAAGCATATAAGATTCTGAGGGGGATTGACAGGGTCGATGCTGAGAGGCTGTTTCCCCTGGCTGGAGAGTCTAGAACTAGGGGGCACAGAGTCTCAGGATAAGGGGTCGGCCATTTAGGACTGAAATGAGGAGGAATTTCTTCACTCAGACGGTTATGAATCTTTGGAATTCTCTACCCCAATCGTTGAGTATATTCAAGGCTGAGATAGACAGATTTTTGGACTCTCGGGGAATCAAGGGATATGGGGATCGGGCAGGAAAGTGGAGTTGAGGTCGAAGATCAGCCATGATCTTATTGAATGGCGGAGCAGGCGCGAGGGGTCGTATGGCCTACTCCTGTTCCTAATTCTTATGTTCTTAAAAAATGTGCTTAATTGGCCGTGTGCTGTTTTGAGCTGTCCTGAGGATGTGAAAGGTGCTATTTAAATGCAAGTTCTTTCTTTTCACCTCAGCAGGCAAACAGGGTCTCAGTTTAACATCTCGTCCAAAAGGCAACATCTCTGACAATGAAGCGCTGCCTCAAGGACTGCACTGAAGTCTAAATGAGGTGCTCAGGTTCCATAGTGGGGCTTGGTCTTCTACCTCAGAGGCAACAATACGACCGACCGAGCTGAACTGATTCTATTCCCTCTCCGATTTGTCCAAAGCTCCAATGTCTGCACCCTGTCGCGCACTTGGTCCCACTCACCTATCAATCCACAACTCCACTCGCTCGCTGTCTCCCAGTGCACTGAATTCGACATCCTCGCCATACTGTCTCGGCCCAACCCTCTTTGCTGTTAAGCTCCTCAGCCAGATAACCTCCCAGCACAACTTCACGTCCTCTTTGCCTTGGTTCTTCCCGCTCCACTTTTAAAACCCTCTTGAAAACAATTTTATTTTTTGACTACGCTTTTGGTCAATCATCCCGCTATCATTCGGTTTGTTCTCTGGTGCGTGAAGTGCCTTGGGACTTTTAATTAAAGGCATCCTGCAAATGCAAGTTGCGATCGTATCACTGAAGAGCTAGCCTTTATGCAATGCAACCTTCAACATATATTTCTCCTGTTGGCCGACCATAGGTGCAGCGGCGATTCACCAGGCTGATACCAGGAATGGCGGGATTGACCTATGAGGAGAGACTATGTAGTTTAGGGATGTACACACTGGAGTTTAGAAGATTGAGAGGGGACCTCATAGAAGTGTATAAAATTCTGACAGGTCTAGACAGACTAGATGCAGAAGGAATCTTTCCCTTGGCGGGTGAGAACAGAACTAGAGGACATAATTTAAGGATAAGGGCTAAACCATTTAGGACAGAAATGAGGGGGAATTTCTTCACTCAGAGGGTGGTGAACCTGTGGAACTCATTGCCACAGAGGGCAGTGTACGCCAGCTCATTAAATATATTTAAGAGGGAATTAGATATATTTCTGCAGGCAAAAGGGGTTAAGGGTTACGGAGAGAAGGCGGGGACGGGATACTGAATTGGAGGATCAGCCATGATCTCATTAAATGGCGGAGCAGGCTCGAAGGGCCGGATGGCCTACTCCTGCTCCTATCTTCTATGTATCTATGTATCTATGTACATAGGATTACATCGGATATACGGCACAGAAACAGGTCATTCGGCCCAACCAGTCCATGTCGGTGTTTATGCTCCACTCGAGCCTCCTCCCGTCTTTCCTCATCTAAATCTATCAGCGTAACCCTCTATTCCCTTCTCCCTCATATGTTTATCTAGCTTCCTCTTAAATGCATCTACACTATTCGCTTCAACCACTCCCTGTGGTAGCGAGCTCCACATTCTAACCACTCTCTGGGTAAAGAAGTTTCTTCTGAATTCCCGATTGGATTTCTCGGTGACTATCTTATATTGATGGCCTCTAGTTTTGCTGTTCCCCACAAGAGGAAACACTTTCTCTCTGTATCCACTCTATCAAAACCTTTCAGAATTTTAAGGTTAATGACACTATCTAAATACAAGTTGTTGTTGGGGTTGTTGCCATACTGGCACACCTCTGAAGACTGAGGTCATCAGTCAAAGGCTAACTCAGGTCACACACCAAGGCACTGTTTACTAAAAGCAAGATTGCAATGGGTTCCCTGCGCATAATCTCGAATCTATCACCTTAGTGCCAACCACAGTGACACAGGAGGACCAGCATTCCTGTGTTGGGAAGGATGGAAAGAAAGTAATACTTGCATTTCTATAGCACCTTTCACGACCTCAGGCCATCCCAACGCACTTTACAGCCAATGAAGTACTGTCACTGTTGTAATGTAGGAAACGCGGCAACCAATTTGCGCACAGCAAGCTCCCACAAACAGCAATGTGATAATGACCAGATAATCTGTTTTTTTTGTTATGTTAATTGAGGGATAAATATTGGCCCCAGGACACTGGGGATAACTCCCCTGCTCTTCTTTGAAATAGCGGCCACAGGATCTTTTATGTCCACCTGAGAGGGCAGACGGGGCCTCGGTTTAACTTCTCTCTGAAAGACGGCACCTCTGAAAGCGCGGCGCTCCCTGAGCACTACATTGGGAGTGTCAGCTTGGATTTTTGTGCTCAAGTCTCTTGGAGTGGGATTTGAACCCACAACCTTCTGAAACTCAGAGGCCAGAGTGCTGCCCACTGAGCCACGACTGACACAGGGCTACAGGAGCCAAATTTGAGATGTAGTTATTTTGTTGATAGTTTCGGGGAACAGTTTTTTGCAATGCTAAAAGTCAGTTTGAAGGTTTTAGCACAATATTTGCAACAAGTTGCCCTGCTCAGGATTTTTTAAAAAAGTTACTTGACAGCCGAGCTACACGCGGTGGAATGGCCAGACACAACTCTTGCTCAACCCTTCAGAGAGTGTGGAAAGAAGTCTAGCAGACACTCACATGTGCGGCGACAGCCAAGGCGCAGAAGAGGATCCCAGTCCACCGCTTCTGGCGAATGCAGGCTGCTGACAAACTCGGCTCCATGTCGGTGACCCATGCACGGGTGAAAAAATGCAACTCCCAGAGCAAGGCGATTGCACCCCCGCCCGCGGCCAGTGTCTGGAGGACTGGCCAGCGCCGAGTAAAGGGGCCAGGGTCGCTGTCCTTGTGCTGAAGCGCTCCCAGGGTAGACTCCCTGCTTGTGCTGTGTTTGCTCTTGACGTGCTAACCTCGCTGGTTTGGAAGAATCTGACGACAGAGCATGAGTTGGCGGAAGTTTCCCCAAGTAACTTGACACTGACATAACAAACTGTGCCCGCAAGCAACATGCTAGAGAGAGATAAGGCTGCGACCATATCCGAGCCACTTTGCTCCATTGCACCCAGGCAGAAGTGGTTCCCTTCTTGCTTAATAATAGCTTTTGTGTTCCGTTTTTAAACTTGTCCACAACACAGATGAGTGAATAAACATGAACACCTCTATTATTTATTTGGAAATCTCTTTCCCAAGAATTTCTCATTTTCTTTATTGGGTGTTTTAATATGTATGCGCTCCCCTCCCCTCTCCCAATGTTCGGATCGCCAGCTCTGGTTGGAGTTATTCCTGGTGGTTTCATCACATGAGATCCCACCGCCAACTGGCCCCGACCACTGAAACAGACTTTCCGCAACCCCCCCCCCCCCCCCATCTCCAATGGCCTTGAAGTTGTGGTGTCTGTGATGGCGCGCTCTCAGAGTACACCATCGTATTCCTTTTGAAATGCCCCACAAGTTACGGATTTCGCACTGGGCTTGCGCCTGCGCAATGTCCAGAACTTGCGTACGCGTTGACAGGCCGTCCGCAGGGGCTCCGAAAAAGCAATTGCTGGCGCAGAGTTGGGCTATTTGCCCAACAACTGGCCAGCGATTGTGTTCAGTGCCATTCACAACTCCTCAGATAATGAAGCAGTCCATGCCCGCATGCAACAAGACCTGAACGACATTCAGGCTTGGGCTGATAAGTGGCAGTTAACATTGATTGGCACCCCATCCACCACCTTAAACATTCACTCCCTCCACCAGTAGCATACTGTGGCTGCAGTGTGTACCATCCACAAGATGCACTGCAGCAACTCACCAAGGTTTCTTTGGCAGCATCTCCCAAACCCGCAACCTCTTCCACCTAGAAGGACAAGGGCAGCAGGCGCCTGGGAACACCACCACCTCTAAGTTCCCCTCCAAGTCACACACCATCCTGACTTGGAAATATATTGCCGTTCCTTCATCGTCGCTGGGTCAAAATCCTGGCACTCCCTCCCTAACAGCACTGTGGGAGCACCTTCACCACACGGACTGCATCGATTAAAAGAAGGTGGCTCACCACCACCTTCTCAAGGGCAATTAGGGATGGGCAATAAATGCTGGCCTTACCAGCGACGCCCACATCCCAGGAACGAATAAGTAAATAAATATTGGCCAGGCCACTGGGGATAGCTCCCCTGCTCTTCTTCAAAATAGTGCCCTAGGATCTTTTACATCCACCTGAGAGAGTAGACAGGGCCCTGGGTTTAGTGTCTCATCTGAAAGACGGCACCTCCAATAGTGCAGCGTTCCCTCAGCACTGCACTGGGAATGTCAGCCCAGATTATTGTTGCTTAAGTCTCATGGAGTGAGACTTGAACCGACAACTATTGCAGAGGAGATTTACCAGAATGGTTCCGGGGATGGGGGATCTTGGCTACAAGGACAGGTTGGAGAAGCTGGATTTGTTTTCATTAGAGCAAAGGAGGTTGAGGGGTGATTTGATAGAGGTGTACAAGATTATGACGGGTTTGGATAGGCTAGACGGGGAAAGGCTGTTCCCACTAGTTGATGGTACAAGGACTAGGGGACACAGATTTAAGGTTTTGGGCAAGAGATACAGGGGGGATGTGAGGAAAAACTTTTTTACGCAGCGAGTGGTGCGGACCTGGAACTCGCTGCCGACGGAAGTGGTGGAGGCGGAGACAATCAATGTTTTCAAGGGGAGACTGAATAGGCACTTGAGGGAAATAAACTTGCAGGGCTCCGGGGACAGAGCGGGGGAATGGGACTGACCGGATTGCTCTACAGAGAGCTGGCACGGACTCTGTGCCGTTATGGCTCTATGACTCTATTCTTGACTCAGAGGTGCAAGTACTATCACTGAGCCACAGCTGACCCTTAGCTCAGGATTTATAGAATACAAAAGATAAGAAGTAACTATGAGCCTTTATAAAACCTAAATAAGACCTCAGTTAAGTATTGTGTGCAGTATTGGGCTCCACACTTTAGGAAGGATATAGAGGCTTTAGAGAGTGCACAACACGGAATCATTCTTTTTCTTAGACAGTCCCTCGGAACCGAGGATGACTTGCTTCCACATTAAACATGAGTTCTCAGGTGACTGATGAGTCCAATGCGGGACCTACAGTCTCTGTCACAGGTGGGGCAGACGGTGGTTGAAGGGGCGGGTGGGTGGGGTGCTTGGGTTGACGTGCGCTCCTTCCGCTGTTTGCGCTTGGCATCCGCTTGCTCCTGGCGAAGAGACTCGAGGTGTTCGGCGCCTTCCACTCGCATGCTGCCTGGTATGCGGGAATACAAATCTGAAGAAAGACGTGAAACGTTGAGGCTTTTTTCATTAGAACAATGCTAATTACAGGGTGATATGAGAGAAGTGTTTTGAGTTATGAAAAGATGGTACAGGGTAGATCGAAACAGACTGGCTCCGGTAGATGAGGCTGTCAAGAGCGAAGGCCCATGGCTACAAGATTAAATATAAGAGAATTAGAACAGAGGGCAGGAGAAACCTCTTTACACGGAGAACTGTGGAATCCACTTCCAGGGTTAATGGTTGAGGCAGAAACAATGCCAATATTCAAGGTTAGTATCGATAGGTGAATGAAGGAAAAAGGGACAAAAGGATCATAGGATTATAACAACAACAACTTGTATTTATATAGTGCTTTTAGTGTAGTAAAGCATCCCAAGGCGCTTCACAGGAGTATTAATAGACAAAAGAAATTTGACACCGAGCCACATAAGGAGAAATTAGGGCAGATGAACAAAAGCTTGGTCAAAGAGATAGATTTTAAGGAGTGTCTTAAAGGAGGAAAGAGAGGGAGAGAGGCGGAGAGGTTTAGGGAGGGAATTCCAGGGCTTAGGGCCCAGGCAGCTGAAGGCACGGCCACCAATGGTTGAGCGATTAAAATCAGGGATGCGCAAGAGGCCAGAATTAGAGGAGCGCAGATATCTCGGGGGGGTTGTGGGGCTGGAGGAGATTACAGAGATAGGGAGGGGCGAGGCCATGGAGGGATTTAAAAACAAGGATGAGAATTTTGAAATCGAGGTGCTGCTTAACCAGGAGCCAATGACGGTCAGCGAGCACAGGGGAGATGGGTGAACGGGACTTGGTGTGAGTTAGGACACGGGCAGCCGAGTTTTGGATGATCTCAAGTTTACGTAGGGTGGAATGTGGGAGGCCAGCCAGGAGTGCATTGGAATAGTCAAGTCTAGAGATAACAAAGGCATGGATGAGGGTTTCAGCAGCGGATGAGCTGAGGCAAGGGCCGAGACGGGCGATGTTACGGAGGTGGAAATAGGTGGTCTTAGTTATGCTGTGGATATGTGGTCGGAAGCTCATTTCAGGGTCAAATAAGACACCACGGTTGCAAACAGTGTGGTTCAGCCTCAGACAGATGTTAGGGAGAGGGATAGAGTCAGTGGCTAGGGAACGGAGTTGGTGGCGGGGACCAAAAAAATAGCTTTGGTCTTCCCAATATTTAATTGGAGAAAATTTCTGCTCATCCAGAACTGGATGCCGGACAAGCAGTCTGACAATTTAGAGACCGTGGAGGGGTCGAGAGAAGTGGTAGTGAGGTAGAGCTGGGTGTCGTCAGCGTACATGTGAAAACTGCTGCTATGTTTTCGGATGATGTCGCCAAGCGGCAGCATGTAGATTAGAAATAGGAGGGGGCCAAGGATAGATCCTTGGGGGACACCAGAGGTAACGATGCGGGAGCGGGAAGAGAAGCTGTTGCAGGTGATTCTCTGGCTACAAATAGATAGATAAGAATGGAACCAGGCGAGTGCAGTCCCACCCAGCTGGACGACGGTGGAGAGGCGTTGGAAAAGGATGGAGTAGTCAACCATGTCAAAGATTGCAGACAAGTCGAGAAGAACAAGGTGGGATAGTTTACCTTTGTCACAGTCACAAAGGATGTAATTTGTGACTTTGATGAGAGCCGTTTCGATACTGTGACGGGGCGGAAACCCGATTGGAGGGATTCAAACATGGAGTTGCGGGAAAGATGGGCAATGATTTGGGAGGCGACAACACGTTCAAGGACTTTGGAGAGGAAATGGAGGTTGGAGATGGGGTGGTAGTTTGCAAGGACGGAGGGATCAAGGTTTGGTTTTTTTGAGGAGAGAGGTGATGATGGCAGATTTGAGGGAGAGGGGGACAATACCTGAGGAGAGAGAACCGTTAACAATGTCAGCTAACATGGGAGCCAGAAAAGGAAGTTGTGTGGTCAGCAGTTTGGTGGGAATAGGGTCGAGGGAGCAGGAAGTGAGTCTCATGGACAAGATGAGTGCGAAGAGGTCATGAGGGGAATAGAATAGTACAGCACAGAAAGAGGCCATTCGGCCCATCGAGTCTGCGCCGGCTCTTTCGAAGAGCAATCCAGTCAGTCCCACTCCCCCGCTCTTTCCCCATATCCCTGCAATTTTTTCTCCTTCAAGTGATTATCCAATTCCCTTTTGAAGGCTACTATTGAATCTGTATCCACCACCCTATCAGGCAGTGCATTCCAAATCCTAAACACTCATTGCATAAAAAAGTTTTTCCTCATGTCGCCTCTGGTTCTTTTGCCAATCACCTTAAATCTGTGCCCTCTGGTTCTCAACCCTTCAGCCATTAGAAACAGTTTCTCTTTATTTACTCTGTCTAAACCCTTCATGATTTTGAACACCTCTATCAAATCTGCTCTTAGCCTTCTCTGCTCCAAGGAGAACAACCTCAGATTCTCCAGTCTATCCACGTAACTGCAATCCCTCATCCCTGGAACCATTCTAGTAAATCTCCTCTGCACCCTCTCCAAAGGCTTCACCTCCTTCCTAAAGTGTGGTGCCCAGAATTGGACACAATACTCCAGCTGGGGCCGAACTAGTGTTTTATACAGGTTCAGCATAACTTCCTGGTTTTTGTACTCTATGCCTCTATTTATAAAGCCTCGGATCCTATTTGCTTCATTAACTGCTTTGTTAACCTGTCCTGCCACCTTCAAAGATTTGTGCACAAACACCCCCAGGTCTCTCTGTTCTTGCACCCCCTTTAAAATTGTACCATTTAGCTTGTATTGTCTCTCCTCATTCTTCCTACCAGAATGTATCACCTCACACCTCTCTGTGTTGAATTTCATCCGCCATGTGTCCGTCCATTCCACCAGCCTGTCTCTGTCCTCTTGAAGTCTATCACTATCTTCCTCACTGTTTACTACAATTCCAAGTTTCGTGTCATCTGCAAATTTCGAAATTGCGCCCTGTACTCCAAAGTCCAAGTCATTAATGTATGTCAGAAACAGCAGTGGTCCTAGTACTGAACCTTGGGGGATCGCCACTGTACACCTCCCTCCAGTCCAAAAAACAGCCATTCATCACAACTCTCTGTTTTCTATCCCTCAGCCAATGTTGTATCCGTGCTGCTACTGCCCCTTTATCCAATGGGCTTCAATGCAATGAGAGGTGGGAAAAGGGTGGATAAATGCGACTATTTGCTAGCGTGGGGGATAAACACTGACACGGGCTAGTTGGAGTGAATGATCTGTTTCAGTATAGTTACTTCTATGTGTTTCTGTGACACAGCACGAGCCATTAGCAAATCATTATTAAGCACGCGATGTTAAAATATTATCACAACATCAGTGCTAATAAGTACGTTTGTCACGGTGCAGAAATATCAGAACTCTGCAATAGTGCTGCTCACACGGTTTCCTGGTTTTACACCCCGTTTAACATCAACCTGTATGGGTGCTAGCAGCAGAAAACTTACCAGTGCAAGGTACATAGAAATGTCGACTTCATTTAGAAATGCTTTGTTTTCCTCTATCATGCAAAAGAAAGACTTGCATTTCTACAGCGCCTTTCACGACCACCGGACGTCCCAAAGTGCTTTACAGCCAGTGAAGTACTTTTTGAAGTGTAGTCACTGTTGTAATGTTGGAAATACGGCAGCCAACTTGCGCACAGCAAGCTCCCACAAACAGCAATGTGATAATGACCAGATCATCTGTTTTTTAGTGATGTTGATTGAGGGATAAACATTGGCCCCAGGGATAACTCCCCTGCTCTTCTTCGAAATAGTGCCGTGGGATCTTTTACATCCACCCAAGAGAGCAGACGGGGCCTCGGTTTAACATCTCATCCGAAAAACAACACCTCCGACAGTACTGCACTGGAGTGGCAGCCTAGATTTTTGTGCTCAAGTCCTTGGAGTGGGACTTGAACTGACAACCTTCTGACTCAAAAGCAAGGGTGCTACACACTGAGCCTCGGCTGACACAGGCAGGCTTGAACCAAGTGAAAATACCGGCTGT
Organism: Squalus acanthias; assembly: GCA_030390025.1. NCBI lineage: Eukaryota > Metazoa > Chordata > Chondrichthyes > Squaliformes > Squalidae > Squalus > Squalus acanthias. Next base: position 5,185,381 of record CM059428.1, read on the forward strand.
GAAATTCTACAGAAGTTCACTTGGTTTCCTATCATAACTTCAGTGGGAAACTGCAGGTAAATGGAATAACCAGCTGCCAGTCTCCCGCTGGAGTTATGGCAGGAGACCAGTACAATCCTTGTAGAATTTCACTGTATTTCTGGACATACATGGCATTGACCAGATGAAGATAGGTTTAGCCTGATCGAACCAGCAGGATTTCGGCCAGCCTAGATTTATTGTCCTGCTCGGCCCACAATTCCAACTTAATTCAGTAAATAGATGAGTTACGTTGAGTCTACAGCGCAGAAACAGGCCATTCGGCCCAACAGGTCCATGCCGGTGTTTATGCTCTACACGAGCCTCTTCCCACCCTACTTCATCTCACCCCATCAACATATCCTTCTATTCCTTTCTCCCTCATGCGCGTACCTAGTTTCCCCTTGAATGTATCTATACTATTCGCCTCACCCACTCCCTGTGGGAGCGAGTTCCACATTCTCACCACTCTCTGGGTAAAGAGGCTTCTCCTGAATTCCCTATTGGATTTATTAGTGACTATCTTATATTTATGACTTCTAGTTTGGAATGGGACTTCTAAAAGGAAAAGGTGAACAGGATGATGTAACTGTGGAAACTGAAAGACGAATGTCCTTTACTTAGCTTCGGCATCTCATTATGTAGAGAATTTACAGAGGAACATAGGAACATCGGAACAGGAGGAGGCCATTCAGCCCCTCGAGCCTGTTCCCCCATTCAATGAGATCACGGCTGATCTGCGACCTAACTCCATCCACCCGCCTTTGCCCCATATCCCTTAATACCTTTGGTTAACAGAAATCTATCAATCTCAGATTTAAAATTAACAATTGATCTAGCATCAATTGTTGTTTGCGGAAGAGAGTTCCAAACTTCTACCACCCTTTGTGTGTAGAAGTGTTTCCTAATTTCACTCCTGAAAGGTCTGGCTCTAATTTTTAGACTCTGCCCCCTAGTCCTAGACTCCCCAACCAGCGTAAATAGTTTCTCTCTATCTACCCTATCTGTTCCCCTTAATATCTTGAAAACTTCGATCAGATCATCCCTTAACCATCTAAACTCCAGGAAATACAATCCTAGTTTGTGTAATCGCTCCTCGTAATTTAACCCTTGGAGTCCGGGTATCATTCTGGTAAACCTACACTGCACGCCCTCCAAGGCTAATCAGTTCCCCTTAATATCTTGAAAACTTCCATCAAATCATCCTGTAATCTCCTAAATTCCCGGCAGGGCACGATGGGTGATCAATAGATAATATGAGACGCCATTCATTTATTCTGTCATTCAGAATCATGAGGGTTTAATTTTTTTGTCTAGTTTACACAGTGCATTTTACATGACCGTAGCACTCAAAGAATAATGGGCTGGATTTCTCTCTTGTTGACAGGGTAGTAATGGGTCTTCTGCCCAACGCTTTGGCCTAACCATAACTCTGACCCATTTTGCTGGGTCGGAGCTCTTTCGGCATGCAGGGCAGGCCTCTCGGCGGGAGTGGAACCTGTCGTCGCCGTGAAGGTAAATGCCGGGCGATGTTGCTTCTGGGTCCCCCCTCCATCCAAAAGGGGTGACAGCGGGCCCTTCCACTGCTACCTGATGGGCTGCTGTGGCCACACCTTTCCCACCGGTCCCTGGGGTCGGCCATAGATTATGAGGGGAAATTACATAAACTAGGCTCGGATTCCCCACAATGCAGAAGGTTAAGTGGTGATTTGATAGAGGATTTTTAGGATTTTGAAAGGAATTGATAAGGTAGATAGAGAGACAAATATTTTCTGCTGGTGGGAGAGTCTAGGACAAGGGGACATAACCTTAAAATCAGAGCCAGGCCATTCTGGAGAGAAGTTAGGAAACACTTCTTCACGCAAAGGGTGGTAGGAGTGAGGAACTCTCTCCCACAAAAGCAGCAGATGCCAGCTCAATTAATAACTTTAAGTCTGAGATCGATAGATATTTGCTATCCAAGGGTATACAGGGATATGGAGCCAAGGCAGGTCATAGAGTCATAGAGTCATAACGGCACAGAAGGAGGCCATTCGGCCCATCGAGTCCATGCCGGCTCTCTGCAGAGCAATCCAGTCAGTCCCATTCCCCCCGCTCTATCCCCGGAGCCCTGCAAGTTTATTTCCCTCAAGTGCCTATCCAGGCTCCCCTTGAAAACATTGAGTGTCTCTGCTTCCACCACTTCCGTCGACAGTGAGTTCCAGGTCCTCACCACTCGCTGTGTAAAAAAGTTTTTCCTCACGTCCCCCCTGTGTCTCTTGCCCAAAACCTGAAATCTGTGTCCCCTAGTCCTTGTACCATCAACTAGTGGAAACAACCTTTGCCCGTCTGGGTGGATGGAGTTAAGATACAAATCAGCCGTGATCTCATTGAATGGTGGAACAGGCAGGAGGGGCTGAATGGCCTCCTCCTGCTCCTATGTTCCTGTATGCGGTGGGTCGGGAAGGGGTGGCCTTTAGCCGTCTTGGTGGGGGTGGGTTGCGGGGCAGGGGGGGGCGGAAACAGAGGTCTGCGGCGGGAGAACACATCCTTACAGCCCGAATCGCTCCCATTTTCCAACTGCTATCCCACCCGATTGGCGGAGGAAAGAATTCCCGCGCTACCAAAGTTTTTCGACACAGGGAAAAGCTAAAACGAAAGGAGGGCGTGTCGCTAATACAGCGACTGCCGCGGCGCACGGAAGTATTGTGACCGAGCCGGAGCTGAGCCTGCCTGAAAACTTTCAAGTGAGGCAGTTCCCCATTCAGAATAAAAACAAGCACTGTTTTGTTTCCAACCTCCTCGGCTGGCAAATGCCCGTGGTGTTTTTTGTCAGGCACTATGCCACACCCACAGGTTGACTTCTGCAACTGTAACACTCATCGGTTGGAAGCTGTGGTTAGAATCTTAGTTAATCTCTGCCGGGAAAGATTTGCATAAAACTGCGTAACTGTCACTCGCGAGTTTCTGAGCTTGACAACACAGCTTACTTTTATTTTCTATTTTGACAAGCTACTTGCTGACTTAGGCTAAGAAAGCACGCAAGACATCCAAGATTTGGAGAACAAAGAGAATTCACATGGCGACACTAACCGCTAGCTGCTTGCCCGAACGGGAACGTTATCTCATGGTTTACAAACAGGTCGGAAGAAGCTTCAAATTCCCGCCCTCATTCATTAACCACCAACTAATATCTGTGACGTTGTTTAGCCGCAAATTTAAAGCGGATTTAACCTCGTGAGAAAACCCAGTGAACTCTGGTAATGACGTGTATACCTGGCACTCAAATCATATCAGCAAAAATAAAATCAGAACCGTCAGGTACAAAACGAGAACAGACAATTTCCAGCTTTATTAGGCTTGACTATTCCAACGCTCTCCTGGCCAACCTCTCATCTTCCACCCTCCATAAACTTGAACTAATCTAAAACTCGGCTGCCCTTATTGTAACTCGTACCAGGTCCCGTTCACCCGACACCCTCTGTGCTCACTGACCTACATTGGTTCCCGGTCTGGCAAAGTCTTAATATTAAAATTCTCATCCTTGTTTTCAAATCCCTCCATGGCCTCCTCGCCCCCCCTCCCTATCTCCGTCACCTCCTCCAGCCCGACAACCTTCCGAGATCTCTGCGCTCCTCCAATTCTGGCCTCTTGCCCATCCCCAATTTTAATCGCTCTGCCATTGGTGGCCGTGCCTTCAGTTGCCTGGGCCCTAAGCTCTGGAATTCCCTCCCTAAACCTCTCCACCTCTCTCTCCTCCTTTAAGACGCTCCTTAAAACCTACCTCTTTGACCAAGCTTTTGATCACCTGTCTTCGTATCTCCTTACATGGCTCGGTGTCAAACTTTGTTTGATAATCGCTCCTGTGAAGCCGTGGGACATTTTACTACGTTAAAGGCGCTAGATAAATACTAGTTGTTGTTATAGTAGTTGTGTTACTAAAGGAAACCCTGATGCGATGCAGGAACCTGAGACAGTGAATCCTGCTCTTTTATTAGTATTTCACTGAGAATACTGTGTCCAGTTTTGGTCCCCTCGCATAGTGGGGGTTAATTTTGGCTTTGGGCGATGATGTGAAACAGGCGATATTTAATCAGCCACTCATTATAAATCGCTCCCGATTTTGAAGCCAATTGAAATGAAAATCGAGAGAGATGTATAGCGGGCGGCTAGATCGCCCAATTCACAGCATCACACAAAGTCAAAACTACCCCCGGCCCCCCTGGGTGATACAGAGGCTTTGGAAAAGGTTCAGCGGAGGGCCACAAGAATGATACCCATCTTAAAACGCCTTTGCTACCCAGATAGGCTTAAAAAACACTTTTACTCTAGAAATGTGGCGATCTGATCGAGGTGTCTAAAGTAATGAAGCGACTAGACCGTGTTCATATTGACGGATTATTTTAATTAGATGGGTTAGGAAGGAACAGGCGTTGTGCATATAAATTACACAATGCACAAGGGATAGAATTGAAAAGCAGAGAAGTTATGTTAAACTTGCATAGAACCTTGGTTAGACCACACTTGGAGTTCTGTGCACAGCTCTGGTCTCCATATTATAAAACGGATGTAAAGGCACTGGAGAAGGTGCAAAAGAGATTTACTAAAATGATACCAGAACTGAGAGGTTATACCTATCAGGAAAGATTGAACAGACTGAGGCTCTTTTCACTAGAAAAGAGAAGACCGAGGGGTGACCTGATAGAGGTCTTTAAAATTATGCAAAGGTTCGATAGGGTAGACGTAGAGAAGATGTTTCCACTTGTGGGCGAGACCAGAACTCGGTGTCATAAATATAAGATAGTCACTGATAAATCCAAGAGGGAATTCAAGAGAAACTTCTTCACCCAGAGAGTGGAGAGAATGTGGAACTCGCTACCACAGGGAGTGGTTGAGGCGAATAGCAGAGATGCATTTAAGGGGAAGCTGGATAAACAGCATGAGGGAGAAGGAATAGAAGGTTATGTTGATGTGGTGAGATGAAGTAGGGTGGGAGGAGGCTTGTGTCAGCTGTGGTGCAGTGGGTAACACACTTGCCTCTGAGTCAGAAGATTGCAGGTTCAAGTCTCACTCCAGGGACTTCAGCACAATAAATCTAGGCTGACACTCCAGTGCAGTGCTGAGGGAGTGCTGCAAGTTAAACCAAGGCCCTGTCTACCCTCTCAGGTGGATGTAAAAGATCCCATGGCACTATTTCTAAGAAGAGCAGGAGACTTATTCCTGGTGTCCTGGGGCCAATATTTATCCCTCAATCAACATCACTAGAAACAGATTATCTGGTCATTTTCACATTGCTGTTTGTGGGAGCTTGCTGTGCGCAAATTGGTGCTGATTCACAGCATACCTTTAAAAGAGAGCTGGACCAGTTCCTAGTTGGGGCGGAGAGCACAGCATACAAAAATAGTTGTGAATCTCAAGTACAATAAATCGGTGTCAATCCGATCTCCTCGATTAGTTTTGATTGCCCAAGAGCGTCGGAGAGGAATTTTCCAGATTACTTTCCCCCCCTTAAATTGGCTGTGGGTTTTTAAATCTGTTTTTTCATTTGCCTCTCCCAGGAGATTACATGGCTGCTGGTGGTGGGTTGGGGGGTGTTGTGAATAATGATAGAATCATAGAAATTTACGGCACAGAAGGAGGCCATTCGGCCCATCGTGTCTGTGCTGGCCAAAATAGCTATCCAGCCTGATCCCACTTTCCAGCTCTTGGTCCGTGGCCCTGTAAGTTACGGCACTTCAAGTGCATATCCAAGTACTTTTTAAATGCGATGAGGGTTTCTGCCTCTACCACCCTTTCAGGCAGTGAGTTCCAGACCCCCACCACCCTCTGGGTGAAAAAAATTCTCCTCAACTCCCCTCTAATCCTTCTACCAATTACTTTAAATCTATGCCCCCTGGTTATTGACCTCTCTGCTAAGGGAAATAGGTCCTTCCTATCCACTCTATCTAGGGCCCCTCATAATTTTATACACCTCAATTAAGTCTCCTCTCAGCCTCCTCTGTTCCAAAGAAAACAACCCCAGCCTATCCAATCTTTCCTCATAACTAAAATTCTCCAGTCCCAGCAACATCCCTGTAAATCTCCTCTGTACCCTCTCTAGTGCAATCACATCTTTCCTGTAATGTGGTGACCAGAACTGCACGCAGTACTCTAGCTGCGGCCTAACTAGTGTTTTATACAGTTCAAGCATAACCTTCCTGCTCTTATATTCTATGCCTCGGCTAATAAAGACAAGGGCCTTGGTGAGACCACACCTTGAGTATTGTGTGCAGTTTTGGTCGCCTTATCTGAGGAAGGATGTTCTTGCCATGGAGAGAGTGCAGCGAAGATTCACCAGACTGATACCTGGGATGGCAGGAATGACGTATGAGGAGAGATTGGGTCGATTGGGCTTATATTCGCTAGAGTTTAGAAGAATGAGAGGGGATCTCATTGAAACTTATAAAATTCTAACAGGACTAGACAGACTAGATGCAGGAAGGATGTTCCCGATGGCGGGGAGTCCAGAACCAGGGGTCACAGTCTAAGGATAAGGGGTAAGCCATTTAGGACTGAGATGAGGAGGAATTTCTTCACCCAGAGAGTGGTGAACCTGTGGAATTCTCTACCACAGAAGGCAGCTGAGGCCAATTCATTAAATATATTCAAGAAGGTAGATATATTTCTTAAGGCTAAAGGGATCAAGGGATATGGGGAGAAAGCAGGGACAGGGTACTGAATTTGGATGATCAGCCATGATCTCATTGAATGGCGGAGCAGGCTTGAAGGGCCGAATGGCCTACTCCTGCTCCTATCTTCTATGTTTCTATGTATTCCGTATGCCTTCTTAACCACCTTATCTACCTGTCCTGCTACCTTCAGGGATCTGTGGATGTGCACTCTCCAAGGTCCCTCCGTTCCTCTTATCCCATCCATTATTTTTGTATGTCTCGTATGTATGTTCATTCTTTTAGAATTCTGATAAAGCTCTCAGAACACTGTCCGAGATATTGAAACTCACTGGCTATATTTTTTTGTTAGCAATGAGTTTGGTTTAACAAGCTTGATAGGCTTTGTTCACATCGACCAGGTGTACTGCTGTCCCTTGTAAACATTGTTTTATTCGTTCATGGGATGTGGGCGTCACTGGCAGGGCCAGCATTTATTGCCCATCTCTAATTGCCCTTGAGAAGGTGGTGGTAAGTCGCCTTCTTGAACCGCTGCAGTCCGTGTGGTGAAGGTGCTCCCACAGTGCTGTTAGGGAGGGAGTTCCAGGATTTTGGCCCAGCGATGATGAAGGAACGGCCGATATATTTCCAAGTCAGGATGGTGTGTGTGACTTGGAGGGGAACTTGGAGGTGGTGGTGTTCCCATGCGCCTGCTGCCCTTGTCCTTCTAGGTGGAAGAGGTCGCGGGTTTGGGAGGTGCTGCCGAAGAAGCCTTGGTGAGTTGCTGCAGTGCATCTTGTAGATGGTACACACTGCAGCCACGGTACGCCGGTGGTGGAGGGAGTGCCAATCAAGTGGGCTGCTTTGTCCTGGATGGTGTCGAGATTCTTGAGTATCATTGGAGCTGCACTCATCCAGGCAAGTGGAGAGTATTCCATCACACTCCTGACTTGTGCCTTGTCGATGATGGAAAGGCTTAGCGGCCAGATTTCTCTCTCTTTTTGTGCCAGTTTTCTCATGATACTGGAGTGGAAAGATTGAGCGGTACCTGCAGCCTTGGATCCCCACTGTTTGTACCCACACACCCAATCGTCTGGTGTGACCTCCAGCAGATGTTACTGGACTTGGCAATCCAGAGAATCTGAGCTCGACTCCAATATGGCAGTTTCAGAATTTGAATTCAGTATAAAAACCATCTAGAAATAAAAAGCTGGGCTCAGTAAAGATGACCATGAAGCTGTCGGATCGTCGTAGAAGCCCAACTGGTGGTCTTTAGGGAAGGAAACCTGCCGTCCTTACCCGATTCGGCCGATATGTGACTCCAATCCCACAGCTGCACGGGTCGACTCTTAACTGCCCTCTGAAGGGTAGCTTGGGATGGGCAATAAATGGTGACCTTGCCAGTGATGCCCACATCCCAAGAGTGAATGAAAAACAATGACCGCAGCGCCGGCCCATCTTTTCACCTGAAGCATTTGTCTGTCCGCAGTACTTCACTGGGAAACACTCCTGATATCGATGGCTGAAGATGTCAGAAAGGCTTCAAAGATTACAAGATACAAATAAAAGTAGATAACGAAACGAATTTGACAGCAGGTACTGTTAAGATACCACATTTCATTGACAGTACGGTCCTAAAAGGACGAGAGCAACTGCAAGACTTTTAGTAGCATTGTGCAAATATCTAGTCATATGGAGAAAAATAGAAAGACTTGAAATACAATACAGCGCCTTTCACCACCTCAGGACGTCCCAAAGCACTTTACAGCCACTTTTTGAAGTGTAGTCACTGTAGTAACGCGGGAAACACGGCAGCTGATTTGCGCACGGGTGCTGCATAAATGCAACTCTTTCTTTTTTTAGGCCTCATAGAGTCATAGAGTCATAACGGCACAGAAGGAGGCCATTCGGCCCATCGAGTCTGCGCCGGCTCTCCGTAGAGCAATCCAGTCAGTCCCATTCCCAAAAGTAGCTGACTGACGCGGCCACTCAATGGCTCAGTCACGGGAATGAACAAGTAAATTCCGCGCCCCCCCCCCACCCCCCAAAAATAGACAGGAAGACGGGAAAAGAACGAGGAGATTCACCGCAGTAGCCGGAGATTGCAACAAAAAAAATATATTAACTTGGAAACGCACCGCACGTCGCTCAGCACCTCCGAGACTGTGGAGAAGTGAAACTGCTGCGTGCTTCCTGACAGACCACTGAAGCATTAAAACATAACGTTCTTCTACCCGTCCCAGATTCCAATCCCGACCACAACATTCCAGTGGGTGCTCATAATAATTAGAGGTGGCATTCAGCTGGAGGCTAGAACTGTCACTCGCAAGTTTCCCTTCTGTCTCTGACACCAAGGCTGAGTAGAAAATAAGAACAGGAGGTCATTCAGCCCCTCGAGCCTGTTCCGCCATTCAGTGACATCATCTCTGATCTGTTAATGCCACTGCCCCCCCCCCCCAACTCCGCGCCCCCCCCCCCCCACCACAACATTTTCCAAATCAGGAGAATTTAATTTGATCTCTGTAGTACAACGGTACACTTATAAAAGTGTGATGCTTTGGTGGCTATTGGATGATAGGAGTTTCAGAGATGAGCTGCTGTTGTCCTCGTACCTATCGGGGGTTGTTCTTCTTGGAGCGTAGAAGGCTAAGAGGAGATTTGATAGAAGTGTTCAAAATCATGAAGGGTTTAGACAGAGTAAATAAAGAGAAACTGTTTTCAATGGCTGAAGGGTCGATAACCAGAGGGCACAGATTTAAGGTGATTGGCAAAAGTGGTTGGGATTTGCAATGCGCTGCCTGATAGGGCGGTGGATACAGATTCAATAGTAGCCTTCAAAAGGGAATTGGGTAAATACTCGAAGGAGAGAACAAATTGCAGAGATATGGGGAAAGAGCGGGGCTGACTGGATCGCTCTTCGAAAGAGCCGGCGCAGACTCGATGGGCCGAATGGCCGCCTCCTGTGCTGTGCTATCCTATGATCTGCTCTTTCACAGATGTCATTTGACACAAGAGTCTGGAGAAAATTAACTGATGAATACGCTGCTTTATACTCCATAGCACAGAAGACTGTGTGAAATCTATTGATTCAGCCCAGTCTGGTACTGCAATTCTAATGGAGGGCCTGCACCATTCCCACATGTAGATTGGCAGAGCTTTGAGACTGACCCAAAATCTTGAGATTTTTGAATCAGTACCTGAGCAATCCAGACCCACCTCAGATGGTTGCTTTCCCACCGGTGCTGAATCAGATGAATGCCAGGGTAAATTGCGATCAGATTTGTGACTGAATCTTTTGCCACATTTTTATTCTCAGGATTTGATAAATAGTACAGTGACATTTTTTTTTTTTAATTCGCTTATGGGCTGTGGGTGTCGCTGGCAAGGCCAGCATTTATTGCCCATCCCTAGTTGCCCTTGAGAAGGTGGTGGTGAGCCGCCTTCTTGAACCGTTGCAGTCCGTGTGGTGAAGGCGCTCCCACAGTGCTGTTAGGGAGGGAGTTCCAGGATTTTGACCCAGCGACGATGAAGGAACAGATGATATACTTCTAAGTCAGGGTGGTGTGTGACTTGGAGGGGAACTTGGAGGTGGTGGTGTTCCCATGCGCCTGCTGCCCTTGTCCTTCTAGGTGGTAGAGGTCGCGGGTTTGGGAGGTGCTGCCGAAGAAGCCTTGGCGAGTTGTTGCAGTGCATCTTGTAGATGGTACACACTGCAGACACAGTACGCCGGTGGTGGAGGGAGTGAATGTTTAAGGTGGTGGATGGGGTGCCAATCAAGTGGGCTGCTTTGTCCTGGATGGTGTCGAGCTTCTTGAGTGTTGTTGCAGCTGCACTCATCCAGGCAAGTGGAGAGTATTCCATCACACTCCTCACTTGTGCCTTGTAGACGGTGGATGGTATATGTGCATGTTGATCAAAATAAGAAACAAAACTCGTCTTAAATATACCTGTGGAACTGCCCTGTCATGTACGCGCGGAAACTCCGCTCAGCCCGACTATAGTTGCTGAGCTTGGATTACAATAATGCAGAAATGGTTTGAAATATTCTCATTTGGAGTTTAATATGTACAGGGTGTTGCTTAAAACTGCTTGCTTGCAAGTTATATCTACTTGCTGTATCTGTGTAGATTAGGGCAGTGCTTCTCAAACTGGGAAAGCTGGGGGGGTCCTTGGAGACTTTCCGGGGGGGGAGGGTGGGGAGGGGGCCGCGCATAAAACCCCAATCGGTGATGGAGAGCGAGCCGGTGCAGAGCGGCCGGGTGCTGCTGAAATGCGGCAGTCGTTGTTTCGTGTGACGGGAAAAGCTTATGATGGGATGTCTAGTTTGACTCTCCATTCGATGACCTCCTGAGATGCCGAGTGGAGAAATGAGGTGCCTCCCGCAACTGATCTCAGTGGGCAGGTTGATGTGATGTCTTCCACGGTCTGGGACTCCTGGCCACAGTCGCACTTCGGGTCGTCCCCTCATCTTCCACTGGTGGAGCAGGTGACCGCATCGTCCGTGCCCCTGTGCGGATTGGGTTGAGCGCCGTCCGCTGTCTCCGAGGGAGGTCGTTGGGAGGTCGTCGGTGTCAGTGATGAGGTGTTGGTCTCCTGTGTGTGCTAGTTCACCGAGAACTTGCCAGCTAATGTCATCAAGGGGATGACCGAATGCCAGAAAGCAGCCTCCCGGTCTGAAAAGCATGAAAGCATCAATGCGGCGGCGAATGGTTACCATGGTGGCGGTGGCGGCAGCGGCGGCTGTGCGCTGCAGGAGAAGAGGAGAAGGAGGGAGGGATACAGACCGCTGCTGCTGTGGCTCAGTGAGTAGCACACTCACCTCTGAGTCAGAAGGTCGTGGGCTCAGGTCCCACTCCAGAGACTTGAACACATCAAGCTAGGCTGACTCTCCAGTACAGTACTGAGGGAGTGCTGCACTGTTGGAGGTGCCGTCTTTCGGATGAGACGATAAACCGAGGCCCCGTCTGCTCTCTCGGGTGGATGTAAAAGATCCCATGGCCACTATTTCAAAGACGAGCAAGGGAGTTCTCCCCAGTGTCCTGGTCAATATTTATCCCTCAATCAACATCACTAAAAACAGATGATCTGGTCATTATCACGTCGCTGTCTGTGGGAGCTTGCTGTGCGCAAATTGGCTCCCGCAATTCCCACATTACAACAGTGACTGTACTTCAAAAAGTACTTCATTGGCTGTAAAGTGCTTTGAGACGTCCGGCGCTATAAAAATGCAAGTCTTTCTTTCTTTTGCTGTGGATCTTTGCCGATCTCGGCTGTTGTCTGTCCGGATTTGACCATTTCACTGCTGCGATGTTCGCTTGGGCTAAAGTGGTGTCGGCCGCAGCAGCGGTTCGCAATGGATCTGGCGCTCTCTGTCGACCACTTTCTGTGTCAACCGTGTTAACACCAGAGGCTCGGTCTGTTCCAATGAGCCTTGCACCATCTGCTACTGCTCCCATCCATTATAGGAACGGTAGCATAGTGGGTCTGTTACTGGACTAGTAATCCAGAGGCCTCGACTAATGATCCAGAGACATGAGTTCAAAGCTGGGGAATTTAAATTCAGTTAATTAAATAAATCTGGATAAAACGCTAGTGTCAGTAATGGTGACCATGAAACTACCGGATTGTCATAAAAACCCATCTGGTTCACTAATGTCCTTTAGGGAAGGAAATCTGCCGTCCTTGCCCAGTCTGGCCTATATGTGACTCCAGACCCACAGCAATGTGGTTGACTCTTAACTGCCCTCTGAAATGGCCCAGCAAGCCACTCAGTTGTAAAAAACCGCTACGAAAAACAATAAAAGAATGAAACCGAATGGACCACCCGGCATCGACCTCGGCACCGGCTATGGACACGGCAACGGCACACCCAGCCCAGTCGACCCTGCAAAGTCCTCCTCACCAACATCTGGGGACTTGTGCCAAAATTGGGAGAGCTGTCCCACAGACTAGTCAAGCAACAGCCTGACATAGTCATACTCACAGAATCATACCTTTCAGCCAATGTCGCAGACTCCTCCATCACCATCCCTGGGTATGTCCTGTCCCACCGGCAGGACAGACCCACCAGGGGTGGCAGAACAGTGGTATACAGTCGGGAAGGAGTGGCCCTGGGAGTCCTCAACATTGACTCTGGACCCCATGAAGTCTCGTGGCTTCAGCTCAAGCACGGGCAAGGAAACCTCCTGCTGATTACCACCTACCGCCCTCCCTCAGCTGATGAATCAGTACTCCTCCATGTTGAACACCACTTGGAAGATGCACTGAGAGTAGCAAGGGCACAGAATGTACTCTGGGTGGGGGACTTCAATGTCTATCACCAAGAGTGGCTCGGTACCACCACTACTGACCAAGCTGGCCGAGTCCTGAAGGACATAACTGCCAGTCTGGGCCTGCGACAGGTGGTGAGAGAACCAACATGAGGGAAAAATCTACTTGACCTCATCCTTAGCAATCTACCTGTCGCAGATGCATCTGTCAATGACAGCATTGGTAGCAGTGACCACCGCACAGTCATTGTGGAGACGAAGTCCCGTCTTCACACTGAGGACACCCTCCATCGTGTTGTGTGGCACTACCACTGTGCTAAATGGGATAGATTCAGAAAAGATCTAGCAGCTCAAAACTGGGCATCCATGAGGCACTGTGGGCCATCAGCAGCAGCAGAATTGTATTCCACCACAATCTGTAACCTCATGGCCCGGCATATCCCTCACTCTACCATTACCATCAAGCCAGGGGACCAACACTGGTTCAATAAGGAGTGTAGAAGAGCATGCCAGGAGCAGCACCAGGCGTACCTAAAAATGCGGTGCCAACCTGCGGATGCTGCAACACAGGACTACATGCATGCTAAAAAGCGGAAGCAGCATGCTATAGACAGGGCTAGGCGATTCCACAATCAACAGATCAGATCAAAGCTCTGCAGTCCTGCCACATCTAGTCGTGAATGGTGGTGGCCCATTAAACAACTAACGGGAGGAGGAGGCTCCATGAATATCCCCATCCTCAATGATGGTGGAGCCCAGCACATGAGTGCAAAAGACAAGGCTGAAGCGTTTGCAACCATCTTCAGCCAGAAGTGCCGAGTGGATGATCCATATCAACTTACTCCTGAGGTCCCCACCATCACAGAAGCCAGTCATCAGCCAATTCGATTCACTCCACATGATATCAAGAAACGGCTGAGCGCACTGGATACAGCAAAGGCTATGGGCCCTGATAACATCCCGGCTATGGTGCTGAAGACTTGTGCTCCAGAACTAGCCGCGCCTCTAGCCAAGCTGTTCCAGTACAGCTACAACACTGGCATCTATCTGACAATGTGGAAAACTGCCCTGGTATGTCCTGTCCACAAAAAGCAGGACAAATCCAATCCAGCCAATTACCGCCCCATCTGTCTACTCTCAATCATCAGCAAAGTGATGGAAGGTGTTGTCGACAGTGCTATCAAGCAGCACTTACTCACCAATAACCTGCTCACTGATGCCCAGTTTGGGTTCCGCCAGGACCACTCGGCTCCAGACCTCATTACAGCCTTGGTCCAAACATGAACAAAAGAGCTGAATTCCAGAGGTGAAGTGGGAGTGACTGCCCTTGAAATCAAGGCAGCATTTGACCGAGTGTGGCATCAAGGATCCCTAGTAATACTGAAGTCAATGGGAATCGGTGGGGGGGGGGGGGGGGGGGAAACTCTCCACTGGCTGGAGTCATACCTAGCACAAAGGAAGATGGTTGTGGTTGTTGGAGGCCAATCATCTCAGCCCCAAGACATCGCTGCAGGAGTTCCTCAGGACAGTGTCCTAGGCCCAACCATTTTCAGCTGCTTCATCAATGACCTTCCCTCCATCATAAGGTCAGAAGTGGGGATGTTCGCTGCAGTGTTCAGTTCCATTTGCAACTCCTCAGATAATGAAGCAGTCCATGCCCACATGCAGCAAGACCTGGACGACATTCAGGCTTGGGCTGATAAGTGGCAGGTAACATTCGCGCCACACAAGTGCCAGGCATTGACTATCTCCAACAAGCGAGAGTCTAACCACCTCCCCTTGACATTCAACGGCATTACCATCGCCAAATTCCCCACCATCAATATCCTGGGGCTCACCATTGACCAGAAACTTAACTGGATCAGCCACATAAATACTGCGGCAACAAGAGCTGGTCAGAGGCTGGTTATTCTGCAGCGAGTGTCTCACCTCCTGACTCCCCAAAGCCTTTCCACCATCTACAAGGCACAAGTCAGGAGTGTGATGGAATACTCTCCACTTGCCTGGATGAGTGCAGCTCCAACAACACTCAAGAAGCTCAACACCATCCAAGACAAAGCAGCCGCTTGATTGGCAACCCATCCACCACCTTAAACATTCACTCCCTCCACCACCGGCGTACCGTGACTGCAGTGTGTACCATCTACAAGAAGCACTGCAACAACTCGCCAAGGCTTCTTCGGCAGCACCTCCCAAACCCGCGACCTCTACCACCTAGGACAAGGGCAGCAGGCGCATGGGAACACCACCACCTCCAAGTCACACACCATCCTGACTTGGAAGTATATCGCCGTTCCTTCATCATCACTGGGTCAAAATCCTGGAACTCCCTCCCTAACAGCACTGTGGGAGCACCTTCACCACACGGACTGCAGCGGTTCAAGAAGGCGGCTCACCACCACCTTCTCGAGGGCAACTAGGGATGGGCAATAACTAGGGACGTCCACATCCCATGAATGAATACAAAAAAGAGTGGGTGACCGACTATCAGTCCCCACTGTTGCTGTTGTGAGGATGACAAATACGATGAGGGAAATACAGCACTTTTGAGAAGGACCCAGGGCAAGAATTCGTTTACTCAAGAAGTGCTCAGAGGTCCAGACGAGTGCTGCAAGGCAGGTCATTGATACCGCTGCAAAGTTTAGTCATGCTGGAGCTGCCGCAGTAGGAGTGGCTGCTTCTGCTGCTGATAGTGGAACAGTTTTGGGTAGCCTTATTATTGGCTATGTCAGACATCCTTCTCTGAAGAAGCAGTTGTTCTCGTATTCTCTCCTTAGATTTGCCCGGTCTGAAGCTCTGGGACACTTCAATTTAATGGACACTTCCTTGGAATATTTGGAATTCTCTAGCCGAAAGGGCTGTGGATGCTGAATCATTGAGTGCCTTCAAGGGATATGGGCATCGGGCAGGAAAGTGGAGTTGAGGTAGAAGATGAGCCATGATGCTATTGAATGGCGGAGCAAGCTCGAGGGCCTGTATGGCCTACTCCTGCTCCTAATTTCTATGCTCTTTTGTTCCTGATTATGTTTGCTATGTAAAATCTGCTGATGAACATACATAAGAACCTAAGAAATAGGAGCAGGAGTAGGCCATTTGGCCCTTCGAGCCTGCTCCGCCATTCAATAAGATCATGGCTGATCTTCGACCGCATCTCCACTTTCCTGAACTATCCCCATATCCCTTGATTTCCTTAATATTCAAAAATCTATCGATCTCTGTCTTGCATATACTCAACGACTTGAGCATCCACAACCCTCTGGGGTAGAGAATTCCAAAGATTCACAACCCTCTGAGTGAAGAAATTTCTCCTCATCTCAGTCCTAAATGGCCAACCCCTTATTCTGAGACTGTGACCTCTGGTTCTAGAATCCCCAGCCAGGGGAAACATCCTCCCAGCATCTACCCTGTCAAGCCCTGTAAGAACTTTGTATGTTTCAATGAGATCACCTCTCATTCTTCTAAACTCTAGAGAATATAGGCCTAGTCTACTCAATCTCTCCTCATAGGACAATCCCCCCCCCATCCCAGGAACCAGTCTGGTGAACTTTCATTGCACACCCTCTATGGCGAGAACAGCCTTATCAAGTACAAATATAATTAATATGTCACTGGCTCCCACAAATATTTACGGTGTCATGGAAACGTACATTTCCTAAGACTGTTGTCAAATCTTCCAATAAATCCCAATACAAGAAGAAAAAACGAGACTGCGGGCCAGCAGCTGCTTCAACGCCACCGCCAGCAAGAGGAGTCGGAGACGGTAAAAAGCGCAGGGCCAGCTGTTCGGCGAGGATCCGACCGTCTGTAAACAAAGATCCCGTCCCGACCACCAGCCCGGCTCCAGCAGCACCGGGATATGGCCAACAAGAACAGGCCCCGTAAGTCGGCCGTACATTACATTAGATCTGTCCGTCCAGGGTCAAGGGCTGGCCACGGAGCAAATATGATATAATAATCTGGGCAGCAGTTGAACACACTGAATAACTGATGCATTTATAATTTAAAAAAACAAACAAACAATGCTTTAAAATCATTTAATAGACATACTTGAGGAATTCCCATTTTGTAACCGTCACCATAGCTGTATTGCAATTCATTGCCGGAGGATTCTGGTACAGTATCAATACAAGGGGGCAATAACAATTTAGGTGGGGGGGGGGGTCCGTGATTACTAATCCATTTGAAAAGGGGTCTTCAACCAAGGTTCCCTTTAAGCTGCGTGGCTGCGCAGCGTTCTGCAGCTCCCGCGCAGCCGGCCCACCGGCTTTCTGAAAGGGGCCGTGAACCCCCCCCTCCCCCCCAAAAAAATATTAAAAAGGGAACATTGCCTTCAACCAAAAAACTTTGAGAACCACTGGGGATTAGGAGAAGAGTTAAGTTGAAAACTTAAGATTCAAAAACATAGGGCAAGTTGCAATTGATGGTAAATTGAGAGTGGGGGGTGGGAAAGGCCGCCGACAGGAGATCATCGGTTTCTGTGGAAGGACAATCTCGATGGCCCGAAAGGCCTCCTCCCTCCTCTATACTTACCTTTGCAATCTTTCTAGACCTGCGAATGTATTCTAAATAACGAAGACATTGCATCGCAACAGCAGGATACAGTAGCGTAAAATAACTCCATCATGAATACTTACAGAAAGGGTGTAGGATATCAACAAATTTTCAGATCATACTAAATTTACTCCTGAATGAAATCTATAGTATAAAAAAAGTCCATAAAAAAAACCACAAAACAAATCCAGGTGCAACAGGTACTGTCCAATGTTACTTTGTTATTAAAGATGCCCTACATAATGCACGATAATCTTTCAGTTACTCAAGAGCACTGAACACACACACAGATATTTATTGTTCATCTCATGGCAGATTGTTCCCCCCTCAGGGTAATCTGTAGTTAGTGTCTAATTTAAAAAAACACTAAAATAACTACCTCACAATGGTTGTCCACACAGCATTACTTAGTAGAGTTCTATTTCTTTTGAGTGCCAGCTGTGGCTCAGTTGGTAGCACCCTCGAACCCACAACCTTCTGACTTGGAGACAAGACCCACGCGAGACTCCAGCAGAAAAATCTAGGCTGACAATCCAGGTCAGTACTGAGGGAGTGCTGCACTGTTGGAGGCGAGATGTTAACCCGAGGCCCCCCTCTACTCTCTCAGGTGGACGCGAAAGATCCCATGGCACTATTTCGAAGAAGAGCAGGGGAGTTCTCCCCGGTGTCCTGGGGCCAATATTTATTCCTCAATCAACATCACTAAAAACGGATTATCTGGTCATTATCACATTGCTGTTTGTGGGAGCTTGCTGTGCGCAAATTGGCTGCCGCGTTTCCTACATTATAACAGTGACTCCACTTCAAAAAGTATTTCATTGGCTGTAAAACACTTTGGGACGTCCGGTGGGCGTGAAAGGCGCTATAGAAATGCAAGACTTCCTTTTTTTTTAATTCTCAAACTTCAGCAGTTTAGTTACCTGCAATTGACACCTGTATTGCTTGAAAGACCACATTATGTAGCACTTCCAGCAATGCCTATATTACATCTCTTGCAAGTGTGCATTGTTGACAGCTGTTCGAAATTCAGCCAAACTGGTTTTGGGTGTTTACAGTTTCCTCCATGAGATTGTCTACCTTTCGGAATTCCCCGAATCGCCACTGTTCCAGCTCTGGATGGCATTCTGCTGAAATCAGCTAAAAGTGTAAACTGTCA
This sequence comes from Squalus acanthias, assembly GCA_030390025.1. NCBI lineage: Eukaryota > Metazoa > Chordata > Chondrichthyes > Squaliformes > Squalidae > Squalus > Squalus acanthias. Next base: position 5,204,001 of record CM059428.1, read on the forward strand.
TTTAAAATTGAAACAAGAAGTGGCATCATCCACGATGCACCCATTGACTATAATTTGGCTGAGAATTTAGTCCATAATTTTTTTGATTATTATAATTTATAATGTATGCTGCATTAAAAAAAAAATTGCATCACTTAATGATTTAGGGTCTTGCAATTTATGGAGTGGGGCGGGGAAGGGGTACATTTTATAAAGTATATTACTAGCCTGCAGTTGTATCTAATTGCACTTATAAAGCAGATTGTAAACATTACCTAAACCCTTTCAGAACCTTTAACTCTAATGTATATGGTTTTAAAGTTTTGTTTTATATAAAGACACAAAAACATTTTATAGTGAAGCACTCCATTGCCATTTTTCTGAGTTTCTGTCCTGCGTAATCTACAATAATCAGAAAGACGGACCAATATTATTTGATTTGATCTGGGGGGGGGGGGGGGGGGGAAGACCACAGCTAAAAGATCCTCGGGTGATGCTTCTGACAGCTACGAAGTTAACAAATGGGATTATGGTATAAAGACTTGCATTTCTACAGCGCCTTTCACAACTTCAGGGCGTCCCAAAGCGCTTTACAGCCAATGAAGTACTTTTTGAAGTGTGGTCACTGTTGTAATGTAGGAAACGCAGCAGCCAATTTGCACACAGCAAGCTCCCACAAACAGCAATGTGACAATGACCAGATAATCTATTTTAGTGATGTTGAGTGAGGGATAAATATTGGCCAAGACACCGGGTATAACTCCCCGGCTCCTCTTAGAAATATAGTGCCAGGGGAACTTTTGCGTCCACCTGAGGGTGCAGACGGGGCCTCGGTTTAACGTCTCATCCAAAAGACAGGCGTAGCACAGCTCCCCTTTCAAAAATTATTCTTAAGATAATGTGATGTCCCTGGTTCAAAATAAATATTGATCAGAAAATGCAATAAATCAGAAGCTATGCTTACTAAGTGTGATTAACCCAATACAGACACTCAATTGTTGTTGCTACCATATTTAGATTGCATTTTTAGTATCTCTATTATTGTGCTTCATATTGCTATTTATAAGTAATTATTAGTTGCTGTGGTCTGGAATCCTGTGGTCTGCGTGGCGTCAGCTGTTTCAAAGATAGTGGCAATGTGGTGTAAGACACTGGTAAAGCCAATTAAATCCAGTGAGAATTAGAAGCCCTCAGGAACCTCTTCAATAGCAGAATACATGGTACACCTAACAGCATCATAAAGATCAAGGTCCACGTTGGGGGACAGCTGTGCTGAGATGAAGGTACCAAAACCCTTAAAACTCGCTCAAGTATAGAAGTCAAGGACAGGAGCATTTTTTTCCCCCCCCAACAGCAATTAGATTTTCAGTCTTAAAGGGACCTGCTAGTTTTTGCACAGTTCCACCTTAAAAGCAGAATACATTTAACATTACATCATTTATGACAAGATAACATCCAACTTCCTGTGAGCAATATCGCAGGAAATTGACTTGTACACATCAAATAGATATACTCCTAAACTATCTCAGCTGGTTCAGAGGAGAATGAGTCCAAAGTTTCACCCGTTCAGGCAGAAAAGGGTCTCCAAGAACTTTGGCCTGTGACAAAAGCATAATTTATGGCAATTTTCAACAACTGATAATGTAGACAGGGCTTTTTTATGCAGTGTGGCAGAGAGGGGAGAAGGGGTGGAATCTCATGACTTGCGTATAACATTCCAAAAGCGGCATTGTGCTAATAAATTCTCCAGGCCGGATGGCGAGTCTCACCCAAGCGTATGCAGAGCACTCATGAAATGAGAAAAAGTTTCAAGTAGAAAGCAGGGAAAATATTTGGTAAAGCTGATAGTTATTGAAATAAAACCAACTCCTCCAATCCAATACTGGTTTAAAATTTGCTCTGAAGCCGTGGATGACAGTAGCCAGGCTGCATTGATTGCCCACCCCGAGTTGCTCTCAGGTGGTGGTGGGCCGCTTTCTTGAACTGTGCAGTCCTGGTGCTGATGGTGCTCCCCCAATGGCGTTGGGTAGGTAATTGAAGGATGCTGACCCAGCAACGAATGAACGGTGATACATATCCATGTCTAGGTGATGCTCCCATGTTGCTGCTCTCGCCTTTCTCATTGGTAGAGGTTGTGGAGCTGAGCGGTGATGCCAAAAACAGGCTTGGTGAGTTGCTGCAGTCCATCCCTTAGATAGTACACACAGCAGCACACAGTGTGCCGGTGGTGGATAGAGTCCAGTGGGGGCACCAACCAAGGGTACTAGTCTATCAGGATGGTGTTGGGCATTGTGCATTGTTGCAATGGCACCCATCCAGGTAAATGGTGAGTATTCAATCGCATTCCACCTTGTGGTGGTGAAGGGTCAGGAGGTGTGCCCTTCGTCCTTGGCTACCCAGCCTCTGCCATACGCTGGTAGCCACGAGGTTGATACGGCTGGTCTGGATGAATTTCTGGTCAATGGCAACAGCCCAGTCAATGATGGTGCCGCAGTACATCGGGGGAGGTGATTGGACCTTTCCTTGTTGCAGGTGGTAACTACCTGGCACTTGGGTGGCAATGAATGCTATTCACACCACAGGTCAACCCAAGCCTGGATCGTTGTAGGTGGGCACAGGCTACTTCACTACCATGGGAATTATAAATGGAACAAAACACAATCAACCCCACACCTGAACCTGTGGCAAGAGGGAAGGTCATTGATGGAGCAACTGAAGATGGCTGGGCTAAGGATGATGCACTGGGGCAGGGACGATCGGTCTCGGGTAACCACGACCATCTTCCTTTCTGTCAGGCAAGACTCCAGCCACAGGAGGGTTTCCACCTCGACTCACATTGACCACAGTTTGCTTGGGCATCTTGGTACCATGCTCGTTGGAATACTGCTTTGATGTTGAGGGCAGTCACTGTAACCTGCCCTTTCGCATTTAGCACATGCGTATGCCTGGATTAAGGCTGTGGAGGAGGTCTGGAGCCAAGTGGTTCTGGTGGAATCGCGACTGCAGCGTTGGCAAGCATATTATTGGTTGATGGCTCTCTCCATCACTCTGATGGATGCTTGGTGTGGTAATTGGCCAGGTTAGATATGTCCTGCTTTTTGCGGATCGGATATACCTGGGCAACTTTCCACATTGTTGGGTAGATGCCACTCTCACAGCTGCAGTGCAATACCGTATTGGGCGACAGGAAAACAGACGACTAGTTCTAGTGCGTGGGTCTTCAGCGCTAGAGCCAGGATACGTTCAGGACCCAGAGCCTGGCTGGGTCCGATGCTGCAGCAAATGAATAACTTTAAACTTTGTTCACCTACGCAGGTTGATCAGTTCCTCGATACTCACAATACAAGAATGCTGCGTGATTAGTGTAAAGGTACCGTGGCACAGAAATACTTTTATTGTTTCAATCACCGTTTACAGAAACTATTTAAAATTACATTATCGAATCTCTAAGCTACTTGTGTTTTGCAGGAAATCTTTCATAACCAGCGCAAACATAAACATTATAGATTTGTATTATTACATAAACCTTCCAGCTAGTGAAATATAATAATCTTCGAACTTTACATGGAAAAAAACATATTGCACTGTCGGTAAACAGTACACTCATGCAGTTTGGTGGTACATTTGTTCAGTTAAATGTCACCGATGTCCCTTGGTCACAGTTCAAACTGAGCTGAGTTAAAAGCAATGCAGGAATTCAATATACACAGCCTTTCTGCAATGTCTTTTTATAGAAACATCACAAAAAACAGACACGCTAATTCACATTCTTGATTTTACAAGTGTAAAATTGATCGAGAAATCGTGGCTTCTTCATCAACACAACTGAACTATTTAACTGCTTATTGCAAAGCAAAAAAAATCATTTATACTGCAGCACAACAGAAAATAGTTCTAAATTTAAAAGAAACACCAAGTGACACAACAGCTTCCCTACCCAAGGTCATGTATTATGCTGAAGTCTTGCTTTCTTCTGGTCGGAAGGCACAGGAATATGCTGGTGACTTTTTAAATCATCAGTCAAGAATCCAGTCGATAAAAGCAGTCAGAATGGATCCCCCATAATTAAATACACAAATGGTTTTCACTCTTCATTATTTTGACACCGATGTGGAATTTACATTATATCCAAGAGGTTACAGATATAGTGCTTCAGTGTATAATACAAGTATTTACTGTTCAAAGTCTCATTACAGAATAAAAGGAGAAAAAATAAACGGCCCATAGAGAGGAAAATACTGGACACAGCAAAAGAGGACAACAAAATACATCGACACAGACATTGTCTTTACACCCAGCACACAAGGAACAGCAGTATACACACAAAAATATTAAGTGCAAATATCTTTGGAGGTTAGAATAAAATAATTACCAGAACAAAATATTTAAAAAGGCAGAAAATTTACTTCAAGTACAAGATCGTGACCTACAAGAGGTCAGCTTAGTGTGTATGGACTGTCTTCAAATCACTTCTTCCGCTGGAACACATTTGCCAACATTGCACCTGAAGTGGACAGCTGACCCATTTTGTTCAAGAACCGCGTCTTTGTGTCTTCACTTACGAGACTTGCAGCGATGGACATCGAGCTTAAATAACACAAACAGAATGAATAACTTGAGGTTTTGGGTCATGTTGAAATCAGTTGCCAAAAACTCAGTGCGAGTTCACTAGCCATTTACATGCAACAATACAGTTCAAATAATCTTTCATCACATCAGGATTTGGACTGGCTTCATTCATTCATTGTGTAATTTTTCATGTTAACACTAAGTTATGCATCAATTTCTGGTCTTTTAACATGTACCCTACTGATTAAATCTCCACACCAGGGACCAACACTAGCAGGGTTAAAATAGAACAGTCTGAAGGCTCAAATATCCTTCATAACCAAACAGGGCAGATAGATGTGTCGAATGTTAGAGACTTCATTCTAAACTACTCCTGTAGACAGACTGGTGATTTTGTCCAAAACTAGGTCTCCAAACTGACTGAGCAGTGGTGGAGGTCCTGGGGCTTTATATATTTTTTTATTCGTTCCTGGGATGTGGGCGTCGCTGGCAAGACCAGCATTTATTGCCCTTCCCTAATTGCCCTCGAGAAGGTGGTGGTGAGCCGCCTTCTTGAACCGCTGCAGCCCATGCAGTGAAGGTGCTCCCACAGTGCTGTTGGGGAGGGGGGTTCCAGGATTTTGACCCAGCGACATTGCCAAGTCAGGATGGTGAGGAGCTTACAGGTGATGGTGTTCCCATGTGCCTGCTGCCCTCTCCTCCTCGGTGGTGGTGGTCACTGGTTTGGGAGGTGCTGTAAAAGCAGCCTTGGCGAGTTGCTGCAGTGCATCTTGTAGATGGTACACACTGCAGCCACGGTGCGCCGGTGGTGAGGGAGTGAATGTTTAAGGTGGTGGATGGGGTGCCAATCAAGCGGGCTGCTTTGTCCTGGATGGTGTCGAGCTTCTTGAGTGTTGTTGGAGCTGCACTCATCCAGGCAAGTGGAGTGTATTCCATCACACTCCTGACATGGAAGAAACTGTGTGCACAACACCATGACTTTGTACAAGCTCAACTAATGGCTTCCCCAATACCTACCAAGCTAGGCTACACCCCAACAGTATGCGAGAAGGAGAAGAATAAATAAATAAGTATGCAGCTAGTAACATCTTTGCATTTGTACAAAGTAACAAGAGCTCAAAGCAGTGAAGCAAACTTGAAATGTAGAAAATATTTCATTAACTGGGTCATTTGTGGAAAGAGGATTTCACACCAGTATGGAAGCTACAGATGACATTGTTTGAATCAGCAAATGCTGCTCTTGAACTGACCATCAGGAGATGGGTGATTTTCCCCAAGCCTTTTTAACCTTGCTCCATGTGGGGAAGCCTTGGCCTTGATTGGAAACTTGGTCAGCAGAGAATTACAGCTGCAAATCTGCAGCCTACCACTTTGCCTCGCAGTATGTTGCTGCACTTCTGTCACCTAACAGGAAGTGTTCACTGGCTAGGAGATTTAATAATGAATAATGATCACGTTTCCGCTAAAATGTACTAGCATGATCACAAACGTAAACTCTTCCGTGAACCAGCGCAACCGGTCAGCGTAATAGTTCTCTACCCCAAGGCATATAGAGGCAAACGTTTATTTAACGACATTCAGACCCAGACAACTTTCTGCCAAGTTGTTAGAGCACTATGCAAATACTGTTGTAGCAAAAACTGGGTGCTATAAAATGGTCCGTTAATTTTTGACTGAAAGACTTGGATGTGTTTTTTAAACTCCAAGCTGAAATCAGCATTCACAGCTCTGCCTTTTGCAGTTTCTTGTGTTTTTTTTTAAAAAAAAGGCAGAAAGGAATGGTCCAAGTTTTACATTATAGCAGACGCCCCCATCTACCAAAATGTTAAGGCAAATCACACTTGCATTGAACTTTTTCTTTCCCCTTCTCTCAAAGGCAAGATTCTAATAAACCTATTGCTAAACAATTGAAATACTTACTTTGGACAAATCTACAATATTGAATGTGATCTGATGAAATACAACTTTTTGTTGAGCATATTCAAGGCCAAGATCAATAAATTTTTGGATTCTAAGGGAATCGGGCGGGAAAGTGGAGTTGAGGTCGAAGATCAGCCATGATCTTATTGAATGGCGGAGCAGGCTCGAGGGGCCGTATGGCCGACTCCTGCTCCTAATTCTTATGTTCTTAAACTGGATTTTCAATACATATTTTGTGACTCGGGAGTAAAATGTGTTTCTCTCCCTCCCTCCTGCCACCCCCGACCGAAGCTTGACTCTCGTATTAGATCACCAAACCATCTCGCGTAGTAGCTTTATCATCCAGTTTTTCCCAACCTCTTGTCTGTTTCACTGACAAAGCACAAGCAACACATGCAATATTGAAGAGTTACCTCTGGGGCTCTTGGACGGTCCTGTTTTCCACCTTCAGTTCACATTCCTTAATCATAGAGCTTAGAATAACCTGAAATCGTGCACAGCAAATAGCAAACTCAATACCGATTGTATCAATACAAGTTGGTATAAATATTTGCAATAAAACATTTAACTTCAGCTGAATAAAATCAAACTTATTCAGGCATGCAGTAGCATTTTTGCATTATATTCCCTAAAACGGACATGGCCAAAGTTACACAAGTTGCATTTTGTACACAAGTGACATGATTTGCAAAGAGAATTTTCAACATGTAAAAGGGAACAGTAGCATAGTGGTAATGTTACTGGACTAGTAATCCAGAGGTCTGGACTAACGATCCGGTTCAAAACACAAGTTCAAATCCCACCATGGCAGCTGGGGAATTAAAATTCAGCTAATTAAATAAATCTGGAATAAAAAGCTAGTATCAGTTAATGGTGACTGTGAAACTACCGGATTGTTGTAAAAACCTATCTGGTTCACTAATGTCCTTTAGGGAAGGACATTTGCAAAATGGCCAAAGAAATCAAGTGCCATAGGTCAAATCTAAGGGCAGTTGCAAGAATTCATTTTAAAGATGGATCATACTTCTGATTGTTAGAGAAATAAACTGATTAAAAAAAAAAAATTAAAACATTTTCAAATCACCTTTCATTTCGGACGTGGAAAGCAGGAATGCAGTAAGCGAAGCATTTTAAGATTCCAGATGCTTTCGATTAACCTGGATAGTTGCCCGCTGAGATTCCCATTGGGCCAAAAATTCATCCCGCTGCGCGAGAGTACGCACTGCGTACTCTCGCGTATTCTCTCTCCAATTGTCGGTTTTCTGCATGCCCTGCGCATGCGCTGAAAACCGGCACTTGGTCTTTGGAAAAGGGGGCGGTTCCTCGGTGCATCGCGTGCGCGCTACAGGCTGCGCGCACGCTGTGCACTTCGTGCTTTGGACGCGCAGGTAAGGACGGAAGATTTTAGAAATGGAAAAAGGAGGAGTAAGACCCACTTTTAACAAGGTAAGTAGTGAATTAAGTATTTTTTTGAATTTTTAACAGGTATATCTTTTTTAGAGACTTTAAAGACAGGTAAGTTTATTTTTATAACTTTTTAAAAGATTAAATTTTTTCAAAAATTTAATTTATTTAAAATGGTTAATTTATTTAACTATACTTATTTTATTAATGTGATGGTTTTTTAAAAAAATTTAATTGAGGTTTAGCTGTTATTTTGGGGGGGTGTAAGATTCATAGATTTCACAGCACGTATGTGAAACTTATGAATGGAAGATGGTGTGCTGCCATTGGCTCTAACTGAGTCACGTGATCCCACAGCTCGCACGAATTCACTACGCCGGTGGGATACGCAAGCACTGCCCAGCTGATGTCTGGAACATCAAGTTCGTGCGAGCTGGATCTGAAAAAGCACACGCGGAGTGAGAGATCGCGGGGAAGCCTTACCCCCGCGGGAACAGAGCGAGATCAATTTCTGGGCCATTAAGGCAGGCATAGCCGACACAACAAAGTGAGTCATAGCCTTTGAGTGAGCATAGATTACAAACAAACACGGCTGGAATGCGACACCCGGAGCTGGGTTATAGTGGCACCCAAGGACAAATTGCATCTCTTAGAATTTTGTGTTTTTCTGGATGCGGACAGGTTATCCACTGCTGAAAGAAAAAAAATTACTGAAAATTCACACAGTAACCGGACCGGCCCATCAACAGAGGCTCCAAGCTGGTTACCCCATCTGCGATGAAAGGTCCCGCCCTGTAGGGCACCATCATGGGCTGGTTAATGAGTTACCAGGATTACTAGATTGCAGATTTTGTGGATGATGCCCTGTACAAGGGGAAGGATGGGACAATGCACATTGAACAATTGAAAACGGTCAAGGGTGACTTCCAAACAACCTCAACTCTTGCAGTTGGAAATGCAGGCTGGGGCATAACCTGGAGCAGGTATTATACAAACCAATATGTTGCTGGTTTTAAGTGCTGGTCCCATGCTCCTATCCTGAAGCTTGACCCCAATACAGAAGGGCAGGTGCTGGAGATCTAGTGCACAATTATCACTCTCAAATCAAACCTTTTAGACAAGAGCTGGAGCCCAATCTGTCCACAACATTTGACTTAAGTTGGTGCTTTTGAAGGTCCGATACTCGATTCTTTGTTTGACCGAGGGCTTGAGATTTATTTTCTGTTTCCAATTCAATTTGGATTCGGAAAAGCCAGTTAATTTGCGGAGGGTTAAATAACATCTTCATAAGCGAGTCACATGGGAAAGATAAGCCAGAGGTAAATAGAAAAAGTATTATAAATAGCCAAGTGCAAGGATGGCAGCAAAACATTAGGCAAGAGTCTTTTCTTTATACTCCCTCACCCTCTCAAGTGTGACGTAGAAATTTGCATTAGGCGGTTTGTGATATCTGAAGCGTGATTGACAGGAAGGGGCATGAACGCTTAGAGTAGAGGGAGCTTTACTCTGCATCTGCTTCAGATTGCACTTTATCAGAGAAGACCCTATGCTGACCAGATGCCCAAAATGGGAACATAAGAAATAGGAGGAGTAGGCCATTCGGCCCCTCGAGCCTGCTCCGCTTTCCTGCACTCTCTCTATATCCCTTGATTCCCTTAATATCCAAAAATCTATTGACCTCTGTCTTGAATATACTCAACGACTGAGCCTCCACAGCCCTCTGGAGTAGAGAATTCCAAAGATTCACCACCCTGAGTGAAGAAATTTCTCCTCATCTCAGTCCTAAATGGCCGATCCCTTATTCTGAGACTGTGACCCCTGGTTCTAGACTACCCAGCCAAGGGAAACAGCCTCCCTGCATCTACCCTGTCAAGCCCTGTAAGAATTTTGTATGTTTCAATGAGATCACCTCTCATTCTTCTAAATTCCAGAGAATATCAGCCTAGTCTACTCAATCTCTCATGGGACAATCTCCCCATCCCAGGAATCAGTCTGGCGAACCTTTGTTGCACTCTCTCTATGGCAAGTATACCCTTCCTTAGGCAAGACCAAAACTGTACGCAATACTCCAGGTGCGGTCTCACCAGGGCCCTATATAATTGCAGTAAGACGTACTCTTATACTCAAATCCTCTTGTAATAAAGGCCAACATACCATTTGCTTTCCTAATTGCGTGCTGTACCTGCATGTTAACTTTCAGTGATTCGTGTACAAGGACACCCAGGCCCCTCTGAACACCAACATTTCCCAATCTCTCTCCATTTAAAAAATACCCTGCTTATCTATTTTTCCCACCAAATTGGATAACTTCACATTTCTCCACATTATATTCCATTTGCCATGTTCTTGCCCACTCACTTAGCCTGTCTATATCCCCTTGAAGCCTCTTTGCATCCTCCTCACAACTTACATTCCCACCTAGCTTTGTATCAGCAAACTTGGATATATTACATTTGGTCCCCTCATCCAAATCATTGATGTAGATTGTGAATAGCTGAGGCCCAAGCACTGATCCTTGCGGTACCCCACTAGTTACAGCCTGCCAACCCGAAAATTACCCGTTTATTCCTACTCTCTGTTTTCTGTCCGTTAACCAATACTCAATCCATGCTAGTATATTACCCCCAATCCCATGAACCCTAATTTTGTTTAATAACCTCTTGTGTGGCACCTTATCGAATGCCTTCTGAAAATCCAAATACACCATATCCACTGGTTCCCCCATATCTATTCTGCAAGTTAGAACCTCAAAAAACTCTAACAGATTCGTCAAACATAATTTCCCTTTCATAAATCCGTGTTGACGCTGCCCAATCCTATTATTTTCTAAGTGCCCCGTTACCACGTCCTTAATAGATTCTAGCATTTTCCCTACTACTGATGTCAGGCTAACTGGTCTGTAGCTCCCCTGTTTTCTCTCTCTCTCCTTTCTTAAATAGTGGGGTTACATTTGCTACCTTCCAATCCGTGGGAACCGTTCTAGAATCAATGGAATTTTGGAAGATGACAACCAATGCATTCACTATCTCTATAGCCACCCCTTTCAAAACCCAAGGATGTAGGCCATAAGGTCCAGGAGATTTATCGGCTTTCAGTCCCATTAATTTCTCCAGTACTTTTAAAAAAAACTAATATTAATTTCTTTCAGTTCCTCATTCTCGCTAGACCCTTGGTTCTCCACTATTTCCGGGAGGTTTTTTGCGTCTTCTTCCATGAAGACGGACACAAAGTATTTGTTTAATTTCTTTGCCATTTCCTTATTCCCCATTATAATTTCTCCTGTCTCAGTCTGTAAGGGACCCACATTTACTTTCGCTAATCTTTTCCTTTTTACATACTTATAGAAGCTTTTACAGTCTGTTTTTATGTCTCTCGCTAGTTTACTCTCACATTCTATTTTCCCTTTCTTTATCAATTTCTTGGTCCTCCTTTGCTGAATTCTAAAATCCTCCCAATCCTCAGGCTTACTGCTCTTTTTGGCAGCATTATAAGCCTCTTCCTTTGATCTTATACTATCTTTAACTTCTCGTTAGCCACGGTTGTAGGGTTTTTGTGCCTTAAAAGGAATGTATATTAGTTGTAAATTATGTATTAATTCTTTAAATGCTAGCCATTGCTTGCCTGCCGTCATACCTTTTAATGTAGTTTCCCAATCTACCTTAGCCAACTCGCCCCTCATACCTATGTAGCTTGCTTTGTTTAGATTCAAGACCCTATTTTGGATTTAACTAAATCACTTTCAAACTCAATATAAAATTCTATCATATTATGGTCACTCTTCCCTAAGGGCCCCTTTACTACAAGGTTATTAATTAACCCTCTCATTGCACAATACTAGATCTAAAATCACCTGTTCCCTAGTTGGTTCCTCAACATACTGATCTAGAAAACTATCTTGCATACATTCCATAAATTCGTCCTCCACACGATTACTGCAAATTTGGTTTGACCAGTCTATATGTAGATTAAAGTCCGCCATGGATTACTGTATTACCCTTGTTACATGCGCCTCTAATTTCCTGATTAATACTCTGCCCTACATTACAACTACTGTTTGGGGGCCTATAAACAACTCCCACCAATGTTTTCTGCCCCATGCTGTTTCTTAGCTCCACCCAAACTGATTCTACTACTTGATTTTCAGAGCTAAGATCCTTGCTCTCTACTATCTTTATCCCATCCTTTATCAGGGCTACCCCTCCTCCTTTCCCATTTTGCCTGTCTCTTCTAAAAGTTAAGTATTCTGGAATATTTAGTTCACAACCTTGGTCAGTTTGTAGCAATGTCTCCGTAATGGCTATTGGATCAAACCTATTAATTCCTATCTATGCTATTAATTCATCTATTTTGTTGCGAATGCTTCGTGCATTCAGATATAGTGCCTTTAGCTTTGACTTTTTTCTATTTTTCCCTGATGTCACCTTAGTCACTGATGCCCTTGTACCTTTGTTACTCTCTGTCCTTTCCTGACCCACTCTGCTTATTTTTACCCAAAACTCTACTCTGCCCTCGAGCCTTGACATTTTTCTTGCTGCTTTTAAATTTACTTTCCTGAATCCTCCCACTTCCCACTTCATTAGTTCAAAGCCCTGTCTACTGCCCTAGTTATTCGATTTGCCAGGGCACTGGTCCAGCCAGTTTAAGTGGAGCCCATCCCAACGGAACAACTCCCTCTTGCCCCAGTACTGGCGCCAGTGCCCCATGAAGCAAAACCGCTGCCTCCCACACAACTCTTTGAGCCACTCATTTAACCTTCTAATCTGCTTATCCCTATGCCAATTGGCACTTGGCTCAGGTAACAATCCAGAGATTATTACCTTTGAGATTTTGTTTTTTAATTTGGATCCCAACTCCTCAAAGTCTCTCAGCAAAACCTCATTCCTCGTTCTACCCAGGTCATTGGTTCCTACGTGGACCACAACAACTGGATCCTCCCCCTTCAAGTTCTTCTCTAGCCGCGAGATGTCTTTAACCCTGGCACCAGGCAGGCAACAACCACCATCGGAACTCCCGGTCGCGGTTGCAGAGAACAGTATCTATTCCTCTGACTATACTGTCCCCTACCACAACTATATTCCCTTTCACTTCCCCCACTTGAATGGCCTCCTGCACCATGGTGCCATGGTCAGCTTGCTCATCTATCCTGCAGGCTTTTCCCTCATCCACACAGGCAACAAGAACCTCATACCTGTTGGATAAGGACAAATGCCGAGGCTCCTCCAGCACTTCACCTGGGGTCCCCTTACCTGCCTGAGTCGCAGTCACACCCTCTTGTCCCTGACCACTAACCAAACCTGTACCACTATGAAGCCTAAGGGGTGTGACTGCTTCCTGGATCAAAGTGACTCAAGGTAACTCTCCCCATCCCGATGCCCCACAATGTCTGTACGTCAGACTCCAGCTCTACAACTGTGAGCTGAAGTTCCTCAAGATGCAGGCACTTACTGAAAACATGGTTGTCCAGGATCACAATGCTCTCCACAAGCTCCCACATGCTGCAGTTGAGGCACACCACCTGCACTGCTATCCCTATATGACCTTGTTCTATTTAATTAAATTTGTAATTAAGTAACTTGGTTTACAGTTTAGTTTCTTGTCTACTTAATTGATCTAGATTAAGTTATGGGTAATGAAATTAAATATTTACCTGTAGCCACTTTGTGCTCTGCAGAACTCTTTACTTTCATACTCTAGGAGCCTCACCCAATTTACAAGCACTGACTCAGCTCCCCTGCTCCTTGTGATTAGCACCAATTCAAGACAAACACTTACAGCCAAGAGTTATCTGCCACTGGCAGGCAGCTTCCGTTAACTACAGTTTTTAAAGTTCTAGGTTTAAATCAAAATGTTAAACTAAATTTCACTATTTACAGCTTCTACTTACCCAATACTTACCAGGAATTCCCACTCTTTCCAAATGAAACACCGTTTAAGTGCACTCCGTTTAATTCTGCTCTGTGCAGACCGCAGAGGGAAAACACCCAATTCACCAACAATGGCATCCTTCACTTGGAGCGCAAAACCCCCACCAAAATTCAAAATGATAAACTAGTTTTGTAAATAATTCAAGTAATTGAGTACTCTTTCAGCTATATATGAAGGAAACTGGGGCACTTCAGTGATTTACTGGTACAAACCTCATGCTCTGGCGAGAGGTGCTCCATATCTGTTCGCAAACACTTTAGGCCTGGGAGAAAATGATTCACCATCAGTTCTTCTGAAATAACTGCAGACAAGACTGTTAAGGAATATTACCCTCCAATTTCACTTCAAAATATACCGATAAAATCCTAACCATTTTAAGGTGTTTCAAACAGCTTTCGGTTTCAAACCATGGGCAGATTAAGATTCTTATGCACACACCACAGGGTTATTTCAAAAATAGAAACCAGGCGAGATTGAAGTACAAAAATTATTTTTTCTCTGGTGTCAGGGAAATGGGAGTAGGGCAAAACAAAAAAAAAAAACCAGCAGGATTTACGCGAAGTCACTGCACAGCTACCAATCTACCACACATCTTTCCTGGATCAATAGTTAAGTTGTGAAATTTTGCAGCATGACGGTACAGATAATTATTCAATCAAGCGCCAGTGCTGAAAATAAGACGATGCGTTAAAAACCTATCGCACTAAACATCAGGAGTGATCATGAACGAGACATTCAGATGCACATCGGGTTACAAAACAGTGGCTTAACGGGGAACCTTGGCTTATAGCCAAACACTTATCTTCTGACAACACTCACCTTTGAAACATATCAAGTTCTTTGAAGTGAACAGGAGTGAAGAACAAGCCCTAAGTAACTAATCTGTTCCATATGGGTTTCAAAGGATTCAAAACCACAAAGCCTTTAAATGGAGCTTCATGATGTGTGGAATAAATGTAAAATGATCCAACAGTTTGGAGCCTCATGGACCATTTTTATAAATTATCGCGTGGCTGAGACATTCAGACTTCTAGTTTTATGTAAACGTTGGAGCTCATGAAAAGAAAAACTATAAATTTTTTAATTATTCTTTGAATGTAGTTCGGCCTCAACTGAGTAGTGTGTCCAATTTTGAGCACCGCACTTTAGGAAGGAGGTGAAGGCCTCAGAGAGGGTGCAGAAAAGATTTACAAGAATGGTTCCAGGTATGAGGGACTTCAGTTACGTGGACAGACTGAACAAGCTGGGGATGTTCTCCTTAAAGCAGCGAAGTTTGAGAGGAGATTTGATAGAGCTGTTCAAAATCATGATGGGTCCTAGACAGAGTAGATAGAGAGAAACTGTTCCCATTGGCGGAAGGGTCGAGAACCAGAGGACACAGATTTAAGGTGATTGGAAGAACCAAAGGCGACATGAGGAAAAACTTTTTTACACAGCAAGTGGTTAGGATCTGGAATGCACTGCCTTAGGAGGGTGGTGGAGGCAGATTCAATCGTGGCTTTCAAAAGGGAATTTGATAAGTACCTGAAGGAAAAAGATTTGCAGGGCTACAGGGAAAGAGCGAGGGAGTGGGACTAGCTGAAGTGCTCTTGCAGAGAGCCGGCACAGGTTGAATGGCCTCCTTCTGTGCTGTAACCATTCTATGATTGCCTACATATCTTGGGATAGACCCATCACCCAGCGTGTCATGAGTTTTACTCAAGTCATGCAACCATCATAGAATCCAATGTTGCATAAAAGTTCCTTCACAGATTAAGCCCCAATTCTTTTATTCCATAAACTGGCTGCAATGTCAACCTTTACCACAGAACAAAGGAAATTAATTGCCAAAATTAATCACTTCCATCCAGAATTTGAAAGAGTGGTAGAGGAAGGTAGGAGTCAGGTACGTGGAAAGAATGGGCAAAACCACCAAAAGACAATCTAACTTACTTCCTTGTTCCTTTTGCTTCACATACTTTAAGCATTTTACAAAAATGCATGTGGATTTGATATTATGAATGCCATCAGAACCAATGCACTGAGAGGTGTACTTTCCTTGTAAGGCAAGACCGAGCAGTAGCAATTTGTAAACAAGATGATTAATCCATGTGACTATCCTACAAATCGAGTCCAAAAGTGTCAGCCGTGGCTCAGTTAGTAGCATACTTGCCTGAGTCAGAAGGTTGTGGGTTCAAGTCCCACTCCAGAGACGTGAGCACAACAATCTAGGCTGACACTCCAGTGCAATGCTGAGAGGGTGCTGCACTGTCGGAGGTGCCGTCTTTTGGATGAAACGTTAAACCGAGGCCCTGTCTGCTCTCTCAGATGGATGCAAAAGATTCCATGGCACTATTTCGAAGAGCAGGGGAATTAGTCCCGGTGTCCTGGCCAATATTTATCCCTCAACCAACATCACTAACAGATTATCTGGTCATTATCACATTGCTGTTTGTGGGAGTTTGCGGTGAGCAAATTGGCTGCCATGGTTCGTACATTATAACAGTGACTACACGTCAAAAAACACTTCATTGGCTGTAAAGCACTTTGGGACGTCCAGTGGTCGTGAAATGGCTTTTCTTCATCTGTGAGCTTGGATGCTGGGTGTTGGCAGGTTATTTAACTGTGGGGTCATGACAGCTGAGCTCAAGTCTTTCCTTTTCTTTCAAAACAGATCAACGTTAACAAATAAAGTGACCACAGCCTGAATGGAATGAGCGGTCAGTATTCTACGACCCATCCAACAATGTTCGGCGATGGGGATCCCCAACATCTCACCAGCAGATAAAACTAGCTGTGTAAATCTTTAGCTCTCTGGCAAATACGCTCGGGCCTTTGACAAAATGGCTTTGCGGTGAAGTCAGGAATTGCGAGAATGTCGTAGCAGGTAGAAATCCAATTTTTAAAACTTTTTTTTAATTGTTCACAGGATGTGGGCGTCGTTGGTGAGGCCAGAATTTATTGCCCATCCCTAATTGCCCTCGAGAAGGTGGTGGTGAGCCGCCATCTTCAACCACTGCAGTCCATGTGGTGAAGGTGCTCCCACAGTGCTGTTAGGGAGGGAGTTCCAGGATTTTGACCCAGTGACGATGAAGGAACGGCCGATATATTTCCAAGTCGGGATGGTGTATGACTTGTAACCTAGTGAGGAATGGAATTTTGAGACAACCCACATCTAATGCCTTCAGAGAGGGCAATTATAGTCCCAAGCTCCAAGGCTTCCTCGATCAATAAATATACTTCTCAGCAAGTGGTTTATAAAACTTTGGGAGAAATCCCATATAATTCTTGTGCCTCCTCTCTTGAGAATTTCAAACTAGAATTTTCAACACTCATCAGTTTTACTACATAAGCTAGAGAACATCACGAAATTATGTTTTCTTCCTGGTCACACAACTTGATAGAGCCAGCCATTATGAATACTCTGAAATGGAACAGTTGGGCAGCCACGTACAATGTCTTGCTACAACTGGATGAAACACAAGAGTCGGAATGTGCCCTGCCCCGTTGTGAAGGTAATGACTTTGGCCGAGTACAGCTCCATGGATTCTGGCCAGTCTCTGGCTCCTCACCCGAGTGGCTTTTCTTCATCTGTGAGCTTGGACAGTGAGTGTTGGCAGGTTATTTAACTGTGGGGGTCACACAACAGCTGAGCTCAACGCCGCCCAAACCCAATACCCAACAATTTTGGACTGCCAGCAGGGAGTTACTAGCGAGCAATCAGACAGAGGAACCCTGTTCATTTTTCCTTCATCTAAACTAAAAGGCCAAGGCCAATCATAGCATCTGTATTCCTTTTCTCGGTTGAAATTGATTGCATCAGCACTGACGAGCAACTGAAATTCTTTTTACAGCAAATCCAGTTGCTAAGACTGATTTCTGGCGAGTACATACAAACATATGAAAATGCCAGACAGGAAAAGACCAGCTGGTCCATCTAGCCTGTCCTGTACAGTCGTAATGCCGTATACGTCACGATTAAGATGATCCCTACCCTCCCGGTTCCACGTAATCTCCTGAGAGGGGCAAAAAACCAAGCAAAAAAAATCTGGAAAATTCCTCTCCACGTGATCGAAGCTGCTCCAGGAGAGCACATTGACCGTGACTTGCGTTACTTGGTACCTACCTTTTGTACGATGTGGTCTCTGCTCCAGTCAGGAATTGGTCCAGCGCTCTTTTGTGTGCTGTGAATCAGCAATCACCCCATGATCCAGAAACTTGTCCCATGGGTCTACTATTCTCTGGGGGATCTGTCTTACATTTAACCTAGTTCTAACCCTTGGGTAACTTATAAGCACGACCTCTGGTCCTCCACAACCTATCTAACCTAAATAATTTGTCAACGTGGATATAATCTAGTCCCTTCATTATTTTTATAGACCTCGATCCAATCGCCAGAGTCCAGGTATCTCTAAAGTATATGGATACAACCTTTAAGCCTGTGTAGCCAAGTTACTTTAAGCTGGAAATAAATCTTGTGGACCTTCTCTGAACCTTTTCCAAAGTCTCAATGTCGTCCACCATGTGAGGGGATCAAAACTGGCTTAACAACCATTAGGGTGACCAAGGTGACCTGGTCCTCCTTGATTCAAAGACTGCTAAAATGCAGGAACAGAAGAATAGGATTAGGCCATTCAGCCCCTCGAGCCTGTTCCGCCATTCATTGAGATCATGGCTGATCTGCGACCTAACTCCATATACCCGCCTTTGGCCCCATATCCCTCAATATCTTTGGTTGACAAAAAACTATCAGTCTCGGAGTTAAAATTAACAATTGATCTAGCATCAATTGCCGTTTGTGGAAGAGAGTTCCAAACTTCTACCACCCTTTGTGTGTAGAGAGTTTCCGAACTTCACTCCTGAAAGGTCTGGCTCTAATTTTTAGACTGTGCCCCCTAGTCCTAGACTCCCCAACCAGCAGAAATAGTTTCTCTCTATCTACCCTATCAGGAAGCAAAGGGAGATTTGTTTTAAAGAGGAACTTGAATATACTCTCTGGCAGAACATAAATGTGCTCACTGAGTGACTACGATATACACAATACAGCTCTTAAAATGGTATTGAGAAGTTTAATAAAGTGGTGGCTTGGATCCAATAAACTTGGCATGCCTGGCTGCACATGGCTGAAGTCCAGAGCCGAGTTATAATGATTAGGCACTTGAAAATACGGTGCATGAATACACTCATTTTTGAAATTATGGAAATGTGCGCATAGCTGTTTTATGCATTTCTGCTAGATCCGTGGAACAGTCTGAAATATAACAAGATTTAAAAAAAAACCACGATATTCTTTTAAGATTGTTGTCAGGTTTCAAAATAACTTTATAAGCAAATTAGTAAGGGGCCACTGAGATGCTCAAGTTGAGAGGCATTAACCTGTGATAGGTTTAAAATCTAAATGGCAATTAGATACAAAACAATTTAAACAGAAACATCCACATTATTAAAGGAAGAAAAGAAAGACAGGCTTGCAGTTATACAGCCCCTTTCACAACCACCGGACGTCCCAAAGCGCTTTACAGCCAATGAAGTACTTTTTGAAATGTAGTCACTGTCCGTCCCAAAGCGCTTTACAGCCAATGAAGTACTGACAATGAATGACATGCTAAAGCAATTCTTGTTTCCAATTCAGTGGCATGTGGCATTAGAGCAAACACTGGTCGTACTATAGTAAGGATACAGCAACACGACAGAGCACTGTAGGCCTCAAAGAGCTGAATGGCAATGTCCAATCTTTTCATATCAACTGCTTGCTGGTTGTTTGAGATGGCCAGTTTGTGTAGATTGGGGAGAACAACTACATAAAAAAAAAGGGGAAAAAAAAAACACATGATACACAATAATGGAGATCACTTTTTGTTTTAATAAATTGAAGGTGAAACTGCCCCCCTTTTTATAGGGAAGATTTTTTCACTCCCTTTAACCTTTCTTGGGTATCTCTGCATCAGGAACCATCCCCAGCCAACCTCACCAACGACCACTGTAAAGCCAGCTACATTTATACCCCATCAGCCCCTCAGCTATTCCGCCAATTGCTCTTTTATTTATGGGAAAGCATCTGGCTTCCACTTGGAGACTGGCAGCTCACGTGTGAAGCACTATGAATAGAGGCAGGCAGTAGAAACAGGACACCTGCTTGCAGTTAAAATACACCAAAGCTATGTCCCTCAGTGGAACACAGACATAGCATATACAGCTAAGAGATTTATCTCCCTTTTATCTTCTACTCTTCTTCCCCGCTTTCCCTCTTCCCTTTCTCTTATTTTCCCCATCTCTTTTGCACCCTTTCGTTCTTCACAGCCCACTCGGTCAGAGACGAGAGTACATACATACGTACATATGAAAAGTGCGAGCAAGCACGGAGTGCGAGTCAGCAGAGAGTGCTGTGAGTTTGGGTAAGTGTGAGTTGGGGTGTAGGGTGCTCTTTTCAAACTTTAACTCTGTGGGTTGTAGTTAATAAGGCCTTTCTGGTGCAGAGTGACTGTTGGTAAACCATTTAACTGGTGTAATTTAGAGGGATTGATTTAATTTAAATCCAGTTAATTAGAGGGGACACTAGCATCTATAATCGGGCAGAGAGTGCCCATAACTAACAATAATTTTTTTTATTAATTACATAGAATGGAGCAGGTGATGTGTTACTGTTGCGAGGTGTGGGAGCCGGTGGACCCCATTGAGGTTCACGGTGATTACATCTGTGACAAGTGTCTGCTGCTACAGGAGCTCCAGCTCCGTGTTGATGAGCTGGAGTCTGAGCTTCAGACACTGCGACACATCAGGGAGGGGGAGAAGTACCTGGACTCTGTTTCAGGAGGTGGTCACACCTATGAAGTTAATTAATTCAGATGTAGCCCATGGTCAGGGACAGGACGGTGTGACTATGAGTGAGGCAGGTACGGGGATCCAGGAGGTAGTGTTGGAGGAGCCGCAGCCGTTGCTCTTGTCCAACAGGTTCGAGGTTCTTACTCCCTGTGGGGACGGGAGCAGGGACTGCAGGGAGGATGAGCAACCTGGCCACAGCACCGTGGAACGGGGGGCCATTCAAGAGGGGGGAGTAAATAGAAATGTTGTAGTGGTAGGGGATAGTATTATTAGGGGGATAGATAGAGTTCTCTGCAGCCGAGAGCGAGAGTCCCGTAGGCTGTGTTGCCTGCCCGGTGCCAGGGTTAAGGACATCTCCTCTGGGCTGGAAAGAAACTTGCAGTGGGAGGGGGTGGATCCAGTTGTCGTGGTCCATGTTGGTACAAACGACGTAGATAGGACAAGGAAGCCGGTTCTGTTAAAGGAGTATGAGCAGCTAGGGGTCAAATTAAAAAACAGAACCTCAAGGGTAATAATCTCTGGATTATTACCTGAGCCACGAGCGAATTTGGCTAGGACAAATAAAATTAGAGAGTTAAATGAGTGGCTCAAAGACTGGTGTGGGAGAAATGGGTTTTGCTTCCTGGGACACCAACACCAATACTGGGGCAGGAGGGAGCTGTTCCGTTGGGACAGGCTTCACTTGGCCAGTGCTGGGACTAGAGTCCTGGCGAATCATATAACTAGGGCTGCAGAGAGGGCTTTAAACTAACTAGTGGGGGGGAGGTTCCTAGAGAGCAAATAATAAAAATGACAACAGAGAAGGTCATAGACTTAGGTAGCAGTGGGGAAATTAAAAACCAGAGTGCGTCAGGAAGGGGCAGAAGGTATGGAGTAAAAGGTAAAGTAATAAAAAGGGCAAAAGCAGGAACTAAGTGTCACAAAACATATTTGAAAGTTCTCTATCTGAATGCACATAGCATTCGTAACAAAATAGCCGAGTTAATGGCACAAATAAACTACATATGGGTATGATCTTGTGGCCATTACAGAAACATGGCTGCAGGGTGACAATGCCTGGGAATTAAACATACCAGGTTATTTAACGATCAGGAAGGACAGGCAGGAAGGAAGGGGAGGTGGGGTGGCTATGTGAATAAAGGAAGGAATCACTGTAATACAGAGAAATGATATTGGGTCAAAAGATCAGGATAATGAAACAGTTTGGGTGGAGATAAGGAATAATAAGGGGAAAAAAACACTAGTGGGCGTAGTCTATAGGCCTCCGAACAGTTGCAACTCTGTTGGACGGAGTATCAATCAGGAAATAGTTGAGGCTTGTAATAAGGGAACATCTTTAATTATGGGGGATTTTAACTATCATATTAATTGGACAAATCAAATTGGGCAGGGCTGCCTTGAGGATGAGTTCATTGAGTGTATTCGGGATGGGTTTCTTGAGCAGTATGTAACTGAATCGACCAGGGGGCAAGCAACCTTAGATCTGGTCCTGTGTAACGAGACAGGATTAATTAAAAATGTCCTAGTAAAGGATCCCCTTGGAATGAGTGACCATAACATGGTTGAATTCCATATTCAATTAGAGGGTGAGAAGGTTGGATCTCAAACAAGCATGCTAAGCTTGAATAAAGGAGACTATGAAGGTATGCGAGCGGAATAGAGTAGAGTGGATTGGGAAAATAGATTAAAGGGTAAGACGATACATGATCAGTGGTGTACATTTAAGGAGTTATTTTACAACTTCCAAAAAATATATATTCCACTGAGAAGAAAAGGGTGTAAAAGAAAAGACAGTCATCCGTGGCTAAGTAAAGAAATTAAGGATAGTATTCGACTAAAAACAAGGGCTTATAAGGTAGCCAAATCTAGTGGGAGGATAGAGGATTGGGAAAACTTTAAAAGACAGCAAAAAATAACAAAAAGATTGATTAAGAAAGGGAAGACAGATTATGAAAGTAAATTAGCAAAAAATATAAAAACAGATAGTAAGAGTTTTTATAGTTATATAAAAAGAAAAAGGGTGGCTAAAGTAAATGTTGGTCCCTTAGAGGATGAGACCGGGAAATTAATGGTGGGAAATATGGAGATGGCAAATACACTGAATGAATATTTTGTATCAGTCTTTACAGTAGAGGACACTAAGAATATCCCAACACTGGACAAACAGGGGGCTATAGGGGGGGGGGGGGGGGGGGGAGGAGCTAAACACGATCAAAATCACTAAGGAAGTGGAACTCGGTAAAATAATGGGACTCAAGGCGGATAAATCACCTGGACCTGATGGCTTACATCCTAGGGTCTTGAGGGAAGTGGCGGTAGGGATTGTGGATGCATTGGTAATAATTTTCCAAAACTCCCTGGACTCAGCAAAGATCCCGGCAGACTGGAAAACTGCTAATGTAACACCCTTATTTAAAAAGGGCAGTAGACAGAAGGCTGGAAACTATAGACTGGTTAGCCTAACATCTGTGGTAGGTAAAATTTTGGAGTCCATTATTAAGGAGACAGTAACGGGACATTTGGATAATCATAATTTAATAGGACAAAGTCAGCATGGTTTTATAAAGGGGAAGTCATGTTTGACAAATTTGCTGGAGTTCTTTGAGGAAGTAACATACAGGGTGGATAAAGGGGAACCAGTGGATGTGGTGTATTTAAACTTCCAAAAGGCATTTGACAAGGTGCCACACAAAAGATTATTGCTTAAGATAAAAAAATCACAGGATTGGGGGTAATATTCTAGCATGGATAGAGGATTGGCTAGCTAACAGAAGGCAGAGAGTTGGGATAAATGGTTAATTCTCAGACTGGCAATCAGTAACTAGTGGTGTTCCGCAGGGGTCAGTGCTGGGTCCCCAACTCTTTACAATCTATATTAACGATTTGGAGGAGGGGACTGAGTGTAACATATCAAAGTTTGCAGATGATACTAAGATGGGAGGGAAAGTAGTGAGTGAGGAGGACATAAAAAATCTGCAAGGGGACATAGACAGGCTAAGTAAGTGGGCAGAGATTTGGCAGATGGAATACAATACTGGAAAGTGTGAGGTTATGCACTTTGGCAGGAAAAATAGTAGAGCTAGTTATTATCTTAATGGCAAGAAACTGGAAAGTACTGAAGTACAAAGGGATCTGGGGGTCCTGGTGCACGAAACTCAAAAGGTTAGTATGCAGGTGCAGCAAGTGATTAAGGCGGCCAATGGAATGTTGGCTTTCATTGCTAGGGGGATAGAATATAAAAATAGGGAGGTATTGCTTCAGTTGTACAAGGTATTGGTGAGACCGCACCTGGAATACTGCATACAGTTTTGGTGTCCATACTTAAGAAAAGACATAATTGCTCTCGAGTCAGTACAAAGAAGGTTCACTCGGTTAATCCCAGGGATGAGGGGGATGGACATATGCGGAGAGGTTGGGTAGATTGGGACTCTACTCATTGGAGTTCAGAAGAATGAGAGGCGATCTTATTGAAACATATAAGATTGTGAAGGGGTTGGATCGGGTGGATGCGGGGAGGATGTTCCCGATGATGGGTGAAACTAGAACTAGGGGGCATAGTCTTAGAATAAGGGGCTGCTCTTTCAAAACTGAGATGAGAAGGAACTACTTCACTCAGAGGGTGGTAGGTCCATGGAATATGCTGCCCCAAAAAGCTGTAGAAGCTACATCATTACATAAATTTAAAACAGAAATAGACAGTGTCCTAGAAGTAAAGGGAATTAAGGGTTACGGGGAGCGGGCAGGAATTTGGACATGAGTCTTGGTTCGGATCGGTCATGGCCCTGCGGGTAGCGTAGCGGGCCCAGGGGCCGTGTAGCCTGATCCTGCTCCTATTTCGTGTGTCCAATTCTGTTAGGTTCAGGAGATGGTTCTGTGATAGTAGATTGGCGGTTAGGATCAGATCAGCCATGATCTTATTGAATGGCGGAGCAGGCTCGAGGGGCCAATTGGCCTACTCCTGCTCCTATTTCTTATGTTCTTAAAATACTGCAGATGCTGGAAATCTGAAATAAAAACAAAAAATGCTGGAGATACTCAGCAGGTCAGGCAGCATCTGTGAAGAGAGAAACAGAGTTAACGTTTCAGGTCAATGACGTTTCAGGTCGATGACCAGTTCTGACGAAAGGTCATCGACCTGAAACGTTAACTCTGTTTCTCTCTTCACAGATGCTGCCTGACCTGCTGAGTATCTCCAGTATTTTCTGTTTTTATTACGTACATATGAATTAGGAGCAGGAGTAGGCCACTCTGCCCCTCGAGCCTGCTCCGCCATTCAATAAGATCATGGCTGATCTGATTACTACACATTCCCACCTACCCCTGATAACTTTTCACCCCCTTGCTTATCAAG
This sequence comes from Squalus acanthias, assembly GCA_030390025.1. Taxonomy (NCBI): domain Eukaryota; kingdom Metazoa; phylum Chordata; class Chondrichthyes; order Squaliformes; family Squalidae; genus Squalus; species Squalus acanthias. The sequence continues at coordinate 5,228,950 of CM059428.1, forward strand.
AATCTATCTACCTCTGCCTTAAAAATATTCAAAGACTCTGCTTCCACCACCCTCTGAGGAAGAGAGTGCCAAAGACTCACGACCCTGAGAAAAAATTTCTCCCATCTCTGTCTTAAATGGGCGACCCCTTATTTTTTAAGTGACCCCTAGTTCTACATTCTCCCACAAGAGGAAACATCCTCTCCACATCCACCCTGTCAAGACCCCTCAGGATCTCTTATGTTTCAATCAAGTCACCTCTTACTCTTCTAAACTCCAGCAGATACAAGCCTAGCCTGTCCAACCTTTCCTCATAAGATAACCCGCCCATTCCAGGTATTAGTCTAGTAAACCTTCTCTGAACTGCTTCCAATGCATTTACATCCTTCCTTAAATAAGGAGACCAATACTGTACACAGTACTCCAGATGTGGTCTCACCAATGCCCCATATACCTGAAGCATAACCTCCCTACTTTTGTATTCAATTCCCCTCGCAATAAACGATAACATTCGATTAGCTTTCCTGAGTCTCGCTCTTTCAGTTCTCCCACGAGGCGAGGGCTTTGGATTCTGTTCAAACCACAGGGCCAGCAAGGGAAAGAAAACTGTGAAGCCAGGACGTACCAATCGAGTGGAGGCACGAGAACCTTGCCGCGTGGGAGAGCGGGCAGGCCAGATGAAGTTATTGGTGTTGTAATTTGTTTGAAATTTAGTAAGAGTTAGAGATGTAGATCATCGGCAGCAGAAGATGTTGAACATTGTGAAAAGATCAAATATCCTGTTGTTAACTGAAGAACTTATTTTTAAAAACAAATGTGTTCATTTATCAGAATCAAACTGGCAACTCCCTACAAGTTAAACAGTAAATTACTAAATCTGATGTACATCCAGCATTGTATCCAATTACTGAGGTACTAAAAACAATTTGGCAGAGGCAGACATCTTGAATTTCAAGGAAGTAAGGCAAGATTTTATTTCAATTGATACTATTAATTCTAGGTTCCTCAAATTATGGAGACGGAGGGCTGCCTGCATATTAAAGTTAACACTGAAGGTCTCTAAAGTTGTCCAGATAACAAGAACTTGCATTCTCTAAAATAATTCCAAATAAGAGATCATCCTAGCTTTATTAACTTTGACGCAAAATCTGTCAAAGTTTGAGGCAATACCAAAAAAAGACCCAGCCTTCTTGAATGTCAGTGACCCCATTTCAAACAAAAATCAACACTGCCAACCCCACCATAAATCCGTAATTTATGCTGATGGGGACAATACACTTTCCCCTCTTTACATAGATTGTACAGCACAGAAATAGGCCATTCGGCCCAACTGGTCCATGCGGTGTTTATGCTCCATACGAGCCTCCTCCCATCTCTCTTCCTCAATCCATAATCAAAAATACCAATTCAATAAAAATGAAAAGAATCCTCTCTATTAAGGGGACAATGAAAATCAACCTGACATGGGCACCAACCTTAAACTGCGCTTTAGTAATCAGTTTCTTTGCGCATTATCAAAATAAAGATAGATAGAAATCACATTTACATGTAACCAATGTTGCTGCCAAGCTGCGCAGCAGTCTGGAGGTCCCGTGCAGGCCCCACACCGGCTTTTAAATGGAAGAAACCATTTGAATGGGCCGCGCAGCCCGCTATAGGGACCGCGCACAAAAAAAAAAGTAGAGGGAATGAATATTGCATGCAAACCTCGTAAGTATTTTCTAAAGGCAAGCAAAAGAATAAAAATGGTAGCCAGTCAACTTGAATCACTTCACTCGTCCAATTTTGAAAGGAAATACCCAAGGAGTAAGGGGAAGCTACTTTCTGAAGACTTGCTGAAGTGGAACAACTGCGAATGAACACTTGGATTGAGGAAGAGGGGAAAATGTTTTGTCCCCATCAGCATAAACTATGGATTTTTGGTGGCGTGGGTGGAAGAAAGAAAGAATGATGTGTAGAATAAAATCAGATACGTACACTCATCCCTAAACCTTGGTTCAGCATTAGGCCCAACTCTTCCAAAAGTCTTTATGATTTCCATGTGCAGAGAATGCTGATCGTGGTACTGTGGATCTTCGAGGAATGAAGCCAATTGCATCTTGACTCTTTCCAACAGCTGTTAAAAATCAAATGATGGGGTATTAAAGGCTTCTCCTAAAATCGAATCTTGGGTCATTAGCAAGATGTTAGATAAATTTTTTTTTGGAAAAGACTGTGCCTAAAACTTGTTAAACAATGAACTCCATTTCTATTTGGTCTGGACAATTTTCAAGTGCTGAACGAAACAAGTAAACTTGCATTAAAAACAGAAAATAAAGGAAATACATAGCATCTGTCAGCACCGGGAAAAAGAGACAAGAGGAACAGAGGAGGCTGAGGGGAGACTTAATTGAGGTGCATAAAATTATGAAGGGCCTAGACAGAGTGGATAGGAAGGGCTTATTTCCCTTATCAGAGAGGTCAATAACCAGGGGCCATAGATTTAAAGTAATTGGTAGAAGGATTAGAGGGGAGTTGAGGCGAACTTTTTTCACCCAGAGGGTGGTGGGGGTCTGGAACTCACTGCCTGAAAGGGTGGTAGAGGCAGAAACCCTCATCACATTTAAAAAGTACTTGGATATGCACTTGAAGTGCTGTAACCTACAGGGCTACGGTCCAAGAGCTGGAAAATGGGATTAGGCTGGATAGCTCTTTTTCGGCCGGCACAGACACGATGGGCCGAATGGCCTCCTTCTGTGCCGTAAATTTCTATGATTCTATGATAGGCACAGGCCACAAAAATAGACTCTTCAGTAGTACTGAGCAGTTAACCAGCCACCTTGATCGGTTCTTCTCCTCTCCGTTTTGCTCAGCCCTATAAAGCACCTACCTACCTGCGTCCCATTTTAACAAAGCATCTGTACCCAAAATCGTAGCCTATCTTTTCTCCTTTCAGATGATACGCACACTCCTGTGCACTTGCAGCATTTCTGCTTTTGTTTAATTGTGCAGTTTTTTTTTGTATCCTTCTATCTCCAAGTTAACACATGGACAGGATTCATTGGGATTGTCCAGACAGGATCATCAATGTCAGGAAAATGCAATAAATCACATACACCTTAATGTGTGTTCAGTCCCTCGAGTGCAAACAGGTTTCTTCAGCCCTGTGTTAAGATCTATTGCATTAGGTAACATGTGCTATATCCGTGTAACTGTATTATAGCTCCAACCTGTCAGACCTGATTTGTCCACTTACAACAGTCAGACATAACACAGTAGACTCTGCTATTCAGATCAGTCTGTCTGTTGTGACTCTGTAGCTCACACTGTACCTCTCTTTGTGTTACTGTTTCCATGATGGTGCCAAAAGCCGGTATTGTAGCTATTCGCACAGAGCTGGAAAAAGGGAAAAAAAAAAGTTAGTATCTTTGCACATCTGAAAAATACCAATTTAAAATAGATATATAAATATATATAGTACAAGTTAGTATGTAAGTTTTGTTAGGCTGTTACAATGCAATAGTCAAATGGACATAAAATCTAAAAATAACAGTTCTCTCACCAGGACTTGATAGCTGGCCGAGCTGGTGATTACAGAGCGCACCACACACCATTATATTTCAGGGGATAATATGCTAAAATATAATGTAAAAACAGAAAATGCTGAAAGCACTCAGCGGGTCAGGCAGCACCTGTGGAGAGAGAGAGAAACAGAGCTAACGTCTCAGGTCGGTGACCTTTCGTCAGACGGACGCTCTCCATCGACCTGAAACGTTGACTCTGTTTCTCTCTCTCCACGGATGCTGCCTGACCCGGAGTGCTTCCAGCATCTTGTTTTTATTTCAGATTTTCAGCATCCGTAGTATTTTACTTTTGCACCAAAATATGATCTGATGCATTTGAGCACAAAATGTGAAAGAAACCTATTTTAACCATTTAAAAAAAAAGAGATTGTTATAAACTGGATTACCAGCTGGTCAGCTATCGCACCTGGAGAGAACACTGCAACGCTATCAAACAGAAGTCAGTGCACATGTCAAAACAAACAATTAAGTTTCTCTTCTGTGTGTTTTTTTTTACAAAGTCTACGGTCTCAGTCTGACTGAACAACTCACAATTCAGGGTCACTGGATAAGGTAACAAGAGCCGGAGCAACCCGCTTGTCAATTAAGGCTTCACTCATGCCGCGCACGATCAGCTGTAACCAGTCCAAAAAAAAACAGGCAACAAAAATAAAAAAAACAAAAATAAAACACATTGATGAAAAAAAAAATTGATTAGTTAACGGAGGATGAGCACTCAAGACTCTCAGTCCATTCAAAGGAAGTATTCACCCACCCACGCAAGGCTCACAATAAAGACAAGGCGTATGCGCATGCTCAAAAGCTAGTTATCAACCTGAGAGAAATTAGTAGGTTAAACAAAAGCCACGCATCCTTTTGCTCTGAAAAATCACCCGTCTAATTTGATATTTTGTTAGGGTGGCTCTGTTGGGAGGCCAGAATTTAAAAAAAAGTAGTTCAGGCAATATTTTACTAACTTCGTTAGATTTTAAAGCTCGTAGTGCTAAAAGGGAGTAACGCGCTGAATATTGGACGCGGTTGCAATAACAAGCAGGAAAAGCAATTTGTACTGAAGCCTATGTATTCGAAGGAGGTTACTTCAGTAACATAACTTGCTCGTACACAACTAAAATTCCTCATCAGCGATTAAAATACTGCACAATCAGAGCTTGTTTGCATAAAATGCCAAGTGAGTTGTTCACAGTTACAATGGTTTGGAAGTGAATGATTTCTAAAATGGATCAAGACATTTGCAAATCTCAATCTTCCCCCTTATCCCCCAATCTCAAAATGGTGCACATTTCCACAGACTAGGAAGGAACCCCCCCCCCCCCCCAAAATAAGCACACATAGGTGACTTTTAAATAGTCAGTTCCCAACATGTCCTTGCACGTTTAATGCAATTTCTGCACAACTGTTTACACGATTAGCAGTGCAGTTTGAGAGAGAGTATGTGAACAAATCAAAGGGTGATTTCTCAGCAAGACGATAAAAAGCGATGCGCTTCAACTGGCGAGGAAGAAACTTACATTTCAGGGTCACTGGAGAGAGTGATAAGAGCAGGGACAACTCTCTGAGCTACCAGAGTTTCATTCACCCCCTTCACCAACAGCTGAGTGGGCAGAACAAGGGATGTCACATGTGATGCGTGGAAAGAGTGAGCAGAGTATCATGGGAAGTAGCATGGCACATCGAAGAGAGAAGGAACAAAAAGAGCAAACAAAAATTAGACGCCAAGCAACAATTTCTACTGAACAGCTCAACATCTACAGGGCTCGAAACCCTACAACAGCTGAAAATCTCTAAGAAACAGCACCACATACCAAAGCTGATCAGCTGATCTCGCAGGCTTCAGATATATTAAAAAACCCACCAGGCCCCAAAAAAAAAAAACCAGATGACTAGTTCAACTGACTGACATCTGTAACATTAGAGGAATTGTTTTGCACCAACAATATTACTGCCCACAAAAGTCACCCAATTTGCACTACTTCCAGTCCCACTTATTTTAAATACATGCCGGGCTAATTCAGAATGCGGGCCCGAATTCCTGGCAGACATTCCTGGTGGGTGAAGCGCAATAAAAAGGTTACCACTTGTGTGTCAAGTTTATTCCTCAGTGCCAGAAACTGGTTTCATCAAAATAAATTTCTCATTTCTTCAAAACAGATGAGATTGTTTTAACCAACTAGACTAGCGACTGTACGTGCCAAGCAATGTTTCCTCTAATTTTTTGGGTGCGTGGCCCATTCAAACTTCCGCACACATGCAGTTTTTTGCACTGTGAAGCCGGCAAGTGGCCTGCCCTGGACCGCGTGGCCACGCAGCTCAACGGGAACATTGGTGCTAAGTGGACGGATGTGTATTAAAAAGTCTGCTTTTCTTGGGTATATATCTGGTTCAGTACCAGATCTAGGTTACAAGACCCAACTTTACCACTCAGGATTTCAAAACCTTCTAACCAGAGTAGTAAATGCACTTTGTAATGCAATTTAAAAACACTTTTTTTTGTGCTAAAGACTAAATTTAAAACTAGATCCTAATTTCTAAGAACATAATAGGAGCAGGAGTAGGCCATACAGCCCCTTGAGCCTGCTCTGCCATTCAATAAGATCATGGCTGAACTTTGACATCAATTCCATTTTCCCACCCTATCCCCATATCCCTTGATTCCCTTAGTGTCCAAAAATCTATCGATCTCGGTCTTGAATATACTCAACAACTGAGCATCCACAGCCCTCTGAGGTAAAGAATTCCGAAGATTCACAACCCTCAGTGAAGAAATTTCTCATCTCAGTCCTAAAATGGCCGACCCCTTATCCTGAGACTGTGCCCTCTAGTTCTAGAATCTCCAGCCAGGGGGAAACAGCCTCTCAGCATCTACCCTGTCAATCCCCCTCAGAATCTTATACATTTCAATGAGATCACCTCTCATTCTTCTAAACTCCAGAGAATATAGGCCCAATCTACTCAATCTCTCACCCCAGGAATCTATCAAATTAACCTTTCTATAGCTTGTGCTCATAAGCATCGCTCCACAGCTGCAGAAACTGGATATCTGTATATCAAACTCAAGTTCATTTCAAAAAATAGCCAGAAACGAACCCGTCCTCTAACCTAAAAATAAGAATCCCAAACATACAGGATATTTATCCTGCAATTCTGAATTCTATTAAAACAAAAACAAAAAACAACTTTGCAAGTTGCAACGAGCCTTTTCCATTAAAAACCATAACTGCGCTTGGTGTAGGTTTCCCACCTTCTCCCATTTGGGCAACTGCTAAGTCAGCAGCTCTTAGTACCAGCAGCAGGAATATCAATTTTCACTTCAGGACAGCATCCTCAGTGCCACCCGTGAGCACTTAAATTCTTCTAATATTTGCCCAACTTCCCCATCTAACCCCCACCCCCCGCAACCAAAATGTGGACCATTTTCACCCCCCTCCAATTTGAAATCAAACTCCGAGCTCTGGAAGCAATGCTGCAGTTGTACGAATAGCAGTGGACCATGCTCTCCGAAGAGCCAAGCAACTGTAGCAATCAGGTCTGGCAGCTTTGGTAGGGTACAGAAGCAAAAAGGATCGCTCACCCTGGCGAAAAAAAGCTTACATTTTAAAGCATGCAAGAATCTAATCACATTGACGGAATGACTAAAACACAGTAGCTGATCACAAAAGTGGTAACTGCGCAATCATGCACCTCTATTAAATGTTCCACCACGATAACATTTTACAGTGAAGTCAGGCATTCACATTGAACGAGACTCTTATGTCAAAAGGGTATGTGCTGCCCCATTAATATCTCTATTACACAGAATCTCAACAGCACTTTAATAAATGACTAGTTTTTAAAAACTTTATTGCAAACAAAATTATTTTATTTTATCTTACCTCAAACATTCTAGCAGCAGTGCACCTAACAAGTGCTGAAGTGTGTACAACTCCATACCACAGCACTGTTAAAAGCAGCTCATGGTATGCTGGGTTTGCACTAGTAAAAGTAAAAAACAAAAAAAAGAGTGTGAAATGAAAAGACCAAACTTAAAACATTTGTCAAAAGTAATTGCTTTTGAAAAAAAACTGTCTTTCCGATACTTCTCAACTCTTAAAGGTCCCCTCATAACCATTCATGTTTCTGCTGAAAGCATTTAAACAGAAGCAGCTGCGTACACCAGCCCTGCAAGAATATGACTCTTAGGGGGAAAAATTCAGTATCGCCCCATTTGGGGCGCAATTATCGGCCGGGCGCAAAGATTAGCGCCTGGCGCTAATTATCGCCTCCGACTGCAAACTCGCCCCGTGAGGTGATTGGAGCGCTAAATCAGGCGCTACACATCTGTCTTAAGGCGCAAAGGCCGAGGAGCGAGGCGCTAACTCAGAGCGCTTGCGAAGCTCATGTGATGTCAGTCAGCAATGGAACACAGACACAATGGTGCCGGCCAGTTCTTAAAGGGAAAAGGTTGATCTTGCTTTCCATCCACATCCTGCTCATTGCAGCCTTGAATCTCGGCCTGGAGAGACCTGTACATCAAATCTGCTGGAAAGAACAATGGAGAGAACTAGGGAACGAGCTCAGAGTGCAACCCCCACAGTCTCTTCTAAATCGATGCAAAGGAGGTCAAATCAAAATGAACCTGCAAAATGCTGCTCAGTACCCAAAACTCCTTCACACAGCGTTGAATCTCTCCAGAAGTCCCTCTCTATCTCAGCATGCATGGTTCAAAAAATGTCACCAACAAAAAAAGGCAGGAAGCGGTCGCCTTTAAATAGCACTCCCCCAGTCCCTTCCTGACTGCAAAACGCTCCCCTCAACCTGTCGTTGCTAGCGGCAGGCGGTAAGGCAGGGAGCGCCACTCAATATCCGCTCCGGGGCGCTGCGCACTCGACTGACGTCACGATCTGCCGGCGCAGGAGATCGTGGCGGTAGTGTTTAGCGCCACCGCAAAATGTCTGCTTAATTTCGTGAGCGGCGTAAACATTGCTGCGCCCGGGCGCTAGTTGCTGTGCGCCCCATTAGCGCCCTCTTAAGGCGCTAACGGGAGGCGCAACAAACTGAATTTTTCCCCCTTAAAATTTTCTGACACTCATATTATACTGATCGTTGAAATCACAGTATTATATCGACTAAAAAGGTTAAAATTACGACGGGAAATGGCCATCCTAATCTCGAGCTAGATACCGATGGCAACAATCAGCTTGGACCAAAGTCCTACTTTAAGGAATTAAAATAACTTCTACGGTGTCAGCCGTGGCTCAGTTGGTAGCACTCTCGCCTCTGAGTCAGAAGGTTGTGGGTTCAAGTCCCACTCGAGACTTGAGCACAAAAATCTAAGCTGACATTCCAGTGCAGTATTGAGGTGCCTTTCTGGGTGCCGTCTTTCGGATGAGACGTAATAGATCCTGTGGCATTATTTCGAAGAGGAGCTATCCCCGGTGTCCTGGCCAATGATTATCTGGTCATTATCACATTGCTGTTTGTGGGAGCTTGCTGTGCGCAAATTGGCTGCCGCGTTTCCCACATTACAACAGCGACTACACTTCAAAAAGTACTTCAGTGGCTGTAAAGCGCTTTGGGACGTCCGGCGGTCGTGAAAGATGCTGTATAAATGCAAGTCTTTCTTTCTTGTCCCAAACCAATTAAGCAAACACAGCATCAACAAGAGTAGAATAAAATTGCCGACTCTCAACTCCCAGTCACTGGCTTAGCCTGTGATCTCAGAAGGCTTTTGTGATCAAATATAAATCCAAAGACATTGAGGTGGATAAACTGCGAAGACTAAAAATTCTCGAAGAAATAAAGGTTTTTTGCATGACGGGAGAAGCTTATAATAGATGTCTAGTTTGGCTCTCCATTCGGTGGCCTCCTGAGATGCCGAGTGGAGAAATGAGGAGCCTCCCGCCACAGATCTCAGTGGGCAGGTTGATGTGATATCTTCCATGGTCTGGGACTCCCGGCCACAGTCGCACTTCAGGGTCGTCCCCTCATCTTCCACTGGTGGCCGCATCATCCATGCCCTTGTGCGGATTGGGTTGAGCGCCGTCCACTGTCTCCGAGGTGGGGGTCGAAGTCAGGGACCTCTGCCGTTGGGTCAGTGATGAGGGGCTGGTTCTTTATGTTGCACGCGACCCACCATTCCGTCCATCTGGGACAGTGGGTTGACACCAGCTGCAGGAATATTGGCTGCTGTTTCCCCAGAATGGCCGGCACGATTTTAAGCACTTTCGTGGTGGGTTTTTCAAAGAAATTAAAATAGGTGATGGATTCCACTGGGAGCTAAGTATATTGGATAGGAAAGGAACCTGCAGCATCGAACTAAACTCTCCAAAGACGCTGAAATGGTGTGGAGCTTCAGAGGCAAGGACATCAAGGAGAAGCAGCACATACAGAAGATAAAATTAAAAGAGAGCACCCAAATGAATTCAAAGTTAAAGGGGACAGTTGAAAGAAACTAAATTGAAAGCGAAGTACTATGAGAAACAAAAGTCAAAAGGGATCACTGAAATTAAGCAATATTGAAAAAGAGCATCTGACGGTAATTAAAAATTAAGAGGACCACAGTAAGGGAACATCTCAGTGAATAAAGATTAAATAGAGTCACCCTGGGAAGCTTAAAAACGCAGGAAGTTGAGGAAATAAAATAAATTAAAGGCTCCCACGAGAGATTAAATCAAGAGGGAAGCAGGGTTAAAGGGGAAGCGGCTGAGTGAGGAGTAAGAAAGATGGAGGCTTGAATGAGAAAGCTAGGTTTAATAGATTAAGTTCAAGGAAAGGTTTACAGCTTTAGAAAAGACAGGAACTTACAAGTGCAGACAGATGCGAGGGGATAATTGTGGGCAATTGGGTACCATGAGTGACCGAAGAGACTGCACTATCATAGAAAGAAAGACTTGCATTTATATAGCACCGTTCAAGACCACCGGATATCCCAAAGCGCTTTACAGCCAATGAAGTACTTTTTGAAGTGTAGTCACTGTTGTAATGTAGGAAACGCAGCAGCCAATTCGTGCACAGCAAGCTCCCACAAACAGCAATGTGCTAATAACCAGATAATCTGTTTTAGTGATGTTGATTGAGGGATAAATATTGGCCAGGACACTGGGGATAACTAGAAATAGTGCCATGGGATCTTTTAAGATCACCTGAGCGGGCAGACGGGGCCTCGGTTTAACGTCTCATCCGAAAGACGGCTCCTCCAACAGTGCAGCACTCCCTCAGTACTGCATCGGAGTGTCAGCCTAGATTTGTGTGCTCAGGTCTCTGGAGTGGGACTTGAACTCACAGCCTTCTGACTCCAAGGCGAGGGTGCTACCCACTCAGCCACGGCTGACACTTCCAAGCACTGTCCATAAAATGCAGAGGTCACAGAAAATAAGGCAACTTGAAAACCAGGGAAGTTAGCTTGGACAAAGGAGCAGCTTGAAAGGCAGAGAGAGACTGTAGTCATATTGAATTCTTTGCTGAGGAAAAATGGATAGCCATGTGTGCCAGAAGGGTAAGTTGTCTACTTGGGAGCTAGAGCAGTATATCTTGAAGAAAGGCAAAAGGATATGGCAGGGGACATGAACAGACCTTGTGGTGAGAGAGATATGAAACATTGACAGTAATCCAGAACCATTTAAATGAGATAATGCACTGTTATTAATGTGCAAATCGGCCAGCAAGTTCAGGGAGTTTGAGATACACTGCAAGTTGCAAATCGCCAGAACTTGCCTGTCGATTTACACCGATCCGCTCGTTTGCTTTGCATAAACGACATCTCACCTCTAGCCTCCACGTTATTTAAGAACTTGCTGCATTTACACATTAATTGCTTATTAAACTCGCCACAGAAAGTTAAGTTGGCAATTAAGATGCTAGTACCTTTTTAACGACGTGATAATTGTTAATGCAATGCCAATCAACCTCACTGGCCCAGAATGGGAACAGTTTAAAGTGTTCAATCTCATTCCTGTTGGAGATTTTAAAACTGAAAAACAATTAAAAAAAAAAAGTTTTCCTTTAGTTATGAGGAAAGATTGGATAGGCTGGGGTTGTTTTCTTTGGAACAGAGGAGGCTGAGGGGAGATTTAATTGAGGTGTATAAAATCATGAGGGGCCGAGATAGAGTGGATAGGAAGGACCTATTTCCCTTAGCAGAGAGGTCAATAACCAGGGGGCATAGATTTAAAGTAATTGGTAGAAGGATTAGAGGGGAGTTGAGGAGAACTTTTTTCACCCAGAGGGTGGTGGGGGTCTGGAACTCACTGCCTGAAAGGGTGGTAGAGGCAGAAACCCTCATTGCATTTAAAAAGTACTTGGATATGCGCTTGAAGTGCCGTAACCTGCAGGGCTACGGACCAAGAGCTGGAAAGTGGGATTAGGCTGGAGAGCTCTTGTTCAGCCAGCACAGACATGATGGGCCAAATGGCCTCCTTCTGTGCCGTAAATTTCTATGATCCTGTCTTTTTCTCTCTCCCTCTTAATCCAATCTTTCTTTCCCTCTATTTCTCTTTCAGTACCCGATTTGACCAATTTCCCCTATTTCCTTTGTTCCTCTATTTCTTTTTCAATCCTTAAATCTCATGGGTTAAGGAGATACCACTGTTGGTTCTGCCGTTCACTATGATGCCAGATGCCCCATTACCATCGCCGCGCCGTTATCAGCTCGCACTTCCAGCAAGTTACAGGGTTAAAAAAGAGCTGAAGGGTGCAGGGAAAATTGTCAGTAACGAGGCACACCGTAAGATGCCCTGCTCCTGCAAGTTACGGCCCATAGGAGCCAGTCACTTACACAAGGATCACATCAGAACTCAGATAGGGGTGCAAAATAATGTTCTCTCGTATATTTCTCGGGTTTAGAAAAGCACAATTTGCCAAGAAAATTGGGGAGTTAATGAGTAGATAGTGTAAAAAAAAACCAATGTGACTATCAGAACAAGGGCGATTACAAGAGAATTAGGTTGCACCTAAACCAGGTAGGGATAGAGAGATTTGAAACATTGAGACAGTAATCCAGAACCATTTAAATTAGATAGAGGAGGGATACAGAGTAGGGAGGACGGAAAGAGAGTAGCGAAGAAACGGGGATGTGGGCATTGCTGGCAAGTCCGGTATTTATCGTTCATCCCTGGTTGCCCTCGAGAAGGTGGTGGAGAGCCGCCTTCTTGAAGTCCGTGTGGTGAAGATACTCCCACAGTGCTGTTAGGGAGGGAATTCCAGGATTTTGAACTAGCGACGATGAAGGAATGGCGAGTGGTTAGGATTTGGAATGCACTGTCTGATAGGGTGGAGGATATAGATTCAATAGCAGCCTTCAAAAGGGAACTGGATAAATACTCGAAGAAAAAATTGGAGGGATATGGGGAAAGAGTGGAGGGGGGGGGGGGGGGGGAAATGGAGATGGACTAACTGGATCGCTCTTCAAAAGAGCTGGCGCAGACTCGATGGGTTGAATGGCCTCCTTCTATGCTGTACTGTTCTATGGTTGGCAACAAGACTGAACATAGAGTAAAAGGTACTCAGTAGGCAAGTATGGACTCATATTTACACGAACCAGAAACCAGGCCAAGGCAGGCATTGGGGGTGATGAAAGGTGTCTATATTCGGATGTATATATACACACAACTGCTAGAAAACATCAGAAATGAGATACTGGATCTGGAGGTTGTTGTCGCAGCAACAGAGAATTACATGTAGTAGGAATATCAGAAAAACGCAACTCCAGAAGATGGGAATAAATATAACTCAGAGGTACAGAGTCTTCAGAAAAGATAGAATATATCTTACCCCAGTTCCACAAAAGAAGCCTTCAGACTATCTAGGGGTGCATGAGATAACGAAAGCGTGGTCATTACATCTTCCAAAAATCCCACTAAGAGCTTCCGATCTTCTTCCTACAGGAGAGTTACATATACTGAGCATTTTAAGTCAACAAATTCATTAATTACAACGAGATTGAGGAGTCTAGAATTATAAGCATCAACTTCCATTACCTGATTGTAACAAGTGAGGACTCCAGTTGCATATATGGGAACTGTGGCCTTTGTTAGCACTCCATTGCCAGCTGTAGCAGAGACATCTTTTCAAAAAAACAAAAGTCAATGCACAAGATCACTTAACTATTGCACTTCATCCCCTTTGCAGAGGCCATTTGTCGAATAGTGAACTGTAACTTTGTTTTTAGCACATTACGAGGCCAAAGAATTACTTTTGGATACTTAAAACATTTAAGATTCTGAAGGGGATTGACAGAAGATGCCGAGAGGCTGTTTCCCTCTGGCTGGAGAGTCTCAGGATAAGGGGTCGGCCATTTAAGCCTGAGATGAGGAGGAATTTCTTCACTCAGAGGGTTGTGAATCTTTGGAATTCTCTACCCCAAAAGGACTGTGGATGCCGAGTCATTGAGTATATTCAAGGCTGAGATCGATAGATTTTTGGACTCTATGGGAATCGGGCGGGAAAGTGGAGTTGAGGTCGACGATCAGCCATGACTTTATTGAATTGCGGAGCAGGCTCGAGGGGCCGTATGGCCTACTCCTGCTCCCAATTCTTACGTTCTAAAATGGAGTTAGCCTTCAGAATGATTAAATCATAGTTATAATAAAACTGGCATAAAATAAGTATAAAACAGAACATATCATTTAAATTTCATCAGCATGAACCTTCAAGTACAACCATGTGTGCAGCACAACCCTCTAGATTTGTAGTGATAATTCATGTAGGTCAATTAAATTAAAACTGTGGTCCCATATAACAGTATGGTTCACCGAATACAATTCATTTGCTTTGCAATGCTAAGTCAATGAGGGTTTAAACTTCACAGTTGCTCCTCGAAAAGGGCTGAAGAGCATAGATTCCAAAACTACTGCCCAGACAACAACTTGCATTTATATAGCGCCTTTAACGTAGTAAAACGTCCCAACGTGCTTCACAGGAGTATTATAAGACAAAAAAAATTTGACACCGAGCCACACAAGGAGAAATTAGGGCAGGTGAGGTAGGTTTCAAGGAGCGTCTGTCTTAAAGGAGGAAAGAGAGGTAGAGGTTTAGGGAGGGAATTCCAGGGCTTAGGGCCTAGGCAACAGAAGGCACGGCCACCAATGGTTGAGTGATTATAATCAGGGATGCTTAAGAGGCCAGAATTAGAGGAGCGCAGATATCTCGAGGGGGTTGTGGGGCTGAAGGAGATTAGAGAGATAAGGAGGGGCGAGGCCATGGAAGGATTTGAAAACAAGGATGAGAATTTTGAAATCAAGGCGTTGCTTAACCAGGAGCCAATGTAGGTCAGCGAGCACAGGGGTGAAGGGTGAACGGGACTTGGTGCGAGTTAGGACACGGGCAGCCGAGTTTTGGATCATCTCAAGTTTACGTAGGGTAGAATGTGGGAGGCCAGCCAGGAGTGCGTTGGAATAGTGCGTCAAGTCTAGAGGAAACAAAGGCATGGATGAGAGTTTCAGCAGCGGATGAGCAGAGGCAGGGGCGGAGACAGACGATGTTACAGAGGTGGAAATAGGCGGTCCTAGTTATGCTGCGGATATGTGGTCGGAAGCTCATTTCAGGGTCAAATTTGACACCAAGGTTGCAAACAATGTGGTTCAGCCTCAGACAGATGTTAGGGAGAGGTATGGAGTCAGTGGCTGGGGAATGGAGTTTGTGGTGGGGACTGAAAACAATGGCTTCGGTCTTCCCAATATTTAATTGGAGAAAATTTCTGCTCATCCAGAACTGTATGTCGGACAAGCAGTCTGACAATTTAGAGACTGTGGAAACATCTATAATAAAACACACCAGGTTTCTGAAACCTAACAGTTAAGTTTGCTAAAATTTTGGGAAAGCCAATTACATTCTGCACAAGTTGTGCGGACAATTTTTTTTAATAGTTCTAATTAACCCATTAAAACTGTATTGAGATATGCACAGTTAAAACATTTAAAAACAAAGAACAAAGTTGTTTTACACCATAGCTAATATTGCTTTTATATTTTCTTCTTGTCTAAAACTGTAAAATGAGGTTTCCAATAAGTATTCAGCATTGGAAATTTTAAGAGTGTGTGGCTTACCAACAGCTTCTTCTGATAGCCTCAGTATTTCCTGGAACTGTGGCTTCACCTAAGGGCAGACAATACATCACGTTAGATTGAAACAAAGGCAAAGACAATTCCAGAGTCTCTGAGAAGTACATACCTACTCTGCCAGCTACATTCAAAACACAGGTATCAACCCTTAAAATAAAAGCCCTCTTAGCAAATTGAATAACCAAAAGATAAAATTTTTAAGCATTCCTTTTAAAAGCAAAATTGAAGAGATCCAAGTAGAGGCTCAGTTTTACTAGTTTTCTCATTTGTGAACAATATCAAAGTTAGATATTATTCAAAGAGTGAGCAATCATCAAATCTGGATTTGGGCATCTACCATCGTCCCTGGTTTCAGCTGTTCAATTGCCATTTGTACAGGACCAGCCACTTTATGTTCTGTCCTTTTTATCTTTTGCTTTAGAAATTCAATCCTCTTTAGTGATTCCAATTAGGACTTGGGAATTTTCAATCAGATGGAACGGAAATATATAAAAACTAGACTCCCAGAGCTGTACTTTTACTGGAGAAAAGAATGGGTGGGGAAACAACATGATTTGTTTCTGCGCAATTCCAAGAGACACAGATATAAATAGGAGATTCATTTGATTTGGGCTACGAGCACAAACCGAAAAGAAACAGATTTAAAATCAACAAGCCTGGAGACATTTGAAATGCCTGATTGGCAATGGGATTTGACATTACAGGGTGACACATATGATTGAGACGATTAAACACTCCAGAAAGATACAATGGCTCTCGTCATGCTGGGTCATAAATGGATGAATATCCTGGGGTTTATCTTGATCATCTCTGGGGATCAGGGAGTACCACCAATGCAGAACTCACCCTCAAGAGACTTAATAGGTGGGGTAGAATCCTTGAGCGGGTACATTATAAAATAAACCATTAGATGTATAAAAGTTAGTCACCAGCCATTTGCATTGTTCTAGTGCTCATTTGAAAGAAAAATAATTGGGCCAACTGGATAACTATTGACACTGCGACATGATAATGCTTGGAGACCAGATTGAAATCCAACCCCAGTTGAGATTGGTACAAAACATGCCCCTATTGATTTTTGTTAACCAAAAGGTATTAAGGAATATGGGGCAAGGTCACAGATGAGCCATGATCACACTGAATGGCGGAACAGGCTCGAAGGGCTATATGGCCTACTCCTGTTCCTATGATGTGATTCTCAGCTGGGCTAAACAGTTGAGAGAATCATAGAATGGTTACAGCACAGAAGGAGGCCATTCGGCCTGTACCGGCTCTCTGAAAGAGCACTTCAGCTAGTCCCACTCCCCCGCCCTTTCCCCGTAGCCCTGCAAATTTTTTCCTTCAGGTACTTATCCAATTCCCTTTTGAAAGCCACGATGGGGTTGGATTCCACCACCCTTTCAGGCAGTGCATTCCAGATCCTAACCACTCGCTGCGTAAATTTTTTTCCCCTCATGTTGCCTTTGGTTCTTCTGCCAATCACGTTAAATGTGTCTCTTCAGGTTCTCGACCCTTCCGCCAATGGGAACAGTCTCTCTCTATCTACTATGTCTAGACCCCTCATAATTTTGAACACCTCTATCAAATCTCCTCTCAACCTTCTCTGCTCTAAGGAGAACAACCCCAGCTTCTCCAGTCTATCAATGTAACTGAAGTCCCTCATCCCTGGAATCACTCAAATCTTTTCTGTACCCTCTCTAAGGCCTTCACATCCTTCCTAAATTGCAGTGCCCAGAATTGGACACAATACTCCAGTTGAGGTCGGACCAGTGTTTTAAAAAGGTTTATCATAACTTCCTTGCTTTTGTCTCTATTTATGAAGCCCAGGAGCCCATAAGCTTTTTTTAACCACTTTCTCAACCTGCCCTGCCACTTCAACGATTTGCACACAAGTGTTTCTGTTCATGCACCCCCCTTTAGGATTGTACCCTTTAGTTTATATTGCCTCTCCTCGTTCTTCGCACTTTGCTGCGTTAAATTTCATCTGCCCATTCCACCAGCCTGTCTACATCCTCCAGAAGTCTATCACTATCCTCCTCACTGTTTACTATACTTCCAAGTTTTGTCTCATCTGCAAATTTTGAAACTGTGCCCTGTACACCCAAGTCCAAGTCATTAATATATATCAAGAAAAGCAATGGTCCTAGAGCCGACCCCGGGCAACATCACTGCATACCTTCCTCCAGTCCGAAAAACAACCGATCACTACTCTCCCTTTCCTGTCACTTAGCCAATTTCATATCCATGCCGCCACTGTCCCTTTTATTCCATGGGCTTCAACTTTGCTGGCAAGCCTATTTTGTGGCACTTTATCAAACGCCTTTTGGAAGTCGATATACACCACATCAACCCTCTGTTACCTCATCAAAAAAGGGGGAAAGGAGGATAGGAAGTAGAGAATGGAAAACTGTAAGGCAATCCTCATTTTGCAGAACTTGAAGCACTCTGAATGAAGATCTATATTTTAATAATTTTTTCTCTAAAATATTGTAGCTAGCCGTTTCAACCCCTCCCCATTTCACAAGTGAATGTTCCATTTTGGAAAGGTATTCTCCCACTCATAATACAAACCAGAATGACACAATGCCAGACGTAATGGTAGAGTTTCACAATTCCTCTTAACCTTTTATTACGACTGCCACAATTATTTAACAGCCCCACTGAATTTTTAAATCGCCGCAGTAGCAATTTTAGAATCGGAGCCCATGTGTGAAAGAAAGCAGCTTTACATCGATTTTCATTAGATTGATTCCTGAGATGAAAGGGTTATCCTGTGAGGAGAGAGTGAGCCTATACTCTCTGGAGTTTAGAAGAATGAGAGGTGATCTCATTGAAACAAACGATTCTGAGGGGGATTGACAGGGTAGATGCTGAGAGACTGTTTCCCCTGGCTGGAGGGTCTAGAGCTAGGGGACATAGTCTCAGGATAAGGGGTTGGACATTTAGGACTGTGATGGAGGAATTTCTTCACTCAGAGGGTTGTGAATCTCTGGAATTCTCTGCCCCAAAGGGCTGTGGATGCTGAATCGTTGAGTATATTCAAGGCGGAGATGCATAGATTCTTGGACTCATGGGGAATCAAGGGATATGGAAAGCGGGTGGGAAAGTGGATCTGAGGTCGAAGATCAGCCATGATCTTATTGAATGGCGGAGCAGACTCGAGGGGTCGTATGGCCATCTCCTGCTCCTAATTCGTATGTTCATTACATAACCCGACAGTTTCGGTAGTCAAAGTAAATGCGACTCCTCACAATAAATAACTCCAACAAAAATTGTAACATAAATCAATTTTGTTTTAGGTGGAATGATTGTTGAACCTAAAGCAATTGCTTTTCCTTTCTATGCTGTTTATACCCAAAACCCTTGCAACATTAAGTCACTGCATGTCAAGGGATGAGAAGCAGCATGCAAGCAAGTACAGGTCATACGATTTAGGTGCAATAACCACTTTAGGTTCGATTAAGTGGTTATAGGAGGAAAATTAAAATGCTGTAAATGATATTCAAGTACTGACGCAAATGAAGTGATGAAACATCAAGTCCTGGAGTTTCCGCTTGGTTGCGTTGTTTTTTTCCGGCACAATTTGTCGAACATCGGCGCAACCAGCGCAAGAGATCGTGGAATTTTAAGCGTAATTTACGGACAGCGCAAACCGAGTTCCTGCAATTATTTGCGCTAGTTTAAAAAAAAAATGCTCAAAACTGGCCACGCCCCCAGGATGAATTAATCACCAGTGAGTTTCCGCTAATTGCGCTTGTTTGTGGACCTTCGAGGAGGCTCCAAAAATTAAGCTGGTTCTTTTGGGAGCAAGGACACTAATTGGCACGTTTTAAAAGCTTTTGAATATAATTTTCTCTAATTTACGAAAAAGCTGACTACTGTACCCCAACATAACTAGGAAATGGTTCTGTATATTTTTCAAAAAGTCACTTAAAAGCAGGTTACTTACAGCTGGTGGATTGACACCGATTAAAAGTGCTTATTTTGTGATAAATCCATTTTCAGCTGTATTAATCAAACTGCACCAAGTTACCACTTAAATATATCGTGGAATTAAAAAAAAAAAATTAAAGCTGGTTCATGGCTGATTTTACATTCGACGATATGCAAATGATTTGAGCGGCAACGCAAGAAAAAAATACTTTTCAAAATGGGCAGGATCTGCGCCCGTGTCGCCGCTTGCGCCCAAAGCAGAAACTCTACCCCCGTATGTGAGACTATACAAATTTCAGACCATCCAGAAATAAAGCATAGTTAAAATCAAACAACTGACAGCTGCCGCTGAATAAATCCCAACTAGATAAAATCTGAACATGAGTCAAGTGGGGTCGGGTCAAATGCACCAGCTTATTCTCTCTATTCATGTATAAGCCAAGGCATTTGAAGGATATTGCTCGGCTACACTGTGTTCCATCTAGGAGTAATAAGTTAATGGCACTAATTACCGAGCAAGGTTGCTTAAAATTGACTAAAGGCAGGATGACCCACCAAGTGTAAGCATTGGTACATTCCACAGTGGCAAAAAGCACACAGCCACTGCCAACCTGTACCACTCCTGCAACTTTAAGTGACAAGATTAAACAGTGCCCCGTCTCAAGATTGCTGGCTTCTCTTCCAGCCACAGCAGATATGCAAAAAATTAAACTGGTTCTTTTGGGCGCAGGGACACCAATAGGCACGTTTTAAAAGCTTTTGAATATAATTTTCTCTTTAATTTGCTAAGAAACTGACTACTGTACCCCAATATAACTAGGAAATGGTTCTGTATATTTTTTAAAGAGTCACTTAAAATAAGAAAATTTGATTGTTTTTATAAATAAAGCTCTGCAGATTCCCTCCCTCTGTAATGTTGAGCATTTTACTTTGGCGAGAATAGCAAGTCGGTGCTGTTAAACCTGCTGAGAGGGAGCGTGGGATTCATGTGCCCTCCGCCCCTTGAGTCTGGCTCCCAGACAGAAGCATAACACAACTCGGTAAATACGTGAATTAAAAATAAAAAAATGCCATTTGGTCCATCAAGAACATTTCATCCACAGACTCTAATCTGCTCTATCGTTGGTTCTACCCCACTTATTTCATTTCCTTAGGGAACATCTTGCAAAATTTCTCCCGGACCCCCAAAGATTAACTCCACCAAATCCACAGACAGGCACAGGCTGCTTTAGAGGGTAATGCAGTAATGAAAAAACAGGAAACCCTCAAAATGTTAATGCAGTAATACCTAGTTAGAAGTTGCAGGACTTGTGCACAAAGCAGATGGCATTCACGTTTTTCCAGCTGTGGCTCAGTGGGTAGCGCCCTTGCTCCAAGTCAGACGGTTCAAGTCCCACTCCAGAGATGTGAGCACAAAAATCTAGGCTGACACTCCAGTGCAATACTGAGGGAGTGCTGCATTGTCGGAGTTGCCGTCTTTTGGATGAGATGTTAAACCGAGGCCCCGTCTGCTCTCAGATCCTATGGCACTATTTCGAAGAGGAGCAGGGGAGTTATCCCCAGTGTCCTGGGGCCAATATTTATCCCTCAATCAACATCACTAAAAAACAGATTATCTGGTCATTATCACATTGCTGTTTGTGGGAGCTTGCTGTGCGCAAATTGGCTGCCGCGTTCCCCACATTACAACCGTGACTACACTCCAAAAAGTACTTCATTGACTGTAAAACGCTTTGGGACGTCCGGTGGTCGAGAAAGGCGCGATAGAAATGCAAGTTTTTCTTTTAGCTGTCATCACTTAATTCAGTGTTGGTGGTGGTCAAATTGTTAGTATTGAGATTGATCACAATGAAAATTTATTTTGAGCAACCGCCATAAGATGCCTTATTTTAAGCATGTTCTGCCTGCAGTGAAAATTACACCTTGTATGTTAGTCTGAAATCATCCTTACTGAATCCGTCCCACCTCAATGAAGGAATTTTAAAAAAAGCAGCGCATTCCCTTTCCATCACTACAGTAGAGTGGGGAAAAACAATGTCGGCAGAATATACAAGCATCCACTCCGAACATTACATCTGGATGATTACACCAGCCAACATTTAGCGAGTAAACTTCAATACACGATAGCTCTCTTATCTTAGTCCTCTATGTACAGAACATGAAAACTGTTTAACCCAAGGTCACCGTCGAGATTTTCAACAAGGAGTTTAAATCAACCCACCTTTGTATTTGTAAAAATTTTACCAAACGTTCGACATAGCCTCCAGAAATACCGGGAGAAGTCATGGACGCAGGATGTTGAGGTAACGTTAATTTTACCAACGGTTTCTATTAAGTGCGGTAATCTACGAAGCAATAAAAATGGAGATCTGCTTACAACTTCTGATTCGTTTTGTGACTAGTCCCTCCATAACCTCCGAATGAGTAATGGAATCAGCAAGGAACTACCAATTTTGAATACTTCAACAAAATGTTTCCAGTAACTCTCAACATTTTAATGATCAATAAGCTTAGTCTATAAAATCAGAAGTGAAGACCCAAGAACCAAAAAAATTGGATGAGAATTAAAAGCTTCTTTTAAGACATGAAAATTAAAACAATCTTTCAGAGTTGAGAACGCCATCATTGTCCAGGGAAAACATTTAACAATGATCCATGTTAAAGGTACACGCTAAATACCACGTTTGAATTATCGTCAAAACAATTGTGAGGCAATAAGCACTATAGTGTATGAATCTTTGCCTATTCATTCCTGGGATGTAGCAAGGCTGGCATTTATTGCCCATGAGAAGGTGGTGGAGAATAGGGCAGTTAAGAGTCAACCACATTGCGGAGAGACTGGAGTCACATAGGCCAGACCAGGTAAGCACAGCAGATTTCCTTCCCACAGGGACACTGGTGAACTGGGTTTTTACGACAATCCAGGAACTTCATGGTCACCATTAGTGATGCTAGCTTTTTATTCCAGATTTATTTATTTAACTGAATTTAAATTCACCAGCTGCTGTGGTGGGGTTTGAACTCATGTCTCTGGATCATTAGTCCAGGCCTCTGGATTACTAGCCCAGTAACAACCATTATGCTACGTACCTCACAATTGAATCGATGGCAGATTTTAAAGGGCATTGATGAAAGTAGGACGAGACTTACAGCTGGTTGACGACCCACAGAAGGTTCTCCCAGCCAGTTGTGCCCTCATTCTCTAGCTGATTATCATACAATTGCAATAGCACCGATAACTGTTCTCGGCTTCCAATGATTGTTGCCACATCTTGAAGAGGGGAAGCTGGTCGAGGGAATCTGGTCACTAAAACAAAAATAAAAAAAATTCATAAATTAAAAAAAAAAATTCACGACAGATGCATACATATATATGGCTGGTCATGTTTTCAGTAAGGGAAGCATTGGCCACTTCAGTTGCTCCTTACAAAGTCCACAGATGCATTAAATTTCCTTAACCTTTGGTGTGCTTGCTGAATTTATGAGTAACTGAACTATAAAGACCAGGGACGTTCCAGGTTTAGTCCCATCGCTGATCTTAGGTGGGTGCGGTGGCATTAGGGGCTCACCACGAATATAAAGTCCATACCCTCCACAGACCATGAACAATCTACCCTATCAAGGACTTTACCCTACGAAATAAATTCCTCCAGAAATGTTTTTGCACAAATACTTCTCAATCTCGTGATCCCCAATGATCAAGCAACATTTATTATTGCTTACAACTCCACTATTCAACCCTTGTTCCTGGCTGGTTGCCCTCTATAGCCACCTCTCTCTCTCCCCAAGGAGACAGGAACCACTGTGTCCTGTAAGTATTTCATCTGTCTGCACTCATTCCTAACCAGCTACAACATTTAATTAGACACTAAGCAAGAATGAATGTGCTATATCAGCACTGTAGCAGGTTTATGAATTATGTAGGCTCACTAAGTTTGTTGTTTTGAAAAAAAAACTTAGGTGATCAGTGCATGATATTCATTATGATGACAGCTGCTCAATGTTTTGAAAGAAAAAGTTTAAGAGCGCAGTTGTACTACACACACGGAGAGGGTGGCTATCCAAGAGCATTCTCCTACTTTTACTTTATAACTTCGAGGAAGACCCTGGAAAAACAGAGTAAATGCAATTTTCCCCCTGGAGTTTCCGTGGCTCCTCCGCCGAAGGTACAGCAGACAAGCGGAAGAACCCCGTGGAAATTCACCAGAGACTGGCGGCTGCAGAAACAGATGATCAGTCAATAGACCCCTTGTTATACTGTCAACACAGCATCGTTTGGAGCCGAATGACAGAATTCTCGCACAGGTGCCGCGCACCAATCCTTGGGCAGCTAATTTTTTTAAAACAAAAGTCATGAATGTGTGGCTAGAAGCAAAAATGTCCTCCTAATATGTTAACCCCCCCCACCATCCAAGTCCTCAAATCATCCTCAATCAAATGCAATGTCGATTTGAACACAGGACACTCAAAATGCTTGCAATATTCAAGTGCGGCATCACTAAAACTGCATTTTCACATTTTTATAAACAATGTTTATTAGCAGATGGTTGAACGATACACTACCCTCGATCTGTGGCACCTCTCCATGAAGCTTTGCTTTACTTGCAAAAGGAGCATTTTTCAGCACCAGTGCAAATAGTGGTGGAATCAGTGATTGCATGGCTGAAAGATGTAGGTGGAGCTTATGTTCATCAAGTCCATGCTCTCCATCCTAAATGACAATACGCAGAAACAAAACAGTTAGCATTTAGAAATTGTGCAGGGGTCAGATGAGCTTCAGTTGATGGTCATAAAAAAAAACTAGCATACTTGCAACTAGCACACAGCAACCTACACCAAGTCAAATATTAACCCTAATTAAATTAGAAAAAAATGCTCGAGTACTTTGAAGATTAAGGACATTATTGAACAAATTTAAATTCTTTCAACTAACCCAAAGCAAATATTAAGACATCCAGTTTTGTACATTTCTTACACAAGTCTTTCACATGTGGAATACCAATTATTTTATAACCTTTAAATGAAATAAGATTCGGATTTCCATATTTGAGTATATTGATATCTGTCCCTCAAACGTATATACAGTTCAAAAAGTGTGAGGTTCTAGATTACTGATGTAAATGTTTTTTTTTATTAGTTTGTGGGATGTGGGCATCGCTGGCAAGGCCAGCATTTATTGCCCATCCCTCATTGCCCTCGAGAAGGTGGTGGTGAGCCGCCTTCTTGAACCGCTGCAGTCCGTGTGGTGAAGGTACTCCCACAGTGCTGTTAGGGAGGGAGCTCCAGGATTTTGACCCAGCGACTATGAAGGAACGGCCGATATATTTCCAAGTCAGGATGGCGTGTGACTTGGAGGGGAGCTTGGAGGTGGTGGTGGTTCCCATGCGCCTGCTGCCCTTGTCCTGCTATGGTTAGAACACACAAAATTGACAGGCAGGAAAAGACCAGCTGGCCCATCAAGCCTGTCCCACACCATGATGGCCAGACCATCAAAGCTCAACCCTTCTTCCCTCCACTCCCCCTCCCAACTTGCACCCGCCTGGTCATGTACGCTACTGTAGTTTTTATTTTAGAAAACTAGTGGTTTGAATACTTGCAACAAAAAAAACCATGATTACCAATATTAACATAGCTGTACTTTTTATTTAAATACAGTTTATCCTACATGCCCCTTAGCTTGGCCAATCATATACTTCCAATGGGGTGGCGATGGGGTTGTCACTATCTGTTTAAGTCACCCCATTCAGGGCTGTCCCCTTTGACATTATTGATCGCCCAGGAAAAATTAGAACTTTGTAATCCTTGCTACATTTCATTCAACCGTGACTTAATTGCATCACCAACAAATTCTAATAACCTTGTAATCCACATCCTCTCGTACAGGAATGAATGCTGATTCTCATTTAGTACTCTCAATTCTAAGAGATATTCCTGAATTAATCCTTTCAAAGAACACAGTATCCTAAGGCAACTGTCCTGGAAATACCCCCTTATCCCATCTTGAAGGTTAGAATCACATTAACTGTTTCCTTCTGGTATTATCACAGAATCATAGAATAGTACAGCACAGAAGGAGGCAGTTCGGCCCATCGAGTCTGTGCCTGCTCTTTTGAAGAGCAATCCAGTTGGTCCCACTCCCCCGTTCTTTCCCCATACCCCTGCAATTTTTTTCTCCTTCAAGTATTTATCCAATTCCCTTTTGAAGGCTACTATTGAATCTGTTTCCACCACCTTATCAGGCAGTGCATTCCAAATCCTTAACCACTCGTTGCGTAAAAAAGTTTTTCCCTCATGTCGCCTCTGGTTCTTTTGCCAATCACCTTAAATCTGTGTCCTCTGGTTATCGACCCTTCAGCCATTGGAAACAGTTTCTCTTTATTTACTCTATATAAACCGTTCATGATTTTAAACACCTCTATCAAATCTCCTCTTCGCCTTCTCCACTCCAAGGAGAACAACCCCAGCTTCTTGAGTATTACCCGTGTCCAATGAATTTTACACAGTTATTGTAATCTGGAATGCACTGCCTGAAAGGGCGGTGGAAACAGATTCAATAACAACTTTCAAAAGGGAATTGGATAAATACTTGAAGGGGAAAAATTTGCAGGGCTATGGGGAAAGGGCAGGGGAGTGGGACTAATTGGATAGCTCTTTCAAAGAACCACACAGGCATGATGGGCCGAATGGCCTCATTCTGTGCTGCATCAGTCTATGATTTTAGTATCTGATACTGACAGATCTTAATGTCCCAAGCGGTAGGAAGAGTGCATGCGACCCATGGGCTAGATTGGTTCCCCTGATATACAAAGCAAATCTGACACAAATCCAAGTCTCAACAACCTTTCACTTCAACTAGTCTAATCCATTATGGTGCAATGTATAACATAGCCATTACCAGTACAAAAACAAATAACCTGGTCTTCAAAACAGAACTCAAATAGCTTAATTTAAGTTGAGTCCACTCCTGGGAAGACCTAGTATAGTTAGGTTCACCACTACGACAACATAGTTCATGATACAGTTCTGACGAAGGGTCATCGACCTGAAACGTTAACGGTTTCTCTCTCCACAGATGCTGCCTGACCTGCTGAGTATTTCCAGCATTTTCTCTTTTTGTTTGTGTTTTTTCTTATTTATTCACGGGATGTGGGCATCGCTGGCAAGGCCAGCATTTATTGCCCATCCCTAATTGCCCTTGGAAAGGTGGTGGTGAGCCAGCTGCAGTCCGTCGTAGCGGTTTGGTACAACTGAGTGGCTTGCTAGGCCAGTTAAGGGCTGTAAAGAGTCAACCACATTGCTGTGGGTCTGGAGTCGTATGTAGGCCAGACCGGGTAAGGATGGCAGATTTCCTTCCTGAAAGGACCTAAGTAAACCCAATGGGTTTTTAACGACAATTTGGTAGTTACACGGTCACCCTTACTGATGCTAGCTTTTTTTTTAATTCCAGATTTATTTAATTAACTGAATTTAAATTTCACAGCTGCCATGGTGGGATTTGAACTCATGTCTCTGGATTACTAGTCCAGGCCTCCGGATTACTAGTCCAGTAACATAACCACTATGCAATATACTGTGTAAATAGAATTCAGAGTGGGAGGATCTTAATCACAATGATGGCACACACAGATTTGTCACTGTTTTGGCAATCTAAGTAGCCATTTTGTTCAGTTGCACAAGCCCTAGTCTAGGCTCAAGAAATATTACCTTCTGGTTTGTCATTAAAAGCAGAAGGCTCTGGATCTTGGACAAACGCAATTTTTAAATCTCCACTGCAGGAGCAAAAAGAGACAACCAGAAAAGACTACGCAATCCATCTCAGTGGTCCCTCAGAGATCTACCCCATTCTTCCTTAATCTTTTTCCACAATGCTTCCCTGAGCATCTCATTCTACAAAAGGTCCGATTATGAGCAAAGGCATGCAGGGCTCAAAAGAACAATCTGCTCTGCAAAATAATTACACTGTAATGTACACTGAGTCAATGAGGTGATATACAATCCAAATCTACCTGAAACGATCAGTTTGATTACATTCAGAATAACCAGACAAAGCACATGAAGTGCAGCTGAACAGTACAATTCACAAGTAGTTTCCAACTAAAGAAGCATTTTAAAACAAATCATAGCCACACTCCAAGTAAAGCTTTTTGGGTTTGGAGGCAGGTTGTTATCATGCCTCTCCTTCCAATCTCCTCATTTTTATTTCCATCAGTCTCCAGGAGCATCTGTAGCATATACTAATTTGTGAGACCAACATCATCTTGCATTTATATAGCACCTAGAATGTCTCAAGGCGCTTCACAGGAGCGTTAAACAAAATTTGAAACAGAGCCACATAAGATGACCAAAAGCTTGGTCAAAGAGGTAGGTTTTAAGGAGCGTCTTAAAAAGGAGGAAAGAGAGAGACGGACGGAGAGGTTTAGGGAGGCAATTCCAGGGCCTGAAGGCACTGCCACCGATGGTGGAGCGATTAAAATCGGGGATGCACAAGAGGCCCGAACTGGAGGAGCGCAGAGATCTCGAGGGGCTGGAGGAGGTTAGAGAGAGAGAGGGAGGGGCGAGGCTATGGAGGGATTTGAAGACGAAGATGAGAATTTTAAAATCGAGGCGCTGCTGAACCAGGAGCCAATGTAGGTCAGCTAGCACAGGGACCATGGCTGAACGGGATTAGTGCAAGTTTTCAAAAAAAAATTATACGAATGCATTCTTTTAACCTACCCTGAGTATTTTTTCAATGTTGCTTAGCAGAGTCGGAATGAGATGAGACTGGAGTTTACCCAGTTCTGTAGTCCACGCTGCAAAAGCTGGCAGGAAAACTTGATGCGTAGCATTAATTACCCGCTCCGAGGGGTCATTTAAGGCAGACATTTGCAGTTCAAAACCCTGTGGTGGGGAAAAAGGCAGCCATTTATACAGACGAACAAAAAAGTGGGAATTTCCATAAAGATATTTGAGCTGAATGGGGTAAAAAAAAAAAAAAAAATCTATACCCACAAATAGGTTCTTGGCACAATACCATACCTGCAAATATTTATCAGGATCATCAATGTATGCCATTATAATACCAAGACTTTTAATGACTGCCTCTCGCACAAGGTCTGCCTTATCTTCTGTCAACATCTGCTGCAGCATTGAAAGCACCAGTGAACTGCGAATCTCTTTCTGGAAGTGAGAACCAGCAATTTAGCTCAATAACCACTGGATTTATTGGCGCGTTTTAAACAGAAAGGCGCAAATGTTTCTTACAGGCAAGTAGGGCGCTAGCGCTCCACAGGCTTCAGCCACCAGCAATCTTCGTTCTGGATACTTGTGATTGATCTGGAGAAGGGGGAAATAACACCGTAAAATTAATAAATGCTCTGCACTTTTCCTTTTCCGTGGTGACGCAATTTACTTCAAATCAAATCCATCAACGATAAAATAGGAAAAATTAAGACAATTCCATCTAAAAGCATTTCCATTACGGTTGTAAGCTTGTGTTTGCAAGTCATTTCCATGCAGAGGACGTACGAGTTATCAAATATAGAAATTATCTGTGGTTTTCCAGTAACCTGTTGCCACAGTCCTAGAACACACTAATGAAGACTGGAACACCTGGGTTCAAACCGTACATTCTGCTGAGATCTGGACCCTAGCTTTGCCCAGATAAAGAGCCGTCAATCTTGGTTGGGTTGTTGGACAGGGAGCGTGACAACAAATGAAGGAATCCCATCACTGTATCAGCCGTGGCTCAGTGGGTTGTACTCTCGCCTCGGAGTCAGAAGGTTGTGGGTTCATAGAAACATAGAAACTAGGAGCAGGAGTAGGCCATTCGGCCCGTCGAGCCTGCTCCACCATTCAATACGATCATGGCTGATCATCCAAATCCAGTACCCTGTCCCTGCTTTCCCACACAGAATCCCCATCGAGCCTGCACTGACACATATCTCACCCTATCCCCGTAACCCCACGTATTTAATTCCCCCCAACATATCCCATCCTATCCCTGTAACCCCACATATTTAATCCCCCCCTAACACTAAGGGTCAATTTATCATAGCCAAATCAACCTAACCCGCACATTTTTGGACTGGGGAGGAAACCGGAGCACCCGGAGGAAACCCACGCAGACACGGGGAGAATGTGCAAACTCCACACAGACAGTCCCACTCCAGAGACTGGAGCACAAAAATCTAGGCTGACACTCCAGTGCAGTGCTGAGGGAGCGCTGCACTGTCGCAGGTGCCGTCTTTCGGATGAGACGTTAAACCGAGGCCCCGTCTGCTCTCTCAGGTGGACGTAAAAGATCCCATGGCACTATTTCAAAGAGGAGCAGGGGAGTTATCCCTGGTGTCAAGCGCCAATATTTATCCCTCAACCAACATCCAAAAGAGATTAACTTGTCATTATCACATTGCTGTTTATGGGAGGTTGCAAATTGGTTGCCACGTTTCTTACATTGACTAGTGAATACACTTCAGAAAGCACTTCATTGACTGTAAAGCACTTTGGAACGTCTGATGGTCGTGAAAGGCGCTATATAAATGCAAGTCACTCTTTCTTTTTTTCTTTATCACCAGCAACACTGTCCATAAAAGGCAAACAGCCATCACACACGGAGCTTTCAGCATCAGCGTGTAAACTGAAATCTCAACAAAGTAAACAAGGCTGGCTCAGGGAGTCCGGAATTCCTGGAGCTGCTGGCAATCTTAAGGGCTCTTTACATACGGACACGCAACACATCCTTGTTGACCCTCTCACAAGCACATTACCTTACTGAGAAGTTCTCAACACAGTATTAACTAATGTAAAGAATGTCTGAAGTTTTTGTTCTATTTCCTCACTTGACCCCTTTAACAAAAACGAAACAATAAGGTTTGGGGCTTTTACTTCTAGATTAACTTCACAGACTTCAGCTTTTACCAATTGCGCAAAAGGAAGAAAACTGAAATACAATTTAATTATTTTAGAAGCAAGCAGGGGCCTCAGAGTCACATGCTGTTTCCAGGCAGAGGCCAGGGTCATGGCCATGTCTATAAACTTTTGCCAATATTAGTAGGATGAAGCGGCCCATGATTTTGCGACTTTGAATTTTTTTGGGGCGAGGGGGATGAGGTGGGGGTAGTACTTACTCCTCTGCTTCGCACCTCTCCCAGTCAGGTTAAATTCTTTTCAGAATACCGATTGTGAAGCAGTACGCTGCACTCTCTGGTGCCACACCCTATACTGCAGCACTGGGAGGTTCGTCAATTAGATCCGAACTTTTGGAATTAATGGCCCGGAATTTGCGGTCGGGATGACGGCCAACATTCTGCACCATCCCCATAGAGCCGGCAATCAGTGAAATCTCTCAAATCAGGGAAACTGACGAAAACGTCGGCTCTCCCGCACGAAGTACGCTGTTAAAATCCCCACTAAAAGTTAGACCCAAGCGGATTAGGTGTAACTGGGGTTTGAACAGCATTATTACTGCTAAACAAAGGTTAAGGGCCTGAAAAACTAATTTTAATCTCGTGCAGTGTGAAATTTGTCCATTTTAACTCAAATTTAATAACCGTAAATTTTTTTTTAGTAAGTTTGTCTATCTTTGAGGTTTGCCTTTACCCCGTGCGAGAGCCCCAATCTTTGGTTTGATCTCTTAACTATTTTAAAAAAGTTAGAATTTTAAGAGCTTACTCACTTCCTTGTTCGCTGCCCGTGAGAATTCTGTGGTTTAATGGATTGCTCAGACAGACAGCCTGTTGACTTTTCCACAAAAACAAATACTCACCAAGCAAGCCAGCTAAATGTTTGCAGCATTTTGTTTTTGTTTCAGATTTGCAGCATCTGCACAGTTTGTTAATATTTTATCTATTCCATAAGCATGTACCTTGTGAATCATGTGGGATAACTGTCAAATGCCGTTCTGTCGCACAACGGAATCCCCACTGACCACCTCTGATTTGAATTGAATGTCGGAAAACCTGAACTTCGACACAGGGATCTCGAGAGATCCTTTTGCGAAGCGTGCTCCGGGGCTAGCGGCGAAGGCCTTCGCTTTGCCGCTGACCGCACATTCCGGGCCATTACCTTAAAAGGCAGTATGGTTTTGTGAAAAAAGTAACTGTTTATTGAGAATAACACGTAAAATTTAAGTAAAATAAAAATTAAGCCTCACCCCCATCAAGCATTTTTGAAGTGCAGGTTCATCCTACTGTGTCTGCAGTTTGGATTATGTTTTTCTGCAAGATGTCAACAGTACTGAAACTATTAGTGAACTCAACCGTGGGTTAAGCTCATTTAGGAAAGAAATTTTCTCAAGCTTACATTGATGTAAACTTAGTCACTTACCAAGATGAACGGCTAGATGTAAAGGGCTTCCTTTACTTGGTTCAAATGAGGGGGAATTCCCATGCCCTCCCCAAAGTACAATTGCTTAAGCATTCTTCTATTTGACTAACAATTATGAATATGCAGTGTGATATTCCATATTGTGAGTCATTTATAAAAATTATAAACAACACGGAGCTCCGAGATACTCCACCAGCAAGTTTTCCACTCGATATCTCTCCTTGCCACACCACCCTTTGTTGTCACCCTTTCAGCCTCCCCACAACACTTTTCCACAAAACAAATACTCAACAAGCAAGCCAGCTAAATGTTGGTAGCATTTTGTTTTTGTTTCTGATTTCCAGCATCTACACAGTTTAAAAAAAAACTTTAATACTTTATCATCTATTCCATAAGCATGCACCTTGTGAATCATGTGGGATAACAGTCAAATGCCGTTTTGAAATCCAGGTAGACAGCAAGCCACTGCTTCATCCTTATCCACCATATCTGTAACTCCTTTGAGGAAATCCAATGAACTGTTCAGACACGACCTGCATCTTCTGAACCAGTATTGGCTCCCTGATGCGGAGGGGTCGTTTCCCCTGGCTGGAGAGTCTAGAACTAGGAGGCACAGTCTCAGGATAAGGGGTCGGCCATTTAAGGCGGAGATGAGGAGGAATTTCTTCACTCACGAGGGCTGTGAATCTTCGGAATTCTCTACCCCAAAGGGCTGTGGATGCTGAATCATTGAGTATATTAAAGGCTGAGATCGATAGGCTTTTGGACTCTAAGGGAATCAAAGGATATGGGGAAATCGGGCAGGAAAGAGGAGTTGAGGTCGAAGATCAGCCATGACCTTATTGAATGGCGGAGCAGGCTTGAGGGGCTGTATGGCCGACTCCTGCTCCTAATTCTTATGTTATGATCAGATCCATGTTCTTCCAGGTGACCCCATATGCTACCCCTTGATATCTAATCACTACTTCCTGGTTCACATCTGCTCTTACGAACATACAAAATTGATGAGCAAGAAAAGACCAGCTGGTCAATCAAACCTGCCCACACCACCACGCTGGCCGAAGCATCCTGACCGTTACACTCTTCAGTCACCCATCACCGTAGCCTGCCACCTTGGTTTCTCAAAGTCTCAATCTGAAACACTTGCGCAAGCATCTGTTCTTGTGCACGTGTTCCTTATGTATATAGAAAGCAACTACTTCAAGTAAAGCCAAGTCTTATTTGCTTAATAATTCAACCTTTAGTAATTTAAAAGGTGTGTGAAAGGAATCAGCCTTGTAGGGGGAGAAAGAAAGAGCGAGGCGGGAGAAAGGCACATGAAAATGAGAAAGGAGAAACTCTGGATAATCTATCATTCCTTGCTGTGACACCATAGTAGATGTAGTCATCTTTATGACTTCCACATTCAAGCAGGAAAATGCTATCTTCCCATCGCACTGCAATATTGCACAATAAAACAACTTGAAGTCCATATGGTCAGGAAATAGAAACAAGGGAGGCCATGAAGGAGCTCTCCATGTACAGGTTGATTCCATTCCTCGCAAGAACAAGGAAGATCATTGTAGCCGAGCATTCTTTCAACTACACATGCAAATAAGCCTCCATATGCAAATATGCCTAACGTAATCAATATTTTTTTAAAACAATTTGTTGCTGGGATGTGGGTGACGCGGACAACACCACAGTTATTGCCCATCCCTAGTTGCCTTGAGGTGGTGGGCCGCCTTCTTGATCTGCTACGTTCTAACCTCCGTAAACTTGATGTCATCCAAAACTCTGCTGCCTGTGTCCAAACTCGCGCCAAGTCCCGCTCACCAATCACCCCTGTGCTCGCTGACCTACATTGGCTCTCAGTTTGGCTACAGCTCGATTTTAAAATCATTGTCTTCAAATGCCTCCATGGCCTCGCCCCGGCCTCTCTCTAATTTCCTCCAACCCCACAACCCCCCCCCCCCCCACCGCCCTGCAAGATATCTGCGCTCCTCTAATTCTGGACTCTTGTGCATCCCCGATTTTAATCACTCCACCATTGGTGGCCGTGCCTTCAGCTGCCCAGGCCCTAAGCTCTGGAATTCCATCCCTAAACCTCTCCGCCTCTCTATTTCTCTTTCCTACTTTAAGACACCTACCTCTGACCAAATTTTTGGTCATCTGCCCTAATTTCTCCTTGTGTGGTTCGGTGTCAAATTTTGTTTGATAACGCTCCTGTGAAGCACGAAAGGCACTATATAAATACAAGTTGTTGTTGCTGCTGCAGTCTTTGTGGTGTATGTGCTTCCACAATGGTGTTACAACAATTTGCATTTATAAAGCACTTTTAACGTAGAAAAACATCCCAAGGCGCACCACAAAAGCATAATTAGACAAAAATAGATGCTGAGCCAAAGGAGATATTAGGAGCGATTCTGAAAGCTTGGTCAGAGGTGGGTCTGAAGAGGATCTTAAGCAGGAGAGGGAGGTGCAGAGATTTAGGGAGGAAACTCCAGAGCGTAGAGCTTGAACAGCTGAATGCATGGTTGCCAATGATGGGCTAAGGGAGTGAGGGTACTCAGGAGGCCAGAGTCAGGGGAGTGCAGAGTTTTCGGAGGGTTGTAGGAGGATTCCAGGATATTGATCTGGTTTCTCTGGGGAGTCCTGCCCTGACGTGGTGCGACTCACTCCACTATACAATTTGCTAACCTCTGTCCAGTAACGTGCTTCAGTGGAGTCTTGGAAACCAGCTACGGCTAGAATTAAAGATCTTTTGTCCTAGCTACATAGAAGTTGTACAAAGGAACGCAAGGTGGCAGAAGAAACTTCTGTACTGTGTTAGACGAAAAAAAACTGAAACTCAACCACAGATACATGGGAGGGTGGGGCGGGTTCCCAGCTCTGGCTGGTCAGCGTGCCTGCTTAGTCAGTCTGTACGGTGATCATTTCTGCATATCTTTCTATGTGAGTTCATCATTTTTGAAACTCCCAGGGGTACACACACCAACTTGCCAAACAACTTTCTACTGTGGAATCCAAAATCTGCCTTTGAAATCTCCAGTTTCACGAGGCCAATGGGTGAATCTGCAGGTTGGCTGGGAGACACCTCTCTGTGGTCTCCTACTCAACCCATTTATATAACAAACAGCAATAACACACAGGTTCCACTCTGCTTGCCTGTTTAGCAACTGAATGCTTATACAGGAACAATTCTTGTTCCATCCTAGTACAGTTTTGTAATGTATAGTTAAAACCATCCAATTATAAACTGATACCTAACAAAAGTTGTTAACTGGTTCATTGATGTTTCATTCAGGAGGAATCCAGCTGCGACATCTCCATCAACAGGATAGCTTTACAATGAATAAGGGAACTACAGAGAGACTTTGCATTGAGTCTGAAGTAGGCGTCACCCTTCAGAAAGTTTTTGATGACAAGACAGTGTTTCTGTGCATTGGTGACAGAATAATCCATGACATTTAATACAGATTTTAAAACTGTGAGCGGAAGGGCTAGAGAGAGCCCAGCAAACTGGACCAATACTAGTGCGGGTCCACAGTAACCCAAGACACTGTGGCCAATTCCACAGGATATAAACTTCAGAAAACCTTATTTAAAAAATAAAAAATTAGCAATAAATACAATCAGAACTTTTTTCGTTCATGGGATATGGGCGTTGCCAGCATTTATTGCCCATCCCAAATTGCCCTCGAGGTGGTGGTAGTGAGCCGCCTCCCTGAACCGCTGCAGTCTGTGAGGTGAAGGTATTCCCAGTGCTGTTAGGGAGTTCCAGGATTTTGACCCAGTGACGATGGAGAAACGGCAATATATTTCCAAGTCAGGATGGTGTGCGACTTCCATGGGGAACTTGGAGGTGGTGGTGTTCCCATGCGCCTGCTGCCCTTGTCCTTCTAGGTGGTAGAGGTCGCGAGTTTGGGAGATGCTGCCGAAGAAGCCTTGGCGAGTTGCTGCAGTGCATCTTGTAGATGGTACACACTGCAGCCACAGTATGCCGGTGGTGGAGGGAGTGAATGTTTAAGGTGGTGGATGGGGTGCCAATCAAGCGGGCTGCTTTGTCCTGGATGGTGTCGAGCTTCTTGAGTGCTGTTGGAGCTGCGCTCATCCAGGCAAATGGAAAGTATTCCATCACACTCCTTACTTGTGCCTTGTAGATGGTGGAAAGGCTTTGGGGAGTCAGTAGGCGAGACACTCGCCACAGAATACCCAGCCTCTGACCTGCTCTTGTAGCCACAGTATTTATGTGGCTGGTCCAGTTAAGTTTCTGGTCAATGGTGACCCCCAGGATGTTGATGGTGGGGGATTTGGCGATGCCAATGCTGCTGAATGTCAAGGGGCGGTGGTTAGATTCACTTGCTGGAGATAATCATTCGTTCAACAGTGGTGAAGGAAAGTTACAGATTGCACAAGAGAACCA
The DNA here is from genome assembly GCA_030390025.1 of Squalus acanthias. Taxonomy (NCBI): domain Eukaryota; kingdom Metazoa; phylum Chordata; class Chondrichthyes; order Squaliformes; family Squalidae; genus Squalus; species Squalus acanthias. The sequence continues at coordinate 5,265,168 of CM059428.1, forward strand.
ATTTGAACTTTGAACGCAGAAGACAAAAGAAAGGCCAATGGCAGAAAATGACTTAATGACGGGACCTAGAATGAAATCTCACATCAGACGGGGTTAAGGTCAACTGACTGAATATGGTGTGAACCTCTTAGGAGGACAGTGTTACACAGTGATTTTCCGCAGAGGGCGTCAAAAGTTTTTTGTATGTTGAGCCTGACAAAATATTTGGCAGGACTATTCTCCATAAAATCCTTATGCATCATTAACCACAACACCTGGATGTTTCTCTGGCGTTCACATCTTCAACATTCAAATGCTTGATTCAATATAGCAGCTCAGGTAGTTCTGCAACATGTTGTGCAGCAATCGCCAAACATCTTAATGCTCCAGATTTTAGGATCTAAACCATTTCCGCAATTAAGATTTTTAAAATAAAATTACAGGCTTCATTAAGTCTCTATTAGATTAAAGCAAGAGTTGAAAATGTAGTAAACAAAAGATAATTACTGTGCCTGGTAACTAATTCTGAAGTTACTTTTTTTAAATCTCAAATTAGATTTCGCATTTACCTGTTCCCAGCACTGTGGTAAAAGTTCAGCCTCAACACGAGTTGGCCCAACATGCCGAGCAAATGCTACACAGCCCGTTAGAATCATCTGTCTAAAATAAAAAGGAAAAATGAATGCTGAACCAGATTATTGACTGAGTTTTCGCTGGGAGATTTTCCCTCCCATTTGATTTAAGCGACTTCCAGTTCCTTTCATAGAAGCATAGAAATTTACAGCACAGAAGGAGACCATTCGGCCCATTGTGTCTGTGCTGAAAAAGAGCTCTCCAGCCTAATCCCACTTTCCAGCTCTTGGTCCATAGCCCTGTAGGTTCCGACACTTCAAGTGCATATCCAAGTACTTTTTTTTTAAAATGTGATGAGGGTTTCTGCCTCTACCACCTTTTCAGGCAGAGAGTTCCAGACCCCCACCACCCTCTGGGTGAAAAAAGTTCTCAACTCCCCTCCAATCCTCTTACCAATGACTTTAAATCTATGCCCCCTGGTTATTGACCCCTCTGCTAAGGGAAGTAAGTCCTTTCTATCCACTCTGTCTCGGCCCCTCATAATTTTATACACCTCAATTTAATCTCCCTTCAGCCTCCTCTGTTCCAAAGAAAACAAGCCCAGCCTATCCAATCTTTCCTCATAGCTAAAACCCTCCAGTCCTGGCAACTTCCTCGTAAATCTCCTCTGTACTCTCTCTAATGCAATCACATATTCCCTGTAATGTGGTGACCAGAATGGTACACAGTCCTCCAGCTATGGCCTAACTAGTGTTTCCATTTTGTTACCAGCCCACTGAATACATACTCCTTTCTACAAAAGTTTCCAACAGTGCTGGGTTAAAGGCAAAATATACTTTAAATGTGTTATTAAAAAAAAAAATAGCAGTTTGTCTGACAAGCTGAAGACAAAAAATAAATTGGGATATCAGAAACTGAGGTATGCCATTGTCCTTCGTTTCCAGTGCTAGTGTGCGTCATCCAGATAAACATGATGATAGATGGAGCTATTTTCTGGACGTCTCCACCACAAACTATTCTTCATGTTGGTGATGTGTAGTTGAATTATTCCAATTATTGAACTCTAGTTGTGAATTATTTTCCACATGGTTTGGAATACTTATTTAGCCAGTAACCAACTGTGGGATTGTGTTGGCCTAAGCTTTTTTTTAATTATTTCTTTCAATTACAAAAGGCTCAATACTAGACATAGTCCTGGGATGAGGGGATTGTCCCATGAGGAGAGATTGAGGAGACTAGGCCTATATTCCATAGAGTTTAAAAGAATGAGAGGTGATCTCATTGAAACATATAAAATTCTTAAGGTGATTGACAGGGTAGATGCTGAGAGGTTGTTTCCCCTGTCTGGAGAGTCTAGAACCAGGGGTCAGTCTCCAAATGAGGGGTCAGCAATTTAGGACTGAGATGAGAAATGTCTTCACTCAGAGGGTTGTGAATCTTGGGAATTCTCTACCCTCAGAGGGTTGTGGATGCTCAAGTCGTTGAGTATATTCAAGGCAGAGATCAATAGATGTTCGGACTCTAGGGGAATCAAGGGATATGGGGATAATGCTGGAAGGTGGAGTTGAGGTAGAAGATCAGCCATGATCTTCGTGAATGGCGGAGCAGGCTCGAAGGGCTGAGCGGCCTACTCCTACTGCTTATGTTCTCGTCGCTTAAGAAGCCTTTTAGGATCTTTGAAAAGCTGGTGTGGGGGTGGTGGAAGAATAAGTACTGTAAATGCATTAGAGGCTAAGTATTTAATACTTAATGAAAGACTGCTGCATTTTTCAGCAAAGGCAGCAATAAAAATGATTCCTGGAAAGTCCCTCTATTGGTCTGGTCAGCAATATTGCTCAATAGTTATTACATAACAAGGATTAAGAGCACATGCATGTCAACAAAAGTTTTTCTGTGCTTGAAGCAAAGGAGTGGGCTTATGAAATATACCGCAACAGTTCGTACCTTTGTTCGTCATCTGGACGTTTAATTAGGTTGAAAAGAATGTGGAGAAGCTGATCCCTCTCCTTGGGTTCCGGATGGAGGCAAGCAGTACACAGGATTAGGGGAATTAACTCCTAAATCAGCAAAGAAAAAAAAAAATCAAATAAATAGTAGGCAACATAGCATTTGCGCACAGCTTGGTATAAATTTTATTTAAAAAAAAATCTTTGTTCATTCAACGGGCTATTCCAGGTCCACTGTTTTGAGTTTCATAATCTGCAGCAGAATTCCTGCAGCTCTCTCCTTCAAGCAGCCCTTGCTGCCTTTCCCTGGTCCAACTGCTGATTTTACTCTTCTGATCTTTTTAACTGTGCCAAGTAAGTAATCATTATCAGGGAGTCACTGGGTGGCTAATCTTTCTGCTCGCTTGCCAATATTTCTGCAAATACTCTGATGCTGCAGTTGCTAGCTTCTCCGTTCAGTTCACTTTTTCCTACATTACAGTGATTACACTTCAAAAGTACTTCATTGGCTATAAAGCGCTTTGGGACATCCTGAGGTCGTGAAAGGCGCTATATAAATGCAAGCCTTTCTTTTCTGCCAACTAATTCTGTTCAAGCATTATAAATGTTGCAGCTGGTTTGATCCTCGTCAGGTCTACTGAATCCTTTGCTTTCGGGGCTTCAGTATCCCTCTCATCGTCCTCAAGATACGTACCTCTGAATGCTCATGTGTCCTATGAAGTCTCTTCACGGTCTCTGACTCTCATTCCGTCTATGCTTCCTCTCAGAAAGTAGTTTACATTCACCTTACCCGCAAGAAAAGAGATCATTCTTATCTCTCAAATTAAGCTTTAATGCTCTGTCAGCCTTGCTGAACGATAACACTCTCGTCAGAGTCAGAAGGCCACGGATTCAAACTCCACTTCAGAGACTCAAGTAGATAATCTAGGTTAACACTTCAGTGCAGTACTGAGGGAGCGCTGCACTGTTGTAGGTGCTGTTTTTCGGATGAGATGTTAAAACGAGACCCCATCTGCCCTCCTGGGGGAGGTGGGGGGTGACGCAAAATATCCCACGGCACTATTCAAAGAGAAACTGGGGGAATTCTCCCAGTATGTGCCCACGGTGGAGGTGAAAAAAAGTTATTGCAGAACACTCGGGCACGATACCAAGCAGCCTGCCATAAAGCAGCTGAAGTGTAGGCATGGAAACACATCAGCCACCATCCATCAGGGAACGGACGGCAGATGGCTTCGGATAAAGTTTCACTTATCCCATGTTTTCACATCTTCAATTCCTCTCTCCAGCCTCTGGTTGTTCAACATAGGAACAGGAGTAGGCCATGCAGCCACTCACGCTTGCTCCACCATTCAATTAGGCCATGGCTGATCTTTGACCTCAACTCCACTTTCCCACTCGATCTCCATATCCCTCGATTCCCCTAAAGTCAAAAATTCTATCTATTGTAGCCTTGAATATACTCAACGATTCAGCATCCACAGCTCTCTGGGGTAGAGAATTCCAAAGATTCACAACTCTGAGCGAAGAAATTCCTCCTCATCTCAGTCTTAAATGGTCGACCCCTTATCCTGAGACTATGCCCCCTAGTTCTAGACTCTCCAGCCAGGGGGAAACAACCTCTTGGCATCCACCCGGTCAATCCCCCTCAGAATCTTACATGTTTCAATGAGATCTCCTTTCATTCTTCTAAACTCGAGAGTATAGGCCTAATCTACTCCATCCCTCCTCATAGGACAACGCTCTCATTCCAGGAATCAACCTAGTGAACCTTTGTTGCACCGTCTTTAAGGCAAGTATATCCTTCCTCAGATAAGGATACCAAACCTGTGCACAGTACTCCAGGTGTGGTCTCACCAAAGCCCTATACGATTGTAGCAAGACTTCCTACTCTTGTACTCCAACCCCCTTGCAATAAAGGCCAACATGCCATTTGCCCACCTAATTGCTTGCTGTAATAACAGAACATGCTGGAAACACTCAGCTGGCCAGGCTGTTGTTATTTCAGATTTCCAGCATCCGCAGTATTTTGCTATTGTAATTGCTTGCTGTACCTGCATGCTAACTCTGTTTCCTGTATGAGGACACCTAAATCGCTCTCAACACCAACATTTAATAGTTTCTCACCATTTAAAAAAATATTCTGTTTTTCTATTCTTCCTACCAAAGTGAATAACCTCACATTTCCCCACATTATACTCCATCTGCCACCTTATTGCCCACTCGCTTAACCTGTCTATAGCCCATTGCAGGCTGTGTCCTCCTCACAGCTTACCTTCTCACCTAGCTTTGTATCGTCTGCAAACTTGGATACATTACATCTTAATCACCTCAATTAGATCACCCATTAATCTTCTATACTCAAGGGAAAACTAGCCTAGTCTATGGAACCTGTGATCACAATTTAACCCTTTTAGCCCCAGTATCATTCTGGTGAATCGGTGCTACACCCCCTCCAAGGCCAGTATAGCCTCCCTGAAGTAGGGGGCCCAGAACTGAACGCAGTACTGTAAATGTGGTCTAACCAGAGTTTTATACAAGTAACATAATTTCCACCCTTTGTATTCCAGCACCCTTGAGATAAAGGCCTTTTCAATTGGTTTTTTGTACCTGTCAACATCTGTTTACTGAGCTCAAGACATTCATAGCTCGTCAATCAGCCTAAAATATCAAATTAAAAAAAATAAAATTCATTCATGGGATAGTTGGGCCTAGGACACTGCCCCGAGGAACTCCTGCAGCAATGTCCTGGGGCTGAGATGATTGGCCTCCAACAACCACAACCATCTTCCTTGCTAGGTATGACTCCAGCCAGTGGAGCGTTTTCCCCGATTCCCATTGACTTCAATATTACTAGGGCTCCTTGATACCACACTTGGTCAAATGCTGCCTTGATGTCAAGGGCAGTCACCCTCACCTCACCTCTGAATTCAGCTCTTTTGTCCATGTTTGGACCAAGGCTGCAGTGAGGTCTGGAGCAGAGTGGTCCTGGCAGAACCCAAACTGAGCACTGGTGAGGTTATTGATGAGCAAGTGCTGCTTAATAGCAGTGTCGACAACACCTTCCATCACTCTGCTGATGATTGAGTAGGCTGATGGAGCAGTAATTGACCAGATTGGATGTGTCCTGCTTTTTGTGGACAGGAAATACCTGGGCAATTTTCCACATTGTCAGGTAGATGCCAGTGTTGTAGCTGCACTGGAACAGCTTGGCTAGAGGCGCGACTAGTTTTGGAGCAGAAGTCTTCAGCACAACAGCCGGGATGTGGTCGGGGCCCATAGCCTTTGCTGTAACTAGTGCGCTCAGCCGTTTCTTCATATCACATGCAGTGAATCAAATTGGCTGAAGACTGGCTTCTGTGATGGTGGGGGATCTCAGGAGGAAGCTGAAATGGATCATCCCCTCTGCACTTCTGACTGAAGATGGTTGCAAACGCTTCAGCCTCGACTTTTGCACTCACATGCTGGGCTCCGCCATCATTAAGGGAGACAGCAATATCCATTGGTATATGGAAATTAAAATGAATTAGAAAGAATCTTCCATTCCTACTTAATAAAAAAGCAACAAATGAGATCTGTACATGAGAGCCAGTTTGACTGATGAAAAGCTTACTAATTTGTATAAAAGGAATTGCAATTCACCCTCGACTCAACTGGTTTCTAAAGTGTACTGTAGCTTCAGTCAGCCTAATAGACTATTTGGCAATTAATCAACCAGTTCATCAAATTTGATAGTCTCTTCCATTAAAGAGAAAACCACCAATCTATCACTGTCACAAGGCTACAGGTGTCTGTATGCACACAAAAAAAGGTTGTTTAAGCACATCTGCTTTGTGCAAACCTAATATAAAAGACACCAATCTTCACCTCTTCTACTACATGTTCTCTCACTTTAACGGAGTTTCCCTGAACAGACAACAATGTTCTCTTTAAGCTGCGTAGCGCTCTGGAGCTCCTGCGCAGCCAGCTCACCAGTTTTTAAATGGGGAAAAACCGCGCATGCGCAGTATTTTGGAGGGGCCGTGCACCCAAAAAAAACTAAAGGGAACATTGACTGACACACAAAGCAGGACTTTTTAGTTAATTTTTGTAACAATCAGGAATTTGTTGTTGGGAGGGGAGAGTTGGCAAACTCCTGTCGCCTCAGGTATTACCACTTGCAAGTTTGACAGCACAAGAACAAATGTTGCACTTTATTTCTTTTACTTCCTTCAATGACTCTTTAATACTCATCATAAACTGCAGCTTCTCTAAAACACAAAACAATTTAGATTATCTCAACTTCCATCTAGAAATTCACTTTGATTACTCTACTACCTTTCCACAAAGCTACTGCCATTCATTTTAAGGCACAAAGTTGAGGATCTTTCAGAAATGTAACTGACCTTTAACGGGCTGCGCGGCCCGTTTAAAAGTCTGCACAAGCACGTTTTTGTCCAATTTAAAAGCCGGCTCACCGGCTGCGCAAGACCTCGAGAGCACTGCGTGGCTGCGCAGCTTAAAGGGAACATTGGTCTTAACCCCAAATAAACTTCACTCAGAAGAGACAGTGGCAATGAGAGATGGATGATGATTGATTGCACAGTATTTACAGCACAGGATCAGGCTATTCGGCCCAACAGGTCCATGCCAGTGTTTATGCTCCACACGAGCACTGATTATCAGGAAGCTGCACGTGCAGGCAGTGACTAGTGGGGTACCGCAGGGATCGGTGCTAGGACCCCAGCTATTCACAATATATATTAATGATCTAGACGAGGGAACTAGATGTAATATCTCCAAGTTTGCAGATGACACAAAGCTGGGTGGGCGTGTGTGCTGTGAGGAGGATGCAGAGAAACTCCAGTATGATTTGGACAAGTTGGGTGATTGGGCAGATGCATGGCAGATGCAGTATAATGCGGATAAATGCGAGGTTATCCACTTTGGTGGCAAAAACAAGAAGACAGATTATCTGAACGACAATAGATTGGGAAAAGGGGAAGTGCAACGAGACCTGGGTGTCCTTGTGCACCAGTCGCTGAAGGTAAGCATGCAGGTGCAGCAGGCGGTTAAGAAGGCAAATGGTATGTTGGCCTTCATAGCGAGAGGATTCGAGTACAGGAGCAAGGATGTCTTGCTGCAGTTGTACAGGGCCTTGGTGACACCACACCTTGAGTATTGTGTGCAGTTTTGGTCGCCTTATCTGAGGAAGGATGTTCTTGCCATGGAGGGAGTGCAGCGAAGATTCACCAGACTGATACCTGGGATGGCAGGAATGACGTATTTAGAGAGATTGGGTCGATTAGGCTTATATTCGCTAGAGTTTAGAAGAATGAGGGGGGATCTCATTGAAACTTATAAAATTCTAACAGGACTAGATAGACTAGATGCAGGAAGGATGCTCCCGATGGCGGGGGAGTCCAGAACCAGGGGTCACAGTCTAAGGATAAGGGGTAAGCCATTTAGGACTGAGATGAGGAGGAATTTCTTCACCCAGAGAGTGGTGAACCTGTGGAATTCTCTACCACAGAAGGCAGTTGAGCCAATTCATTAAATATATTCAAGAAGGAGTTAGATATATTTCTTAAGGCTAAAGGGATCAAGGGATATGGGGAGAAAGCAGGGACAGGGTACTGAATTTGGATGATCAGCCATAATCTCATTAAATGGCGGAACAGGCTCGAGGGGCCGAATGGCCTACTCCTGCTCCTATCTTCTATGTTTCATGGAGAAACCACCATACCATCCAAGAGACAGGTGGTTCCTTGGACAAGTGGAAGAATAAAAACCATGCAAAGCAACAGGTTATTACAAATTTTTACATTTTAAAAAGTTAATCTATACGTATGGTTAAAAAATGTTCTGCTCAGGTCCCCTTTTGATCATCTAATTGGCCTATTAGCCTTCATCACCATCTAGCAATCTCATTGGGCCATGACAACTCTTACTCTCCCAGTGATGTGAAAATTGTGTGACTCCCACCCCCCACCCCCCAAAAATCAGGAAAGACCTAGAATGGTTCAAGGGATGAGGGACTGTAGTTACGTGGATGGACTGGAGAAGCTGGGGTTGTTCCCCTTGGAGCAGAGAAGGCTAAGAGGAGATTTGATAGAGGTGTTTAAAATCATAAAGGATTTATACAGAGTAAATAAAGAGAAACTGTTTCTAATGGCTGAAAGGGTCGACAACCAGAGGGCACAGATTTAAGGTGATAGGCAAACGAACTAGAGGCAACATGAGGAAACACTTCAAGCAACGAGTGGTTAGGATTTGGAATACACCGCCTGATAGGGTGGTGGATGTAGATTCAATAGTAGACTTCAAAAGGGAATTGGATAAATACTTGAAGAAAAAAATTGCAGGGATATAGGGAAAGAACAGGGGAATGGGACTAACTGGACTGCTCTTCGAAAGAGCAGACACAGACTCGATGGGCTGAACGGCCTCCTGTGTTGTACTATTCTATGATTCATCCCAAAATGTGCTAGGCAGATCTGCCACATTTCTTGTCTTTTGGAGCGGTTGCTCTCAAGTCTCACATCCCAGCTGCGCTCCTACCTCAAGCTCACGCCTGCAACCACCAGTCTCTCTCTCTACCCCAGCTTCACCATTCAGCTGCAGCATTTGACTGGAGGTTCCCAACCAGCTGGTTTTCGCTCTCAATCCCTCCTTCCCAGCAGCAACCAGCAACTCCATGCCCCATCTCCTGCCTTCGCTGTCCAAACAGGCCTGTCCAGGATGTTCCATTTCTGCTCCTGTCTAAAACATTAACCTATCCTTCTCTTTCAGATCTCGACTCTGATTCTGTGCATTTCTGGTCTGTGCTTTTGAAGGTCACTGAAGCCAAATCCCCAGGATGCAGCTCAAGCTCATTCCTACTAATTCTAGTTTCAGACTGAAGTCTCCAGGGCCATTATTGAGAAACAAAATGTAATGAAATTACAAGACAGCAAACTAATGAAGGAGCTAAAAACAAACTACCTGTGAAACTCAAGTAGTTTCAAACTCAGAATAGATAACGGTTAGATAGATAGCTTTGCAGCATCCCCAGGATATGTTGTTATACTCCCAGGGTCAGCCAATTAAAAAAAAAAATCTGCCAACAGTGATGCTCAATAATCACAAAATTAATTGTCTTCTCTGCCTTTCCTAGCTTTGATTTTCTATTAATTATCTAAATTGTCTATTTTTGCTCATTCTGCAGTAGGACCCACATCTTGCAAAAACTGAATGATTAAAATCCCAATTTTAATCGGCACATTTCCAACCAGTCAGTTTAAAGCTTGACTTGTCGTCTTAATTGGAGCAACAGGTCAACCTTTCTATATCTTTTTCAACCAATTTTATCAAAACCAGGAAGCATAAGCTACTGGAGGGATTTGAATATACTTGGGAATTGGGTAGACTGGTGACAGATAAAATTCAACATAGAGCAATGCAAAGTGCTTCACGTGGGGACAGAAAAATACAGGAAGGGACCGTTACTTGGAGAGATTGAGTAGATGGGACTCTACTCTCGAGCTAGGAAGAACGAGAGGTGATCTCATTGAAACATAAGATTCTGAAGGGGATTGACAGGATAGGTGCTGAGAAGTTGTTTCCCCTGGCTGGACAGTCGAGAACTGGGGGGGCATAGTCTCAGGATAATGGGTCGGCTATTTAGGACTGAGATGTGGAGGAATTTCTTCACACAGAGGGTTGTGAATCTTTGGAATTCTCTACCCCAAAGGGCTGTGGATGCTGAATCGTTGAGTATATTTAAGGCTGAGATCGATAGATTTTTGGACTCTACGGGAATCAAGGGATATGGGGATCGGGTAGGAAAGTGAAGTCGAGGTCGAAGATCAGCTATGATCTTACTGAATGGTGGAGAAGGCTTGAGGGGGCCATATGGCCTACTCCTGCTCCTAATTCTTATGTTCTTAAATGGAAAGAAAATAAGGTGCATGGAAAATTAAAGATCTATCTAGGGGTCCTGATTGACAATAAATTGATAGATTGACAATCCATCTCAGCCTTAAATATATTCAATGATTTGAGTACAGGAGTAAAGAAGTCTTACTCCAATTATATGGGGCCTTGGTGAGACCTGGAGTACTGTGTACAATTTTGGTCTCCTTACCTAAGGAAGGATATTCTTGCCATAATGGGAGTGCAACCAAGGTTCACGAGATTGATTCCTGGAATGGCAGGACTGTTATATAAGAGGAGATTGAGTAAACTGGGCCTGTATTCTCTTGAATTCAGAAGAATGAGGGGGGATCTCATTGAAGCATACAAAATTATTACAGGGCTTGATAGGGTGGATGCTGGGAGAATGTTTCCCTTGGCTGGGGAGTCTAGAACCAGGGGCCACAGCCTCAGGATAAAGGGTAGGCCATTCAGGACTGAGATGAGAAGAAATTTCTTCACACAGAGGGTGGTGGTGAATCTTTGGAATTCTCTACCCCAGAGGGCTGTGGCAGCTCAGTCATTGGGTATATTCAAAACAGAAGTCAATAGATTTCTGACGAGTAAGGGCATCAAGGGACATGGCGATAAGGCCGGTGAATGGAGTTGAGGCAGATGATCAGCCATGATCTCATTGAATGGCGAAGCAGGCTCGAAGGGCAGAATGGCCTACTCCTGCTCCTATTTCTTATATTATGTTCTAATGCAACAATGCTCAGTGACAGCGAATAAAGCAAATCAGAAGTTGGGATGTATTAAAAATGTCAATATGGAGCCAAAATAGTGAGGTAATTCTGAATCTTCATAAATCGTTGGTACAACTGCACTTAGAATACTGTGTACAGTTTTAGTCGCTGCAATACCAAAAGGATATCGCAGCTGTTCAGAGGATACAGACGAGACCAACTTGAATGATGGGGGGGGGGGGGGGGGGGGGGGGAGAAAAGGAGAGCGAGAGCGCGCGAGGGGGGAATGGAAAGATGGGATTATGAGGAGCAATTACATAAATTAGGCATGTCATCACAGGGAGAAGGTTCGGGGGTGTTTTTAACAGTTCGAAAGGCACTGCATCAGTAGGCAGTGCTGTGAATGTAACGTTATGTGACAAATTGAAAACAAGGGGGCAGGACCTGACATTAAGTGACAGACTCAAACGGAACACTAAATAATCTTTATGTATCCATTTGGTTTCCTGTAACCATTAACTGGAATGGAGAACAGTGTGTTCAGAATAAGGTGAATTAGGGACACATGCTTGGCGAACAAATATGGAAGAACTCCATGTAAACTCATTTTGTGCAAATTAAGTGCAACAGTCTTTGAAGGGCGGGCATGTTTATGCATAGTGTGGGCAAACTGAAGTCAGTGCATGGGAAACACAAGTAAAAATCAAATTAAAATGTAACTGCAACTGTGTAAAATGCCGCACAACGGAAGAGTGCAATTCCGATTAGCCTCAAGTGTCTTAGGTGCAGAAGCAACACACAATATTTCAAAAGACCAGTGGCAAAGTAACTATCTAGCAAGCCCAGCCCCTATACAAAGGTGAGCATCAGTGGATTCCGTTTCTCTTCTCCCCCACCAATTGAGCAGGAATCAAGGATCCTGCCCCCATCACCCCCTCCCGACCAACACAGAATAAAATATCAAGCCAACATCCCTCCCCCCAGCCCACTTACAGCTGCCAACAGATGAATGGCAACCTGTACCATCAGATTGCTAATATTGCTCAATTCTCAGCGCTTCAACAGAAAGACTGCAATTGGAGAATACTTGCTTCTCAGTCGTTGATTGGGAATCGTGCTCTCCGCCCTCCCAGAGAAGGATGTCCAGGACTGGTGGAAGGAAAGGCAACCTTCCCCTCCCCCCACATCCAAAGTGACATTTGGAATCCAATCCTGGTTAGAAAGCTTGCCAACATTCCGCCACCTCCGCCCCCTTCCTCCCAAGTTTCAGCTGTGGCTCAGTTGGGAGCACACTCGCCTGAGTCAGAAGGTTGTGGGTTCAAGTCCCACTCCAGGGACTTGAGCACATAAAGCTAGGCTGACACTCCAGTGCAGTACTGAGGGAATGCTGCACTGTTGGAGGTGCCGTCTTTCGGATGAGACGTTAAACCTGAGGCCGCGTCTGCTTTGTCAGATGGACGTAAAAGATCCCATGGCACTATTTCGAAGAGGAGTAGGGGAGTTATCCCTGGTGTCCTGGCCAATATTTATCCCTCAACCAACATAACAAAAACAGATTATCTGGTCTTCATCACATTGCTGTTTGTGGGACCTTGCTGTGTGCAATTTGGTTGCCGTGTTTCCCACATTACAACAGTGACTCCACTTCAAAAGTACTTCATTGACTGTAAAGCGCTTTGAGACGTCCGGTGTTCATGAAAGGCGCTATATAAATGCAAGCCTTTTTCTTTTCCATATTCCCTCTTTCCCATCCACTTGTTCCTCTCCCCACCCCCTCTACCTGGGTCTAATTATCCCATTTTCTATCCCTGTTCATTGCAAAGAGTGCACTGTCACAGGAAATCAACTAGTAATATATATTTAAGAAACTATAATGGAGCTGGAGCTGTGCAACACCCCGTTTGATGGTGGTGGTGGGGATAATGTATCCAACTTTAGGGATCATGAGCAGGGCCATTGGTTTATGGTGACTGTACAAGTCAAAATCTGGTTTCACTGCATGCAATTCCAGGGTTTGATTGATATTTGGATTCCATTATTCATACATTTTCCATAAAAATCACAAACCAATCGTCTAACCGATCAGTTCTGCATAATCCATACCAGTGAAATCTACTTTGATGTATTAAAGCATTGGCTGGCGATCAAGCTTTAGATGTACAGTATGTATATCTAATTGTATGTTAATTGGATTTAGTGTCCGTGCAGGAAGCACATGCAAACTTTGGCCATAACTTAGTACTGATGCCATCTAATGGTAAACATCAGAGCAGCAATTAAAAGTAGAGATAAGTCACTACGATAGGGACCCCATTGTTCTCAATTTCCACCCCACCAGCATCATCCTCCGCCATTTCCGCCAACTCCAGCGTGATGCCACCACCAAACACATCTTCCCCTGCCAGCATTCCGAAGGGACTGCTCCCTCCGCGGCACCCTGGTCCACTCCTCAAATCGCCCCCAACACCCCCTTGTTCCCACGGCACCTTTCCCTGCAAGCGCAGGAGATGCAACACCTGCCCTTTTACCTCCTCCCTTCCCACCGTCCAGGGCCCCAAACTATCCTTCCAGGTGAAACAGCGATTTACTTGTACTAATTTCAATTTAATATACTGTATTCGCTGCTCACGATGCAGTCTTTTCTACATTGAGGAGGCCATACGCAAACTGGGTGGCCGCTTTGCAGAACACCTCCATTCAGTCTGCAGGCGTGACCCTAAGCTTCCGGTCGCCTTCCATTTTAATTATCCACCCCACTCCCACCTCTCAGTCCTCGGCCTCCTGCACTGTTCCAATGAAGCTCAACGTAAACTCAAGGAACAGCACCTCAACTTTCGATTAGGCACTTTACATCCTTCCGGGCTCATTGATTCAACTATTTCAGATCATAACCACCGTCGCCATTTTTTCCAGACAGTAGCCGTTGGCAATGATTCTGCTATTGCCATCAACACCTCTTCCAGACCCATCTTTTGTTTCTTTACTTGTCCCATTACCATCCCCTCTTGCCTTGCACCATCATCCCTTTTGTCATTTAATCTCTCCTGGCTTCCACCCTATCACAGACCTTCCCTTTTGTTCTTTCCTCCCCCCCACCCCCTTTCCCTGCCCCTGCACTTGCTTAAAACCTGTTACATCTCTAACTTTTTTCACTTCTGATGAAAGGTCATCGACTTGAAACGTTAACTCGGTTTCTCTCTCCACAGATGCTGCTTGACCTGCTGAGTGTTTCCAACATTTTCTGTTTGTATTTGAGATAAATATCCTGTTGTTTTCTTTCACCTTGGCAGTAAAGCCTAGACTGCATGGCTCTGGGGAAACCACATTCTCACACACGCACATGAAAATGTCACAATGTTGTAAACTGCGAGTGCTGCTCCTGGATTTGTGCCATTCGCCAGTGCATGTGTTAACTTGTGAAGGCCTAAGTTAAGGTCCCAAATGGGAACCAGTGAAGATTTGATTCGGTACAATTTCAAAATAATTTACATATAATGTAACACCAACCAATCCAAACACAAAGGGGTTGTGAAAGCCTGAAATAGCCACATGAACTTGAATAGAATTGGGTTTCAAACTACTGTCAAACAGATTCCAAGATCAGAAGGAGCAGTACATTGCACAAGCTAAAGCCCCAAATTTTTATATTTTGTATTATAACCTCTATTCGTGGATGCACTGTGGCAGCAAAATCAAGGCATTTACTGCCATGAATCCCCAAATGCTGTCGAGCCCCCCACACCATTGCTTCAGGAATCAGTGAATGTTCAGCGGTGGCAGAGTGGATGCTGGTGTTTAGTGTGCTCGTTTTCAATCGTGTGGGTAACAAAGATGTGGTCATTCCTCGTGTGAATCTGGAAGATGCAGCAAGTCGTGGTAGCACACATGCATTTCAGGTAATAAACGCAAGCATCGGCGATTGCGAATAGACTGCTGCCACCCGCACAGTAGTTAAAATCTTTGGCAGACGCAGACTTGCTGACCTTAACGGCGGAGGAACTTCATTTGTTTGATGCAGGCAATTTATGGGATGAGTCAGTGCCAGTAACCGTACTGCGTAACCACAGTCCAGTTGGGGCAAATGCACTTGTGCAGACTGTTTCAATTCGTCCATTATTCCCTTATATGCTAAATCTCACTGCTCAAAGTTTTACCATTCGGTGCAAAATTCATCTTCATATTCTCCCCCCACCCAAAGCGCATCACCTCTCATTTCTCCACATTAAACTTGATCCAAATCTATCAGGCACAGTCGACCAACCCATGTCCTCTGTTCACAGTCCTCTTCCGTTAACCCCAATCCCTACTTTTCTGTCATCTGCAAATTCCATTTGTGGCTCATGCCTGTCCAGATCATTTACATATATTAAAATAGCAATGGACTTGGACTCCTCCAGGACATTACGGTTAACATCTCTCTGGTCCCAAAGAGAGAAATCCATTAACCACCAATTTGTTTTCTGTCTTTCAACTGACTTACTAGCCAGGCTACCACATTCCCATTATCAAATGCTTTAATTTTATCAGTAAACTTGTCATGTGGCAAAATATCAAACACCTTTTCAAAATGCGCATATATACACACATCTACTGCATTTCCTTTGTCAACACACTCCCATTATTCTCTCAAAGAACACTACAATGCCAGACACAACTTGCCATTTACAAATTTGTGGTGGCTGTTCTCAACTAATTTCTTTCTATGTAACTATTATCATCCAGTACGGCCTCTAAAACATTAGCCACTACTGAAGTTAAGCTAATTGGTCTACTGCTCCTTGCCGCACCTTCAGCTGCCTGGGCCCTAAGCTCTGGAATTCCCTCCCTAAACCTCTCCGCCTCTCTACCCCTTTAAGACACTCCTTAAAACCTACCTCTTTGACCAAGCTTTGTTCATCTGTCCTAATTTCTCCTTATGTGGCTCGGTGTCAATTTTTTGTCTTATAACACTCCTGTGAAGCGCCTTGGGACGTTTTACTACGTTAAAGGCACTTTATAAATACAAGTTGTTGTTAGCGTGTATAGTGCAAAGGGATTAAACATCATCCTGCCCTGGGGTGCAACTTTTAAATAAGGATATTTGAAAGAGTGTGGCCAGATAATCTGCAATCTCTTCGCTGACTACCCTCAACAATCTACAATGCATGTCATCTGGGCCCAGTGCCTTTTCCCACTGTGAACTCCACCCTCATTTATCTAATATGAATTTAAATGAGTAAATGCTATTAGCTTCCAGTGTCTGGGTATATAGGATATCTCCACTAGTCAGCCACAGCTGGAGTGCTGAACAGTTCTTGTCACCACATTACAAGAAAAGAGGTGATTGCTCTAGAGAGGGTACAGAGGAGAGTTACGAGGATGTTGCCAGGACTGGAGAATTTTAGCTATGAGGAAAAGTTGGATAGGCTGGGGTTGTTTCCTCTGGAACAGAGGAGGCTGAGGGGAGACTTGATTGAGGTGTATAAAATTATGAGGGGCCTAGATAAGAGTGGATAGGAAGGACCTATTTCCCTTAGAGAGGTCACTAACCAGGGGGCATAGATTTAAAGTAACTGGTAGAAGGATTAGAGGGGAGTTGTGAACTTTTTTCACCCAGAGGGTGGTGGGGGTCTGGAACTCACTGCCTGAAAGGGTGGTAGAGGCAGAAACCCTCATTGCATTTAAATAGTACTTGGATATGCACATGAAGTGCCGGAACCTACAGGGCTATAGACCAAGAGCTGGAAAGTGGGATTAGGCTGGATAGTTTTTTTAGGCTGGCAGACACGATGGGCTGAATGGCCTCCTTCTGTGCTGTAAATTTCTATGATTTTATGATTACTACTTCCTTATCTATGCTAATCCTACCTAATTGCTCCACCTCCTCCTCTTTAATCCTTTCATTCCCACTATCAAATTGCTCTCTTTCAACTGAGGCAAAGTACTCATTTGGCATCTCTGCCATTCCATCATTCTTTTGTCCATTTGTTTTTCCTCCTGCTATAACCTGGCTATCTCGGGACCACACCACAAATCTCCTGCCTTTTGTTTTGTTGCTGAGCCTGTGGCATGTGAGGTGTGTTGCCAAGTTTACTGTGTCTTGAATGCTTATCCTAAGAAAGGGGAACTGTAGCATAGCGGTTAGGTTACTGGACTCGCAATCCAGAGGCCTGGACGAATGATCTGGAAACTTGGGTTCAAATCGCACCATGGCAGCTGGGAAATTTAAATTCAGTTAATTAAATAAATCTGGAATTTAAAAAAGCTAGTATCAGTAATGGTGATCATGAAACTATCAGATTGTCGTAAAAACCCATCTGGTTCACTAATGTCATTTAGGGAAGGAAATCTGCCGTCCTTACCCGGTCTGGCCTATATGGGACTCCAGACCCACAGCAGTGGTTGACACTTAACTGCCCTCTGTACCTTCACCACATGGACTGCAGCGGTTTAAGGCGGCGGTTCACCATCACCTTCTCAAGGGCAATTAGGGATGGGCAATAAATGCTGGCCAGGCCAGCGACCGCCCACATCCAGTGAACTAATTAAAAAAAAAACGTGTAATACTTTGAAAGTTTTCCAGTGCCAACACCCCAAAACTCCTGGGAAAACTGAAAAAAAAACCCACAGATCGCCTATTTAGATACTAGCCTACAAGGGTAGAACAAGAGGCGCTAGATTTTGTTACAAGAGGCTCAACATGAAAAACAAAGAGCCTTTAATTGGAGATAAACAAACTGGTTTAGAAACACAAATACTCAGGCCTGCATACAATGCGGGGGTAGGAAACGACACACAGCACTGCCTACCTGCAATGTGCTGACATTTTCAGATGTGCACCGAGCATGTGGTTTGCTCAGCCTCTATCGAGGGAAGTGCAATCCTATTACAATCCTCCAGGATTGATTCCTGGGATGAGAGGGTTGTCCTATGAGGAGAGATCGAGTAGATTGGGTCTATACTCTCTGGAGTTTAGAAGAATGAGGTGTGATCTCATTGAAACATAAGATTCTGAGGGGGATTGACAGGGTAGATGCAGAGAGGTTGTTTCCCCTGGCTGCAGAGTCTAGAACTAGGGGTCATAGTCGCAGGGTCTTGGTGCAAGAAAATCAAAAAGTTAGTATGCAGGTGCAGCAGGCGATCAAGAAAGCCAATGGAATGTTGGCTTTTATTGCTAGGGGGATAGAATATAAAAACAGGGAGGTATTGCTGCAGTTGTATAGGGTATTGGTGAGACCGCACCTGGAGTACTGCATACAGTTTTAGTGTCTATACTTAAGAAAAGACATACTTGCTCTCGAGGCAGTACAAAGAAGGTTCACTCGGTTAATTCCGGGGATGAGGGGGTGGACATACGAGGAGAGGTTGAGTAGATTGGGACTCTACTCATTGGAGTTCAGAAGAATGAGAGGCGATCTTATTGAAACATATAAGATTGTGAAGGGGCTTGATCGGGTGGACACGGTGAGGATGTTCCCAATGATGGGTGAAACTAGAACTAGGGGACATAATCTTAGAATAAGGGGCTGCTCTTTCAAAACTGAGATGAGGAGAAACTTTTTCACTCAGAGGGTAGCGTGTCTGTGGAATTTGCTACCCCAGGAAGCTGTGGAAGCTACTTCATTAAATAAATTTAAAACAGAAATAGACCGTTTCCTAGAAGTAAAGGGAATCAGGGGTTACGGGGAGCGGGCTGGAAATTGGACATGAGTTTGAGTTCGGATCGGTCAAGGCCCTGTGGGTGGCGGAGCGGGCCCAGGGGCCGAGTGGCCTGGTCCTGCTCTGACTTCTTGTGTTCTTTAGAGTTGAGGTTGGATCAGATCAGCCATGATCTCATTGAATGGCGGAGCAGGCTCGAGGGGCCGATTGGTCTACTCCTGCTCCTATTTCTTATGTTCTTATAAGGGATCGTCCTTTTAAGACTGAGATGAGGAGGAATTTCTTCACTCAGAGGGTTGTGAATCTTTGGAATTCTCTACCCCAAAGGGCTGCGGATGCTGAATCGTTGAATATATTCAAGGCTGATCTAAATAGATTTTTGGACTCTAGGGGAATCAATGGTCATATAGATCGGGCGGGAAAGTGGAGTTGAGGTCGCAGGTCAGCCATGATCTTATTGAATGGCGGAGCAGGCTCGAGGGGCCGTACAGCCGACTCCTGCTCCTAATTCTTGTTATTTAGGAGGGAAAATAAAAAATAGTCCCAGGCTCCTTTTCTTCACCAACTCCTTAAAGCCCTCTCCTCTGTCCCCTCTATCCTCACCCTGAAAAATCGCAAGGAGCTCGTGGAAAGCAGGTTACAGCAGCGTAGGCGGTGGAAGTAGGCAATGATGGTGAGGATATGGGGGTCAGAAACTCAGTTTGGGGTTGAAGAGGGCACTAAGGTTACGCACAATCCTGTTCAGAGATTGGCCAGACAGGGGGATGGAGATGGTGGCAAGGATACAGAGACTGTGGCAGGGTGGGGGGGAAGGAGGAGTGAAGGCTATATTTAAATAAAATCAAAGTAAATTACATTTTTACCGTTAACAGCATCAACACACTGGCACTTAAGAAAACATTACCCTATAACCAGTTCGATTTGTTCCCAATACTGTTAACGTGAAATTTTTTCTAATTATTTATTCAAAATCCACGCTATAAATTTGTACTTTTTACTCAAGTTTTACACAGTCTGAATTAGTTTTCCCCCCACAGTATAATTTAAAATGGTAAACGGGGTAGGAAGCCTCACACGAGAAGTTAGAGATTTAATAGTAAAAAAAGTCATCTACTCACTAAAAAGCAAAAGACTTAGTGATATGAATTTATGCTAGCAACTGCAAACATTAGAATATTAATACAATTAAAGTGGTTAGCCTCAAGTTTTTAATTTATAGAAAGTGCAGCAGGAAAAAGGAAGTTGTAGCAGCAACAATGAAGAAAGCCTTTTGGATACCTTGAGGTCTTCTCAACTCACCTGACAGAGATGTACAACCATTCTCTAGGATCAGAGACGTAAGTACAAGAGTAAGAATATGGTTGAAAGTAACTAATACAGACTTTCAGCAGAAAACAAAAAAGTGAACTCAAAAAGGTTGAAATTGTAAAAATAAAAAAAACACAAAAAAGACAAAATGAGACAGAACACTAAAATTTCGAGAACTGCATTGAAGACAAAGATTCCTTTTCTCTTACTTCTCGTTTTGCTAGTAGCACGTTTGGTACTATGTGTGGTAGACATCGCCCCAACATCAGCATTACACACTGCTCACTATCGGCGATTCGAGAAACCTAAAAAGAGACAGAAAATAAAGTTCATGTGTATAACTATTTCTACAGTCTGATTGATTAAAATTGAACTCGTTACAAATTGGTAAAATGCAATTTAAAATAAAAACACATGGTCACTACCAAAAATAATAAATGATGGCATCATCATTTCATCGACTAACTTCCCCCATCCCACACAAATCCAAGCTCTGTGGCATTAACCTTCCAATGAAGCACCTGTAGGCGTATGTACCTATTACTCAAATGCAAGTGAAAGATCTACTCCTTAGGGAGCAGCTAGTTTAACATGCCGCATGTCCCTTCAGTTTCACAAATAGAATTTTCCACAATTATTAGCATATTAAATCATTTTTTAACTGCTCTTTTTGATTTGCAAGCTAACTTGCGATCCAATGGCAGAACACTCAACTCACACTCAATGGGCTCTCAGCCAAGACTTCAACTACTTCACTCTTTCAGCATTCCACAAGGAGGAAAATATTCTGACTGAGAAAGCAAAACTCAGCCAATCCACAGCGGAGAAGTTTCCTCCTTTTCAACTGGAGGAAATACTGAAATCAATGCTGGCTATGTGCAGGTTCACTAGAAAGAGCAATTAGGGATGGGCATTAAATGCTGGCCTTGCCAGCAACGCCCACTGCCCATGAACAAATAATAAAAAAATTGAACCCTGGGATGAGAGGTCCTACGAGGAGATTAGGCCTATATTCTCTGGAGTTTAGAAGAATGAGAGGTGATCTCATTGAAACATACACGATTCTGAGAGGGATTGACAGGGGAGATGCAAGAGGTTGTTTCCTCTGGCTGGAGAGTCTAGAACTAGGGAGCATAATCTCACGATAAGATTATGAGGAGGAATTTCTTCACTCAGAGGGTTGTGAATCTTTGGAATTCTCTACCCCAGAGGGCTGTGGATGCTGAATCGTTGAGTATATTCAAGGCTGAGATGGATAGATTTTGGGACTCTAGGGGAAATCGAGGGATATGGAGACCGGGCGGGAAAGTGGAGTTGAGGTCGAAGATCAGCCATGATCTTATTGAATGGCGGAGCAGGCTCGAGGGGCCGTATAGCCTACTCCTGCTCCTAATTCTTGTGTTACGTTCTCAGAAATTACACCCTCTTCAGACTAGTTTAATTCAGAAACTGAATAACTCACTGCACTAGATGTTGGTGGTTATGTGATGGAGTCGCCTCAGATTATATTAATTAAGCATATTGGCTGAATCATCCAGCAATTCCAAAAAGTGACTTCCATCATTCTGGCTTGGGATTCACAACCAGGTTAGAGAGTTGAAAAGGACAGTGCGCTAACTCACCAGGTCATCCAAATGTGCAGGCACCCAAAGGTAACCAACACAACAGTTGTTTCTTTACAGAAATGACTTACATGTGGGTTGTTGTTGTTTCGTGTGACGGGAGAAGCTTATGATGGGATGTCTAGTTTGGCTATCGATTTGATGGCCACCTGAGATGCCGAGTGGAGAAATGAGGTGCCTCCCGCAACAGATCTTCGTGGGCAGGTTGATGTGAGGTGTTCCACGGTCTGGGACTCAGGGCCACAGTCGCACTTCGGGTCGTCCCTCATCTTCCACTGGTGGAGCAGGTGGCTGCAGCGTTCATACCCTGCACAGATTGGGTTGACCGCTGTCCACTGTCTTCAAGGGAGGTCGGAGCCAGTGACCGCTGCCGTTGGGTCAGTGATGAGGTGTTGGTTCTTTATGTTGCACGCGTCCCACGATTCCATCCATCTGGGACAGTGGGTCGATACCAGCTGCATGAATATTGGCTGCTGTTTCCCAGCATGGCTGGTGCCATTTTAAGCGCTTTCGTGGTGGGTCTTTCCAAGTCTTCGTGAATGGGAAGGTCGATGTTGCTCCTGGTTTTTTTCCCCCCATCTCACAGAGCACGAGGGTTGAAAACCCAGTATCCCAAGTGAAAGCGCACAAAGCCAAAATAACCGCACTGGTTCGAGGACAGAGGTCTACCTTTAGTCATTTTTTCCCCCCCCTGCAAAGCTGACCACCTTCCCCCCCAATTTGGTTTTTCCACATGAATTAAGAGAGTGCATACACACAAGTCAGGAAATGTTGGCTTATTTTTGAGCATTAAATGGCAGGGTCATACAGAAGTACAAACCCACAGATTCTAGTCAGGTGAGTACTTTAAAGGCTATCTGGGGGGTGTACCTAGCCTTCTTGTGCAGTTTTGCTCGCTTTAAAAAAGAGAAAACATGCAAGGAGGGAGATCAGCAATGACCTCTTTAGCAATGCACTTGCTGACTGTACGTGCGCTGTAGCTGAGATTCTGTGTGTTGGCTCCTTTGCTCACTGTGCTGTAGCAGATTTAGAAATGGAAAGGATAAAACAAGGTTGCCTTGGAGCGTATTTTCTATGCAAATTTTTTTTTTTTTTTTTTAAACAACCAAATCTGTGGTCCATTAAATCGAATTTCCTGTATGAGGGCAACATAATGTCTAATAAGACAGATTCCCAGAGATCTGAACTCTCTTCTGCTTCAAGTAGGGCTGCTTCTGCCAATGAAAGCTGTTTGTTTTTTTTTTAAAACACCAACGACCTGGCTGGAAAGTACAGGAAGAGGAAGGGGTAAGCCCAGCTTGCATGCCAGTATGCACTGTATATATTGGCTTGAAATTTTTATTCTCAAACAAGGCAACGCATCCCTTTTTTTGTGGCCGCATCTAATGCGGGTCTCTTCCCTGCAGACTGAATACCTCCAGTCTCAAACCAAGATTTGTGCTGATTTATTGATTATCGATTTAAAAAAAAAAAATCACAAGAGGCATTCAGCAGCCATTTTGTACAGCTTTAACTTTGGGTAGGTAAGAGGCAGGAATGATAAAAGTGTAGAACAGTCTCTCACACAGTACACTATAGAAGGCAGGATTCACACGTTGACTACACGTCAATATTTAACATATTAAACAGGAGTCAGATTCTCAAGTTTGTTGGGGATAAAGCGTTAGTTTAATATTAATGGTTTACATAAATGGTACAAAATCTAAATCAATAGATTACCTCTGCTCCCAAGCGACTGTCCGTTGCCATACGACAAAAAGATAGCAATGCTTGATGAAATGCAGGTGATAACGTCCTGTAAAAAGAACAGGTGTATAAAGCAAACAGTTAATACATTGGAAAAGTTCCAATACTACTACAGCACTCTTCATTGAACTTATTTAAATCTCTCATATACAGACTAAAGGTTGGTCATTCTCTCACACCCTACACCTTGGATTTGTTATTCTACAGTGTCAAAACTTGTAATTAGCACCACCATTACATAGTAATTATCTTGGAGATGGTTTTTTTTGGGGGGGGGGGGGGGGGGGGGAAGAGGGGGGAGGGAAAGAGAATTACTTTCAATAAAGAGACTACTGTACACTATATTTGAACCAGAGAATAAAACATATTGTACCAGAGTGAGAAACCAGCTGTAGACCTACAACTTCAGAAAAAAAGGCACAATCCACTGATTTTTAAAAATGTATTCAATCACGAGATGCGGGCGTCACTGGCAAGGCCACCATTTATCTCTCATCCCCAATTGCCCTCGAGAAGGTGGTGGTGAGCCACCTTCTTGAACCGCTGCAGTCCGTGTGGTGAAGGTGCTCCCACAGTGCTGTCAAGAAGGGAGTTCCAGGATTTTGTCCCAGCGACGATGAAGGAACGGCGGTATATGGACCACTGAAGGTCCATTGGGCAAGTCACTACCAATGCTTGGAGCGACTGAAATAAAATAGATCTTGAGCAAACAAGAGATTTATACCTTGAAATTATGCTGCGCTAGCATATGAAGACTTAACATGTTGATATGAAATGGTTTTGTGCGCTATTTTAAACTGAGAATTAAAATCTCTTAAAATAAAAGGAGAAAATAATTTGACTTCAGTTCTAGGTGTGAGCACAACCACTGCAATCTTGCAACTCTTCACATTAAACAGCTTTAACAAATTGCATAGTTAGTTTTACTGTGAGTAGATTGCAAAAACTCCTCCAGGAGAATTTTTGAAAGCTCACAATTTAAGTAGCACACAATGCAGGAGGGAGGACGAGTATAATTCTGTCTCGGGTTTTGCTTGAAATGCCATTCCTTCATTTTGGAAAAATATTGGCCTGGAATTTGCTGTCCTGACGACGCCGTCATTTTGCCTTTGAAACTGGCCGCAACTTCGAGATTTAGCGCAGGCGCAGCCCAATGTGGAAATCCTGAAGTTGCGGTCTGTCATTCACTACTCCGACACTGGCTGTCCCACCCCCCTCCTCCTGTCCAAAAAAATACTTCAGCACCGCATTATACGGTGAACCAACCGAGATCTGGTCGCCCTATGGCTGATCCACATAAGGGTTCAATGATGATTATAGGGAAAGCGATTTCTTATTGCTCAGATCTATTTAGAAACCAGTATTTGCACATATTCTGGGAAGTTTTATGAAAAATTATGGTATCTGGGTAGCAATTCTTACTACAACTACTTGTCCTAACCTTGATGAACACACGTAAAAGGCGCTAGATAAATATAAGTGATTATATAGAAAGTGCAGCACGGATGATAATGGAGAAGTGGCTCAAAGTCAAATTTCTATTTATGTTTGATTGATTGCTTTACAAGAACCCTTCTCTGGTGACAGTGAACAATAATCCAAAAGATGTCTGGTGATTAATCAGAACAGATCAACAGGTCACCCAAAATTGATTTCTTTTGAAATTAGTGGCGTTGACAAAAGTTTAGTACTCAAGAAAATAATCTTTGACATACACC
The DNA here is from genome assembly GCA_030390025.1 of Squalus acanthias. Lineage (NCBI taxonomy): Eukaryota > Metazoa > Chordata > Chondrichthyes > Squaliformes > Squalidae > Squalus > Squalus acanthias. The sequence goes on from CM059428.1 coordinate 5,290,313, forward strand.
AAATAAAAAGCGACACACAGCAGGTCAATCATTTTCTTTTCTGTAAGCACGTCTAACGGTGACTAACCGGTTTGGCTTATTGAACTGTACTGGCTCACGGGCTGACTGAGAACGAACCGCTGGCATTTCAGTTTCTTTCTTGTGATGTGGAGTTAGTGTGGTCACTGTAACGGGAGCAGCAGCAAGACGATTAGAATCTGCGTTAGTGTCTATCGGGCAAAAGGTGGAGGTCTCCTCCTTCTCCACGTTCCAGCTGTTGCTTTCAAAGCTTCGAATATCCAGGTACTCCCCACTATCCATTGGTCTAATCTGAGGCACTTGTTCTGTCATGGTTGGTGGAAACATTATGCTGTCAGGGGTAGTAGCTACAGCAGCAAAGTTCTGTTGCTTGAGGGCTTCTATTTCACTGTCAGAAGAAAGAAAAAGTTCAATTAAATCCATAATGCAACACTTTTTGCTTTCTATTTAATGTTGCGTCTAATCTTGGCTATCCTTGTAAAAACTAAAGAGACTTGCATTTAAATCGCACCTTTCAAAACCCAGATGTCCCAAAAAGCTTTACAGCCAATGAAGTACTTTTTGAACTGTAGTCACTGTTGTAATGAAGGAAATGCAGCAGCCAATTTGCGCACAGCAAGCTCCCACAAAAAGCAATGTGATAATGACCAGATAATCTGTTTTACTGATGTTGATTGAGAGATAAATACTGGCCAGGACACTGGGGATAACTCCCCTGCTCTTCTGCGAAATAGTGCCATGGGATCTTTTACGCCCACCTGAGGAAGCAGATGAGGCCTCGGTTTAACATCTCACCCGAAAGACGGCACCTCTGACAGTGCAGCGCTCCCTCAGTACTGCACTGGAGTGTCAGCCTAGATTTTTGTGCTCAAGTCTCTGGAGTGGGACTTGAACCCACAACCCTATGAGTCAGAGGCAGGGGTGCTACCCACTGAGCCACGGCTGACACAAAACTAATTGCAACCATATGACATACAATTAAAAATAACTGGCATGTTCTGCAAAACTGACAGTACAGTAGCACTAGCAATAACTGTGCTGGGCTAAACGTACGCTTGAATCTGAGCATAAACAGATATTTGAATTCAACTGGCTTTTAACAGATGAGAGCCATTGGGCTGAAGCGGGACAGCGCGATTCATTTTGCCAACTGCGAGGGGTGGAGAAAAATTTAGCTTAGAGTCACAAAAGATAGACAGCAGCTGCAGAGGGGAGACTCAAATTGTGCTGCACTAATTAAAAATGAATAGCGCAGAACAAAGTCAATTAGAATTGAAGAAACCGCTTAGAATTAAATGCTCTCAATTATAGCTTCCAGGCTGAAGACACTGAAAAGGCTTCATCAACATAATGAGGTAAAATTTCTCCCCGTGCTAAAATTCAGGACATTAAAAAAATTCCAATACAAGAACTGGATTTTAATAATCTCACGGGAGACAGCAGAGGTAAATTTGAGCTAAACTGGACAAAATGCTGGTTTCACATTCCTTTACAATATCACATACCTCTTAAGCTGTCTTATTTGTGATGCAAGGGATATCTTCTCATTGTTTAACATACTGAGTTGATCTTGGAGTTCTTGCACTATTTTTGCTTGCTGGAAAAAAAATCAATTATACAATACATTAACACGCAGAATTAACAGAGCCTGGAATGTTATAGTATCTGCTTTAAGTATAGCCTCACCCATTCTTTGAATCAAGTTAAATCTAAACATTCAAATAGGACATTGCCAATATCCCACAGGGGAAAAAAGCACCTTCAAGGACACTTCAGCTGAAAAGCTTCACCTCACACTGGGATAGGGCGAGTCTCCCCACTACAATGTATAGAAGGTTTTGTTCTGGGCTATGTATATAGTACTTTGACAGCGAATATTTGTAAAATATAAAGAGCCAATTTTAGTATCTCAACAGCTACCTTAGCTGAAATCAGTCAACTCAGTATAGACCATTGATTGAGCCTATGACCTTCCTGGTCTGTATGTTTTTTTATTCGTTCACGGGATGTGGGCGTCACTGGCAAGGCCAGCATTTATTGCCCATCTCTAATTGCCTTCTTGAACCACTGCCGTCCGTGTGGTGAAGGTACGCCCCACAGTGCTGTTAGGGAGGGAGTTCCAGGATTTTGACCCAGCGACCTTGAAGGAACGGCGATATATTTCCAAGTCGGGATGGTGTGTGACTTGGAGAGGTGGTGGTGTTTCCAGGCACCTGCTGCCCTTGTCCTTGTAGGCGGTAGAGGTCGTGGGTTTGGGAAGGTGCTGTCGAAGAAGCCTTGGCGAGCTGTTGCAGTGCATCTTGTAGATGGTACACACTGTAGCCACGGTGCGGAGGGAGTGAATGTTTAAGGTGGTGGATGGGGTGCCACACTGCAACAGGCATGGGGTGTTGAGAGCATTTTCTCAACGCAAGATGGTGTTTGTTACATAGAAGCAAAATAATTACACCATCAGCAAGAAAGAGGAAAACATTAAATAATCCATTTTTACACTTTGGATAAAAGAGGAATGTTTCCATTCCATTTATCACTTATTAAAAATGAATTTCTAAGCCCCAGTATGCAAGGCCAGCAAAATGGTACCTACAAGTATTTGAACTGGAACTGTTCTGGTATACACAACCCAGGCTGTCTCAACAGCAGAACTGGTTTTATAATGTAGACACTGTACTACCCAGTTGAACTTGCTCCTTCCTTCACCCCTCTTACTTCTTGTAACTGCGGTTGCTCCACCAAAGTAGCTAATTCTTTGACGTTAGGTAGTGCTTCCAATTCATTTGGCTCCACTCCGACAGCCACATCCGTCATTTCTTTCGATGAAGATGCATGGCTTCCACACTCCCGATACAGTTGCAACAAGTCTGGAGGCTTTGGAATGTTCAATCCAACATCATCCCACAGTTCAAAATCCTAAAGGTTGAAGAACAAAGAATAATTCTAAATGATACTTTGTGAAGTTAAGTTTTCCACAAGTCAAAATCAAATATCAAGTACAATACTGATTACACATGAGTACCTTGCGACAAAAAGAGGGAAATTTCGCTATCTAATCTCACGATTCTGCAATAGCTAGAGTAAAATGGAAGCGGTCTTGCCTTACCCAATTTCAAAATGGAGGCCTGGAGACGAATTATCTGCTGGACCAGACCAGGTTGATTGCAGGGGCTTTGTTCTAGGTGCTAATTAAATTACACATGGACACAGCATTAGCAGGTATGCGAGAGACACAACATGGGAACACCTGCTCATCAGCATCCTAGGCAATAGCTTGCACCATTGTGCCTTTGATCAGAGATGGCTAAACAAACACGGACTTCAGAGGCCTTTGGATTACACCATTGGGAATTCTCTCATGTCTTTAGTTCTGACTGGAGATCCAAACTCCATGGGTGGACTGGAGTGAACCACATCAATGTGAAGGTCTACATCGAGAATAATTTAATCCAGAATTTCTGCTGCTATCAAACAGTGCAACAAATGTGTCCTAAAAAAGTACTTTAACCTCATGAGGACTGATCCTATCTTTGTATGTAGGTACTGTATTCTCAGCATCTCAATGTTTCTATGCATAATTCATGAAACATAAGATTCTGAGGGGGATTGACAGGGTAGATGCTGAGAGGTTGTTTCCCCTGGCTGGAGAGTCTAGAACTAGGGGGCACAGTCTCAGGATAAGGGGTCGGCCATTTAAGACTGAGATGAGGAGGAATTTCTTCACTCAGAGGGTTGTGAATCTTTGGAATTCTCTACCCCAGAGGGCTGTGGATGTTAAATCGTGGAGTATACTCAAGGCTGAGAGCGATAGATTTTTTGACTCTAGGGGAATCAAGGGATATGGAGATCAGCCATGATTTTACTGAATGGCAGAGCAGGCTCGAAGGGCTGTACGTCCTGCTCCTAATTCTTATGGTCTCATCCTGTATATAAATGTATTAGTTTTAGTTTTTACACAATGGTTTGATGGCATTGCATTTTCCAAGAGAGTTAGATGAATGTGGTAGTCATCTCATGCGATCTTGAGTAGCTTTAATTACAATTGAACAGTAATTGTTAAGCCTGGGTACGCTACCTCATAGATGGCACGGACAGGGGCATGGGTCTCAGTTTATTGAAGGCTCATCTCTGTTTACAGAAACTGCCTTTCTGCTGTGATGACAAGGTTGAAGTGGTGGAAAAAGCATAACTCACATAGCAAAGCAGCTTATTTCAGTAGGTGTTAAATTTACACAGAGTCAATCAGATGTCACAGACACTGTTAGAATTTAAGATGCTCATTTCGAAATACTGTGGTTGAGAATTCATCTGCTCAGTAACCTAGCAACTGTGCTATCTTAAGAAACCATATTATTATGAAATTAGTGTATGATCAAATCTACACACTTCAGGTCGTCTTAAAAAGAACTATATGGTTTCATTAAAATCCATGCTTTATGTTGCGATGCAATAACTTGAGAGCCAAATACTGGATGATGTCTACCATCTCACACACAGTCATCAGCAATATGTAGTCCAGCTCAGAATGACCATGCAAGAGTCAGAGAAAGAGAAATCTCTGTAGCTTTTTAAAAAATACACGTGCAATTGTAAACCTAAAGCATTAGTGTTTTTTAAAAATTCATTCTCGGGATGTAGGCGTCGCTGGTACAGCCAGCATTAATTGCCCATCGCCAGTTGCCCTCGAGAAGGTGGTGGTGTCTCCCTATTGCTGCGTCCCGTTTCTTCATATCACGTGGAGTGAATTGAATTGTCTGAAGACTGGCATCTGTGATGGTAGGGACTTCAGGAGAAGCCCGAGAAGGATCATCCATGCGGTTGATTGCGAACATTCAGCCTCGTATTTTGCACTTACGTGCTGGGCTCCGCCAACATTGAGGCTGGGAATGTTAGTGGGAGTCTCCTCCTCCCATTCGTTGCTTAATTGTCCACCACCATTCACGACTGGATGTGGCAGGACCGCATAGCTTTGACCTGATCTGTTAGTTATGGGATCACTTAGCATGCTGTTTTACATACATGTAGTCCTGTGTAGTAGCTTCACCAGGTTGGCAACTCCTTTTCAGGCATGCCTGGTGCTGCTCCTGACATGCTCTTCTACACTCCTCATTGTACTAGGGTTGGTCACTTGGCTTGATGGTGATGGAGGAATGAGAGATATCCAGGGCATGAGGTTACAGGTTGTGGTGGAATACAATTTTGCTGCTGCTGATTTTGAGCTGCTAGATCTGTTATTAATCTATCCCACTTAGCATGTTGGTAGTAGTGCCACACGACACGATGGATGGTGTCCTCAGTGTGAAGATGGGACTTGGTAGGAATGACCTTGGAGAGACCAATACCGTCATGGACAGATGCATCTGCGACAGGCAGATTCGTGAGGACGGGGTAAAGCAGTTATCCCCTTGTGTTGGTTCTCTCACCATCTGCCGTAAGCCCAGTGTGGCAGTTATGTCACCTCAGTCAGTGGTGGTACTACCGAGCCACCCTTGGTCATGGACATTACGGTCCCCCACCCAGAGTGGCGTTCAACACCGAGGAGTAGTGGTTCGTCATCTGAAAGAGGGCAGTAGGTGGTATTCAGCAGGAGGTTTCCTTGCCCATGTTTGATCATAAAAGCACGAGCTGGGATCAATGTCGTGGATTCCCAGGGTCACTCCCACTCAACTGTATACCATTGTGCCCCCACCTCTGATGGGTCTATCCTGCCTGGTGGGACGGGACATGACATACCCAGGGATAGCGATGGAGGAGTCCGAGTATGGCTTTGGCACCAGTCTTCAGATACAAATGAGGAGGGCACTGCAGGATCCACTCGACTGGGCGTGCCTTAGCCGATTCCTAATTCGATGCCTAGGTCGCAGCCAAATGGTCGACCCCATTTTATTCATTCCTATTCCTTGTAGTAGAGGTTTGCTATGACAGAGTAAGCTTAGTAGGCCAGTCACTTTTAGAATCTTACAGCACAGGAGGCCGCCATTTGGCCAGTTATGCCTGTGCCGGCTCTTTGAAAGAGCTCTCCAATTTAGTCCAACTCCACAGCTTTAGCCCATAACCCTGCAAATTAGCCCTCTTCAAGTACATGTCCAATTGCCTTTTGAAAGTTCCCATGGAAACTGCTCCACGAGTCTTTCAGGTTGTGCGTTCCAGATCTTAACAACCCCGTGAAAAAAATTCTCCTCCTAACACCGAGTGCCGGCGTCATGCTGCCAATACATCCTCCCAACAGTGGTGGCGCTGTAGCACCTTAGTTTTGCATCTCGGCTCCTCGGCTTATGGTGCAGAGAAACTCCCTTGCTCTGACCAACTCTTACTTCTCGGAGGATGGTATCAGGGACGCTCAAGTATAATCCAACGGAGTGGCTCCTGGTGCTGTCCCACATTACCCCGCCTGCCATTCACTGCAACGCCACCGTGCTCAGTGAGATGGAAAAAAAATCATGAGCAACACCTCATCACTGACCCAACAGCAGAGGTCCCTGGCTTCGACCTCCCTTGAAAACAGTGGACAGCGCTCAAGCCAATCTGCAAAGGGCACGGACGATGCGGCCACCTGCTCCACCAGTGGAAGATGAGGGACGACCCGAAGTGCGACTGTGGCCGGGAGTCCCAGACCATGGAAGACATCACATCAACCTACCCACTAAGATTTGTTGCGGGAGGCACTTCATTTCTCCACTCGGCATCTCAGGAGGCCATCGACTGGAGAGCCAAACTAGACATCCCGTAATAAGCTTTTCCCGTCATACGAAACATATACACCTCTGCTTCCAAAATTACTGTAAATTTTGCTCTTTAACTGTAAATATCAAAGCTTTATATTTAGTCATTTTATATATGACTAAAATAGAGGCTGAACCATGTGCAAACTGGTCCAATTATTCCCTGCTCTCTCTAACTCCACTTCACCTGAAGACTACTCTTGGTCTTGAATCCCTATGGGCAAAGCCTCGCGAGATCGGCAAATGTAATTTTTAAATTGACCAGTTATAAACGTATTGTTGATTCTTCCATTAACCACGCCATTAATAAATGCCATCTAAAGGCTACAAGCATTGAAAGTGCACACACAGGTGCCTCATATATCACCAAAAGTTAAAATTTTATCAACTTCACACTGGATTGCTCATTAATATATATGTACACATTCTAAACATTACCTGGTCATCATTTTCATCTGAAAAGGTTATTGAGGTGAGTTTGTAATTAATCTTCAATAAATATTCATTCACTAGGAAATTTAATGCTCTTTTTTCAAGAGGTTTAACAGCTTCCTATATAAAAAAAACAGAAATGATAATTTGAGTTCACAACACAGCAAAGCATCCATAAATATTCTGTGAACAGAAAATACCAAGGGGGAAAAATTCAGTTGGTTGCGCCTCCCGTTAGCGCCTTAAGAGGGCGCTAATGGGGCGCAAAGCATCTAGCGCCCAGGCGCGGCGAAGTTAGCGCCGCTCGCGAAATTAACTAGACATTTTGCGGCGGCGCTAAACACTACCGCCACGATCTCCTGCGCCGGCAGATCATGACGTCACTCGAGTGCGCAACGCCCCGGAGCGGATATTGAGTGGCGCCCCTTGCCTTACCGCCTGACGCTAGCAACGACAGGTTGAGGGGAGCGTTCTGCAGTCATGAAGGGAAAGGGGGAGCGCTATTTAAAGGTGACCGCTTCCTGCCTTTTATTGTTGGTGCCATTTTTGAACTACGCATTCTGAGAGAGGGAGAGACTTCTGGAGAGATTCAACGTTGTGTGAAGGAGTTTTGGGTACGGAGCAGCACTTTGCAGGTTCATTTTGATTTGCCATTCCTTGTATCGATTTAGCAGAGACTGTGGGGGCTGCACTCTGAGCTCTTGGCCTGGTACTCTCCATTGTTCTTTCCAGCACATTTGATGTGCAGGTCTCTCCAGGCCGAGATTCAAGGCTGCAATGAGCAGGATGTGGATGGAAAGCAAGATTAACCATCCCCTTTAATAACTGGCCCGTGCCATTGTGTGTTTGTTCCATTGCTGACTGACATTACATGAGCTTCGCCAGCGCTCTGAGGTAGCGCCTCGCTCCTCGGCATTTGCGCCTTAAGACAGGTGTGAAGCGCCTGATATAGCGCTGCAATCACCTACAGGGGCGATAAAAGTCAAGTTTGCAGTCGGTGGCGATAATTAGCGCCAGGCGCTAATCTTTGCGCCCGGCCGATAATTGCGCCCCAAATGGGGCGATACTGAATTTCTCCCCCCAAGTGTCTTTCCAACAAGAGAGGAGATCCTACCAGTGAAGCAATTTAATACATCATGTATTCAGAGGCTAGGTGAAACCGGAGAAGCAAGATTTACCCTCCCTTTAACCAAATCCTTGACTAATAACCCGAAATTTGAGAAACGTACAAAATTCAGCAGGCCTCAACATATTAAAGAGGAAGTACATTTCAAAATAAAGGAAACGGAACCAACAAAATATCAACGATACCAACTATCAAAGGACAATTTTATTTCACAGTCACAACTGAACATCATCACTGTCAAACGCACCTTAATACAAGACTCAATTTCTAAAACAGTGGAGTGAAAATAATGACATTCTTACTCTATTTCATAATAGGATACTCACACCTTTTGCTTCTTTAATTACAATGTCAAACGTTTTGGTGAAAATGTATCATATTTATACCTAACAAATTCTATTAAATCTTATTTAGGCAGCAGTGAATGGCAAATGATCAAAAAAATCAAGTATTTTACCAAGCCAGGGCTCAATTTGATGTGGGGTGATGCAGAGTACAGAATGTCGCTGTTGCGCTAAGACCTTCAATACACACGCCTTGGAGCTCATAGACTCAACATCGAATCCTACAGCACAGAAAGGGGGCCATTTGGCCTGCCCTGACTCTTTGGTAGAGCTAATCAATTAGTCCCACACCCCCCAATCTCTCTCCCAACAGCCCTGCAAATACTTCCTTTTCAAGTATATATCCAATTCCCTTTCAGGCAGTGCATTGCAGATCACAACAACTCACTGCACCAAAGCAATTTCTCCTCATCGCCCCTCTGGTTCTTTTGCCAATTACTGTATCTCAAATCTGTCTCCTTTGGTTACTGACCCTCCTGCCAGCGAAAACAGTTTCTCCTTATTTACTATCAAAGCCCCTCAATTTTGAACAGCTCTTAAATCTCCTCTGCACCCTCTCCAAGGCCTTGATATTTTTCATGCACAGCATGAATGCCTTTCGAGCATGAATCTAAAACCATTACATCAAAATGTAGTGCGTCTTTAAATAAAAAAATAATAAAAGGAAATTAAAAACAATTGAGATCAGCCACATAGAAGATGCAATTATAATTTTAATTGAGTTTAAAATTAACAGAGTACACTGGAGATTAGGAAGTGCTGAGTTTATACCACTGATCATCCTGTTGCTTCACCAACAATCTAATACATTGCATCATTTTATTTTCAAAACAACTCATCACATTGTGTTCAGATAATGCACATGAAGAGGCACTCCATCAGACACAAGTGAACGGTGACAACCAAATCATCAGCAGCATGTTTTTCTACATATACCCCAATTCCAAGTTATATATTCCAATTAGATCACAGAAGTCTAACATTTTTATGGATAGACTGCTTCTTTCAGAGGAATTTGAGGATTGGAGTATTCCTTTTCAGGAAACAGTGCAAAATCCCAAAGTTCCAGATAACAATCCGGCTTTCGAGCAGCAAACACAGGAGAAGCAAGGGAACAAAGCAAGCTCCCTCTCTCTCTCTCTCAGAATCCCCGAGAGAAAACATTGGGCCGAAACTTGCTGCAGGTAATGACAGCGTTCGCTGTTATTACCCCTCTGAAATGGACCGCAACTTCAGGATGTAGTGCATGCGTATCCTAACGCTGAAATCCTGAAGTTGCGGTCCGTCATTCACTGCTCCGACACTGGCTACGCTGTGCGCCCCCCCTCCCCCCCCACCCCATTTCAACCAGTGGAATGGACGAAAACTTGGGCTTTTCCACAGTAATATCACTGTTAAATACCCCATTAAATGTTAATCAAAGGATAGGCAAAGCACATATCCAAGATACATTTTCAGACACAAATTATTAATTTGGGAGCGCAGACAGATTTTTCTCTTCCCCCCCCCCCACCCCCCAAAATAACTAGAGCATCATTTTCCCAAAAATGTAAAGACCAGATACTCAAGCACCAAAGAAATTACTCCAGGAAAGTATTTGGTTTCCTCAGTCAGCATGAACCTTTCCAATAAAATCCTCATTCGCCATGTCTTCGTGAAACCTTACCTGAATTTCAGGGCTGGATTTATAATTTTTCCGTTCCTGTAAAGGAACATCACTTTCTGTGAAAGCTGAAAAAGCAAAAAAATAGATTTACACCTCTGTTAAACATCCCAGGTTTGCTTATGCATTATCAAAGTAGAAAAAAAGAGAAGAAAGTATAATGTACACCACCTGCAGCTTGTGTCAGGTTGGCACGAAGGGACTGAATGGTCTCCTTGGCTTTCCGTAGTTCAAATTCCAGGACTGGACAGGGATTGTATTAAACACACAGAGGAATCCAACCAAGGAGAAAGAAAAATAAAAACAAGGATGGGTGTGAAAATAAAAGAAAACACAGTTTTGAAAACAGAACGCATGCAATCTATGGAATCTGTGAATACATGCAGCAGAGTTTGCACAAGAATAGTTTGGTGAGATTTTTTCCATACTTTCACATATTTAATGTTAGCATCTCAGTTCAGGCTGCGCAAAAATATACTGAAAGCATTAAATAGCGGAGTAGCTATACTTAATCCTTATAGCAGCCATTGCTTACGGCATTTAATCTTTAGCAAATTTAAACCAGATTTTAAAATGAAGTTGCTCCGAATGTTGAACAAAAATCTCATTTGAGGAATTAATTAAAAGGCACTACAGAGATAATTGCAGCAAGTATCAAAATCATCAGCAGCGATTGTACAATTAAAAAAAGGACACTGGGCTAAACAAAGGGTTCCTTCCTCTTTCAAAGCAAACTATACATCAACCCTAAATAAAAAGTGAAAGCACGCAACACAACATAATAGCAGTTCACAATAAAGCTCTTCATTTGCAGAACACAGGACCCCATTTATAATTGCCACCATCAAATGCATGCACTGAAATTTAGCGGGTCAGTGCGATGACCACAGCTCCACTCTCTCTGGTACTGAACAGGCTCTCTGTATCTGTAGTACGGATATTGGGTCCAATGCAATGTGTTTGATACAATTCAGTGCACAGTGTTTTGGAAACATTTTACACAGAATTACATAGAATTTTCCAGCATGGAAACAGGCCATTCGGCCCAACAGGTCCATGCTGGTGTTTATGCTCCACAGGAGCTTCCTCCCACCCCTCTCCATCTCACCCCATCAACATATCCTTCTGTTCTATTCTCCCTCATTTGTTTATCTCGCTTCCCCTTGAATGCATCTATGCTCTTCGCCTCAACTGCTCCTTGTGGTAGCGAGTTCCACATTCTAACCAACAGTCCCCAGCCCCAGTCATAGAATCCAACATCTAAAACCTTCAAACCTTTAGCAGGAATACTTTTGGATTTGAGGTGTAATTTCACTAACATCACTTTTCATCTGGACTGCTAGATGCAACATACTTGTTAGCATGGCAGTTCAAGACAGATTGGCGAGACCAACAAATCATTTGGGCATACTCGAACAACCACTCTACGTGCATATTTTTGGATTCCTGGTTCATATCTGCCACACTCAAGAAAGGACTTGTCTGGTTTTCATTTTTAGTTACTTGGGCTTGCTTCACTTTTTAGGAACCAGAAAACAGAAGCTGAGTGCTTTCAACCTTAGTTCCAGTTGGCTTCTTGCCACCTCTACTGTTGGTTCTGGGACTAACTGATTGTAGTTAGTTGCATACTGGTCCGTATATATCTATACTGCTCGCATCCTTGTACTGTCCTTATCAATGTAAACTTTTGGTAGCTGTTACCTTCCATTCGCTCAATGCAGAGATCACATAGAAACATAGAAACATAGCTGATCATCCAAATCCAGTACCCTGTCCCTGCTTTAATCCCCACAGTACACATATCCCACCCTACCCCCGTAACCCCACGTATTTAATTCCCCCTAACATATCCCATCCTATCCCCATAACCCCACATATTTAATCCCCCCTAACACTAAGGGTCAATTTATCATAGCCAAATCAACCTAACCCACACATTTTTGGACATTTTGAACATTACCTTCTAAAAGGCATGTTCTGGCAACGGTTTGCTCAGCACCGTTCCCTAATGAATGAGGTGGGAACACAGTAGTGCAAGCTGAGCAAGCTATGATCATACTCCAGCTCTTAGTATTTCATTAGCATCCAGGAGCATCAAGATAGCATGCCCAAACTGCGATGGAAGCTCAAGTTTGGTTTCGTCACTAAATACGGCTCAATCATGTACTAACTAATGAGGCACTATGCTGCCATGGTGACGTGCACTTTTATCTCCAGCCACAATGGGCAAGATTCATCTTGCAATTTACTGTTGATGAAGCTATGAATGGGAGAGCTGGCCTGAAGGTTATTTCCAGTTCTTTTTATAGATTTTCAACTGTATACTTAAAACTTTAACTGGTTTAAAACGCAAGAAATACAAATCTCTGTTGGATACAAAACTTTAAACAAGTCATCTGGTGAGATGATAAATCTTCTGTGGGTTCAAAAAAATTGACGACATTCAATGGGTAGGCGCCATTGTACCCGATTGAAACCCAAGACTACTGATTATTCCAAAACACCTGCTTCCAATCAAACATATAGCGAAATGAAGCATCTAACTCCATTGCTGGGAGTGGGGTGGGTGGTAAATAGCAATGTTGATGGTAAGTTATGGAGAAATCTTTGCTCCAAAGTTAGATTGGGGTACAATGGTCAGTTCCTTAGTAAATGAAAAAAAATTCATTCCAAACCTTTCCATTAGTGTCCTTGCGTCCAAAAGTTCCAGCTTAATTTTTGGAGCGTCCTCAAAGGCCCTGCAAACGAGTGCAATTAGCGGAAACTCAGCATGGTGATTAATTCACCCTGGGAGTGTGGCCAGTTTTGTGGCGGGGCCTGTTTCCAGCATGATGTTTTTAAAACTAGCGCAAAAGATTGCAGAAAAGTAATTTGCACTTAAAATTCTTCGATCTTTTGCACCGGTTATGCAGATATCGGGCGAATTGCATTGAAAAAAAACCAGCACAAGGGAGCGGCAACTCCAGGCCAAAATACCTATCAGATTACCAGCCCTAATACGTCCATATGCATAATACACAATGGGACCACCCATCATAAATCTCACACTGCAAAGATTTTGTTTCAGTAAAACATAGTGCAAAAGCTAGTGGACATCTTCGACAGCACCTCCCAAACCCGTGAACTCTACCACTTAGAAGGGCAAGGACAGCAGGCGCATGGGAACACCACCATCTCCAAGTCACACACCATCCTGACTTGGAAATATATCGCCATTCCTTCATCGTCGCTGGGTCAAAATCCTGGAACCCCTTCCCTAACAGCACTGTGGGAGTACCTTCACCACATGGACTGCAGCGGCTCAAGACCACCTTCGAGGGCAATAAATGCTGGCCTTGCCAGCGACGCTCACATCCCATGAATGAATAAAAAAAAAATCAGTTTAGATATTTTCTCTGGCACCAACAGTTGCCCAAAGACAATTCAACTGTGATAAGAACATAAAGAGCAAGAAAACGCTCCATTCAGATCCCAAGTACGATTATGACTATTCTGTCAGGAACTTCTCTCTCATCACCTGTTAATCCCCCACTGCAGGGGTATACCAAGATGCTTCCCCTATTTCTCCTGGGAAAAAAAAAATCAAGCAATATTGTTAATGTTTCTATTTGTTATTAAACTCCTGTCAAGTACAACGCTGTCATGTTTCACTGGCATCTTATTTAAAGCCAAAATTAAAAGCACTGCCTAAAGGAAACAGTATGGAAAAAATTCACATGATATAAAACAGTCAACAAATCATGGCAAAGTTTCAGTTTGGACCAAAAACAAAATTGTCCAATTATGTCTTGAATTGCGCTGACATAAGCTACCGTGCTTCTGATAACATTATGCATGCACAGATAGATCAAAGAACTGAGAGATATAAAGCATGGACTGTACACTATTATAATGCACTGTTGATCTGCAGATGCTGTAACATATGGAGTAAAAATGGGGATGAAAAATTTGGAAGGCCAAACCTGGTTTTCTGAAAGATGGTCAATCCTGGACACCGTTTTGTACTTAACCATCTTTCTCCTATTCTCTCCAGTCCACCAAAGCAACAGAAGGATGAGAAAGCATTCTGTATTGACGGTAACACCTACCCAGAACTGGCCACTCCACCCACTTTGGAAAAAGGAAACTGTGACCATTTTGCTTGGAAATACTTGTATAAATAGTGACTTCCTTCAGAAATTTAAAAACCAACAGCCTTATTTCAGTCCTACAAACTGCATTAGACGTATAGGAGGACTAGAAATGATGTGGTTCTAAACAAACAATAACATTTGCACAAAGCCCCAGAAGACGATGTGGGTCATTTTCAACGTCACTGCGTGGCCGATAATCTGATTTTCATCACTACCAGTTTCTACCATGGTGTCTCCAAATAACTTTGTTGATTGTGGCCCACGCCAAGTGCCAGGATGTCGGATCAGGCTCACCACATAAAATGAGATTGACACCCCGACCGAGAATTTGCTAGTCTTACTGCTTATGTAAAATTCTAATTGCAACAACCCCAAAGTCATTAAAAAAAGTGATTTTCCATACCTAGAATATTTCAAGGTTTTATAATTTCTTGTAAGGTTTGTTTTGTTTAAAAAATGCTGTGGATGTACACAAACTTAAATTGCCTGTAGTTGTGTGCCAGGAGTCTCGTATCAGTCACAATTAATAAAAGGATCATTCACAGGTATTTTATAACCAATCTATTTTTATACCAGCATTCACTGCAAGGCAGGGCAGAAGTTCAGAATACAAACATCTCCAGGAAACGGAATTCCTTGCTTTATTACAGGTTTAAAGACATATGTAAACAAACAGCTCCCATTATTACAAGCAATTTAAGGTTTCTTTTTCTGCTGCTTTGTGGGGAGGGGCGAGGGGGAAGAGGTGAAAGACGGGTTGGAAAAGGAGGGGGAAGAGGAATGCAAGATTGAAGAAAATGTATTATCCGAACAGTTCCAAAATGTAGTTGACATTAAAGATTACATTAGTTACATTTACGTCACACGGGAACATAAGAATTAGGAGGAGTCGGCCATACAGCCCCTCGAGCCTGCTCCGCCATTCAACAAGATCGTGGCTGATCTTCGATCTCAACTCCACTTTCCCTCCCGATCCCCATATCCCTCGATTCCCCTAGAGTCCAAAAATCTATTGATCTCAGCCTTGAATATACTCAAAGACTCAGCATCCACAGCCCTCTGGGGTAGAGAATTCCAAAGATTCACAACCCTCCGAGTGAAGAAATTCCTCATCTCAGTGCTAAATGGGCGACCCCTTATCCTGAGACCATGCCCCCTAGTTCTCGACTCTTCAGCCAGGGGAAACATCCTCCCTGCATCTACCCTGTCAATCCCCCTCAGAATCTTGTATGTTTCAATGAGATCACCTCTCATTCTTCTAAACTCGAGAGTATAGGCCCAATCTATTCATCTAGCCCTCAGGACAACCCTCTCATCCCAGTAATCAATCTAGTGAACCTTCGTTGCACCGTCTCCAAGGCAAGCATATCCTTCCTCAGATAAGGAGACCACAACTGTGCACAGTACTCCAGAGGTGTGGTCTCACTAAAGCCCTGTACAATTGTAGTAAGACTTCTGAAATAAAAACAGAAAATGCTGGAAATACTCAGCAGGTCAGAACGAAAGTTCTGACGAAAGGTCATCGAGCTGAAACATTAACTCGGTTTCTCTCTCCACAGATGCTGCCTGACCTGCTGAGTGTTTCCAGCATTTTCTGTTTTTATTTCAAATTTCCAGTATCTGCAGTATTTTGCTTTTGTGTAGCAAGATTTCTTTACTCTTGAACTCCAACCCCCTTGTAATAAAGGCCAACATGCCATTCGCCTTCCTAATTGCTTGCTGTACCTGCATGCTAACTTTGTGTTTCCTGCACAAGGACACCTAAATCTCTCTGAACACCAACATTTAATCTCACCATTTAAAAAATATTCTGTTTTTCTATTCTTCCTACCAAAGTGAATAACCTCACATTTCCTCACCCTGCCAGTTACATCCTCAAACTAATTTGTCAAATATGATTTCCCTTTCATAAAACCATGTTGACTATGTCTAATCATAATGGCCCAGAAATTGATCTCGCTCTGTTCCCGCGGGGGTAAGGAGCAGGCGCGATCTCTCACTCCGCGTTGGCTTTTTCAGATCCAGCTCGCACGAACTTGATGTTCCAGACATCAGCTGGGCAGTGCTTGCGTATCCCACCGGCGTAGTGAATTCGTGCGAGCTGTGGGATCACGTGAATGTGTTAGAGCCAATGGCAGCACACCATCTTCCATTCATAAGTTTCACATACGTGCTGTGAAAGCTATGAATCTTACACCCCCCCAAAATAACAGCTAAACCGCAATTAAATTTTTAAAAAAAACCATCACATTAATAAAATAAGTATAGTTAAAATAAATTAACCATTTTAAATAAAAAATTAAATTTTTGAAAAAATTTAAAATCTTTTAAAAAGTTATAAAAATAAACTTACCTGTCTTTAAAGTCTCTAAAAAAGATATACCTGTTAAAAAAAATTCAAAAAAACTTAATTCACTACTTACCTTGTTAAAAGTGGGTCTTACTCCTTTTTCCATTTCTAAAATCTTCCGTCCTTACCTGCGCGTCCAAAGCACTAAGTGCACAGCGTGCGCGCACGCGATGCACCGAGGAACCGCCCCCTTTTCCAAAGACCAAGTGCCGGTTTTCAGCGCATGCGCAGGGCATGCAGAAAACCGGCAATTGGAGAGAGAATACGCGAGAGTACGCACTGCGTACTCTCGCGCAGCGGGATCAATTTTTGGCCCATTATGATTTTCTAAGTGCCCTGTTAACACTTCCTTAATAATGGATTCCAGAATTTTCCTGGCGATGTGAGTCAGGCTAACTGGCCTGTAGTTCCCCGTTTTCACTCGCCCTCCTTTCATGAATCGGTGACTGCAGCCAACAACCGGAAGCGGAAGCTCCAACGACCGGAAGCACGTTTCTTCTTTTTAAAAAAAACGAGCCCGCTCCCATAATGAACCGGAAGCGCGCATGCGCAGAACGCTTCTTCGCAGCTTCTGGTTCAATGGCAGCAGTCACGTCCTTCATGAATAGCTGTGTTACATTTGATACCTTCCAATTCGCTGGAACCATTCTAGAATCTAGGGAATTTTGTAAGATCACAACCCATGCATCCACTATCTCTGCAGCCACCTCTTTTAGAACCCTAGGATGTAGGCCATCAGGACCAGGGGTTTTGTCGGCTTTAAGCCCCATTAGTTTCTCAATTACTTTTTCTCTACTGATCTTAATTACTTTAAGTTCCTCACTCTCATTGGTTCCCCACTATTTTTGATATGCTTTTTGTGTCTTCTACAGTGAAGACAGATACAAAATATTTGTTTAAAGTCTCTGCCATTTCCTTATCCCCCATTATAATTTCTCCGGTCTCAGCCTCTAAGGGACCAACCTTTACTTTTGCTACTCTCTTCCTTTTTACATACTTGTAGAAGCTCTTGCAATCTGTTTTTATATTTCTTGCTAGTTTACTCATTCTATTTTCTCCCTTATCAAGTTTTTGGTCATCCTTTGCTGGTTCTAAAGCTCTCCCAATCCTCAAGCTTAATACTATTCTTCGCAACATTATAAGCCTCTTCTTTTAATCTAATGCCATCCTTAACTTCTTTAGTTAGCCACGGATGGATCACTTTTCCCGTGGAGTTTCTATTTCTCAAGAGAATGTATATTGGTTGAGAATTTTGGAATATTTCTGTAAATGTTTTGCCACTAGTTAGTATTAAAGCAGACTTTCAATTGTCAAAATATTTCATAAGGTATAGTGTTTTTTTTAAAAAAAAGTATGCAAGATGAATATACAGGAAGATATTTAATGAGGGGGGGGCGGGGGGGGGGGGGGAAGAAAAGAAAAAAAATGGGGAAATTTATACTCTAATTCCAACTGCATCCAACATCCACACACATGCACTTTCCATTAAGGATCACCGACAGCAATCAGGAGCCAAGATCCTGGTCGATTTTTCTTGTAACTTCAGCTTTTAGTTTTAATTACTGAACAGATCTCAAATTTACATCTGCATCAGCTGAACAACAACTTTACGCTACGACCAGAGAGTAACAACCACTTTCAGGAAAATCGTTCCATTAGCAGATTCGCACCTGGTCTTCCACAAGTTTAGGCTGCGATTGAAAATCAGACCAAAATGCAGAGATTAAAAAAAACAATTTAGTTTTGGCAACGCAGTATATTGGGGCACCTGTGTGCTGTGCTATCCCTCTTTTTCCATCAGCAAAGCCCCATCTCAGCTGCACTATTGTGTATAAGTAACCAGGAGGGTCAGGTGCTCCTTCTTGGGAATGTGTTTTGGGCCGGAACAAGGGATTGCTGTTTGTCGAGTACGGTCACTTTGCTTCCAGCGAGGAGCTCAAGAACTTAAGCCTGGGGTGGCCCATGCCCCTCCCCCACATCTCCAATTCTAGGAGTGCATCATCTTATAAAACTACAATGAAAGACTTGCATTTCTATCGTGCCTTTCACAACCACGGGACGTCCCAAAGCGCTTTACAACCAATGAAGTGTACACTTTTGAAGTGGAGTCACTGTTGTAATGTAGGAAATTGCAGCCAATTTGCGCACAGCAAGCTCCCACAAACAGCAATGTGAAAATGGCCAGATAATCTGTTTTTTTTCAGTGATGTTGATTGAGGGATAAATATTGGCCAGGATACCAGGGCCTGCTCTTTGAAATAGTGGCCATGGGATTTTTACATCCACCCAAGGGGGCAGATGGGGCCTCGGTTTAACGCCTCATCCAAAAGACGGCACCTCCAATAGTGCAGCACTGGAGTGTCAGCCTAGATTTATGTGCTCAAGGTCTCTGGAGTGGGACTTGAACCCACAACCTTCTGACTCAGAGGCGAGTGCGATACCCACTGAGCCACAGCTGACAATGCTAAACAAGAGACTAAAAAAGTTTCATTAAGGATGAGTACTTTTTCCAATACTGCAGATCAACAGTGCAGAACAACCAATTCTAATGGATGGAAACAAAAAAAATACAGAATTTCACAGATGTAAGAGCATGTCGAAAACAGCAAGGTTCAGCATCAATAAGACTACAAGCACATAGGAACATAATACTGTGAAACAAAGGGATTATAATGAGATCAGGTTACAGCAACAACCCAGCACTGACGAGTACTGAGGCAGGTGTAAGCAGACAGGTGTAGCATCTTCATGCACATTTTGTTGGGTTTAAACACAACCACCAGCTTGCTTTCAGCTATTCACCTGTAAAATATATCTTCCTCTGCTGCATTTCTTTTAAGTTACTCCACTATTACCAAATGCAATGCTTCCAGGCAAACATTTCAAAGAGGACCCCAAGATAAAAAGAACCAGCCATCCAGGTTGTTATATTTTACTGGTCTTTATCACTGCTGGTGGAGAAATGCAAACTCTACCACAATTACCATTTCTGAACTATAGACTGCACCTTTTCTGTCGATTAATTTAAATCTGCCATGATAGCTCGCCTGCTTTGGTGTAACATGCCTAAAATGAATTCTAATCTTAGAAAAAACAAAGTCTGCTTCAAATCTCAGGTCTGCAGTAACATTTCTGCAACTTTTCACTTTCTCTACTCATTTTAATGGCTATTCAGTGTAAGTATTCTATAGCATGCCATACCTGCAAATTTACATTTGCAATAGAAACTAGATCTGTTCAATGCTCAATAGAAAATCTATCGGAGGTTAAATAGACTTGCTAGCTAGTAGTTCCTACCTCTTGGAAGAATATTTAGATTAAAAAAAGCATTCCCACAGAGCTGTCCTCATTTGTGCTGATAGTTAATTAAATATGAACATAAAAATGCCTTTAAATGCAAGAATTTTTCAAGCATGGCTGTGGCACATTTGTGATCCCAAGATACATATCTTTAATTACAGACCATTTTAAAATCCACGCCCTTCCGTTACACCAATATACATTTGTAGCTTTCTTCCTGGAAAATCTGCTATAAGCATTAAACAGGGCCAAGGCAAGAAACCTTTTATGGAAAGTACATTAGCAAAACTTTCATTAGTACATGATTCTAAAGTGTACATCACAAGCAACATGCCACAACATTCGTCCTTGCATCTTCTCGCCCCTCCTATTCTGCCCTCCACAGCTCACATGAGAGACAGTCCAGCCTACAAGACTGTTCTGAAGCCAACGCGAGCACTGGTCAGCAACACTTCCTTGCTTCTCCACTGACTGTGCCTTGCCTTACTTGGTCTCCAAATCCACCTTCTGTTGACCTGCTTTCCTGCCATCATCCCAGCATTGAGGCTCTCCTGGAACCACTGCAAGCGATACAAACTGATTTCGTACTACACAAGACCCATACCAGCACCGCCTGTTGCAGAGGCACTGGGTCTCAGGGGGTCGGCTGGAATCCGAAAGTAAAGCTGCCCGGATTCACTGAAGGCAAAGCAGTCCCCAAAATTGGATTAAAGGCGGCTTGATGGGGTAGATGCGGAGAGGTTCTTTCCCCGGCTGGAGACACTAGAACTAGGGGTCACAGTCTCAGGATAAGGGGTTGGCCATTTAAGACTGAGATGAGGAGGAAGTTCTTCACTCAGAGGGTTGTCAATCTTTTGGAATTCTCTACCCCAAAGGGCTCTGGATTCTGAATCGTTGAGTATCTTCAAGGCTGAGATCGATAGATTTTTGGACTCTAGGGGAATCAAGGGATATGGGGATTGGGCAGGGAAAGTGGAGTTGAGGTCGAAGATCAGCCATGACCTTATTGAATGCCGGAGCAGGTTCGAAGGGCCGTATGGCCTACTCCCGCTCCTAATTCTTATGTTAAAGAAAAAGTCTTTTGGTTGACGGACTTGGAGAATCCCTGCAAGTTTACCTTAGAGTTGCAGCCAGCTGCAGGAGACCCATGCGTCAGAAACTCAGGGTGCTAGTGTAGGTCTCGTATAGTATAAAAGGCCAAGTATATCTACTCTAATTTACCCTGGAGAGCAAGGTCAATCCCAAACTTCTCATTGGAGAAATAATATTTTCAGTCAAAGTTGTGGAAATTCTATCCAATTATAGCCAAGTTGCAGTGACTTTGCAGACATAATTGGAGCTCTGAAAAAATCTTTAGTTTCACTTACCCTCACACAGGTTACAGTTGAGTGCTGATTTAAATAATGAAATAAATAATTTATTGACATTCCTATTACGAACTACCGTATCCTTCAGCCTAAAATGCACAATATGATATCTTTCAGGTTACATATAGGTTATTGAGCTGCCTGTAACTTTATGCAAAATGTTGACCTTAACTTTGATAAAGGAAATCATAAAACGGAGTATTGCAGCCATCAGCGGTCAACATTCACCAATGATACACTTCACTTAGCAACTTATCAAGAAGGGCTGAAGTTGTCGAAATGCATGAGTCACTGGTGTTGACTGTCATTTGGTAATCCATTTCTATGCCTGTTACACAGAAAGGTCAATAACCAGGGGCCATAGATTTAAAGTAATTGGTAGAAGGATTAGAGGGGAATTGAGGACAATGTCCCCGTTAATGTTTTTGGGGGTGCGCAGCCCATTCAAAAAAAACTGTGCATGCCGGCTGCGCGGGAGGTCCAGAGCGCTGCGCAGCTTATAGGAAACATTGGTCGAGGAAAACTTTTTTTCCACCCAAGAGGGTAGTGGGGGTCTGGAACTCACTGTCTGAAAGGGTGGTAGAGGCAGAAACCGAAACCCTCATCACATTTAAAAAAGTACTTGGATATGCCGCAACCTACAAGGCTACGGACCAAGAGCTGGAAAGTGGGATTAGGCTGGAGAGCTCTTTTTCGGCCAGCACAGATACGATGGGCCGAATGGCCTCCTTTTGTGCCGTAAATTTCTATGATTCTATAATTCCAGGCTTGAAGCTGATTGAGGAGGCACAAGTGCGCTGTGGTGGGTAAATTAACAGCAACAAAACAGGAGAAAATATTTGCATTTTTAATTTTGAGTAAGTGAATACCAGCAGCAATTCCAGTGTCAGTTGGCAAGCCATTTCTGTGCCTGTTATACAGAAAGGCAAATTGAGGGAAATAAAACCTCCGCTTCTCCTCCTCTTCCAGTCAAAATAGAAGGCATCACTTGATAAAACACACACAATGCTTGGCTGGACAAATCCTCATTTAAGATACTCTGCAAATAAAACATTAGATCACTCATGATGTTCTCAAAAATCAATATCACGCTAGCTGATGTCCAGTCGTGTTGCCGTTAAACGCTGCAGCACTTGACATCTCAGATGAACAAAGCAGCATTTAACTCAGAGTCTGGCTACAGCTACCTAAACGTGTAAACTGCACAATTTAGTAACCCCGCTAAAGCACAAAAATAACTCGACAGTTCAATAAATTCAAGACACGACATGTAGCGCGGAATCTGCAGTCAGGATGACAGCGTTCGCCATCATTCTGCCTTTGAAACTGACCACAACTTCAGGATTTGGCGAATGCAGAAATCCTGAAATTGCAGTCTGTCATTCACAGCTCCGAAACAGGCATCCACCACCCCCCCGACAGCCGTGAATCAGTGTAATCACCCAAATCATTGAAACTGACGAAAACTTCGTCTCTTCTGCGGTAATTACGCTGTTAAATTCCCCATTAAAAGTTAGACCCAACTGAATTAGGTTTAACTGGGGTTTTGACAGCATTATTACTGCTAACCAAATGTTAAGGTCCTGGAAAACTAATTTTAATTTTGTGCAGTGTGAAATTTGTCCATTTTAATAAAAGTTAAAAAAAAAAATAATTTCCATCTTTATTTCAGGTTTGCCTTTCCCCCATGCGAGAGCCCCAATCTTTATTTTGCTCTCTAACTATTTTAAAAAGTTAGAATTTTAAGAGCTTACTCACTTCCTTGTTCGCTGTCTGAGAATTCTGCGTTTTGATTGGCTGCTTAGACAGCTTGTTGACGTCATAGCAGCTCGTACAAGGGGATCCCCACTACAGTCCGGTGAATTGAATTGAAGGTCAGAAAACACAAAGTCCTCGACACAGGGATCTCGAGATCCTTGTACGAAGTGTACTTCGGGGCCAGCAGCAAACGCCTTCGCTTCGCCGCTGACCGCAAATTCCAGGCCATTATTTCTTACTCAACACGTCAGCAGCTTTTCCAATTATTTCTGCACATGGAAAAATGCGAATGGACTTCATTTAAATACTGAATTCCAATGTCACAATTTGTTAGTTGAACATACTGCATTTTAGACAAGTGCAAAATGTAGTTCATTTTTTCAGTACCGGATATAATTTCAACATTAAGCTTCGCCAAGTATTCCTTCCTACAAAGTGTTACAGTTGCAAAGAGAATAAATTGTGGCAATGTGTTTAATTGGCAGCCACTGTAGATATAAAATTTACAGTACATTTAGAGTAGGTTCTTGCTAAAATGCTAAAACATGGCTGCCAAACAAATATGCTTAAGTGAGGTGTATGCTATTGGAAGAGCACAGGGGAAATGGCACTAAATCTTTATCTTTGAAATGTTCCTACCTTGTTCTACCCACAAACCCGAATGTTATTCTTGGTTCAACCAAAAGAAACGAAGTTGAATACCAAAAGGACCCGCCCACCAGTACCCCTCCCTTACATCGAACTTTGCCTTTTAAGGAACGAGCAATGGCAAACTTCAGTTGAAACTGAAATTCAAAACTTTCCTGGCCAAGCGATCACCTCATGCGACTCACTTTTAGTTTGAAACTCTGTGCCTACTGTTGCTTTTTACGTTAGCACTGCAGTTAAAAATCAGAAATTTATGGCACAGAGGAGGCCATTCGGCCCATCGTCTGTGTGCCGCTCAAAAAAGAGCTCTCCAGCTAAATCCCACTTTCCAGCTCTTGGTCCGTAGCCCTGTAGGTTACGGCACTTCAAGTGCCTATCCAAGTACTTTTTAAATGTGATGAGGGTTTCTGCCTCTACCACCCTTTCAGGCAGTGAGTTCCAACCCTCCGCCTCCCTCTGGGTGAAAAAAGTTCCCTCAACTCCCCTCTATTCCTTCGACCAATTACTTTAAATCTATGCCCCCAGGTTAGTGACTTCTCTGCTAAGGGAAGTAGGTCCTTCCAATCTATATCTAGGCCCCTCATAATTTTATACATTAAAATCTGGAAAGAGAAACTTTCATAATGAACTTTGTGAATAGCCATACTTTTATAGCATTGATAGGGGATAGCACAATTTAAGGGGAGGGAAGATACTTTCAACACAATTTACATTCAATAAAATAGAAATTCTTTTACCAAACACCACGACAAAATGTGCAAAAATAAGATTTGTCCAGCCTAAACAAGACTTAATCACACAAGTTTGCCACATTTAGCAAGAATCTGAAGAGGTACAGTATCAGAGATATGTTGTATACGTTTATACCAAGACTTCTGAGATGGTGCTTACCTGCCACCCGTTCATCCGTCTCCCGGTTTCCATCATCAGAATACCGCGCGAAATCCAAAGAATCTAGGGTGCTTATGCTGCCAGCTCGATCTATCAAGAGAAAGACATGGGAGTCAAACTTTACATCCACACTCGCACTATTTCGGTTTATCAAATTCTCCAAGTGAATCTGTGGCCATGTAAGGCTGCTGTTACACTACACTACAGGCCTGTGACCAGGAAGAGCAAGCAGCAAGTTATATTGCAGGCTGCAACTTGCACATTGCAGGATGCGCCAAGCTCCACTCACTTGGTGGCTATTTTCATGTTTTGAAATTGTTGACTCTGCACGCTCATCAAGATGGGCAATAAATGCTGGCCTTGCCAGCGACGACCAGATCCCATGAACGAATGAAAATAAGAGAATGGATTATCTGCATTAGGAAGCCAAGACTTTATTCCATTTTTGGCATTACACTGAGAATTGCAATCTTCCCAATTTAATGAGGGCTCAACTTCTCAATTATACCATAGTGATATTTATCCCTAAACGAGCGGTCACGAGTATAATTTGTAAAATACTAGTCAATCTTCCATGGTGCTCATTATGGAAAGTGAAGACCAAGTGACAGATTAAGTAAATGGGCAAAACTATGGCAGATGGATTTCAACACAGGTAAACGTTCATTTGGGACCAAAAATGGCAAGATCCGAGTATTTCTTTTAAATGGTGAAAAGCTAGGAACAGTGGAGGTCCAGAGAGATTTCAGGGTCCACGTACACAGATCACTAAAATGTAGGGGGTCAGGTACAAAAAAATCAAAAAGGCTGATGGGATGTTAGCCTTTATAGCTAGAGTGCTAGAATATAAAGGGAAGGAAGTTTTGCTACTCTGGTTAGACCACATCTGGTGCACTGTGAGCAGTTCTGGACACCGCACCGTAGAAAGGATATATTGGCCTTGGAAGGAGTGCAACGCCGATTCACCAGAATGTTACCAGGGCGCCAAGGGTTAGATTATGAGGAGAGATTACAGAAACTTATAGAAGTTAAGGGGTGATTTAATTGAGGTTTTAGGATTTTTTTTAAGGAATTGATAGGGTAGATAGACAAAAACATTTTCCGCTCGTGGAGGGAGTCTAGGACAAGGGGACATAACCATAAATCAGAGTCAGGCCATTCAGAAGAGAAGGAAGGAAATACTTCTTCACGCAAAGGGTGGAACACTCTCCCGCAAAAGCAGTAGATGCTAGCTCAATTAAGAATTTTAAATCGGAGATTGATAGATTTTTGTTAGCCATGGGTATTGAGGGATATGGAGCGAAGATACAGATCAGACATGATCTCATTTGAATGGCGGAACAGGCTTGAGGGGCTGAATGGCCTCCTCCTGTTCCTATGTTGTCATGTTGCAATTGCACCTTTCAGGCCACCAATGGTGCTGCAGCACCTCCATTAAAGGGAAACTATGACGTGACACATTTTACACAGACAGCTTCCATCGTAGAAGTGGGCATAAAAATTTATGATACCAAAGTTGACAGGAAGTGCACACAGATGCAAGATTTTGAATATTATAGACAGACGATGGTCTGTATTTGTGACATTCTGAATTAAAGTTAAAAATCAAAGATTTGCATTTATATAGCGCCTTTCACGACCACCAGACATCCCAAAGCGCTTTACAGCCAAGTACTTTTGGAAGTGTAGTCACTGTTGTAATGTTGGAAACACGGCAGCCAATTTGCGCACAGCAAGCTCCCACAAACAGCAATGTGATACAGTTTTAGTGACATTGGTTGAGGGATAGATATTGGCCAGGACACCAGGGAGAACGCCCCCTGCTCTTCTTTGAAATAGTGCCATAGAATCTTTTATGTCCAACTGAGAGAGCAGACGGGGCCTCGGTTAAATGTCTCATCTGAAAGACAGTGCAGTACTCCCTCAGTGTGGTCTCAAGTCTCTGGAGTGGGACTTGAACTCACAACCTTCTGACTCAGAGGTGAGAGTGCTACCCACTGAGCCATGGCTGACAACTCAATGATTCACACTAAATCCACCATTCTAAGATTTTCGGTTTGTTTAATATTTCTGACCAGCTATAAGTCTTATCAGCAGGTCCTGAATAATATCATGGACTTTTACTGAATGATTGTTTTGATGTGGATATTCAGAGATACACAGCTAGGACTACAGTAATTAAGAGATCCAGATATAATCCACTTTTCTACCAAAGCACTCAAACAACACCCCAGCTACATTCAGATGTCAGTTTTATAATTCAATGATACAAGCTCATGCTGGCAAACAAAAGTAAGAATCTGGATTCCAAAGCCACAGTTTACTCATACACATTGCCACAAAAGGTGGAAAGCTGACATTTCCAGCAACAGAAAGATTGCAATAGCATACACTTCACTAAAACATCCGTTTGGCTGCCATAGTGGCCTACTACCCACTCAATTAACTCAGCTCGTCCATGCAGTCTGCCAGTGCTCACTCAATCCCTTCTCATCCCAGCTCCTGAACACCCAGCTACATTTTTCTCAGCCCATGCTCACCAATATGAAACTATTACTGTATCTCAAATCTCTGGTGCGGTCCCACCTTTTTCAAGATGATTTTAATCACATACCCTTCAAGAAATCGCCCCTCAACTCCTCCATGCTACATAAGAATTAGGAGCAGGAGTAGGTCCTACAGCCCCTCGAGCCTGCTCCGCCATTCAATAAGATCATGGCTGATCTATCTCAACTCCACTTTCCCGCCCGATCCCCATATCCCTTGATTCCCTTAGAGTCCAAAAATCTATCGATCTCAGCCTTGAATATACTCAACGACTGAGCATCCACAGCCCTTTGGGGTAGAGAATTCCAAAGATTCACAACCCTCCGAGTGAAGGAATTTCTCCTCAGCTCAGTCCTAAATGGCCGACCCCTTATCCTGAGACTATGCCCTTTAGTTCTAGACTCTACAACCAGGGGAAACAGTCTCAGCACCTACCCAATCAAGCCTCCTTAGAATCTTATATGCTTAAATGAGATCACCTCTCATTCTTCTAAATTCCAGAGCGTATAGGCCCATTCTACTCAATCTCTCCTTATAGGACAACACTCATCCCAGGAATCAATCTAATGAACCTTTGTTGCACCACCTCCAAGGCAAGTATATCCTTCCTTAAGTAAGAAGGCCAAAACATTACACAGTACTTTGGGTGTGGTCTCACCAAGCCTTATAAAATTGCAGTAAGACTTCCTTACTCTTTTACTCCAACCCCCTTGCAATAAAGGCATTATGCCTTTCTAATTGCTTACTGTACCTGCATGCTCTCCAACAACCATCCTATTTCTAAACATTCCTTTTCTAAGGCCTGTAATGGGTTGTTCCTTTGCAACATTCCTACCATATTTTGTTTGAGATTGTCAAATCTGGCTTCTGCCCCACCCATAACAATGAGCCTGCACTGTGCAATCATGGTCATAAATTCACATCTCATACTCCTCACCCTCTGCCTCCTTTGATATTTAACCACTCCATCCTTCAAGTCCAAGTACCCGCTGCGGGTCCACCTAGACACTGTTCTCTCCTGGTTCCGCTAAAAGCTGTCCCGACACAGACATTACACCACCTCCAATGGCTTCTCTTCCTGCACCTCATCCCATGCAGCCACTTCCGTGTACCGCAATAGTCCATCCTTAACCCCCTCCATCATTTACACAATACACCTTGGCAGTATGATGCAGACCCATAAGCCTTGATTTTAAACCCCATGTCCCACGGACGAGAGAGGGAGTTAAATTATTAATATCGAGCAATCGGACCCCAAACCCGCCCCTTTAATTATTAACATACAGAAATCAGCCCATTGAGGAGGCTTCCGCAAAAGGGAGGCGGGGGCCTAATTAACATTTCAAAGTCGCGACCCGATGACATAATTGGCGCTGCAACTTCAATTTAACTGGGAGAGAGTGGGAGGCTCGAGCTGTCGGCGGCCCAGAGGCTGATCCGAGGTGGGAGCTTGCCAACTCCTGAAGACAAGTGCTGAAGATCTGCTCTTTTAGCACTCCTCGTCAGTCAGGAGGAGCAGGAGTGCTCCCCCCAGGCCTCACAAGGAAGACTTTGGCCTCCCCCAGCCACGATCTCTGCCTGGAGCTTCGTCTCTCCTCCTCTTCCCAGCTCTGGCCCCAATCTCCAGCCACCCCCACTCGCTCGTGAGCCTAACTCCCTCCCTCTCCTCCACCCCGGCTGCCAGACGGGAGGCGGCCCACCAATATTCTAATGAGACCCTGCCGTTAATTGGTGGGGCCTCCGTGTCCCCGTTCATTCCGCGTTCTATAGCCGATTACGGCCTTCCCTGCAACCGGTTAATATCAGGCTATAGTGATGAAACCCAGCCCTACTTCTGTGCAATACGGACCGATGACGACAACAACTTGTATTTATATAGAGTCTTTAACATAGTAAAACGTCCCAAGGCGCTTCACAGGAGCGATTATCAAACTAAATTTGACACTGAGCCACACAAGGAGAAATTAGGACAGATGATCAAAAGCTTGGTCAAAAAAGTAGATTTTAAGGAGTGTCTTAAAGGAGGAACGATAGGTAGAGAGGCAGAGAGGTTTAGGGAGGGAATTCAAGAGCGCAGGGCCTAGGCAGCAATTAAAATCAGGGATGCGCAAGAGGCCAGAATTAGAGGAGCACTGATATCTCGGAGGGTTGTGGGGCTGGAGGAGATTACAGAGATAGGGAGGGGCGAGGCCATGGAGGGATTTGAAAACAAGGATGAGAATTTAAATCGAACAGTTGCTTAACCGGGAGCCAATGTAGGTCATAGAGCACAGGGGTGAGGGGTGAACGGGACTTGGTGCGAATTAAGACAGGGGCAGAGTTTTGGATGACCTCAAGTTTACAGAGGATAGAACATACAAATAGTGGTAATCTGGAGCACTACCCACCCCCCCAAAAAAAAATTAGTTTAAGACTATGATCGATAGATTTTTATTAGGCAAGTGCATCAAGGGATATGGAGAAAAGACGGGTTAATGGAGCCGAGGTACAGGTCAGCCATGATCGAATAGAATGGGGGGGACAGGCTCGAGGGACTGAATGCCCTACCCCTGGTCCTAGGCGCCTAACCTCAATTTGCAACTAATTTGAAATTAGTGTGGAGCCCAAAACACCACCTCCAACTCACACACCATCCCGACTTGGAAATATACCGTCGTTCCTTCGTCGCTGGGTCAGAATCCTGGAACACCCTCCCCAACAGCACTGTGGGAGCACCTTCACCACATGGACTGCAGTTGTCAAGGCGGTGGCTCACCACCACCTTCTCAAGGGCAATTATGGATGGGTAATAAATGCTGGCCTTGCCAGCGACGCCACATCCCAGGAACAAATTTTCAAAAACCTCACCAACTCTGGCCAAAGCGACAAGATGGATATCTACTTCCAAACCTCTACCAATGTCACTTATTAGCTAGCCTCAAGAAGGTGCATAAGACTTGCCTGGGATGACTGCTTCTCTAATTTTTGACTCCCTGTGCGGGAGCACCCAGTCTCCAAAGAAAAATGCTGATCTGCAAAGGAATATTTATGCATTTCTTGATGGGCAGCAGAGGTTCCCTGGCGTCGAGCTCCCTCGAAGACAGTGGACAGCGCTCAACCCAATCCGCACAGGGCATGGACACTGGCCACCTGCTCCACAAGTGGCAGGTGAGGGACGACCCGAAGTGCGACCATGGAACACATTACATCAATCTGCCCACTAAGGTCTGTTGCGGGAAGCACCTCATTTCTCCACTCGGCATCTCGGGAGGCCATCAAATGGAGAGTCAAACTAGACATAAGCTTTTCCCAGCATACGAAACAACAACAAATAGGCAGTTATACAGTTTGTCCGATTCACATTCTCCTTTTAGCATCAGGAATAAACCTGGTGCATGCTACTACCCATTGTATAAAGATGGACTAAATTCTATTATGTAAGCCCAATCATTCAAGAACTGGGCGTGACATGTGTCAAATTCTGAGGCACTGCAGTTGGAAGCGACTGCAGATTACCTTCCATTAGTTTCCCAGCAACCTCCGTGTTGCCAAAGCAGCACTGCCAGCCTATGCAAGTAAAATTTATACACAACAGTACCAGAGGGACAGGCAGCAAAGAGATTTTGTACTGTAAAGTGGGATCATACCATGCCTCCCAAAGTGAAGCACTACAATTCGCCAAAGGGAGCCAATGTAAACAAGGCAAAAGCTATTGCCCCTCATACTGTGAATTTCAATTATTTTGATATTGTAAAAGTCTTAAAGTTTTGTGTTTTGAAAGAGACTTCATTTACCTTTAAGTATGAAAGTTCTACCATGGTGAGCTCATCTGAGATTGCTGAATGTAATGGCTCTTTCATCTAGGCTGCCACTCCAGTGCAGTACTGAGGGAGTGCTGCACTGTCGGAGGTGTCGTCTTTCGGATGAGCCGTTAAACCGAGGCCCCGTCTGCTCTCTCAGGTGGACGCAAAAGATCCCACGGCACTATTTCGACAGAAGAGCAGGGGGGTTATCCCTGGTATCCTGGCCAATATTTATCCCTCAATCAACATCACTGAAACAGATTATCTGGTCATTATCATATTGCTGTTTGTGGGAGCTTGCAGTGCGTAAATTGGCTGCCGCGTTTCCTACATTACAACAGTGACTCCACTTCAAAAAGTACTTCATTGGCTGTAAAGCGCTTTGGGACGTCTGGTGGTTGCGAAATACGCTGTAAAAATGAGAGTCTCTTTCTTCCTTACGAAAGGACAGAAAAAACATTGCCATATGCTATAGAGTCTGTCTCTATCCATCTATCTAAATAAAATGAAAACTACACTTTCAGAACTCTCTCAGCTTTACACTCATGCAACCAAAAGGTGGTATTTCAAACGTGATGCGAGATAGTTCAGGACCAGCAATATCACTTATGTCAATAGTTGCAAGTTTATGGCCAGACATGTGGAAGGAGAGCATCATTGTGCGCCGGAATTACCAAAGATGGTTCATAGTATATTTGTGCATTATGGAAAAACCAATGTGATAAAACTAATAAATCGTCGTGAATTTTCCATTAACACTTGGATCTGTTAAAATACAACCCCAGTTGATAATTTCTTAAAAAAGTAATCGTTTCAGTAAAGGTCTCTGGACTTTAAGAAATTATCAACTGGGGCTGTATTTTAATGCCCACTTAATGACATTCTGTAGGTAAAATTAGAGACAGCAATTTGTTCTGCAGTCAGAAATCAACAATCATGAAATTGATGTGAGATTAGCATTTGCTGTGTAGACAAACATACAGGAACTAAAAGGACTGCATACCCATTCCAAAACAAACAAACCCAAGACCAGTGAATAATTGTGTTCTTTCACTTGCAAAGATCAGCACACCACTTTCTTGAGCCTGATGATCAGGATATGTACTTGCTCCAAAGTGAAGATCCAATGCGGATTCCGCCCAATAAGGGGCACAATGGACATGATCCTCACCGCACGTCAATTGCAAGAGAAATGCAGGGAACAGCACCAACCGCTGTACATGGCCTACTTTGATCTCACAAAGGCCTTCGACACTGTCAACCATGAGGGATTGTGGAGTGTCCTCCGCAAATTCGGCTGCCCTCAAAAGTTTGTCACCATCCTCCGCCAGCTTCACGACGACATGCAAGCCGTGATCCTGACCAACGGTCCCATCACAGACCCAATTCACGTACGAACCGGGGTCAAGCAAGGCTGTGTCATCGCACCAACGCTCTTCTCGATCTTCCTTGCTGCAATGCTCCATCTCACCCTCAGTAAGCTCCCCGCTGGAGTGGAGCTAATTTACAGAACAAACGGGAAACTGTTCAACCTCCGTCGCCTCCAGTCCAGATCCAAGGTCGTCCCATCCTCTTTCGTCGAATTACAGTATGCAGACGACGCTTGTGTCTGCGCTCACTCGGAGGTCGGACTCCAAACCATTGTCAACACCTTCACTGAAGCGTACGAGAGCATGGGCCTTACACTAAACATCCGTAAGACAAAGGTCCTCTACCAACCTGCCCCCGCCACACAGTACTGCCCCCCGATTATCAAAATCCACGACAAGGCCTTGGACAACGTGGACCACTTTCCATACCTCGGGAGCCCACTGTCAACAAGGGCAGACGTCGATGACGAAGTCCAACACTGCCTTCAGTGTGCCAGTGCAGCCTTTGGTCGCCTGAGGAAGAGAGTGTTTGAAGACCAGGACCTCAAACCCGGCACTAAGCTCATGGTCTACAGAGCAGCAGTGATACCCGCCTCAGAGACATGGAGCATGTACAGCAGGCACCTCAAAGCACTGGAGAGGTAACACCAACGCTGCCTCCGCAAGATCCTGCAAATCCATTGGCAGGATAGGTACACCAACGTCAGTGTTCTTGCTCAGGCCAACATCCCCAGCATCGAAGCTTTGACCACGCTCGATCAGCTCCGATGGATGGGTCACATTGTCCGCATGCCCGATACGAGACTCCCAAAACAAGCTCTCTACTCGAAGCTCCGGCACAGCAAGAGAGCCCCAGGTGGGCAGAGGAAACGCTTCAAGGACACCCTCAAAGCCTCCTTGAAAAAGTGTAACATCCCCACCGACACCTGGGAATCCCTGGCCCAAGACCGCACAAAGTGGAGGAGAAGCATCCGGGAAGGCGCCGAACAGCTTGAGTCTCTTCGCCGGGAGCAAGCGGAAGCCAAGCGCAGGCAGAGCACGTCAACCCAAGCACCCCACCCACCCGTTCAACCACCGTCTGCCCCACCTGTGACAGAGACTGTCGGTCCCGCATTGGACTCATCAGTCACCTGAGAACTCATTTTTAATGTGGAAGCAAGTCATCCTCAGTTCCGAGGGACTGCCTAAGAAGAGAAGAATCATATGCCTTGCTCGTTTTTCTAGAAGCATACTCATATCTGTTACTACAGCTGCAGAATATCAGAGCTATTGTTTATTTGCCATATCTAATCCAGGATAAGTGAAAATTTGTGCTGGCCATAGCATCTTTGAATTGTACAGGTGCGATTGGAAGTTCAACAGACGTCTGCAACAATGGAAGACGGTGGAATGTGCCAAAATGGAGCCTTCCTGCTTGTCCCCCAGATGACTCAATGATAAAATACATAGCATCATAATATTGGCTAGGATACCGGGGATAACTCCCCTGCTCTTCTTCAGAATTACACCATGGCATCTTCTACGTCCACCTGAGGGGGCAGATGGGGCCTCGGTTTAACGTCTCACCCGAAAGACGGCACCTCCAACAGTGCAGCACTCCCTCAGCACTGCACTGGAGTGTCAGCCTAGATTTCTGGTGGCACCATGTTCAATCCCTGGTCCACGCTCAGTCAGCAGACCTGCATAATTTGCCCCAAGACTGTTGAAAAAGGCTGTCCTTTCACTCGCAAAAATCTGCACATAATTTTCTTGGACCTGTCGCGATCAGGACTTAATTTTTTCTAGTCTACAAACTGACTGCAGTGTAACGTAGCTGGGTCTACATTCTAGAAATGGGAAGGGGTTAAAACACATGCCACAACCAGGGTACTTGCTCCGGTTCACAACTTGGCAGCTGTTGGTTGGAAGTGTGCGTGTGAAGACAAATGAGGACACAGTTGGACTCAGCCACGATGCTTCCCCCTCACCAATTGCTCAAGATCAGGACGCGGACGCAAATTAATTAACCAGACAACATGCCACAGGGATGTCGCCACTGTACTGAATAAGCAAGCATGCAGCATTGCCTTCAGAGGAAGGTCTAAAAAGGAGAAAATTCAAAGGAAGAAGCTATAGTAGGAAGAAACCAACACTGCAATAACCAAAATACGGAGACGTGATTTGATTAAATGATTAGAGATACTAGATGCAGCTATATAACACTGCAGTCAGTGTAAATAGCACACAGCCTTTCACTAAAAGATTTGCATTTATATAGCGCCTTTCACAACAGTCCAAAGTGCTTTACAGCCAATGAAGTACTTTTTGAAGAGTAGTCACGGTTGTACTGTAGGAAACGCGGCAGCCAATTTGCGCACAGCAAG
Organism: Squalus acanthias; assembly: GCA_030390025.1. Taxonomy (NCBI): domain Eukaryota; kingdom Metazoa; phylum Chordata; class Chondrichthyes; order Squaliformes; family Squalidae; genus Squalus; species Squalus acanthias. The sequence goes on from CM059428.1 coordinate 5,325,121, forward strand.
CTCTCACAAACAGCAATGTGATAATGACCAGATAATCTGTTTTAGTGATGTTGATTGAGGGATAAATATTGGCCCCAGGACACCAGGGAGAACATAGAAACATAGAAAATAGGTACAGGAGTAGACCATTCGGTCCTTCGAGCCTGCACCGCCATTCAATGCGTTCATGGCTGAACATGCTACCTCAGTACCCCATTCCTGCTTTCTCGCCATACCCCTTGATCCCCTTAGTTGTGAGTGTTATATCTAACTCCCTTTTGAATATATTTAGCGAACTGGCCTCAACAACCTTCTGTGGAAGAGAATTCCATAGATTCACCACTCTCTGGGTGAAGAAGTTCCTCCTCAGCTCAGTCCTAAATGGCTTCCCCTTAATCCTTAGACTGTGACCCCTGGTTCTAGTTTTCCCTACCATTGGGAACATTCTGCCCGCATCTAATTTGTCTAAACCAGTCAGGATTTTAAATGTCTCTATAAGATCCCCCCTCATTCTTCTGAACTCCAGAGGATACAAGTTCAGTTGACCCAATCTTTCTTGATATGTCAGTCCGGCCATCCCAGGAATCAATCTAGTGAACCTTCGCTGCACTCCCTCAATAGCAAGAATGTCCTTCCTTAAGTTAGGAGACCAAAACTGCGCACAATACTCCAGGTGTGGCCTCACCAAGGCCCTGTACAACTGTAGCATCACCTCCCTACTCCTGTACTCAAATCCCCTTGCTATGAAGGCCATCATTCCGTTTGCTTTCTTGACTGCCTGCTGCACTTGCATTCCCACCTTCAGTGACTGATGTACCATGACGCCCAGGTCTCGTTGCACGTCCCCTTTCCCTAATCTGCCACCATTCAGGTAATAGTCCGCCTCTCTATTTTTACCACCAAAGTGGATAACCTCACATTTATCCACATTGTACTTCATCTGCCATACATTTGCCCATTCACCCAACCTGTCCAAGTCACTCTGTAGCCTCCTAGCATCCTCCTCATTGTTCACACTGCCTCCCAATTTAGTGTCATCCGCAAATTTGGAGATATTACATTTAATCCCTTCGTCCAAATCATTAATATATAATGTAAACAGCTGGGGTCCCAGCACCGAACCCTGCGGTACCCCGCTGGTCACTCCCCTGCTCTTCTTCAAAATAGCGCCATGGGATCGTTTACATCCACCTGAGGGAGCAGACGGAGCCTTGGTTTAACGTCTCATCCGAAAGACGGCGCCTCCGACAGTGCAGCGCTCCCTCAGCACTGCACTGGGAGCGTCAGCCGAGATTTTTGTGCTCAAGTCTCTGGAGTGGGAAAAGTAACATTTATCTTGAGCTGTCTGCAAATTCTAGAGATTTGGTTCAGTGCTCCTTTCTTTATGGCCATCAAGAGCTGATCAGAAAAAAGGTACATTCTATTTCTAAAAGCATTATAGCATTGGGTGTATTTAGATGGGAATAATATATAACTTCTACAAATAGGTTTCATGGGACCTTTTAAAAAAAGCATGTATTGGAGGAAAAAGCATTGAATGGAATGCCCACACTCCAAACTTACATTTAATATGCAGAATACTCCAGTATCAAGCACCTAACATTCTTAATTTAGTAAGTGAATATTTTTCATTCACTGTTTTGGATATGCTAGCAATCTTTCATTACTCTTAATGACACTAACTGCTCAAGCAACTAGTGTCTGTCGTTAGTTTAGCCTTTGACTTCTGTTTGAGCACTAGGATAGGTATCCAGGAGTAGCAATAGTGCTGATCCTCAGTTGGGTCAGTGGAGCTGCTCAGAGACCAGCTCATTAGCCAAGTAGGTTTTTTTTCCCTAATGAAAGAGCCCCTGGGGGGCAGATCTGCAGGAGGATGTTACGGACTTGCGTAAATAGAAATATCTCCATTTGGAACAGATATCTCATTGTTTTTGGAAGGGAACAGATTTTTTTGGAGAGATGCTTTCCACAATGCAGTTATTTTTTCTCTCTCTCTCCCCATAACACTCCTTTTAAAAACACAATGAATTTGATTGCTAGATAACTGCAACAGCAACATGGCGATCTGGTTAAAAAGCTGCTTGTGATATCTCCACAGAAGTCAATGTTTGCTGTAAACCACCCAATTTGAAACTTATTTTTACAGTATAGGAATTATGATGTATTCACACTCCACAAGTTTAGAGTCAGTGCGAAGTGGAAACCGCTTTGAACCAATACAAAACGTAGCACGGGAAATCAGGTGTGAAGGCCCGAACACTCCCCTCTGCTTCATTCCAGTGTCAGGTCAGGTTCAGCATTCATACTACAGTTGCAGTCTTGGTGCGAAGCAAAATGGTTTTGTAGCGACACCATTTTGTTGTGCAAATGCATGCTTCATCTTAGAGCCATATACTGGGTGAGCTTTCTGTGCGTTCAATTGTTTGAAGTTGAGAGTTCAAGCAAAGGACTTGTATGGTTACCAATCACTACCCTGATTAAATTTCACTCTAATCTTATACTAAGAACGTGCATTTTTCACGACCTACGACTACCCCACAGTGCTTCCCAGGGTATTACATATCTTGAAGTGCAGTCACTTTAGTAATGTAGACAAACGCACTAGCTGATTTGTGAACAAGGTCCCACAAACAGCAATGGGATAAATGACAGTGCTTTTTTTTGCAGTGTTGGTTGAGAGATAAATGTTATCCAGGACATCTTGAATAAGACCATGGAATTTTTTACATCCACCCAAGAGGGCAGACGGGACCTCAGTTTAACGAGTCATCTGAAACATAGCACCCCAGACAGTGCAGTGCTCCCTCAGTGCTGCGCTGCCATGTCAACTAGATTATGCAGTCGAGTTTCTGTTGTGGGACTTGACCCCACGACTTTCTGACTCACAGCTGACACCTTAAAAGTTTTTAATACTAAATGCTATTTGCTATTTATAATAAACGTATGCAGCAAGGGTAGAAGACTGGTGGTTCTTTTCGCTGCGGTTACACTATGGAGCAGAACAGGAGGCATGAAACATGGTTAAATGGGAATACAAAAAGGTTATTTACAGTAGATGCATTTAACTGATTAGCTTATAATCATGCGACTCAGGAAATCCACAATCAAAAAGAAAAGACTTGCATTTACACAGCGCCTTTCATGACCACCGGACATCTCAAAGCACTTTACAGCCAACACAGCACTTTTTGAAGTGTAGTCACTGTTGTAATGTAGGAAACGCAGAAGCCAATTTTCACAAAGCAAGCTACCACAAACAGCAATGTGATAATGACCAGATAATGTGTTTTTAGTGATGTTGACGGAGGGATAAATATTGGCCAGGACGCTGGGGATAACTCCCCTGCTCTTCTTTGAAATAGTGCCATGGGATCTTTTATGTCCAACTGAGAGAGCAGACGGGGCCTCGGTTTAACGTCTCATCCGAAAGACGGCGCCTCCGACAGTGCAACTCCCTCAGTACTGCACTGGAGTGACCGTCAGAGTTTTGTGCTCAAGTCTCTGGAGTGGGACTTGAGCCCACAAACTTGACACTTAAAAGCAATAGCAATAGTTGAGAAATTAATATTGTACAGCACTAATTTTGTTACAATATCAACTGGGAAGATGCAATTTTTCACAGCACATGCTTCCATCTGCTAACAACATGCACAATCTGTCCTATCAACACGGGATGTTACTACAAATAGCAAAAGAAATCTAGGGTGGGTAATGTTTAGCTGAAGAAAATGTAGAAACTGTTTAAAAAAAAAATGCAATATGGACATCACACAGACAGACATAACCCAGGGTCAACGATTTATTTGAACAATAGCTGGAACAGATTAATGGGACACCAGTTAAAACCAAGGCACTGAACTTGTGTAAGAAACAGCTAGATGCTGGAATGCAAACCAGTCGGTTTGGAAGAATGAAATCAAAAAGCCTAAAGGGCCTTCTCCATCCAAACCTGTCTTGTGATCACACAGAACAAGACACATTAGGGAGCATTCATATTATACATATGACTGTCATACTGAACATCACAAACAGGGATATCTGATACAAAACAAACACTGCAGCCGTCGAGCATTACTACCACGCACAAAGGAAAATAAACTACAAATACTAAGTGAAACATAGCTCACAGTACACCAGTCCCTAACTGTCTATATCCAAGACTATGTAAAGTAATATATATACACACACACCCAAGATATGAAATAGAAATGGAGTGAACATTAATGATTACCGTCACATAAAATTAAATTATAAAAATGAGAATTCTAACAATTTTACTTACTAAAAGACAATATAATTGATTCCCCATCATCCTCTAGACTGACCCTCAATTGTATCCCTTTTTTCTTGGTCTTTCCCCATACTGACGCCTTTCCTCCTCCGCTCGCCTCCCCACCAACAACAATCACCTTAAGCCCTATGACCCAAAGTGGACTACCTATCTATCGCCCCTCCAAAAGCATACTGTTCTGAGATCTCTGCTCTCCTCCAATTCTGGCCTCTTGAGCATGCCTGATTTTAATCGCTCCACCACTGGTGGCCATGCCTTCAGCTGCGGAGGCCCTAAACTTTGAAATTCCTTCCTATAATCTCTCTTTTCTCCTTTAAGACACTCCTTAAAACCTCTGACCAAGCTTTTGGTCATCTACTCTAACATCTCCTCTTGTGGCTTGGTGTCAAATTTTGTTTGACAACGCTCCTGTGAAGCACCTTGGGCCGCTAAAGGCGCTATGCAAGTACAATGTTGTTGTTGGTCTCTGCAACTCCTTCCAATGTATTTATCCCACTCCTTCCACAATCCCACCACCACTCAGTCTCTCTACTGCCTCAGGTTAAAGCCATAATGTTTCCACTTGAGTTTGTCCACGAAAAGCTATCCAATCCCCCTCCCTCCCTTCCTTTCCTTCACTCTCTCTCCCCCTCTCTTCCCCCCTTCCTTTCCTCTCTTCCCTCCCCTTCCTTTCCTTCACTCACACTCTCTCTCTCCCTCTTCCCCCCCTTCCTTTCCTCTCTTCCCCCCCCCCTTCCTTTCCTCTCTGCCCCCCCTTCCTTTCCTCTCTGCCCCCCCTTCCTTTCCTCTCTTCCCCCCCTTCCTTTCCTCTCTTCCCCCCCTTCCTTTCCTCTCTTCCCCCCTTCCTTTCCTCTCTTCCCCCCTTCCTTTCCTCTTCCCCCCCTTCCTTTCCTCTCTTCCCCCCCTTCCTTTCCTCTCTTCCCCCCCTTCCTTTCCTCTCTTCCCCCCCTTCCTTTCCTCTCCTCTCTTCCCCTCTCCCCTTCCTCTCCCTCTCCCCTTCCTTTCTTCTCTCTCTCCCCTTCCTTTCTTCTCTCTCTCCCCTTCCTTTCCCCGCCGCCGCTGCTGCTACTCACTGAGCTGGCCGGGCGCGGGGCCCGGCTCCTTGGGCGGGGTGGCGGTGTGGCGCTCGAAGTTGCCGGGGTTGGAGAAGTAATCGCGCAGCCGCGGCAGCTCGCGGCCGGCCTCCTGCAGCTCGGTGTGGAATTCGAGCGCCGTCAGGATGTACTGGTCCCGCAGCAGCTGGGCCGCCAGGGTGTCCAGGGGGACGCGCGGCGCCTCAGTCCCCAGCGGCAGCCCGCCGGCGCCGCCCCCGTGACCCGCCTCCGGCTGAGGCGACAGCGGCAACGAAGCGGCGGGACCCGGGCCGCCGTCCTTGCTCCTCCCCACCTTCCTCTCGCCTTCTTCATCCGAGTCGCTAAGGAACGGATTCACGCTAGACGCCGCCATCTTACTTCTCGTCTTTCTGGCTCTATTCTCGCGCGATACCATCCCTCATTGAACCCCGCCCATTCGCCCCCCAGCTCGCCTCTACTCCCCGCCCTCTGAAACATCTGATTGGGCGCGAGCATCGGTAACGTCATTTGATTGACAGCGCCACTGACCATCGGCTCTCAAGCTCGAGCTGTCAGTCTAATCTCCCCGCCCACTCCCTCGCCTCTATCCCCGCCCCCTCCGAAAGCTGATTGGACAAGAGGATCACTAACGTAATTTGATTGACAGGGCCGCTCACCATTGGTTCTCAACCTGGAGCTGTCAATGACTACTCCCCCGCCCCTAAAACATCTGATTGGACACGAGGATCAGCAACGTCATATGATTGGCAACGCTTCTAGCCATTCGCTCTCGAGATGGAGCTGGTGATTACTTGTCCCCGCCCACTCCCTTGCCGCTGCTGCCCGCCCCCTCCGAAAGCTGATTGGACGCCAGTGCTTTTGAACGTCATTTGGTTGACAGCGCCGCTCACCATTCGCTCTCCAGACCGAGCCGTCAATCTAACGGGCCCTGATCTCCCCGCCCACGAGCGCGGCGGTAGTTTTAGGTAGTTGTATCATCATTCGACACCGATAACCACTTGCGTTTATCATACGTCGCTGAAAATGAGGCGGTGATGACTCCAGGCGGTATTTGTTTCAAAAATATATAATTTTTTATTGACGAAAACGGCGAACCGTGTGTGTGAACAATAAATTGCCGCTGTCCAATCAGGTGCCGCCTGTTGCACACATGCGCACTGGCGGCCTTCTCCGGAGGGGGGTCAAAGGTTACGCCTGCTTGGTCCGTGCGCAGGCGCAGTGAGGAGGGTCTGACTGAGCATTGTCAACACCTGAGCAGGTGCTGGTATCCGACAGGGACTCAGACACACGCTGACAGGTAAGTTTATTATTAGAAATAAAAGCTGATAATGATGAGACGTGCATGCCTGCACCTAACTTTGAAAAAAGAACTTGTTTGAGGATGCCAGTGCTGTCACTTTGCTTCCAGTTTGAATGGCTCGGTGGGTATCACTCTCTCCTCTGAGTCAGAAGGTTGTGGGTTCAAGTCCCACTCCAGAGACTTGAGCACAAAAAAATCTAGACTGACACCCCAACTGCAGTGCTGAGGGAGTGCTGCACTGTCAGAGATGCCGTCTTTCGGATGAGACGTTAAACCGAGGCCCCCGTCTGCTCTCTCAGGCGGATGTAAAAGATCCCGTGGCCACTATTTCGAAGAAGAGTAGGGGAGTTATCCCTGGTGTCCTGGCCAATATTTACCCTTCAATCAACATCACTAAAACAAATTATCTGGTCAATTATCACATTGCTGTTTGTGGGAGCTTGCTGTGCGCATTGGTTGCCACGTTTCCTACATTACAACAGTGACCACACTTCAAAAAGTACTTCATTGGCTGTAAAGTGCTTTGGGACGTCCGGAGAAAGGCAGAAGATCAGAGAGACCTTGGAGTGCATGTCCACAGATCCCTGAAGGTAGCAGGACAGGTAGATAAGGTGGTTAAGAAGGCATACAGGATACATTCCTCTATTAGCCGAGGCATAGAATATAAGAGCAAGGAGGTTATGCTTGAACTGTATAAAACACTAATTAGGCCGCAGTTAGAGTACTGCGTGCAGTTCTGGTCACCACATTACAGGAAGAATGTGATTGCACTCGAGAGGGTGCAGAGGTGATTTACCAGGATGTTGCCTGGGCTGGGGAATTTTAGCTATGAGGAAAGATTGGATAGGCTGGGTTTGTTTTCTTTGGAACAGAGGAGGCTGAGGGGAGACCTAATTGAGATGTATAAAATTATGAGGGGCCTAGATAGAGTGGATAGGAAGGACCTATTTCCCTTAGCAGAAGGGTCAATAACCAGGGGGCATAGATTTAAAGTAATTGATCGGAGGTTTAGAGGGGAGTTGAGGAGAAATGTTTTTACCCAGAGGGTGGTGGGCGTCTGGAACTCGCTGCCTAAAAGGGTGGTAGAGGCAGAAACCCTCATCACATTTAAAAAGTACTTGGATATGCACTTGAAGTGCCGGAACCTACAGGGCTACGGACCAAGTGCTGGAAAATGGGATTAGGCTGGATAGCTCTTTTTCGGCCGGCACGGACAAGATGGGCCGAATGGCCTCCTGTGCTGTAAATTTCTATGATTTCTCTATGATTTCTATGAAAGGCGTGATAGAAATGCAAGTCTATTTTTTTAGACTCTATATTTGACCAGGATTGCTACCCTCAAACAAATATCCCCTACTTCTTTTGGAAGGCTTCCAGGAAGTTGATGGTTACTGCAGAGTGTCATCTGTATGTTGACCAAACCCTTCAGATTAAGAGGAGATTTGATAGAGGTGTTTAAAATAATGAATGGTTTTGATAGACTAAATAAGGAGAAACTGTTTCCAGTGGCAGAAGGGTCGGTAACCAGAGGACACAGATTTACGAAGATTGGCAAAAGAACCAGGGGCGACAGGAGGAAACTTGTTTTTTACACAGCGAGTTGTTGTGATCTGGAACGCACTGCCTGAAAGGGCGGTGGAAGCAGATTCAACAGGAACATTTAACAGAGAATTGGATAAATACTTGAAGGGAAAATAATTACAGGGCTATGGGGAAAGAGCAAGGGGAGTGGAACTAATTGGATAGCTCTACCAAAGAGCCAGCAGAGGCACGATGGGCCGACTGGCCTCGTTCTGTGCTGTCTCATTCTATGATTCTGTGGCCTAGTAGTAGATTCACCATGAACCGGTGATATGGGCCACATTCTAATGTCTGCTGCTGCAAAAAGGAGGGCCATGTCATGAACTGGTGGAGATGTTCATTCAAGCACCAGTGGCCTGAGATGTCTTGCGCACTAGGCTATGCAGTTATGGTAAATTGTCTCTGGGATTATTTCTTTTTCTCATATTAAAGAAATTGACTGATGGAGAGGTTGATATGAAATGTGTGCTGCAGAAGTAAGTACATACCGATGTAAAACAATGGACCGCTTATAGTGAAACTAATTGTATATTTCTAAACTAGTTAACAACAGGAGTTGTATTTTACCTGATGTAAAAATACTTTGCCTCTTTATAAATCTATTAATGATTTCAACTGTTTTGGCCAAGAATAGGTTCAGTAAGTAACGTAGGAACAGGAGGAGGCCATTTAGCCCCGCGAGCCTGTTCCGCCATTCAATGAGATCATGGCTGATCTGCGACCTAACTCCATATACCCGCCATTGCCCCGTATCCCTTAATACCTTTTGGCTAACAGAAATCTATCAATCTCAGATTTAAAATTAACAATTGATCTAGCATCAGTTGCCGTTTGCGGAAGAGAGTTCCAAACTTCTACCAACCTCTGTATGTAGAAGTGTTTCCCAACTTTACTCCTGAAAGGCCCACTGGAAACTGAGATTACCCAAAGTCATTGAAGACCTTTCCAACCATCAAAGGGAAGGTCTGAGCTGCATTTGAACGCAAGTTCCAGAGGAGAAAGAATGCCCTTGCATTTATTAAGTGCCTTAGGACATCTGAAAGCACTTCACAACAAAAGGGCTGTGTGCTTGGCCACTGCTGGTGTTTTGATTTTGCCTGTAACATTGTGCTCTGTTGAGAAACTACAGAAATCAATAGCTTCTAATACGAATATTCTGACTTAAAATTTTTAGAGATGAACCGAAGCAGATGTTAAGAAGACAATGTAAAAAGAAAATCTACAATTTGAGAGGATTGGTAAGCAAGATTAATTGTAATTTAACTTTTTTATTGAGGCAGGACACAAACATTTACTATTTAATTTAAAAAATACTTCCATGTCTGAGTTAATTTGAAGGCTTCTAATAGATTGTTGAACTGCGCTGTCAAAACAGTAGAGTACATGTTGGAGGAAGTTGTGATCAAACTTATGTGCTCTGATCTGACCAATGTCCAAGAGCAAAGTAATTCTCCCCCGTGTCCTGGCCAATATTTATCCCTCAACCAACATCACTAAAACAGATTATCTGGTCATTATCACATTGCTGTTTGTGGGAGCTTGCTGTGTGCAAATTGGCTGCCAGGTTTCCTACATTACAACAGTGTCTACACTTCAGAAAGTACTTCATTGGCTGTAAAGCGCTTTGGGGCATCCAGAGGTCCTGAAAGGCGCTGTAGAAATGAAGGTCTTTCTTTTTTATTACAACATTAATTGTTGTTCAGTCTGGAAATGAGAACACTGGCTTTGACTGGCGGAAGGTCAATTAACAGCCTGCAGACATTGTGGCTCTGGTATTTTCTGTTTCTGGGAGAGCTTTTCTGTATATTATAAATGACTGCTTTTGTTTCTTTTATACGTGTTTACATTTAAGTGTGACACAGAAATTTGCATTAGACATTGTGTGAGTCTGAACTGCAGTAGATAGGAAGCGCACACATACGTAAAATTTATATTAAAAACACACACACACAAAAAAAACACACACACGAGCAGATCACCGGTTACATGTCTTACGGTACATATGGTCTTTTACTCGTTACTGCAGGTGGGATAATGTGATTTCTGGGAACAGTTTATTTTGTTTGTAAGGATTTTGAAGGGATGTAGAACTGATTAAGCACGTTGAGAAAGTGAGTTGTGGAGGCTGTGAGGATTGTGAAGGAAAGTATAGAGGATTCTTAGGGAGTAGCTAGCTGCTAATTGGGGTATGGTAGTGAGGAGTGAGGGATGGTGAGAGTTGAGAAGTGGAGGAGGTAATGGGGTACTGAGTATTTAGGGGGACTGATGTTCTGAGGAGTTGGGAAATGTGCAGAGGGATACATACAACAACAATTTGCATTTATATAGTGCCTGTAATGTAGTAAAACGTCCCAAGGCGATTCACAGGAGCGTCATCAGACAAACGTTGACGCCAAGCCACAGAAGGTGATATTAAGACAGATGACAAAAAGCTTGGTCAAAGAGGTAGGCAACACGGTGGCATAGTGGTTAGCACTGGTGCCTCACAGCGCCAGGGACCCGGGTTCGAATCTGACCTCGGGTGACTGTCTGTGTGGAGTTTGCACATTCTCCCCGTGTCTGCGTGGGTTTCCTCCGGGTGCTCCGGTTTCCTCCCACAGTCCAAAAAATGTGCGGGTTAGGTTGATTTGATAAATTGACCCTTAGTGTTAGGGGGGTATTAAATATGTGGGGTTATGGGGATAGGATGGGATATGTTAGGGGGAATTAAATACGTGGGGTTACGGGGGTAGGGTGGGATATGTGTACTGTGGGGATTAAAGCAGGGACAGGGTACTGGATTTGGATGATCAGCCATGATCGTATTGAATGGTGGAGCAGGCTCGACGGGCCGAATGGCCTACTCCTGCTCCTAGATTCTATGTTTCTATGTTAAACAATGTCTTAAAGGAGGAGAGAGAGGTATAGAAGTGGGGAGGTTTAGGGAGGGAGTTCCAGAGCTTATGGTCCAGGCAGCTGAAGGCACGGCCACCAATGGTGGAGCAATTAAAATCGGGGATGCGCAAGAGGCCAGAATTGGAGGAGCGCAGAGATCTCGGAGGGATTTGAAAAGAAAGATGAGAATTTTAAAATCGAGGTGTAACCGGGAGCGCAGTGTAGGTCAGCGAGCACAGGGGTGATGGGTGAACAGGATTTTGTGCGAGTTGGGATTCGAGCAGCAGAGTTTTGGATGAACTCAAGTTTGTGGGAGGCCGGCCAGGAGAGCATTGGAACAGTCAAGTCTAGAGGTAACAAAGACATGGATGACCAATTCTGAACGGCCAGTTCGGAGAATTCCAATAAAATAAGAAGGCATGTCATTCAAATGATTCAAAATATTTTTTGTAAATATTTTCATTTGCCTGCAAGATAAAGGCCCGTATTTTTCGATCGCAGGCCTCCCGCGGGTGGAGGCCTGCGATCTGGAAAAATCTGAGGGCTCCCAGGAGGCGCACAGTTCCACTGCTGGGCCTCTCCAAATTGCTGGTGCGCAGGGCCCACGTATCCCAGAGGCGCAGGTAGTTCGCAGCGTCCCTGGGATCACGTGGGCCATGGGGAGCCAATCAGAGAAGCATACAAGGCTACGGACCAAGTGCTGGAAATGGGATTAGAATAGACAGGGCTTGATGGCCGGCGCGGACACGATGGCCGAAGGGCCTCTTTCTGTGCTGTATAACTCTATGACTCTATGAAAGAAGGGAATCTCCCTTCATACATTTGACAGGAAGACCTGTCAAATATATGAATGGAGATCACCCCCAAAACATAGTAAAACTTTAAATAAATTTTAAAAAATTCACATTTTTAAAATAACTCGAAAGTACAATAAATTAACTATTTTAAACAAAACTTTAAATTTTTCAAAAAAATATTTAAATTTTTTTACGGGGCTAAAAATAAACTTACCTTTTTTTAAAGTATTTTTAAATGATAAATCAGTGGAAATTAAAAAAAAAAACAAGAATTGTAAGGGTTTTCTGCGGGTGGAGGGTCTCCAAAAAGCTGAACTATCCGCCCACAGAGGCCCTTCTCCAGGGCAGCCAAAGGATCTGTCGAGCTTTCTTGACAGATCGGAAATGCTGGTTTCCAGCGCATGCGCAGTGCATGCCTGAAACCGGCATTTCCGATGTGCCTACGGGTGGGTACACAGCGCGCACCCACCCGTAGGGATCGGAATATCCGGCCCAAAGTTTCTAACTTAATAAACATGGGGCCGTATTTTCCGATGCCGACGGGTGTGTACGAGCTGTGTAGGGACATCGGAAATGCCGGTTTCAGGCATGCGCTGAAAACTGGCATTTCTGATCTGTCAAGAATGCTCTTGACAGATCGCACACCTGCCCTGGAGAAGGGCCTCTGCGGGTGGATAGTTCCGCTTTCTGGAGAACCTCCGCCCGCAGAAAACCCTTAGAAATCTTACGCCTGGTAAAAGCACGCGTAAGGCCTGCTTTTACCAGCATAAGAGTTTAAAAAAAGTTTAAAAAAAAATGTTTTCACTCATTTATCATTTAAAAATACTTTAAAAAAGGTAAGTTTATTTTTAGCCCCGTAAAAAACTTTAATTATTTTTTTCAAAAAATTAAATTTTTGTTAAAAATATTTAATTTATTGTAATTTCAACTCAATGTGATAAAAAAAAAATATTTAATGTTTTACAGTGTTTTTGGGGGTGATCTCCATTCATATATTTGACAGGTCTATCTGTCAAGTGTATGAAGGGAGATTCCCTTCTCCTATTGGCTCCCCATGGCCCACGTGATCCCAGGGATGCTTGCGAACCGCCTGTGCCCCTGGGATACGTGGGCCCTGCGCATGTCGAGTTTGGAGAGGCCCAGGAGCGGAAATGTACGCACCTCAGGAGCCCTCGGGTAAGTCCGTAGATTTTTTCCAGATCGGAGGCCTCCGCACGCAGGAAGCCTCCGATCGGAAAATACGGCCCGTTACATATTTCAGAATAACATGATTAAACTTAGACAAGGTGAGAGGGACTGATGACCAATGTTCCCGTTTAATTTTTTTTTTGGCTGCGCGGCCCATTCAAATTCCCGCGCATGCGTGGATTGTGTAGCCGCTGAGCGGCCTGCGCGGAACCTCCTGAGCGGCCTGCGTGGAACCTCCAGAGCGCTGTGCGGCCGCGCGGCTTAACGGGAACAATTGGTGATAACACCACCTGGGCTTTCTCACGTTTACATTGAGAAATTATGAACAAACATTGCTTACAGAAGATGTCTTTAATTTTTGCATTGCAAATGTTCTTGTATACTGAGCAGAGATTTGCAGTGTAATAATAATATTGAGCTTGGTTTTCCAAATGATTTGAAAACAAGCTGGTAGGTATATTTTAATAATTTTTTTGTTGAGTGAGAAACTATTTTCATTGTTTTTTTTTGGCTTGAGTGAGTCGAGCTCAGAGGGAAACGGAGCACAATCCCGGTGTCAGACAATTCGAAACATTCTTCCAGTCTGCAAGCTCTTTTAAGTACAACTATCGGGAAAGACTGAACAGGCTTGGGGCTCCTTTCTCTTGGAAAGAGAAGGCCGAGAGGTGGCCTGACGAGAGGTCTTTTTAAAATTATGATAGGTTTTGACAGGGTAGACATAAAGAAAAGATGTTTCCACTTGTGGGGGGAAAACAAAACTAGGGGCAGTCAATATAAGACAGTCACTAATAAATCCAATAAAAAATTCAGGAGAAGCTTCTTTACACAGCGAGCGGTGAGAATGTGGAACTTGTTACCACAGGGAGTGGTTGAGGCGAATAGCATAGATACAGTTAAGGGGAAGCTAGAAAAAGACATGAGGGAGAAAGGAATAGAAGGATATGTTGATGGGGTGAGATGAAGAGGGGCGGGAGGAAGCTCGTGTGGAGCAGAAACACCGGCACGGACCAGTTGGGCCGAATGGCCTGTTTCTGTGCTGTAAAATTCTATGTAATCACAGCATTTATGCTACTTTTTCTTTACACTGCGAATTGCAACAGGTCTTGTTTGCCCAAAGATTTAATTATGCAGCTATGCTAGCCTTTTCACAATAGCAAACCACAAAACCTCATCTATCTCGAGTACAGTCAAGCCCTGAAATCTCCTCCCTCATTATTGTTGCCAAATCCCCAGATCTCCTCTTTTCCCGAGCACTTCCATATCCCGAGTCTCTGTGAGTAACACCATCAGTGATCCACTAATGTGTATATAATGTACCTGTGTGTGTGCGTGTCATTTTTCTCTCTCTAAATTCTAACCATATTTTGTCTGTTCCCCTACATTACATATTGTACTGTCTAGATTACATAGGATATATGGCACAGAAACAGGCCATTCGACCCAACCAGTCCATGCGTTTATGCTCCACTCGAGCCTCCTCACATCTTTCCTCATCTAAATCTATCAGCATAACCCTCTATTCCCTTCTCCCCCATATGTTTGTCCAGCCTCCCCTTAAATGCATCTATACTATTTGCTTCAACCACTCCCTGTGGTAGCGAGTTCCACATTCTCACCACTCTCTGGGTAAAGAAGTTTCTTCTGAATTCCCTATTGGATTTCTTGGTGACTATCTTATATTGATGGCCTCTCGTTATGCTCTTCCCCACAAGTGGAAACATTCTCTCTCTATCCACTCTATCAAAACCTTTCATAATTTTATCGACCTCTATTAGGTCATCCTTCAGCCTTTTTTCAGGAGAAAAGAGACCCAGCCTGTTCATCCTTTCCTGATATGTATACCCTCGCATTTCTGGTATCATCCTTGTAAATCTTCTGCACCCTCTCCAGTGCCTCTATATCTTTTTCTAAAATGGCGACCAGAACTGCACACAGTACTCCAAGTGTGGTCTAACCAAGCTTCGATACAGGTTTAGCATAACTTCCCTACTTTTCAATTCTATACCTCCTAGAAATAAACCCTAGTGCATGGTTTGCTATTTTGATGGCCTTGCTAACATGTGTTGCAACTTTCAGTGATTTGTGTATTTGTACTCTTTGTTCCTCTACCCCACCTAGACTCGCACCCTCCAAGTAAAAGTGACCTCCCTATTCTTCCTACCAAAATGTAATACCTCACATTTATCTGTGTTGAACTTCATTTGCCAATTATATGCCCATTCTGCAAGTTTATTAATGTCCTCCTGTAATTTGTTGCAGTCCTCCTCAGTATTGACTATCCCCCCCAATTTGGTGTCATCCACAAATTTCAAAATTGTGTTTTTGATTCCAAAGTTTAAATCGTTAATATAAATTGTGAACAGCAGTGGTCCCAGCACTGATCCTTGTGGAGCACCACTACCCACCTTCTGCCACTGTGAATAGCTACCTTTTACCCCTACTCTCTACTTTCTGTCCTGAAGCCAGCTAGCTATCCATTCTGCTGCTTGTCCCCTGACTCCACATTCTCTGACCTTGTTCATCAGTCTATTATGGGGTACCTTATCGAAGGCCTTTTGAAAATCTAGATAAATTACATCTACTGCATTACCATTGTCTACTCTCTCTGTTACCTCTTGAAAAAATTCAATGATGTTGGTCAAGCAAGACTTTCCCTCTTGAAGTCCAGGCTGACTATTCATTATTATGTTTTTGGTTTCTAGATGTTCTTCTATTTTCTCCTTTAGTATGGATTCCATTATTTTTCCTGCCACCGATGTTAAGCTGACTGGTCTATAATTCCCTGGACATGTTCTATCCCCCTTCTTAAATATAGGTATTATGTTCGTTATCTGCCAGTCCTCTGGCACTATACCTTTTTCCAATGAATTATTAAATATGTGTAGTAATGCCTCTGCTATCTCTTCCATAGATTCTTTTAAAATGTGTGGATGCAATCCATCCGGACCAGGGGTTTTATCCTCTTTGAGTTTGATTAGTTTATTTAATATATCCCCTCTTTTTTTATTTTAAATGCACTTATCTCATTACTAATCTCATCATCCAATGTCATGTCATAGAAACATAGGAGCAGGAGTAGGCCATTCGGCCCTTCGAACCTGCTCCGCCATTCAATATGATCATGGCTGATCCTCTATCTCAATACCATATTCCCGCTCTCTCCCCATACCCCTTGATGCCTTTAGTGTTTAGAAATCTATCTATCTCCTTCTTAAATATATTCAGTGACTTGGCCTCCACAGCCTTCTGTGGTAGAGAATTCCACAGGTTCACCACCCTCTGAGTGAAGAAATTTCTCCTCATCTCAGTCCTAAATGTCCTACCCCGTATCCTGAGACTGTGACCCCTGGTTCTAGACCCCCCCCAGCCAGGGGAAACATCCTCCCTGCATTCAGTCTGTCTGCAAGCCCTGTCAGAATTTTATAAGTTTCAATGAGATCCCCTCTCATTCTTCTAAACTCTAGTGAATACAGGCCTCCTCAACTCAATCTCTCCTCATATGACTGTCCTGCCATCCCAGGAATCAGTCTGGTGAACCTTCGCTGTACTCCCTCTATGGCAAGTATATCCTTTCTTAGGTAAGGAGACCAAAACTGCACACAGTACTCCAGGTGTGGTCTCACCAAGGCCCTGTACAACTGTAGTAAGACATCCTTGCTCCTGTACTCAAATCTTCCTGTCCACCTGTTCTATCTCCCTGGTAAATACTGAAGCAAAATAATGATTTAATATTTCTGCCATCTCTCTACTGTTACCTGTGGTATTGTCCTGACTATCCCTTAATGGCTGTCTT
This sequence comes from Squalus acanthias, assembly GCA_030390025.1. Taxonomy (NCBI): domain Eukaryota; kingdom Metazoa; phylum Chordata; class Chondrichthyes; order Squaliformes; family Squalidae; genus Squalus; species Squalus acanthias. Next base: position 5,341,997 of record CM059428.1, read on the forward strand.
CCCACTCCAACCTTCCTTTTTTTATTGATGTGCCTGTAAAATATTTTACTATTTTGTTTTATGTTCCTTGATAATTTAATTTAAAAATTCCTCTTTGCCTCCCTAATTGTTTTTTTGACTTCTCTCCTAATCTCTTTGTATTCTCCCTTATCATGCACTCCCCTGCTGTCTATGTACTTAATGTATGCCTCTTTCCTTACCCACAATTGTTTCCTTATGGCTTTATTCATCCATGGAGTCTCGTTGGTGTTGAGTTTGGGCCGAAAATTGATCCCGGGACGCGAGAGTGCGCACTGCGTACTCTCGCGTATTCCCACTCCAATTGCCGGTTTTCTGCATGCCCTGCGCATGCGCTGAAAACCGGCAATTGCTCTTCTGAAAAGGGGGCGGGGCCTGGGTGCATCGTGTGCGCGCTACAGGCTGCGCGCACGCTGTGCACTTCATGCTTTGGACGCGCAGGTAAGTACGGAAGATTTTGGAAATGTAAAAAGGAGGAGTAAGACCCGCTTTTAAGAAGGTAAGTAGTGAATTAAGTATTTTTTTGATTTTTTTTTTACAGGTATATCTTTTTTAGAGACTTTAAAGACAGGTAAGTTTATTTTTATAACTTTTTAAAAGATTTTAAATTTTTTCAAAAATTTAATTTTTTATTTAAAATGGTTAATTTAATTAACTATACTTATTTTATTAATGTGATGGTTTTTTTTTTAAATTTAATTGAGGTTTAGCTGTTATTTTGGGGGGGTGTAAGATTCATAGATTTGACAGGGTGCTGTGAAACTTATGAATGGAAGATGGTGTGCTGCCATTGGCTCTAACTGAGTCACGTGATCCCACAGCTCGCACGAATTCACTACGCCGCTGGGATACGCAAGCCCAGCACAGCTGATGTCTGGAACATCAAGTTCGTGCGAGCTGGATCTGAAAAAGCACAAGCGAGGTGAGAGATCGCGGGAAAACCTTACCCCCGCGGGAACAGAGCGAGATCAATTTCTGGGCCTTTGTCTTTTCCCACGCGTTCAACATAAAATAGTTACATTGCTTTGCTACTTTTAAGAAATGATTAACTTGCTGACTGCATTGAAAAATTCATTTTGTTACTACACTCAACATTTGTATGGAATATCATGTATAAATTAATTAGTTCCTCAGCGCAATTCATTGTAAAAAAAAATTACGTCTTCTTTCATTAATTTATAACTTCATTATAAATCCTATCAATTTTATCCAAATACAGCACCTCAGTAGATTATTTTATGTGATACTCTGTGTGGTTCACACTATAGCTTTTCTGTTATAAAACCACATCTTCACTGACTCTCCGCACAGCCCCAGCAAAAATAAATAGGCTCCAGGATGGGATTCTCACCACCTGTGCTTGCCGTCACATGGTTTTCATGTCCCATTAAAATGAATGGCGGGGGGCGGGAACAGGACAGTCATGGACTGGCAATCGCACAAATGCAAATGGAGGAGACAGTTTGCAGATGTTCCTGCAAAACCTCCAAGAGCATCGTACGGAAAACCTGGATGCCTCCGACCTACTGGAAATTGGAGAGATTCTTCGAAGTAACTCTTATGATCTCGCATCTAATTGAGGTGATTAAGATGATTAAACAAAGACTTGCATTTATGTAGCGCCTTTCACGACCACCGGACGTCCCAAAGCGCTTTACAGCCAATGAAGTACTTTTTGACGTGTAGTCACTGTTGTAATGTGGGAAACGCGGCAGCCAATTTGCGCACAGCAAGCTCCCACAAACAGCAATGTGATAATGACCAGATAATCTGTTTTATTTGTTATGTTGGTTGAGGGATAAATATTGGCCAGGACACCGGGGATAACTCCCCTGCTCTTCTTCGAAATAGTGCCATGGGATCTCTTACGCCGTGGGATCTCGTCCACCTGAGAGAGCAGACAGGACCTCGGTTTAACGTCTCATCCGAAAGACGGCACCTCCGACAGTGCAGCACTCCCCTAGCACTGCACTGTAGTGTCAGCCTAGCTTTTTATGTGCTCAAGTCCCTGGAGTGCGACTTGAACCCACAACCTTCTGGCGAGTGTGCTACCAACTGAGCCACATCTGACACTGTCTTAAATTAAAGGAGTTGATGGGTAGATAGACAGAAACTATTTCCTCTGGTGGGGGAGTCCAGAACGTGGGGGCATAACCTTAAAATTAGAGCCAGGCCGTTCAGGGGTGATGTCAGGAAGCACTTCTTCACACAAAGGGTAGTGGAAATCTGGAACTCTCTCCCCCGAAAAGCTGTTGAGGCTGAAAATAAAAAAAACTGAGATTGATAGAATTTTGTTAGGCAAGGGTATTAAGTGTTATAGAACCAAGGTGGGTAGATGGGGTTAAGATCGAGATCTGCCATGATCTAATTGAATGGCGGAACAGGCTCGAGGGGCTTAATGGCCTACTCCTGCTATGTTCCTATCAGATTCGTCAGTTACAAAGTATTTACAGACCATTCGACCCAACGGATGCATGGTGGTGTATATGCTGCACATGAACCTCCTTCCACCCTTCTTCATCTAACAGTTATACAATCTTCTACCTAATTTTAATTTGTCCCTGGTCTTAAGCTCCCTCTCCTTCAGCACTGGCAAATTAGCTGTTGAAATTTCATATAAAAGTGAAACAGCAGCAACATTTTTACAAATATAATGCCAGATTAAATTTGAGTTAGACAAAATCTTAATTCTATTTTACTTTCCCTACGTTGCAACAGTGACTGCACTTCATCGATTCTGAAGCGCTTTGGGATGTCATAAGAACATAAGAATTAGGAGCTGGAATAGTCCATAATGCCCCTTGAGCCTGCTCCGCCATTCGTTAAGATCATGGCTGATCTTCGACCTCAACTCCACTTTTCCCGCCTGATATCCATATCCCTTGATTCCCCTAGAGTCCAAAAATCTATCGATCTCAGTCTTAAATGTCTTGAAACAGAGACTTCATTTACCTTTAAGTGTGATATACTTGAACAAACTAGCATTGAGAGGGAGGAGGTACTAGCGGTTTTAAGGGGCTGAAAAGTGGGTAAATCCCCAGGCCCAGACGAGATGTATCCCAGGCTGCTGTGTGAGGCAAGGGAGGAGATTGCAGGGGCTCTGACACACATTTTTGAACCTCTCTGGCCACGGGAGGTGCCAGAGGACTGGAGGACAGCTAACGTAGTACCATTATTCAAGAAGGGTAGTAGGGATAAACCAGGGAATTACAGGCCAGTGAGCCTAACATCAGTGGTAGGGAAATTATTGGAAAAAATTCTGAGGGACAGAGGCAAGGATTAATCAAGGATAGTCAGCATGGCTTTGTCAGGGGGAGCTCATGTCTAACTAATTTGATTGAATTTTTCGAGGGGGTGACTAGGTGCGTGGATGAGGGTAGTGCAGTTGATGTAATCTACATGGACTTCAGTAAGGCTTTTGACAAAGTCCTGCATGGGAGACTGGTCAAGAAGGTAAGAGCCCATGGGATCCAGGGCAATTTGGCACATTGGATCCAAAATTGGCTTAGTGGCAGGAGGCAGAGGGTGATGGTCGAAGGTTATTTTGTGACTGGAAGCCTGTGTCCAGTGGTGTACCGCAGAGATCGGTGCTGGGTCCCTTGCTGTTTGTAGTGTACATTAATGATTTAGAGATGAATGTAGGAGGTATGATCAGTAAGTTCGCAGATGACACGAAAATAGGTGGAGTGGTAAATAGCGAGGAGGGATGCTACAGGACGATATAGACGGGTTGGTCAGATGGGCAGAACAGTGGCAAATGGAATTTAACCCTGAAAAGTGTGAGGTGATGCATTTTGGGAGGACTAACAAGGCAAGGGAATACACAATGAATGGTAGGACCCTAGGAAGGATAGAGGATCAGAGGGACCTTGGTGTGCATGTACATAGATCCCTGAAGGCAGCAGGACAGGTAGATAAGGTGGTTAAAAAGGCATATGGGATACTTGCCTTCATTAGCCGAGGCATAGAATATAAGAGCAGGGAGGTTATGATGGAGCTGTACAAAACCTTAGTTAGGCCACAGCTGGAATACTGTGTGCAGTTCTGGTCGCCACACTATAGGGAGGATGTAATTGCATTGGAGAGGGTGCAGAGGAGATTCACCAGGATGTTACCTAGGCTGGAGCGTTTCAGCTATGAAGAGAGACTCGACAGGCTGGGGTTGTTTTCCTTATGAGGGACATAGATTAAGGTAGATAGAAAGGAACTTTTCCCCTTAGTAGAGGGGTCAATAACCAGGGGGCATAGTTTCAAGGTAAGGGGCAGGAGGTTTAGAGGGGATTTGAGGAAAAACTTTTCACCCAGAGGGTGGTTGGAATCTGGAACTCACTGCCTGAAAGGATGGTAGAGGCAGGAACCCTCAACATTCAAGAAGCATTTAGATGAGCACTTGAAACGCCATAGCATACAAGGCTACGGACCAAGTGCTGGAAAATGGGATTAGAATAGACAGGGCTTGATGGCCGGCGCAGACACGATGGGCCGAAGGGCCTCTTTCTGTGCTGTATAACTCTATGGCTCTATCTATGACTCTATGAAAGTTCTACCATGGTGAGCTTATCTGAGATTGCTGAATGTATGGCTCTTTCATCTAGGCTGCCACTCCAGTGCGGTACTGAGGGAGCGCTGCACTGTCGGAGGTGCCGTCTTTCGAATGAGACGTTAAACCAAGGCCCCGTCTGCTCTCTCAGGTGGACGTAAAAGATCCCACGGCCACTATTTTGAAGAGCAGGGGAGTTATCCCCGGTGTCCTGGCCAGTATTTATCCCTCAATCAACATCACTAAAACAGATTATCTGGTCGTTATCACATTGCTATTTGTCGGAGCTTACTGTGTGCAAATTGGCTGCCGCGTTTCCTACATTACAACAGTGACTACACTTCAAAAAGTACTTCATTGGCTGTAAAGCGCTTTGGGACGTCCGGTGGTCATGAAAGGCGCTATAGGCCAGGGAAGGACTCGGTCACACAAGGTTTCCTCTGGTTGTTGTTCAAGAGCCAGCTGAAACGCCCCTGCTTTTCTTCGAAATATTGCCATGAGATCTTTTACGTCTACCTGAGAGGGCCGACCGGGCCTCGGTTTAATGTCTCATCCGAAAGACGGGACCTCCGACAGTGCAGCACTCCCTCAGCACTGCACTGGGAGTGTCAGCCTGGATTTTGATTTTTGGATCTGGGTTGACTGACAAGTCAATGTCTAGGGTTACACATAACACATGGCAATCTAGGCTATTGGTGGCAATGGAACCACAGTTGGATTTAGACATTACTTTCAGAAGAGGGAGAAATATTGTGTTTTTTTTTAACATGTTTTACTTATTATTTAATGTCTTTTAGACTTATAAATACCGGAAATGGGTAGAGAAGTGATGTAAAACTGAAACCTTAAAAAAAAAATAAGAATGTACTAATTTCAGACCTATTAAATTGCAGAACATTATTGGGCCGAAAATTGATCCCGGGACGCGAGAGTACGCACTGCGTACTCTCGCGTATTCCCACTCCAATTGCCGGTTTTCTGCATGCCCTGCGCATGCGCTGAAAACCGGCAATTGCTCTTCCGAAAAGGGGGCGGGGCCTGAGTGCATCGCGTGCGCGCTACAGGCTGCGCGCACGCTGTGCACTTCATGCTTTGGACGCGCAGGTAAGTAGGGAAGATTTTGGAAATGTAAAAAGGAGGAGTAAGACCCGCTTTTAAGAAGGTAAGTAGTGAATTAAGTATTTTTTTGAATTTTTTTTTTACAGGTATATCTTTTTTATAGACTTTAAAGACAGGTAAGTTTATTTTTATAACTTTTTAAAAGATTTTAAATTTTTTCAAAAATTTAATTTTTTATTTAAAATGGTTAATTTAATTAACTATACTTATTTTATTAATGTGATGGTTTTTTTTTTAAATTTAATTGAGGTTTAGCTGTTATTTTGGGGGGGTGTAAGATTCATAAGTCTCACAGCCATGCTGTGAGACTTATGAATGGAAGATGGTGTGCTGCCATTGGCTCTAACTGAGTCACGTGATCCCACAGCTCGCACGAATTAACTGCGCCGCTGGGATACGCAAGCCCAGCACAGCTGATGTCTGGAACATCAAGTTCGTGCGAGCTGGATCAGAAAAAGCATAAGCGAGGTGAGACATCGCGGGGAAGGCTTACCCCCGCGGGAACAGAGCGAGATCAATTTCTGGGCCAATATGTTTAAACATTCACACTAAAAGAATCATAGAAATTTACAGCACAGAAGGAGGCCATTTGGACTATTGTGTCTTTGCCGGAAAGCTCTTAAATGCAGGTTCAGTTAAATATTTCTCATTGTAAGCGTTATAATTTTCAAAAATGCTAAGCTGTAAGGAACTATAACTTCATATTACAAGAATTGAGAGGTTTATAAATACCTGCTCACGTTAAAGAGGACAGTTTAATATGTCGTCGTCTTCTTCTTAGGCAGTCCCTCGGAACCGAGGATGACTTGCTTCCACATTAAAAATGAGTTCTCAGGTGACTGATGAGTCCAATGCGGGACCTACAGTCTCTGTCACAGGTGGGGCAGATGGTGGTTGAAGGGGCGGGTGGGTGGGGTGCTTAGGTTGACGTGCGCTGCTTGCGCTTGGCTTCTGCTTGCTCCCGTCGAAGAGACTCGAGGTGTTCGGCGCCTTCCCGGATGCTTCTCCTCCACTTTGTGCGGTCTTGGGCCAGGGATTCCCAGGTGTCGGTGGGGATGTTGCACTGAAAAAAAAGTTTAATATGTAATTGTTTTACGACAATGCGAATTTGCGGTTGTTAGTGAAAGGATTAACTTCTGTCAGAATGCTAAAAGTATTCCCATACTTCTGTTTTGATTTTCAGTCTCTCTTGGAATGAGGTGCTCGGTTTTGCGTCTGTAAACATGCTGGCATTCTTCCTGATTGGCCTGCTCGTGCATCTCGTCTTCTTTGCCTCCATTTTCGACATCTACTTCACCTCTCCCCTGGTACATGGAACGACTCCTCATCGAACCCCGCTGCCACCACCAGCTAAGCGTCTTGTCCTCTTTGTTGCTGATGGATTACGTGCCGACACCTTTTTTGAGCTGGATAAGAATGGACAAACGCGTTCGCCATTTCTCCGGTATGAGCAGTTAGATACACATCATATGAAACACTTAGAAAACACTGTCTTTAAGAGTATGAAAGATTTCGATAGGATAGACGTCGAGAAGACGTTTCCACTTGTGGGGGAGACCAAAACTAGAGGCCATAAATATAAGATAATAAATCCAATAGGGAATTCAGGAGAAACTTCTTTACCCAGAGAGTGGTGAGAATCTGGAACTTGCTACCATAAGGAGTAGTTGAGGCGAATAGCACAGATGCATTCAAGGGGAAGCTAGATAAGCACGTGTGGGAGAAAGGAATAGAAGTAAATGTTGTAGGGTGAGATGAAGAGGGATGGGAGGAGGCTCATGTGGAGCATAAACACCGGCATGGAGCAGTTGGGTCGAATGGCCTGATTCTGTCCTGTACGTTTTCTATGTAAGTGAGATTGTAAAAAATTCCAGAACATTTCAACCTAGTTTTCAGGGCCAGAGAGGTTGTTGAGCAGTAATTATGACTTAGTACACCGTTTAAAAACTCAGTTACACCTCATTCAACGGCTCTTACAGTGAGAATAGTGCGTAAAAGGTAGAAGTTCACGTCAAATCACTGATTCTGTGTTGATTCCATTTGCGAAGACTGCAACAGTGCACCCTGCGGAGGAGCAGGGTATCATTGATTGCAACTTCCGGATTTCCACCTTTAACCGCGCATGTGCGGAGGCCAGAAGCTGGTGTCCGCTTTGCACAGTAATGACGGCGAGTGCTGACAAGTTTTGCCGGCAGTACATCCGCAGTTTCCGGGCCATTGTATTACGAGTTCCTATTCCCTCCCGGGTTAGTGTGACCTGTTGCAGATATAACGAAAGGACGGTGGTTGGCCAGTGGGAAGGCGGAAGGGCACATGTTGGGAGAGATGAAGGGATTTGCTGAGCTTTCTGCCTTGTTAGTTCGAGGTGGGGGTCACAGATGGTGCAGCACGTTGAACAGGATTGTAAATGGCGCTGGCTAATCTGGCTTTGCAGGTGGAGGAAGATGAGGACGAACTGTTTATGTAAGGAAGGTGTACAGTCACAGTTTGGTATTCCACTCAGTGATAGGTTCACTTGACTCTAGAAACAATCGGACTACAACTTTAGTTTTTGTTTTTTGCAATATTAACAGCACCATAGATTTTTTTTTTAGAAAAAACAATGTTAAAGTATCAAACCGATATCCTGCATAGCTGGATAGCTTGCTTCTTGTCTGCCTGATTTTTGTAAGTTGTTTTTGTGCGTGCAGGAGTGTGGTGGAGCACAGTGGAAGCTGGGGTGTGTCTCACACACGGGTTCCCACTGAATCCAGGCCTGGTCACGTGGCTCTGATTGCAGGGTTTTACGAAGATGTCAGTGCTGTCGCTAAAGGTACGCAGTAATTTATGTTTGGTATCTGGCTTGCTGGTTATAATTGGTATCTTTTCCGCAAAGTTACAAAGCGATCTACATGAACACCTCTTCCGAAAGTGTGTAATATAAAAAAATTAATGAAAGTGTACATAAACAGTCAACCCCCCCCTCCCCCGTGGAGAGATTATCATTTCTATCTACTAACAATGTGGGAATTATTTGTGACTACTTCTTTTGCTGGTTAGTAAATTATAGTTTACTCTGCATCTGGCTGTGCAAATTAATGTTTGTCGCACAGTAACGTGGTGACTAAATTACACACATTTCTCACTGTCATCTTGTAAACTTAAGGATGAATATATTCTATAAAGTTTATTGGAGTAATCCTTAACCTGTTTTGTGAAAAATTAACTGACATTAGCTGGACATTTTCCCCTTACTTGGATACAATTTTCACTTTCCATCCATTTAAAATCTTCAGTATTATGAAATGAGGTACAGTACCTGTTCCACTGGCCTAGCTTACTCCAGCATTGCAACAACAATTTGTGAGTGTATGTGTGGTTTTAAACTTCACTTCACTCCTCCCTACACTTGGTCTTGATTTCTTGAATTCTGAAGTTCAAGGTAGTTCTGTTGAGTCAGTAAGGAAATATCTGAGCTTTGGAATTGCATAATGATCTAGGTTCAGAACCTAAATGTCTGAACAGCGAGGTATAAGCATGTCATCTAAATTTCACAATGGGAATATGACGCAAGAGGGCACCCGGAATCTTGCGGCTCACCACCACCTTCTCGAGGGCAACTGGGGATGGGCAGTAAATGCTGGTCTAGCCAGGGGCGCCCACATCCCGGAATTAATAAATAAAAATATTTGTCTTGTGTCCTCCTGAGTTATGAGGGGTAATTTTGCGCCTCCGCATCGCAAGCAGGGAAGCCTCATCCACCGACTGTGCATTAGCAGGAATTCGAACGCCGTCTACCTATGATTTTCCGACTGTTGATGGTCACAAATTGTGGGCGGTGCGTAGCTGTGTTACTGACCTATCGTGCTGGTGGGTGAGGCTCCCTGCTGGCAGCGTGGGCTGGGAAAATGACCCCCTACAGTGAAAACATAAGTTGAGTACAGATCAAGCTGGACTACGGTAATTGTGATTCATTAAACGTGTGAACCTGGCAAGTGGCCATTCGCTCTGTACTTGCAAATATAGAAATGCAGCATTGTTGGTCAACATATTTAGAGTTAATGCACGTGTTGTTATTAAAGGTTGTTTTTTTTAAATTCATTCCTGAGATGTGGGCGTCGGTGGCAAAGCCAGCATTTATTGCCCATCCCTAATTGCCCTTGAGAAGGTGGTGGTGAGCCGCCTTGAACCGCTGCAGTCCGTGTGGTGAAGGTGCTCCCACAGTGCTGTTAGGGAGGGAGTTCCAGGATTTTGACCCAGCGACGATGAAGGATCGGCCGATATATTTCTAAGTCAGGATTGTGGGGAACTTGGAGGTGGTGGTGTTCCCATGCGCCTGCTGCCCTTGTCCTTCTAGGTGGTAGAGGTCGTGGGTTTGGGAGGTGTTGTCGAAGAAGGTGGCTTTGTTAAAGCAGAAGCAGAGCGCTACAAATAGGCTGTTGCTGAGAACTTTCGGAAAAATAAATACTCTGCAAGGTAGTTGGCTTTTATTATGTCAATAGAAAATGATTTAATTTATTTGTGTTAAACTATGGATTTCAGAAATAAAAACAGAAAGTGCTGGAAATACTCAGCAGGTCAGGCAGCATCTGCGGAGAGAGAAACAGGGTTAACGTTTCAGGTCGATGACCTTTCGTCAGAACTGGAAAAAGTTAGAGATGCAACAGATTTTAAGCAAGTGCAGAGGCAGATAAAGTGGGGAGGAAAGAACAAAAGGGAAGGCCTGTGATAGGGTGGAAGGCAGGGGAGATTAAATGACAAAAGATATGATAGGACAAAGCGAAAGGAGATGGTAACGGGACAAGTAAAGAAACAAAAGATGAGTCTAGAAGAGGTGTAAATGGGGATGGCAGAATCATCAACAGCTGCCGTCTGGAAAAAATGGGGGCAGAGGTTATGATCTGAAATAGTTGAACTCAGTGTTGAGTCCAGAAGGCTGTAAAGTGTATGAATTTTAGAAGTTGGTATACTTTATTCGGTCATTAAGATAATGCAGTTTCTTGCGTTTAATCTTTTAATTCCCGCAGGTTGGAAAGAAAACCCAGTAGAATTTGATTCTGTTTTTAACGAGAGCAAATACACCTGGAGCTGGGGAAGTCCTGACATTTTACCAATGTTTGCGAAAGGTAATGCACATGGGACTTGTTGCCGTTTCAACGTGAACAGCGCAAAAACTTTTCCTCTGTCCAAAAGCTTGATCAAAGAGGTAGGTTTTAAGGAGCATCTTAAAGAACGCGATTGAGGCGGAGAGGTTTAGGGAGGGAATTCCAGAGCTTAGGGCCTAGGCAGCTGAAGGCACGGATAAGAACACAAGAAATAGGAGCAGGAGTCGGCCATTTGGCCCCTCGAGCCTGCTCCGCCATTCAATAAGATCATGGCTGATCTTCTACCTCATCTCCACTTTCCTGCACTATTCCTATATCCCTTGATTCCCTTAATATCCAAAAATCTATCTATCTCTGTCTTGAATATACTCAACGACTGAGCCTCCACAGCCCTCTGGGGTAGAGAATTCAAAAGATTCACCACCCTCTGAGTGAAGAAATTTCTCCTCATCTCAGTCCTAAATGGCCGACCCTTTATTCTGAGACTGTGACCCCTGGTTCTAGACTCCCCAGCCAGGGGAAACATCCTCCCTGCATCTACCCTGTCAAGCCCTGTAAGAATTTTGTATGTTTCAATGATACCACATCTCATTCTTCTAAACTCTAGAGAATATAGGCCTTGTCTACTCAATCTCTCCTCGTAGGACAATCCCCCATCCCAGGAATCAGTCTGGTGAACCTTTGTTGCACTCCTTCTATGGCAAGTGTATCCTTCCTTAGGTAAGGAGACCAAAACTGTACGCAATACTCCAGGTGTGGTCTCACCAGGGCCCTATATAATTGCAGTAAGACGTCTTTACTCTTATACTCAAATCCTCTTGTAATAAAGGCCAACATACCATTTGCTTTCTTAATTACTTGCTGTACCTGCATGTTAACTTTCAGTGATTTGTGTACAAGGACACCCAGGTCCCTCTGAACACCAACATTTCCCAATCTCCATTTAAAAAATACTCTGCTTTTCTATTTTTCCTACCAAAGTGGATAACTTCACATTTCTCCACATTATATTCCATTTGCCATGTTCTTGCCCACTCACTTAGCCTGTCTATATCCCCTTGAAGCCTCTTTGCATCCTCCTCACAACTTACATTCCCACCCAGCTTTGTATCATCAGCAAACTTGGATATATTACATTTGGTCCCCTCATCCAAATCATTGATGTAGATCGTGAATAGCTGAGGCTCAAGCACTGATCCAAGCACTGATCCTTGCGGATGCCAATGGTGGAGCGATGAACATAAGAATTAGGAGCAGGAGTCGGCCATACGGCCCCTCGAGCCTGCTCCACCATTCAATAAGATCATGGCTGATCTTCGACCTCAACTCCACTTTCCCGCCCGATCCCCATATCCCTTGATTGCCCTAGAGTCCAAAAATCTATCGATCTCTGTCTTGAATATACTCAACGAATCAGCATCTACAGCCCTCTGGGGTAGAGAATTCCAAAGATTCACAACCCTCTGAGTGAAGAAATTCCTCCTCATCTCGGTCTTAAATGGCGACCCCTTATCCTGAGACTAAAAGTTGCGACACAGGTTAGCAAGGCCATAACAAAAGCAAACCAAGCACTAGGGTTTATTTCTAGAGTTGTAGAATTGAAAAGTAGAGAAGTTATGCTAAACTTCTATTGACCCTTGGCTAGACCACACTTGATGTACTACGTACAATTCTGGTCGCCATATCATAAAAAGGATATAGAGACACTGGAGAGGTTGCAAAAAAGATTTACAAGGATGATACCAGAAATGCGAGGGTATACCTATCAGGAAAGGATGAACAGGCTGGGTCTCTTTTCTCTTGAAAAGAGAAGGCTGAAGGGTGACTTAATAGAGGTCTTTAAAATTAAGACAGGTTTTGATAGAGTAGGCACAGAGAGAGTGTTTCCATTTGTGGGGAAGAGCATAACTAGAGGCCATCAATATAAAATAGTCACCAAGAAATCCAATCGGGAATTCAGAAGAAACTTCTTTACCTATTTTTCACTATTGAGAAGGAATCCTAGTTACTTCTGGCTTAAGTTGTCAAATTCTTGTATGATACAGGTGCCAGTGGAGACCATGTTTATACACACATGTACCCAGCCGAGAAGGAGGATTTTGCTGCTGAAGATGCATCAAAGCTGGACACTTGGGTATTCAATGAAGTAAAGGTATCTGGAATGTACTTCTTTTGGTTGGACACTTGCCAACACTAAATGGGAAATGCTGACTTTCTTCCGGGAGATGTTAATTGTCCCCTTTTCAATACGACGATCCTCCAATTCTGGACCCTTGAGCATCTCTGATTTTCATCGCTCCATCATTGGCGGCCGTGCCTTCGGCTGCCTGGGCCCTAAGCTCTGGAATTCCCTCCCTAAACCTCTCCGCCTCTCTCTCCTCCTTTAAGACGCTCCTTAAAACCTCCCTCTTTGACCAAGCTTTTGGTCAGCTGCCTTAATATTTCCTTATGTGGCTCAGTGTCAAATTATGTTCGATAATTGCTCCTGTGAAGTGCCTTGGGACGTTTTACTACGTTAAAGGCGCTGTACAAATGCAGGTGGTTGTTGTTGTAAGAGGCCCGTCAATTCTATTTATTGTGTTGGTGCTGTAAACACTTCCACATTTTTAAGAAGCTATTTGAAATCTGTCACTGATGTGTTTGACACATGGATGGTATAGATAATACAGATAGGAATATCGTTGACCTAACTTTAGAGAATGGCAATTACATTATAAGAAATCCATTTGGGGGTGGGGCGGGGGGGAAGTGATTGGCGCAGTGGGTTAGACACTAACCTTTCACTTCTGGGACCCGAGTTGAAATCTTGCCCAGACAGAGGGAATGAAAATCTCCTCTGTTTACTCACTGTGAGGATCCAATGTGAAATGGGTTTAAGCATTCTCAATCTAATGTCAGCCAGTGGCTCAGTGGGTAGCACCCTCGCCTCTGAGTCAGAAGGTTGTGGGTTCGAGTCCCGCTCCAGAGACTTGAGCACAAAAATCTCTGCTGACACTCCAGGGCGGCACTGAGGGAGTGCTGCACTGTCGGAGGTGCCGTCTTTCGGAATGGACGTTAAACCGAGGCCCCGTCTGCTCCCTCAGGTGGATGTAAAAGATCCCACGGCCACTATTTCAAAGAACAGTAGTGGCGTTCTCCCCGGTGTCCTGGCCAATATTTACCCCTCAATCAACTTGCAAAAACAGATTATCTGGTCAATTATCACATTGCTGTTTGTGGGAGCTTGCTGTGCGCAAATTGGCTGCCGCATTTCCTACATTACAACAGTGACGACACTTCAAAAGTACTTCACTGGCTGTAAAGCACTTTTGGGACGTCTGGTGGTCGTGAAAGGCGCTATAGAAATGCAAGTCTTTCTGTTTTCTTTCCTATTCTTGGGTCGCATGGACCGACAGCACAAAACTGCCCCTAATTTGATGGTAATTGTCAATCACACTTGAGCTGTGGAAATGGGATAAATTGGCGTAGTAGTGGGGTGTTCTTCCGAAGTTGGCTCTGAGACATGTTGTGGGGCCACAGTAGACGGAACACCTACCTGGCTGTGCAAACTAATATTTGTTGCCTGGTATCACAATGCCTTTTTCTTGTTCTATTTTTCAACAGGACTTTTTTGAATTTGCCAAAAGTAATGAAACACTCTCAAACAAAATGAGGGAAGATCAGGTTGTTTATTTCCTGCATTTACTTGGGCTGGACACAAATGGACATGCTCACAGGCCAATGTCAAGGTAACTTTTTATTCTTTTTAGCTTGAATGGTTTTCCTGCCCTTTGGGCCTTGGCTTTTCATCTCCCAAAGTTTGCTAGATTCAGGGATAGTTCTTTCATCCCCTCCCCCTTTTCCCAGCCCTAACTTGCTTTAAAATCTATTTCATTTCCTGCTTTTTTTCCAGTTCTGACGAAAGGTCTTCGACCTGAAATGTTAACTCTGTTTCTCTCTCCACGGATGCTGCCTGGCTTGCTGAGTTTTTCCAGCGTTTTCTGTTGTTATTCAGGGATCGTTCCCTGGTTGAAAGGCAGCAAATGTTAAATCATTGCTCAAAAACCGAGGCAAAGACAATCTAAGGACTATGCGCCAGCGAGTTTAAAATCAGTAGTGGGAAAATTGCGAGAATCCATTATAAGTGAGTATTTGGATAATTATAAGCTGATGAGGGAAAGTTCACTTGGTTTTGTGGAAGGCATGTCTAGCCAAACTAAGAGGTTTTTTTTGACAGTCAGTGCATTGATGGATAGAGTAGGATGTTGTATACATGGATTATCAGAAGGCATTTGATACGGTTCCACACTAGAAATCGCTAGCTAAAATTGAGGTGCATGGAATTAGATATAATATGGCGGCACAAATAGGAAACTTAATTGGAGTAAGGAGACATTGAAACATATAAGATTCTGAGGGGGATTGACAGGGTAGATGCTGAGAGGTTGTTTCCCCTGGCTGGAGAGTCTAGAACCAGGGGTCACAGTCTCAGGATAAGGGGTCGGCCATTTAAGACTGAGATGAGGAGGAATTTCTTCACTCAGAGGGTTGAGAATCTTTGGAATTCTCTGCCCCAGAGGGCTGTGGATGCTGAATCGTTGAGTATATCAAGGCTGAGATCGATAGATTTTTGGACTCTAAGGGAATCAAGGGATATGGAGATTGGGCGGGAAAGTGGAGTTGAGGTCGAAGATCAGCCATGATCTTACTGAATGGCGGAGCAGGCTCGAGGGGCCGTGTGGCCGACTCCTGCTCCTAATTCTTATGTTCTTATGAGACAGAGAATTGGAATGCAATAGGCCTTTTTCCCCTTTTCGTTCCATATAAAAATGATGCAGATTTGGAAGCTGTCTCAAAGTTTGCAGCTGATGCTATGAGAGGACGTACGGCCAAGAAGGGAGCAGAACATTTTAAAAAGGGTCTTTCAATAAAGAGAATGGGTGGCTTGATGCGGTATAACATAAAGTGAATGTTGGTACGTTTGGACAGTTTAAATGGACAAAAGAAGTTGGGAATCTGGGGCGTAAGTCATTAAAAGCTAACTCACAGGTGCAAAAAGTTACTTAGAATTACACAGAAATTATAACACGGAAACAATCAATGTTGGTGTTTACCCTGCTCCACATGAGCAATAGTCCTCACCCCATGTGCCTGCTCAGTTCCCATATCACTATCACCTTTTCATTGAAACATCTGTCTCGTTCAATTTTAAATCATGGTCCCTGTTTCAATCACTAACTCTGGTCGTGCATTCCACTGCCTCACAACCCTCTGTGCAAAAAAATATTTCTCCTGTCTGTCCAGCTGTGTCTCAGTGGGCAGCACCCTCGCCTCTGAGTCAGAAGGTTGTGGGTTCAAAGTCCCACTCCAGAGACTTGAGCACAAAAATCTGGGCTGACACTCCCAGTGCAGTACTGAGGGAGTGCTGCACTTTCGGAGGTGCCATCTTTTGGATGAGACATTAAACCGAGGTCCTGTCTGCTCTCTCAGGTGGACGTAAAAGATCCCATGGCACTATTTCGAAGAAGAGCAGGGGGAGTTATCCCCGGTGTCCTGGCCAATATTTATCCCTCAAACAACATCACTTAAAAAAAAAACAACCCAGATTATCTGGTCATTATCACATTGCTGTTTGTAGGAGCTTGCTGTGAGCAAGTTGGCTGCCGCGTTTGCTACATTACAACAGTGACTACACTTCAAAAAGTACTTCATTGGTTGTAAAGCACTTTGGGACGTCCCGTGGTTGTGAAAGGCGCTGTATAAATGCGAGTCTTTTTCTTTTCTCGCTCATGTGCTTATCTAGCTTCCCCTTAAATGCATCTACACTATTCGCCTCAACCACTCCCTGTGGTAGCAAGTTCCACATTCTAACCACTCTCTGGGTAAAACAGTTTCTCCTGAATTCCCTATTGGATTTATTAGTGACTATCTTATGTTTACATCTCTTATTGCTAGCATACAATGGTCTCACCATCTCCCTTTTTCATAGCCTATTAATCAAGCAGACTTTGATAGCCTGGGTTAAGCTGTGTCTATTGTGACCTATCTGAGAGATGTGTACACCGGCAAGCTTCTTCTTTCATTTTAATGAGTAATCCCAGTCAAATTAATTAAATATGTCGTGGCTATGAGTTTAGATAAATCCTGTGGCGCTGGTGTGATTTTCAAAACCTGTTGCCAGATCGGGGAGGAGTCTGCAGCGCCGCTGAAAACCACTGCAAGCATCTGACTTGGTTTTTATTTTCTTCAGATCCCTGAGCAGTTAAGTGGAATAGCCTAGATTTTTTAATTTTAAATACAGTGAAACTTGCATAAACAGACGCCTGCGAAAAAAAACCCCACATTTATTGAGAGACCCAGATGACTTGCACGGTAAAATATACAAGAGGCACTCTAAAACCACGGACATGCGCAAATTACGAACCCCGGACAGCCTTCGCTGCACCTTTTTTACACCTTAAAGCACGGGACGCGCAGATCAGCGCGAGGCCGCAGCGGATTTTGTGAAAGAGACGGCTTTGGTGGAATGGGGCTGCTCTTTACCCGGCCTCCACAGCGGCAGAGAAACAGCTCTCTCTCTCTCTGGGATTGAATGCTCGCGTGGGATAGAGCGGTTTCTCTGCCGCTGTGGATGCTGGGTAAAGAACTCTCCTCCATTCTACTGAAAATGTTTTACAGTAGTGCACGCAATTACCATTTTGTACATAAGGACACCTGCAAATAAGGGGCAGCTGACGCTAGTCCTTAATGTTTCCATGATTTACAGATTTCACTGTATCTCTGCAAAGTGGTTTATTGGAAGGATTCGAAAGAAAGAAAGACTTGCATTTGTACAGCACCTTTCACGACCACCGGACGTCCCAAAGCACCTTGCAGCCAATGAAGTACTTTTTGAAGTGCAGTCACTGTTGTAGGAAATACGACAGCCAATTTGTGCGCAGCAAGCTCCCACAAACAGCAATGTGATAATGACCAGATACAGGAAACTTTCGTTTATCCGGCATCGACGGGACCGGCGTGGTGCCGGTTTATCGAAAGTACCGGATAACGGAGAATTATATCTACCGAGGCTATTTTTAACAAAGAGACTCCAGGCAGCGTGGGAGAATCAACTCCTGCTACTGCAGTGTTTCGGACTTCCGACAGCGCCAGGAGGCCGAGTAGTGGCACTTTTGAAAAGTACCCCTACTGACTAAATCGGCGTTCGTGGACTCGGACTCGGGATCGGGATCGGCAACATTGCCGGTTATTTGAGAGGAGTTTTCGGAGCACTCGGCGTTCGCAGAGACTCGACTGCGACTCGGCAACATTGCCGGTTATTTGAGAGGAGTTTTCGGAGGATGATTTTTGCCGGTTAAGCGAGAATGCCGGATATTTGGGTGCCGGATAAACGAAAGTTTCCTGTAATCTATTTTAGTGATGGTGATTGAGGGATAAATATTGGCCAGGACACTGGGGATAACTCCCCTGCTCTTCTTCGAAATAGTGCTATGGGATCTTTTATGTCCACCTGAGAGAGCAGACGGGGCCTCGGTTTAACGTATCATCTGAAAGACGGCACCTCCGACAGTGCAGCACTCCCTCAGTACTGGCACTGGAGTGTCAGCCTCGATTTGTGTGCTCCAGTCTCTGGAGTGAGACTTGAACCCACAACTTTCTGACTCCGAGGTGAGAGTGCCGCCCACTGAGCCACGGCTGACACATTTGTAATGTTTATTTTTTTTTCTTATGGATTTTGTACAGCGAGTATGATAACAGTGAAAGATTACATTTGTCTTCACTTCATTCATCATCAGTAAGGAGCACACCCAGGTTGTATTAAATTCACTAAAACCACTCCAGTATCTGAGCTCAGAAGAAGTTTGTTTTATTCCAGCAGTGTGGCATTCAACTGTGTATCTTCTATACCAGGTCATATCCTGTCTATTTGAGGGATTGCTCAATTAGTCACATTATAGGCTGCAAACTAAAAATAAAATTCTTAAGGGGATTGACAGGGTAGATGCTGAGAGGTTGTTTCCCCCTGGCTGGAAAGTCTGGAACTAGGGGTCACAGTCTCAGGATAAGGGGTCGGCCATTTAGGACAAAGATGAGGAGAAATTTCTTCACTGAGGGTTGTTAATCTTTGGAATTCTGAGGATATTCAAGACAGAGATCGATAGATTTTTAGACACTTAGGGAACCAAGGGATATGGGGATGTGGAGTTGAGGTAGAAGATCGGCCGTGATCTTATTGAATGGCAGAGCAGGCTCGAGGGGCCGAATGGCCTACTCCTGCTCCTATTTCGTCTGTTCTTATGAACTGGTTTGATATTGTCCAGATTCGTTTCGCTTTGGATGGCAGATTCTTCACTCCAGCTGGACTGAATCTCTGGTTACCAGGGTTGGAAAGCCAGTATTCCAACTACCTGTATCATCCAGTCCCTGTACTCAAGCATTTGAAATCTTTCATTCCAGCAGTGTGACATTCAACTGCGTATCTTCTATATCAAGATAGTACCCGCCCCCCCCGCCCATTCTATAGTTTACAGAATACCACAATGTCCTTGTGTCTATTTAAATAACGCTAAATTCTTCAATTGTATTTTCTGGGTTTCTAACTATCTGGAATATATTGGTTAAGGAGTGCAGCACTGTAAGTTACAAACATATGAACAATGACAGACAGGTAAAGACCCTCTGGTCCATCCAGCCTGTCCCAGACAATTGCGATACCTTGTGTATCACAATATATACACTCTCCACCCCACCCGAAATCACGTGATCTCCTGGGAGAGGCAATAAAAAACCCAGGGCAGTTTGGGGGAAAAAAAATCTGGGAATTTCCTTTCCGACCCATCGAGGCGATGGAAACTAGTCCAGGAGATCACTCTGGCCCTGAATTCGCTGCAGTGCCTCCCTTCTGTAAGAGGTGATCTCCGCCCCAACCAGAAACAGGTCCAGCTCTCGCTTGAAGGAATTCAGCGAATCAGCATCCACTGCACGAGCCGGCAGCCTGTTCCAGAGGCCCACTATTCTCTGGGAAAATCATGAGTAAATTTGCTTTTCTAACGATTGTATCTGAACATTTATTATACAGCGAGTACAAGGAAAATATCCGAACAGTAGATAAAGGAATCCAGGAAGTTGTGTCTGTCATTCAAGACTTCTACAGGAATGATAAGAAAACTGCCTTTGTCTACACTTCTGATCATGGGATGACCGAGTGGGGTAAGAGCATTGATGTTTCTGGACAACAGTATTTAGATTGTAGCACATTGATATTTATAATTTAATTAATAAAGGTTGAGTGGTATCAGGTTTTCAAAGATACTGCGCCTGTAGGTGGCACTGGCAGCGAGATGTGACGTCACTTTTTGCGTACTGTGGCTTCGCGCCTAACGTTATGTGACCATCAATCAGCTGATGTTGAGCCGTTTATCTGAATTCTTGGTGCAGTCGCTCAGATTCGCCACCAGGTGGTGCTGCACCAATGTATTTACTGGGGAAAAGCAGCGATCTTTGCAAAGGTAAGTGAAGGATGAGGAATTCACACTAACTGACGGGCAAAATATCCTTCCTGGCAGAAAAAGAAATCTAAGAAGCTCATATTACCAGCAAAAACCAAAAGCACTGAACGGCACTTGAAACAGAGGTGCACCCTGACGGCTCCAGAAATGGTACACACCTTGACGATTGTGAATGGGGGACTCCCGACCTGTACAACCCCATGGTTTGTGGGCAGATTGAGGAAGTAGCCTTGGCAGGCCGGCTTGAGACGAAAGTGGCGCTGGGCGTCCCACCAACGTCCGTTGACCTCTATATTTATTAGGCTCCCGCTTGTATTCCGACGGGAGCAATGACTGCCTGAATCGAGCTCCGCCCTAAAAATCAGAACGCGGTAAGTCGCGTTTTCGTAGCTGCAATTTTCGTCCCGCTACGGCCTCGTTTACAGGTGTAAACGGGAGGTAGCTGCGACAACAAAAACTTGTATTTATATAGCGCCTTTAACATAGTGAAACATTTCACAGGAGCGTTATAAAACAAAATTTGACACCGAGCCACATAAGGAGATATTTGGGCAGGTGACCAAAAGCTTGGTCGAAGAGGTAGGTTTTCAGGAGGGTCTTAAAGAAGGAGAGAGAGGCGGAGAGGCTTAGGGAGGGAATTCTAGAGCTTGGGGCCCAGGCAGCTGAAAAGCAAGATGAAAATCGGCCCCGGCATCACCAGTGCTAGATTTCTCTGTAAAATAACCATTCCGCTCAGCTGATGAACAAAGTCTGTCTGGGGGAAACACCTTTCCTGAAAATGTTAGTGTCTTTGTGTGTGAGTGTGTAAAAGTCCAGATGACCATAAAGCAAAAGTACAATTTCCTTCGTGTCTTTGTATTTTAGTCAAGCCCTGGGGCCACTGCTTTTTTTTGATGTATATAAATGACCTGGATATTGGAATACAGAGTGGAATTTCTAAATTTGTCGATAACACCAAACTTGGGGGTGTGGCAAACAGTGATGATGATACCAATTGACTGCAACAGGACATAGAAAGGCTAGCAGAATGGGCAGACAAGTGGCAGATGGAATTTAATACAGAGAAGTGTGAGGTGATGCATTTTGGCAGAAGGAACAGGCAGAGGCAATATACACTTAATGGCACAGTTTTAAAGAGTGTGCAGGGACAGAGGGACCTGGGAGTTAATGTGCACAGGTCCCTGAAGGTGGCAGGACATATTGAGAGAGTGGTTAGCAAAGCATATGGAATCTTGGGCTTCATAAATAGAGGTATTGAGTCCAAAAGCAGAGAAGTTATGCTGAACCTTTATAAAGCGCTGGTTAGGCCACAACTGGAGTATTGTGTCCAGTTCTGGTCACCACACTTTAGGAAGGATGTGAAGGCCCTTGAGAGGGTGCAGAGGAGATTTACCAGAATGGTTCCGGGGATGGGGGATCTTAGCTACAAGGACAGGTTGGAGAAGCTGGATTTATTTTCATTGGAGCAAAGGGGGTTGAGGGGTGATTTGATAGAGGTGAACAAGATTATGATGGGTTTGGATAGGCTAGACGGGGAAAGGTTGTTCCCACTAGTTGATGGTACAAGGACTAGGGGACACAGATTTAAGGTTTTGGGCAAGAGATACAGGGGGGATGTGAGGAAAAACTTTTACGCAGCGAGTGGTGAGGACCTGGAACTCGCTGCTGACGGAAGTGGTGGAAGCGGAGACACTCCATGTTTTCAAGGGGAGACTGGATAGGCACTTGAGGGAAATAAACTTGCAGGGCTCCGGGGATAGAGCGGGGGAATGGGACTGACTGGATTGCTCTACAGAGAGCCGGCATGGACTCGATGTGCCGAATGGCCTCCTTCTGTGCCGTTAAGACTCTGGGGGGAATTTTGCCTGCGCTCAGAGGGCGGGTTTGGAGGCGGGACTGCTGGCAAAATTGCAAAGATTGACAGCGGGTCCCGAACCCGCTGTCAACCCGCCTCCATACAATCTTCCCAAGTGTCTGATCCCCGATTTGCGCAGGGACCCGACACCTAGAGGCGGCAAGAGGATTATAGACACTTAACTGCCTGTTAACAGGCAGTTAAGAGGCTTTTTTCAATTTTGCCAGGTCGACTGCGGGCTTTCCGACGTCCGGACACCACGCCAGGTAAGTGTGGCGTGTTGTGAGTCAACTGTAATGTTTCTTCATTGATGACAGCTGCAGAAGTGGTGTGAAGGATCCAATGGGACACTGGTGAGTTTCAGAGGTAAGGAAATGCTGGGAAAATCATTTTTAATGTATTTAGACTTTTCTATAGGTAATAAGGTTTGAAGTGTTTGTGTAGTCCCACCTCATTGGGAGAACCTCTCTCACCAGTTACAGATCGCTTCTGTAACCTTATCTGCAGCTGCCATCTGTTGTATCCTAAGGAGAGAGTCTCTGGAGAGCCTGGGTGCAAGGGCTCACCTTTGTACAATGATTGGCAGTGTTTGCAGCACCTCCATGCTGTCAAACACTGAAAAATCATCTGTCAAACAAAAATGAGCCTGTCCCCTTCAAGAAAACCGGCTGATGACGCGTCATCAACTGACGCCATCTGACACCAGCTTTCTCCTAATTGGCCGGCAAACCCGCAGGGCGGGTTTAACAGGGCCAATTGACGCAAAATAGTGTCTGTGCGTCGGGTGTCGTTGGGGGCGGGATTGGAACCCGCATGTCAGCTGACCCGCTCCCAACTCGCACCGAAAGGTAAGTTTGCGCTCTATGACCCTGTTTACAGCAATGCATCTTGGCTCATCAGAATCGTACTTCATTGCTGAATTTCTTTGTTGACGCAGGTTCCCATGGTGCAGGCCACCCCTCAGAAACCCTAACGCCATTGGTCGCATGGGGAGCTGGAGTAAATGGGCCACAGCCAGGCTCAAACCAACAGTTTCAGGATGATTTTCTGCAAGGTATAGTGAACTGCATTTAATGTTGGTGTTTAAAAATCGGGCCTCTTTTTTTTTATATAAACGAAAGACTTGCATTTGTATAGCGCCTTTCACGACCTCCAGATATCCCAAAACGCTTTACAGTCATTCATTTACACTTGGAGTACTGTGTACAATTCTGGTCGCCATATTATAAAAAGGTTATAGAGGCACTGGAGAGGTTGCAAAAAAAGATTTACAAGGATGATACCAGAAATGCGAGGTTATACCCATCAGGAAAGGATGAACAGGCTGGGTCTCTTTTTCTCTTGAAAAGAGAAGGCTGAGGGGTGACCTAATCGAGGTCTTTAAAATTAGGAAAGGTTTTGATAGATTAGACACCGAGACAGTGCTTCCACTTGCGGGGAAGAACAAAACTAGAGGCCATCGATATAAGATAGTCACCAAGAAATCAAATAGGGAATTCAGAAGAAACTTCTTTACCCAGAGAGTGGTGAGAATGTGGAACTCGCTACCACAGGGAGTGGTTGAAGCGACTAGTATAGATGCATTTAAGGGGATAATATGCCTATGAGGGAGAAGGGAATAGAGGGTTATGCTGATAGATTTAGATGAGGAAAGACGGGAGGAGGCTCGAGTGGAGCATAAACGCTGCCATGGACTGGTTGGGCCGAATGGCCTGTTTCTGTGCTGTGTATCCTATGTAATCCTATGTAACTTACTTTTGAAGTGTTGTCACTGTTACAATGTAGGAAACTCTTCTGAGTACACTATGCTTTTAAAAAGCGTAAACATTAGCAGTAATTCTTTTCCTCAAAATCCTTCCTGTGGAAAAATGGTCACAAATCCTGAAACATGACTAGCAATTAAAATAAAGTTAAATTAGAAGAAAATGGGAGCGATGTGGTGGAAAATGTTAAATTTAGGAATATTTTAGGGGTTCAATTTAATACGGTTGATACTGCAGCAATGTTCCCTGAAATCTGCGTGGCTGTGCAGCGCTCCAGGGGTCCCGCGCAGCCGACTTTTAAACGGAAAAACCGCGCATGTGGGGTATTGTGAATGGGCCGCGCAGCACCAAAAACAACTGCAGGAAACATTGTACTACAGCGATGAAGCTAAAATGGAAAACTTTATTACATTGTGTGAACTGAAAACTTTTTTTTAAAGGAGATAGCGATCTGATTTGAGGTGAAGAAAGATCTTTTTTCCCCCTGTTTGCTTGTGCTTTGTGTTCAATGGCACAAAGTTGCAGACAGACATTTCATATTGAACTTGGCAGCAATCACCACTGGGTCAAACAGTTCAGGAGGCTCTTTTTTGATTGTCCAAAATTAATTACTTGTGTTTAAATATGTCGCCTTTCCAAAGCATCACTTTATGGCAGCAGGGTAATGGCGAACCCGATCGTGCACCGTAACAGAGCGTTTTAACGTGCAGAATGGTACCGGGGATGAGAGACGTCAGATATATGGGGAGACTTTAGAAGCTGGGATTGTTCTCCTTCGAGCAGAGAAGGTTCAGAGGAGTTTTAGTAGAAGTGTTCAAAATTCTGAGGGGTTTTGATAGTGTAGATAAGGAGAAACTGTTTCCAGCGGCAGGAGGGTCGGTTTAAGATCATTGTAAAAGAACCAGAGAGGAGACTAGGAGAATTTTTTTTGTGTAGCAAGTTATAATCTAGAATGCGCTGCCTGAAAGGGTGGTGGAAGCGGATTCAACAACATCTTTCAAGAGGGAATTGAATATACAATTGAAAAGGAAAAATTTGCAGGGCTATGGGGAAAGAGAAGGGGGTGGGGGGAGAGTGGGACTAATTGGATAGCTCTTTCACAGGCACAATGGGCCTAATGGTCTCCTTCTGTGCTGTAAGATTCTATGATTTTGTGCCTGTGATCACAGACCAGCTGAACATCTAAGGAGTGAAAGTCCTTTCTGCTACTGTATGACTCCGCACTCGGATGGCCACACAGGTATAGTGACAGCCCTGTGAGTCCCCAGGCAAGATCATCATTCTGAAACGATCCTTGGTTCGGCCACACTTGGGAGTACTGTGCTCAGATCTGGTCTCCATATTATAAGAAGAATATAGAGGCACTGGAGAAGGTGTAAAAAAAGATCCACCAAGATGATACCAGAACTGAGAGGTTATACCGATCAGGAAAGGCTGCACAGGCTGGGGCTCTGGAAAAGAGAAGACTGAGGGGTAACCTGATCGAGGTCCTTTAAAGTTTTGGAAGGATTTGATAGGGTAGACGTAGAGAAGATGTTTCTTCTTGTGGGGGAGTCCAAAACTAGAGGGCATAAGTATAAGATCGTCTTTAATAAATCCAGTAGGGAATTTAGGCGATACTTCTTTACCCAGAGAGTGGTGAGAATGTGGAACTCGCTATCACAAGTAGTTGAGGCAAATTTTTTTTTTAATTCGTTTATGGGATGTGGGCGTCGCTGGCGAGGCCAGCATTTATTGCCCATCCCTAGTTGCTCTTGAGAAGGTGGTGGTAAGCCGCCGCCTTGAACCGCTGCAGTCCGTGTGGTGAAGGTGCTCCCACAGTGCTGTTAGGGAGGCAGTTCCAGGATTTTGACCCAGCGACGATGAAGGATCGGCCGATATATTTCCAAGTCAGGATGGTGTGTGTGACTTGGAGGTGGTGGTGTTCCCAGGCGCCCGCTGCCTTTGTCCTTCTAGGTGGAAGAGGTCGCGGGTTTGGGAATAACATAGATACATTTTAAGGGGAAGATATACAAGCACATGAAGGAGAAAGGAATAGTAGGATATGTTGATGGGGTTAGATGAAGCAGGGTGGGAGGAGGCTGATGTGGAGCATAAACCTGTTGGGCCGAATGGCCTGTTTCTGTGCTGTAGACTCGATGTCCTTAAAACCAAAAATGAACTAATCACTTCTGGTGAACAGGGCATCGGTAACCTGCGTGATGCAGCAGTGCACCATGGACGGTGAGATGTTGCAAAGATCCCCTGCACTGGACTGGAATGAGCCCATTGTAGAGGTATTGAGACTTCCGCACCCACTGACAGTGCTGTTGGGAGTGCAAGATGCTGCTCTAAGGTCCAGTATGAAGATCCTACACCAGTCATGCAGCGTTTCCTTGGGAGAACAGTGTCTCCTGGTGCGTTGCTCCTTGGAAAGTTGGAGTACAAAATCGCATGGTGTGTGAACTCTTGGTTGGATAACGCCTCGCCCTTCTCATTCGCCTCCTGTGCAGGTGGACTCTTCTCTGGTCCCTCTGCTCCTCCTTCCTCATCAAGGAAGGCCAGATACAGAGGAAGATCCAGAGGCAGTGGTATTTTTTCTTTTAAGATTTTGTGGGGCAACCTTTAAAACTCACCCTCAATTACTCACTGGAGCCCTAAATGGTTTACTTGTGTCACAAAAGCAAAGCAATCTCACCTTGTACAAACATTGGGAGGTAATCTTATTGAAACGTACACGATTCTGAAGGGGATTGACAGGGTAGATGCTGAGAGGATGTTTCCCCTAGTGGGGGAATCTAGAACTAGGGGGCACAGTTTCAGAATAAGGGGTCTCCCATTTTAAGACGGAGATGAGAAGGAATTTCTTCTCTCAGAGGGTGGTGAATCTTTGGAATTCTCTACCCCAGAGAGCTGTGGAGGTGGAGTCACTGAATATATTCAAGACGGAGATAGACAGACATTTGAACTACAAGGGAGTGAAGGGGTATGGGGAGAGAGCGGGAAAGTGGTGTTGAGGCCAAGATTGGATCAGCCATGATCTTATTGAATGGCGGAGCAGGCTCGAGGGGCCAATTGGCCGACTCCTGCTCCCGTTTCTTATGTTCTTGGCACCAGAACATTGCCTCCGCGGGACCCTCCTATTCATTACTGACCTTGTCATTCGCATTGGGGAGGGCGGGATGATGGAAATGCAGCCTTTGATGACATTCCATCATCCTGTCCTCATTTGCACACAGCCGCTGACTTGCTGGCAGGAGCCGGGAACGCACATTTTGCTTCGAAAAACGCTAGTTAGGCCACAGCTGGAATACTGTGTGCAGTTCTGGTCACCACACTAAAGGAAGGATGTGATTGCATTGGAGAGGGTGCAGAGGAGATTCACCAGGATGTTACCTGGGCTGGAGCGCTTCAGCTATGAAGAGAGACTGGGCAGGCTGGGGTTGTTTTCCTTAGAGCAGAGAAGGCTGAGGGGGGACCTGATTGAGGTGTACAAAATTATGAGGGGCATAGATAGGGTAGATAGAAAGGAACTTTTCCCCTTAGTAGAGGGGTCAATAACCAGGGGGGCATAGTTTCAAGGTAAGGGGCAGGAGGTTTAGAGGGGATTTGAGGAAAAACTTTTTCACCCAGAGGGTGGTTGGAATCTGGAACTCACTGCCTGAAAGGGTGGTAGAGGCAGGAACCCTCACAACATTCAAGAAGCATTTAGATGAGCACTTGAAACGCCATAGCATACAAGGCTACGGACCAAGTGCTGGAAAATGGGATTAGAATAGACAGGGCTTGATGGGCGGCGCGGACACGATGGGCCGAAGGGCCTCTTTCTGTGCTGTATGACTCTGAGTGGGCGGAGGCGCAGTGGAGTGTGTTCCTGAGGCAATTTCCAACTTCATGCGCTAGTGATGCGCTAACGTTTGCGGGGGGTGGGGTGGGGGGGTGCGTGCAGGGATTATTATTCTTGTATTTTTAAAAATTTGTTTCGCTGTTTCTTTCAGAATGGAAGCTAAATGAGTGGAAGAGATTAGATGTAAACCAGGTAAAACACTTAACTTGTTCAAAATTGAACGTTATTTTTTACGTCCATTGTGATATTTATTTGTGCCGCATGTTTTTCCTCCTTATAATCAAACCTGAAGGGAAAGCACTTCCCATCTTACCTGTCAAACTCCACAATTTAACTCTTAAGAGTTTGAGAAAGATTGTGCCTGTACTGTATTTGCTTAAAGACAAATTGCACTGTCTTGTCTAATTAATCATTGAATCTTGTTACAAATCAATAACGATACCAAACTAATCTTGCGGTTTCAAATGAACAATACCCTTAGCAATCGTAGAAAATGTAATGGTGCAGTACATATTATTTAAATCTGACACAGCGGTATGTGTAAGAAGTTAAGTCACAGATCAGCCATGATCTCAGTGAATGGCTTGAGGGGACAAATGGCCTCCTCCCGTTCCTATGTATATCATGCAGGAAAACTAATTGTGTGATGGATTTTTATTGTACCCATCAAAAACACTAGATAAATGCCATGATGCGGAGATGCCGGTGTTGGACTGGGGTGGACAAAAGTGAGAAGTCGCACAACACCAGGTTATAGTCCAACAGGTTTATTTGAAATCACAAGCTTTCGGAGCGGCTGCTCCTTCGTCAGGTGAAGTGAAGAAATACAAATGGGCACAGCATATATAGACAGAATTGTTCTCTGCACAGGCATTGTTCTCTGTCTATATATGCTGTGCCCATTTGTATTTCTTCACTTCACCTGACGAAGGAGCAGCCGCTCCGAAAGCTTGTGATTTCAAATAAACCTGTTGGACTATAACCTGGTGTTGTGCGACTTCTCACTAGATAAATGGATATTGGACACTCTTATCATCAGTATTCCTTCAAAAGAAAGGAGTAAGTTGAAAAAAAAAACTGAGGATAAGAAGAGGTTGAAACCTAAGGGATGTGGGCAACGTTCCCGCCCAGCCGTGCAGCAGTATGGAGGTCCCGCACAGGCTATTAACTGGCTTTTCAATGGGAGAAAGGCGCACGCGTGAATGGGTCGCACAGCCCATTAAAGGGACTGTGCACCAAACAAAATATCAGCGGGAAGATTGGATGTGGGATATTTATGTTCAGACTATGTAGCTGGGGAAGGGTGTTGCTTGTGGAGGGTGGGAGAGGGACCGGGGAGAGTTCATCCAAGCAGGTTGTGGCTGAGTTTAAAAGTAGAGATGAAAGGATTGGAGGAGCTGCAAGGTTTCTAGTAATTCTTTGAGGCTTCAGCGATTGTGCCTGTTACCACGTTAAGTACGGACTCAGTGGCCAACACTGTAGTGGAAACCTTTGGCAGAACTGGATCACCAAGGAGGCTTGGAATGAACACCACAGAGACTGCTGCGCCAATTGAAGTAGGTGCAGCAGTTGAGGTAGTGAATGAGGGTGAAGTGGTACAGGGAGTGGAAAGGCAGATTCATTCTGAGCATCGTGAGTCTTTGTAGTAGGGGACTCGAGTTGTGCAGTATGTGGCCAGCGAGATAGGTAATAAGGGGGGGGTGATAATTATACTGTTATGGTAAAGGCAAGGCATTTAGAAAGAAGGGCCAAGGCGCTTGCAAATTAAACATTCACTCCCTCCACCACCGGTGCACCATGGCTGCAGTGTGTATCATCTACAAGATGCACTGCAGCAACTCGCCAAGGCTTCTTCGGCAGCACCTCCCAAACCCACGACTTCTACCACCTAGAAGGACAAGGGCAGCAGGCACATGGGAACGCCACCACCTCCCAAGTTCCCCTTCAAGTCACACACCATCCTAACTTGGAAATATATTACCGTTCCTTCATCGTCGCTGGGTCAAAATCCTGGAATTCCCTTCCTAACAGCACTGTGGGAGTACCTTCACCACACGGACTGCAGCGGTTCAAGAAGGCGGCTCACCACCACCTTCTCGAGGGCAATTAGGGATGGGCAATAAATGCTGGCCTTGCCAGCGACGCCCACATCCCAGGAACGAATTTTTAAAAAAATGAAGAGGGGCAGATTTGAACCAGTGGAAATGTATGATATAAACAAAAGGTACATTTATAAAGGTATAATTAAAACAAGAAAAAGTTTGGGCATTTGAAACAAAACAGAAACTTCTGGAAATACGCAATATATCCCATCAGCATCTATAAAGGGAAATGATGGGTTAAATTTTTGGGTGCAACTCTTTGTAGAAACTCAGAATGTAAAGATATGGTGGGTGCATTTAAAGCAAAGGTGCCTGCAAGAGTATTTGGGGCATAAAGAATATAGCAGGATAACTAACAAGTGAATGGCTTCTAAAAGAAAGCAAAGAGGGAAATTGAACTTGTAGATTACTGTAGTGCTTTTAGGGGCAGATGGAATATGCATCGCGTTTCCGGTGTGAATCATGAGAAATTGCATGCGCGTTCATTACCAATCATTTGAATTTCATTATAATATTTAAACAAACCTCTTTCCTGCTTTCGGCAAGAGTTTCCTATACACCAAATTGCATCTGAAGTGTTGGGCAGAGCGTTCTGAGTGGAGATCGGGCAAGCATGATCTCCGTCTGACTTGGGACCTCCCGTATCCCCCTCCCATGGCAGGCCACCCGAAAACCTTCACCAGAGTCTCTTATGGACATGAAACAGGGCAGAGCTCTGATCTTTCAGAAGGAGAGTCAGAGAATAGGATTATAAAATGAAGACGCCACAAGCTAAACTTACGGCACCTTTTCTCCTTCTAGAGTTATGGACTAGATGGGCACAATAATTAAATACTGACCTTGCTGACCTAATCGTAAGAACATGTCGAGGGAATTATAGACCAGTCAGCTTAATGTCGGTGGTAGGAAAAATATTGGAATCCCTACTAAAGGAGAAAATAGAAGAACATCTAGTAACCAAAAACATCACAATGAATAGTCAGCATGCATTTCAAAAGGGAAAGTCTTGCTTGAACAACCTAATTGAATTTTTTGAAGAGGTAACAGAGAGAGTAGACAAGGGTAATGCAGTAGATGTAATTTATCTAGATTTTCAACAGGCCTTCGATAAACTACTACATAATAGACTAATGAAAGTCAGGGAATGCGGAGACAGGGGACAAGCAGCAGAATGGAGAGCTAGCTGGCTTCAAGACAGAAAGTAGAGAGTAGGGGTAAAGGGTAGCTATTCAGAGTGGCAGAAGGTGGGTAGTGGTGCTCCACAAGGATCATTGCTGGGATGACTTGTTCGCAATTTATATTAACGATTTAGACCTTGGAATCAAAAACACAATTTCTAAATTTGCGGAAGACACCAAATTAGGGGGGATAGTCAATACTGAGGAGGACTGCAACAAATTACAAGAAGACATTAATAAACTTGCAGAATGGGCATATAATTGGCAAATGAAATTCAATACAGATAAATGTGAGGTATTACATTTGGTAAGAAAAATAGGGAGGTCACATATTACTTGGAAAATAATAATCTAAATGGGGTAGGGGAACAAAGGGATCTCGGAGTACAAATACACAAATCACAAAGTATCGAAACAGGTTAACAAGGCCATAAAAAAAAAAAGCAAACCAAGCACTAGGGTTTATTTCTAGAGGGATAGAATTGAAAAGTAGTGAAGTTATGCTAAACTTGTATCGAACCCTTGTTAGACCACATTTGCAGTACTGCGTACAATTCTGGTCGCCATATTATAAAAAGGATGTGGAAGCAGTGGAGAGGGTGCAGAGAAGATTTACAAGGATGATACCAGAAATGCGTGGGTACACCTATCAGGAAAGGATGAACAGGCTGGGTCTCTTTTCTCTTGAGAAGAGAAGGCTGAGGGATGACCTAATAGAGGTCTATAAAATTATGAAAGGTTTTGATAGAGTAGATACAGAGAGAGTGTTTTCACTTGTGGGGAAGAGCAAAACTAGAGGCCATCAATATAAGATAGTCACCAAGAAATCAAATAGGAAATTCAAAAAATACTTCTTTACCCAGAGAGTGGTGAGAATGTGGAACTCGCTACCACAGGGAATGGTGAAGCGAATAGTATAGATGCATTTAAGGGGCGATTAGATAAGCACATGAGGGAGAAGGGAATAGAGGGTTATGCTGATAGGGTTAGATGAGGAAAGACAGGAGGAGGCTCGAGTCGAGCATAAACACCGGCATGGACTAGTTGGGCCGAATGGCCTGTTTCTGTGCTGAATATCCTATGTAATCCTATGTAACCATAAATAATGAAACTTAAGAAGGTCATTGGCCAGTATTCCCTCTAATGCGCGTCAGCCATGGCTCAGTGGGTAGCACCCTCGCCTCTGAGTCGGAAGGTTGCGGGTTCAAGTCCCACTCCAGAGACTTGACCACAAAAATCTAGGCTGACACTCCCAGTGCAGTGCTGAGAGAGCGCTGCACTGTCGGAGGTGCCGTCCTTCAGATGAGACGTTAAACCGAGGCCCCGTCTGCCCTCTCGGGTGGATGTAAAAGATCCCATGGCACTATTTCGAAGAAGAGCAGGGGAGTTATCCCCGGTGTCCTGGCCAATATTTATCCCTCAACCAACATCACTAAAACAGATTATCTGGTCATTATCACATTGCTGTTTGTGGGAGCTTGCTGTGCACAAATTGGCTGCCGAGTTTTCTACATTACAACAGTGACTACACTTCAAAAAGTACTTCATTGGCTGTAAAGCGCTTTGGGACGTCCGGTGGTTGTGAAAGGGGCTATATAAATGCAAGGCGTGCGCGGTATCTTCCAGTGGCAGCAGCTTATGAGCGGCCAGTGCGGGACCTCCCGATTGATGCGCGGCTGCGCACCTTAGGGGGAACATTATCATTGGCCCATCAAACTGTTCCTTCCACTGAATCCGCTGGTTCATGAACTCTACTCAGTTGATCTGCCCGCGTTTTGCATAGTTTCAAATTACCCCACTCCTAGTCAAATCGAGCAACGTTGCAGAATACCATTTTAACTTTACCTCTTAACATTATTCATTCTTGTTGGTTTTTATTGCCTGGCCTGACATTTCCATAGTACCAGCAACACGCAACCATGAAACAAAAAGGACGTGGGTCGGTTCCTGACTCGGCAAAAGAGAGAAAGATTGGGTTTGCAACATGGGGCCGGGGGGGGGGAAATGGCCTGGGTACAGAAACAATGCCAGGAGGTCTGAGCGAGTTTGTTTCAAAGTATTACGTAGTATTTACAGCACAGAAACAGGCCATTCGGTCCAACAGGTCATTGCCGGTGTTTATGCTCCACACGAGCCTCCTCCCACCCTCCTTCATCTAACCCCATCATTCCTACATTCTTGTATTCTTAATGGAGTTTGCGGCTGGGTCAGGATGACCGTGGACTGGCAGCGTTCACCGTCATTCAGCCTTTGAAACTGACCGCAACTTCGGGATTTGGCGCAAGTGCATGCAGAAATCCTGAAGTTGCGGTCTGTCAATGACTGCTCCGACAGAGGCTGCGCTGTGGCACCCCATCTCTCTTTCCCCCGCCCACAGAGCCACAGTAATTACGCTGTTAAATTCCCCACTAAAAGTTAGACCCAAAGGAATTAGGTGTAACTGGGGTTTTAACAGTGTATTGACTGCTTAACAACTGTTAAGGGACTTAAAAACTAATTTTAATTTTGTGCAGTGTGAAATTTGTCCATTTTAATAAAAATAAAAATTAAGAAACTTTTTTTCAAATTAAAAAAAAAAAATGTGTCCATCTTTATTTCAGGTTTGCCTTTTCCCCCATGCGAGAGCCCCATCTTTGTTTTGCTCTCTCTTAACACTTTTAAAAAGCGTTTACTCACTTCCTTGTTTGCTGTCTGAGAATTCTGCGTTTTGATTGGCTGCTTTGGCAACCTGTTGACATCACAGCAGTTTGAACAAGGGGATCCCCACGACAGTCCCGTGATTTGAATTGAAGGTCGGAAAACACAAAGTTCTCGACACCGGGATCGCGAGGTCCTTGTGCAAAGCGTACTTCGGGGCCAGCGGCGAACGCCTTTGCTTTGCCGCTGACCGCAAATTCTGGGCCAATATTTCTTGTATCTCTGCGTTTTGCCATGATTTGAACACAAACTTTCTACTTCACGTTACATGAGCACAGGACTCCCAGTGTTTGAGATGTTCTTGGAGTGTTAGTTTTTATCTGTTGAGATGTTCTTGGAGTGTTAGTTTTTTATCTGTTGCGTACTGTAAGTACAAGTTGAATTGTTTCTGAAACTAAATTTAGCAAATTGTGTGACAGAATTGTCCTTTTTTTTCAAGTTATCCAACTGAATAAACAAGAATACCATGTGCCTTGCACAGAAAGGCTGTAAATAACATTTAAATGTTAAATCTTGAACATGATGATCCTTCTTATAAAGCAATATTTTCAAATTTGCTACAGTACCTCACAGAAACTCTCATTTTACTGGAAACTGCAAAGTAATTTCTCAAAGTGCAGGTTTTTTTTGGAGTGTTTACTCAGTAAATCTCTAATATAAATACAAATTTTCAAAATACTGATAATTAACAGATCTCTTGTGAATATAATAGAGCTTGAATGTTTAAAAACCTCTCATAATTTTCCCCTATCTCCTCTACTGCCCTGTATGTATGTCATTTTCTCTCTCTATCCAAGGCACCGACATCGCTGGTTTTGTGACGTTCTTTATTGAAGTGTAATGGCAGACAATTGATCTTCACTTAACCTAAGTGCTGCTCCTGGCCTCGTTGCTGGGTGCACAAGACTGCCTGGTGCTGGGCTTTGCCCCAACCGGTTGGCTGTAAGATTCGCAACCATGAATACCCACACGATCTGTTCTAATCTAAGGTGGGGGCACCATTGGAGCAGTAAAATGCTTCCCGAGGAAGGGAAGAAAAGCCGATGGGCGCCATTTCCGTGCAGTTAATGACCGGTGAAAACGGATGATTTCGGACAGATCACTCCTCACTCTCTCTTGGTTGACAAGTTGGGGAAAGTAAAACAGTGACAATCCTTTAATTTTCATCATCTGATTTGTGTTGTACTACTTCTGAATGGTGATACCAACTTCAGCCACCATCATTGTTAACAGGGCCTTTTAATTGTTGGTTTCAGAAGAAGTACGGAAGTTTACATTGCTTTTTGATTTCTGGTCACCATGAGCGTTTGCCATTAATTGTTTCTGTTTTGCATTGCACAGGCTGATATAGCTCCCCTGATGGCTGCTCTAATAGGAGCCCCCTTTCCTCTCAATTCTGTGGTAAGCTATGATTTTGTGTTCTCATTATTTAATTAGAGAAGCAAATTACAAAGGTTTCACACTTATCAAAAATGGCATGCGCTTTGTATCTGGTTTTTGCTTCTCCCAGGAGATCACATGGGGCTGGATTTTCTCAATGGAGACGTGCTGGAGGCGGGACTTATGGGTTCCGGGTTTCAGTCCCGCCTCCGGCGATGTCTGACCAACCCACGCTATTTTCCCTTGATTGGCCTTGTTACCGGCCAATTAATGGAAAGCCGGTGACACATGACATCAGTGTATGACGCTTCATCTGTCTCAAAATTTTTGACAGATGAATTGTCAGCGTTTTGACAGCTTTGAGACCCACAGCAATGTGGTTGACTCTTAACTGCCCTCTGAAATGGCCTAGCAAGCCACTCAGGGCTGGTAAAATCCAGCCCATGGTTTCGGGTGGGGTGGAGAGTATGTGTGGAGAGGTGGAAAACCAGATTAAAAACACCCAGGCCAATTTGGGGGGGGGGGGAAACAATCTGGGAAATTCCTCTCCGACCCATCTAGGCGATCAAAACTAGTTCTGGAGATCACACTGGCCCTGAATTCCCTGCAGTACCTTCCTTCTGTAAGAGGTGATCTCTGCTCCAGCTAGAAACGGGTCCCGCTCTCACTAATAGGAGCCTCCCCCACCTGCTTCACATGGCAGCAGCTGGAAAGTTGCACTTCTGGTGCAGTTTCTTGTTTGTAATGATTAATTACTGTAAACTTGAAGGCTTTTGGTTTGAAACTTTGTGCATGATTCAGTAAGATTTTCTATGCAGCCGTTAGCTGCGTAAAATGTCTTGGCTGCCGCTTAAAGCATGGCATTAAACCCCTTCTAAACATGATTAGAGCTCTCAACCGGGGCCAGGAGCATCTGTGTGCATATATCCTCACGAAGGACTGAGTCCAAGAAAACGTTTGGTGGCACCAGACCAGATATCGTGAAATCTGGTCACTTGCAAAAATAAGAGACTCGATAAGAGTCAGTTTGTGCCATGCTACAAAACTGGATCATTCTTTGGATGGAGAACTGGTCCATGTTGTTAGTGGTGGGATTTGAACTCACGTCTCCGGGTCATCAGTTAAGTTTCAGCCAGTACAGAATATTGTGCCTATTAATTCACAGGATGTGAGCGTCGCTGGCAAGGCCAGCGTTTATTGCCCATCCCTAATTGGTGGTGAGCCGCCTTCTTGAACCACTGCAGTCCGTGTGTGAAGGCGTAGCGGTTTGGTACAACTGAGTGGCTTACTGGGCCATTTCAGAGGGCACTTAAGAGTCAACCACATTGCTGTGGGTCTGAAGCCACATAGAGGCCAGACCAAGTAAGAATGGCAGATTTCCCTTCCCTAAAGGACATTAGTGAACCAGATGGGTTTTTACGACAATCCAGTAGTTTCAAGGTCACCATTACTGACACTAGCTTTTTTTATTCCAGATTTACTTAATTAAGTGAATTTAAATTCCCCAGCTGCCGTAGTGGGATTTGAACTCCCGTTTCCAGATCGTTAGTCCAGGCCTCTGGATTACTAGACCAGTAGCATAACCACTATGCTACCGTACCTGCTTTGACCAGTCCCTTCTTTGTGACGATTGTTATTAACTTGTCTTCCCTTTTTGGAATCCATCCATGGAGTGAAGCGCTGCACTGGTAGCATTGGTTCAGGCAACAGTATCAATGTTTGACGCCAAAGAAAAGAAAAAGTGTCCTCCGCATTTAGAAGATGCTGATTTTAGAAAGAAAGAAAAGTCCTTTTAATGGTCCGGTAGTGATTTATTTTCCATGTTATCAACCTAGACTTGCTCCTTCAGCATGTAGAGGGTGCTGCCATTCAAAGACCTTGGAGGGGTGGCAGCGTGACATTTTAGTTACGCAAGACCGTGTGAAATGAAGTTTGTACGAAATTGACGATTATACGAAATTGACAAGCAGGAAAAGACCAGCTGGTCCATCAAGTCTGCTCCAAATTTAGTAAGCTGCACATCTTTACCTCATAAAATGAAGGACAAAATTGGGAGGTTTTTTTTCAATTTGTTTAATTTAAGGTGGATTATCAACATCAAACACTTTCTTTTGTTCATCCTCCCAGAAAGAACTTCCGTTATTTTTGATCGGTTGTAATCCAGCAACACTATAAACTCACCGCATCCCATTAACGGGAGACCAAATCCTATTGTTCAAGTGTACAGCACTAGAGTTTAGAAGAATGAGAGGGGATCTCATTGAAACGTATAAAATTCTGACAGGGCTAGACAGACTGGATGCAGGGAGGATGTTTCCCCTGGCTGGGAGGTCTAGAACCAGGGGTGACAGTCTCAGGATACAGGGTAGGACATTTAGGACTGAGATGAGGAGAAATTTCTTCACTCAGAGGGTGGTGAACCTGTGGAATTCTCTACCACAGAAGGCTGTGGAGGCCAAGTCACTGAATATATTTAAGAAGGAGATAGATCTAAACACTAAAGGCATCAAGGGGTATGGGGAGAGCGCGGGAATATGGTATTGAGATAGAGGATCAGCCATGATCATATTGAATGGTGGAGCAGGCTCGAAGGGCCGAATGGCCTACTCCTGCTCCTATTTTTCTATGTTTCCGTGAAATCTGACCGCAGTCTTGCTTGGGCAGTCTAGCTAATTTTCTTTATTTTGTCTATAATTTGCTTCATACTGTTGACTATGTTTTAAAGTAAACCTCTGAAAGGCAAAGTACTCGGACATTTTATTGATCGCTCTTTGTACTTTTGGAAACAAATGTAGCCTGAATAGATTGCAGCCAGAAAGCTTTTTTCACCAAAAACTTAAAGCAATTGTTTCAGATATTCTGGGTAACTCATTTGTGGTCTCGTGCATCAATTTTATTATACTTATTTTGTTTTTTGATAGGGCATTTTACCTATGGGGTATTTAAACAACAGTGAACATTTCAAAGCTGAATGCATGCTAACGAATGCCATGCAAATATTGGAACAATTTACGGTATGGAATTTATTATTTTTAAGTGTCAGTTTTAAAAAAAAAATGTTTAAATCACGCCAAGCAAACTAGTTTTACTTTTCATGTGCACCTTAATCACCCTCCCAATCTTGCTGGATATTTTCATTCATGCTCATGGGCTGAAATGTATCGTTAAATAATTCAAAATCACATCATTACATTTTCATAGAACTTATTAAGTGGCCATTCGTTTGATTCTGGGTCAAGTTAAATCGAGACATGAATCAAAATTGACTGACAGAACATCGTGCATTACTTTTTTATTGGGCCAGCACAGTAGTTCAAAAAGCACGCAAGCTTTTTGGATCGTGTCAGTACCTTTTTTAAAAAGTTAGGTTCGTGATTACTTGGGCTGGAATCACCTCTGCTCTCCCATTCCACCTCGGGTGGGATAAGTGGCGGAAACAGCGGGGTGGGGAGGCATGGTTAGACATGGATTTCACTCCCCATGCCCCTGCTGGGACTGCTGCTAACCACCCCTAACCATTCAGGCGAATGCTGGTGGTGGTCGTGGTTTGGCCTCCTCGTCCATTTGCCTCCCATTTTTCCATCTTTCTGCTACTGCCCAGAGTAGCGGCATTAGTGGCCCCAATGCCCAAAGTGGAGGGAGAGAGCCTCGTTTCTCTCCAATTTGGCCTCCAGCACTTACCTTAGTAGGTCTCGGTTTCTGCCTTCCCTCTGTGGGGCTGTTCTGTCCCTTTTTAAGGCCACTCGGCCCCTGTTGTCTTGTGCCGAAGCAGCACCTCGCTACATCTTTGCCCCATTTCCCGCCTCGATCGTGGCAGGCTCTTTCTTGGCGGTGGGAATCCTGCCAGGAGCCCATCCTGCACGGCCAACGAAGCCAACCTAGGGAATCACACTTGTCCGCAAGGGTGGGCGGAAGTTCCCAACAAGGGAAAATCCAGTCACTTGTGCTCAGCGGTTCCTACTTGGCCATACCTCTGGCAGTGTGCACTCTGGCGCTGAATTTCTGCAGGGGTTGTCTGATCTCCCGCCATAACGGTCTAAATGGCTGAAATTACGGTGGAAGATTAGGACAAACCCACCCTGAGGAAATTCAGGGCCTCCATGGATAAACCAATTTTTTTTTTTTAAATGGCTGAATTTATTTTATTGAAAGACCCAGATGAAGGGATTAAGCCCATGGTTGAAGGAGTAAAATTGGAGCTGAGGTAAGCCAGGAGCTAGTGGTTAGGGGATGCTTCTTTGGACTTTGAGTTTGAAGATTTAGGAGGAAGGTAAAATCTTCCAGTTTTAAGATCATGGGAAAGATTGAGCTGGAACAGAAGACTCAGTAAGTCTGTCTCATGTCCAGGTTTGATTTTGAGTAATGTTTTGACCATCCCAACCTGTTGAATATACAGGGGATTTAATCACATTGCGCGAAGAAATCAGAAGTTAAAATAATAAAAATTGGAGCGCGATTAGTGAAGGAATTGAAGCGCAATTAGCAAAGAAAGATGCAGGCAAAGTATACGTTACATTTTTAAAACCTGCTTACATTTTTAAGCTACATTTTATTAATATTACATTGGCCCTGAATTCTCGGTCGGTATGACGGCAAAATTGACCGCAAGTTTGGGATTTCCACATGTGCTTGCGTGCTATTGCAACGATCGTAATTTATTAATAAAATAGCATTTCTGGCTGCTAAAATATTTAGAATGAGTTGTGGGCAAATCAGCAAAT
The DNA here is from genome assembly GCA_030390025.1 of Squalus acanthias. Taxonomy (NCBI): domain Eukaryota; kingdom Metazoa; phylum Chordata; class Chondrichthyes; order Squaliformes; family Squalidae; genus Squalus; species Squalus acanthias. The sequence continues at coordinate 5,381,768 of CM059428.1, forward strand.
CTCCTCAGTTTCCTGATTTGGCTAAGTGCCAGGAAGTGAAAGGAGCGCCGCCCCACGTGTACTCCTTTGCTGTGCCACTGACTGCAAATTCAGGGCCATTAATTTCATGGTAGTAGTTATTCCAAACATGCAACTTACAATGCTGCACCACCTTTAACATAGCAGGACATCTCAAGGTGCTTTACAAAAAGGGGGAGAGAAGAATGGACACTGAGTGGTAGAGTTAGAGGAGGTGACTGAAGGTGTGCTCAAAGAGTTGAGCTGTGAGGATGCGTTTTAAAAGTGGTGGAACAGTTAGCAAGGCAGAGAGTTTTAGGAAGAAAATTCCACAGTGCCAGCTGCCACCGTTGGAGGAATGTGGGAAGGATAAACAATAGAATTATTACTATAATATTAATGGGACTTTACAGCCTTGTAATGTGTGACTGCCAGAAAACTTTGTTCATGGAGATATAGATACTTTATTGAAGTTATAAAAATTTTTTTTTCAGGTGAAGATGATTCAGAAGAAAGAAACCACTCTGTCCTTTTTGTTTAGCCCCTTTAAGTAAGTAAGTTTAGTTCTTTTTTAGGGTGCTAATTTAAATTTATTTTTCTGTTGCATGAACGATAAGAATAAGCCACTTATGTGGTGTATCCTGTACTTTTTCAGGGACATGGTGCATACATCCCAAGCATCAGTGTTTCCTGCTGACGTCAGTGTGTCAGCGCTTTGGTGGCCAAAATCAGTGCCGGACACCGCCCAACCATCCATCTAGCCCTCAGCCCCACGCCCCCTGACTACAGTGGTTAATACACTGGCCATCAGCACTCCTCATCTTGTTGTGCTCCCAGTGCTGATGGCCAGCTTTGCTGCCTCTGTCGACTTTAGACGGGAGCTTTCTCCAGTGATCTCGCTTACAGTATGCAAGAGGTGGAAAACATAGAAACATAGAAAAATAGGAGCAGGAGTAGGCCATTCGGCCCTTCGAGCCTGCTCCGCCATTCAATATGATCATGGCTGATCCTCTATCTCAATACCATATTTCCGCTCTCTCTCCATACCCCTTGATGCCTTTTGTGTCTAGAAATCTATCTATCTCCTTCTTAAATATATTCAATGACTTGGCCTCCACAGCCTTCTGTGGTAGAAAATGCCACAGGTTCACCACCTTCTGAGTGAAGAAATTTCTCCTCATCTCAGTCCTAAATGTCCTACCCCGTATCCTGAGACTGTGACCCCTGGTTCTAGACCCCCCCAGCCAGGGGAAACATTCTTCCTGCATCCAGTCTGTCTAGCCTTGTCAAAGCCGGCCCTCAGCCTGGGAGCACAGCGGGACCTACCCAGTGCCTTAGACACTGGACCCGAGTCAGGGGGGATGCAAGGCGGGGGGTTGGGGGGGGGTGTGAAGAGTGAATGTCAAGGGGAGGGAGAAGATTGGATAGCAGTTGGATGAAGTGGGCAGCAGCGAGATGGGGAAATGATGGCAGTGAAAGAAGGGGGAAAAGGTAAAAGTGAAGGGAAGGAGGAAATATATGGCAATGAAGAGGGAAATAAGTAGAAGGGAGAGAGAAACGGGAGGTAATGAAGGGTAAAGGAAAGGGGACAGAAGCTGTGAACGGCACGTGATGGGAAAGGGGAGAAGCCAAGAGCGGTGGGGGAGGAAGAGACATTCACCGAGCGGGTGTGGGCAGAACGAGTGCCAGTATTAAGTTGTCATGATGCGGCGATGCCGGTGTTGGACTGGGGTGGACAAAAATGAGAAGTCGCACAACACCAGGTTATAGTCCAACAGTTTTATTTGAAATCACAAGCTTTCGGAGCTGTTGCTCCTTCGTCGGGTGACCCTTGTGATTTCAAATAAAACTGTTGGACTATAACCTGGTGTTGTGCGACTTCTCAGTATTAAGTTGTGGGAGAGGTGGGCGGTGAGAATTCTGGGGGGAGAGAGGTAAGATTACCAGGTTAAATTGGGGAGGGGAATAGCTGAAGAGTACCAGCTTAACTTTGAGTTGGAGCGGGGAGAAGAGTGCCAGGTTGTGATTTAGGAGGTCGAGTGCCTGTATTAACTGGGAGGGTTGGGCATTGGATGGGATGCAGTGTCTCTGGTGAACTGGAGGGGTGAAGAGTGCCTTTGTGTGAACTGAAGACAGTGGGGAGGGGAGATGCTTGGATGTGGGAGTGACAATTGCGGTAACATTTGGCAAGTGACGATCTAGTTGGGTCTGTTAAATGCAAATGTCACTTTTTTTTTGCTTTTTTAAACCAAAGAAATGTATTAATGAGGAAGTATAAAAGTTCTTAAAGTGAGCCAGAATGTACCATTTTTAATGCAATTTTTTTCCAGAGGAGCATAACCGCAGACCCTCCAACCTGTAGAAATACAGGAATCCCGCCCCAATCGCGGTTTTGCCATACGCGGATTTCAAGTATACACGGTTTCCTCTCTGCGACAACTTTTGCCAACCGCGACAGTGAATTTTGCGTATACGCGGTTTTTAATTTAGGATTAAGGTAAATAACATGATTTTATTGCTTTTATATTTTTTTTATTGTGTTATTTGAACATTTATACTGTATTTGCCAACCGCGGTTTTACTAACCACGGGGGTTTTCAGGGACATATCCCCCACGGTTGGGGAGGGATTACTGTACACGGCCAATTTTATACCTTCAATATTTGGATTTCCCCTTCTTGCTTTCATATTTAACTTTTTTTGTTTCTTCCAACACAAGTGAAGGAATGTTGTGCTTGTCGACCAGTTAAGTTTCCTAACCCATTGTAACTACTTGTTTTCATGTATTGGGGCTGTTCTTGAACAGTCAGCTTTTTGGGTGCTGTGACAGGATCTTTTGGAGCTAGTTTTCTAGCTTGGCGTGTAATCAATGTTAATAAGTATGGTGGAAGTTAGTTTAACCCTTTCAGTACTGAGGCATTTTGGGGTTTCAAAATATGATCAACATTCTTCCCCACCCCCACTCCCGTGGCTCAGTGGGTAGCACCCTCGCCTCTGAATCAGAAGGTTGTGGGTTCAAGTCCCACTCCAGAGACTTGAGCACAAAAATCCAGGCTGATACTCCAGTTCAGTGCTGAGGGAGTGCTGCACTGTCAGAGGTGCCGCCTTTCGGATGGGATGTTAAACCGAGGCCCCGTCCGCGCTTTCAGGTGGACGTAAAAGATCCCATGGCACTATTTCGAAGAAGAGCAGGGGAGTTCTCCCCAGGGTCCTGGCCAATATTTATACCTCCATCAACATCATTAAAACAGATTATCTGGTCATTATCACATTGCTGTTTGTGGGAGCTTGCTGTGCGCAAATTGGCTGCCGCGTTTCCTACATTACAACAGTGACTCCACTTCAAAAAGTACTTCCCAAGTGCGTTGGGATGTCCTGAGGTCATGAAAGGCGCTATAAAAATGCAAGTCTTTCTTTCTTTTCCCTACATTTCACCATTTCTGATACTTTGTAGAACCTTCTAATGATAAAAATGTCAAAGTAGTATAGTGAATAGTAGAATACATAACTTGAGGATATGTGACAAGCATCTGTTGTCACTAAGGGTGCATCTGAGGCACCTTCCACAGGAAAGCAGTCTGGCAGAGATTGCCATGACTGGTCAGGCAGTGTAGGGACCCTTCCCAGGAACACAAAAGGAATTGCCCCCATTTGTACCGTATTTATTAATAATAATGCGTTTCCCCTTCGGGGGTCCGGACCACAATCCCGGCCTGGAATCCCAAGTGGGCACCATTTCTGCTTGCGATCGGCATGTTCACCTGAGCGAACATTCGCCGATCCTTTGCCAGGTCCTGCTTGGAGATGGGGATGCGGGAACTCCTGATGTAGCTAATCTCCGCCTCAGCCCCTTGCAGCAATAAAGAAAGACTTGCATTTCTGTCGCGCCTTTCACGACCGCTGGACGTCCCAAAGCGCTTTACAGCCAATGAAGTACTTTTTGAAGTGGAGTCACTGTTGTAATGTAGGAAACGCGGCAGCCAATTTGCGCACAGCAAGATCCCACAAACAGCAATGTGATAACGACCAGATAATCTGTTTTTAGTGATGTTGATTGAGGGAGAAATATTGGCCCCAGGACACCGGCAAGAACTTCCCTACTCTTCGAAATAGTGCCGTGGGATTCTTTCGTCCACCTGAGAGGGCAGATGGAGCTTCGGTTTAACGTTTCATCCGAAAGACGGCACCTCCGACAGTGCAGCACTCCCTCAGCACTGCACTGGGAGTGTCGGCCTAGATTTTTAAGTTCAAGTTCCTGGAGCGGGACTTGAATCCACAACCTTCTGACTCCAAGGTGCGAGTGATACCCACTGAGCCACAGCTGACAGTCAAATGTTTGCATTTGAAAAGGTTAATATAATTTGTGTTCTCCCCTGTCACTTTAATAGTGAAGTGTAACTGTAATTTGTCATTTAACTGGAGAGGACACATTTAACTGAATAGATAATACTGTGGATAAAGCCAACGACCAAAGTGCCAGATGGCAAGCCGCTATGTCGCCTCTGTTTTTTGTTAAATACAAGCCAGGACCATAACCCTATTAGCACACAGTGGTCACGTGGCTGCTAGTTCACTCCGAGGGAAACAAAATCTGTGATTGTGCTGTCGGAGCTAGAGGCTGACTTGTGAAATGAAGGCTTCATTAAAGCAACAACAGAAAACGCTGGAAAAACTCAGCAGGCCAGGCAACATCCGTGGAGAGAGAAACAGAGTTAACGGTTTCGACCTGAAACGTTAACTCTGTTTCTCTCTCCATGGATGTTGCCTGGCCTGCTGAGTTTTTCCAGCGTTTTCTGTTGTTGTTTCAATTTTCCAGCATCCGCAGTATTTTGCTATCTTCATTAAAGCAGATGGTGCTATGAAAGCAGGGCTGGGTATGCTGTCGCCATCAGGAGTGTATGGTTCTTGTTCCCAAGGTTGTAACGTTCCCTGCCTGTTGTTGTGATTTCTGACTGGCCCACTGAAGGAGGCCTTTGGTTAAGATGAGAACTGGATTTTTTAATATAAAGTATACTGTGAAAACAAAATTATTATTAAGCATTTTGGAGGATTTTATTTCTGGACACCTGCACTGCCCTTTCCCACTATCTGCATCTGTGATTAGAGACAGGAATGTTGAGAATTGTAGTTTAGGTGTCCTGACTGCTTCATAGTCTGTTCGTGTTACAGTGTCCGACATGGCAGGCTTGCTTATAATATTGAAGTACGTTTTCCACGTGATCCCCACTGGAGTGCCACCCCATGTGATTTGCTCTTCACACTTCATGCCCACATAGATCGCTCTCTCGCATTTTGTATGAGAGGATCATTTTATTAAAGAAAGAAAGACTTGCATTTCTACAGCGCCTTTCACGACCACCGGACGTCCCAAAGCGCTTTACAGCCAGTGAAGTACTTTTGAAGTGTAGTCACTGTTGTAACGTAGGAAACGCAGCAACCAATTTGCACACAGCAAGCTCCCACAAACAGCAATGTGAGAATGACCAGATAATCTGTTTTTTAGTGATGTTGTTTGAGGGATAAATATTGGCCCCAGGACACCGGGGAGAACTCCCCTGCTCCTCTTCGAAATAGTGCCGCGGGATCTTTTACGTCCACCTGAGAGAGCAGACGGGGCCTCGGTTTAACGTCTCATCCAAAAGATGGCACCTCCGACAGTGCAGCACTCCCTCAGTACTGCACTGGAGTGTCAGCCTAGATTTTTGTGCTCAAGTCTCTGGAGTGGGACTTGAACCCACAACCTCTGACTCAGAGGCGAGGGCGCTACCCACTGAGCCACGGCTGACAATTGAAATGATGCCCAACGGCAGCAGTTTCCTCGGGGCCTTTCTGACACACGCGCCACCGCAACTTTGGCGTGAACCCCGTTCACGTTTGTAAATGCAATTTCTGACGAAGCGACGCTCCTCTATTTCTACGCCTCGCCCACTTTTCTAAAGCCCCCTCTAAACTTTGAACGCGTCTTTCAGCACCACCTGTGAAGCCTCCAGTGCAGCAGGGCACCCGTTTTTTGCCCCCGTGAAGCACTTTGGGAAAGAAAGAAGTTGCATTTATGTAGCACCTATGACGACCTCTGGATGACCAAAAGAGCTTTGCAGCCAGTTAAATATTTTTGCAGTTTCCCCACTTGTATTGTAGGGAAAAGTTTTAAAGGCATTATATAAATGATGGCGTTAATGATTGTTGAGACTGGCCATTAAAGTATCTCAACAAGCATCAACAATCATTCAGGAATACCTTCTAAAGTTGCATGTGACTTGGAGTTGTTTTGAGGCTGGTAAAAGATCATTGAGAGATCGTGAGGCAGGGGGGTTGGTGGCAGCGTCTGAAGTCTGGTGTAGGGGTGGCCCAAGGCTTCCTTGTCTAGTCTGGAGGGGCATGCCTGGTCCACAAGGAAACTAAAAAGAAAATTAAAAACAAAAACTTACTTGGCTTCTTGTGGCCCTGACGGTTGTTCCTGGCAGCTTTGGCCTGGCTGGAAATCCACCTCTGCTCAGGCCTCGGGTTAAAGGTGTTTAAAGTCATGAAGGGTTCAGATAGAGTAAATAAAGAGAAACTGTTCCCATTGGCTGAAGGGTTGATAACGAGAAGACACAGATTTAAGGTGATTGGCAAAAGAACCAGAGGCGACATGAGGAAAAACCTTTTTACGCAGCGAGTGTTTAGGATTTGGAATGCGCTGCCTGATAGGGCGGTGGAGACAGATTCAATAGTAGCCGTCAAAAGGAAATTGGATAAATACTTGAAGGAGAAAAAATTGCAGGGATATGGGGAAAGAGCGGGGGAGTGGGACTGACTGGATTGCTCTTCGAAAGAGCCGGCGCAGACTCGATGGACCAAATGGCCTTCTTCTGTGCTGTACTATTCTATGATTTAATAAAATAGCAGATCTGGCCCTGTTGACGTCATCTGCATATTTAAAGAGGACCCCGCTGGTTTCTGGTGGATGTCCTTGCTGCTTGCAATTATAACATTGTTGTCAGTCAGATCGGTGAGGGAAAGAAGTTTGTAAATCGCCTGCTTCATTTTAACTGCCTCCTCCCCGGCTTCTGCCACACACGGGGAGGTGAGTTAAAGTTCCCCTTAGTGTGTTGCCATGCCAACATCGAGTATCACTGGGCCGCTAAGAATTATCATTTTATTCTCGTGCTCTTTTTCCACCCTCCCCAGATAAGTATTATAATGAGCGCAATCTAAACTTAATTCTGTTTTAAAAGTTTACTTCCACCGACATCCGCCTGCAACCGCTACACTATCTGAGGTAAAGCTTCCTTCTTAAGCTATACACAGCAGTTGTGTGTGTGATCCATTGTAAATGTTTTCAGATGTTAACGGCTGTTCCTAAATTTTTTTAGGTGTTACTTCTCTGTTTTATATGTATTTAGTCTTGGTCTTGGGACTTGAAACTCTGGTTAATTTTATACCCTGTCTACCTTGTAACTTGCAATCCTGAGCCCATTATGCTAAAATGACTTCCATTTGACTTTCTCCCACCTTTATTAATCATTAGTGATTAATCGCAGGCTGATTTGGGAAGCGGTGTCGGATTCTTCTGTGGATGCACGCAGCCTCTCGACATCATGACACTGTGGATCGTGCTGTGCTGCTGTGAACTAAGGCAGGAATGCCTTTATTGACTCTTCTGCAAATAGGGGTCGCAGAGCTAAGAATTTCATGTCACATGCCAATTGCAAATCTTGATCCGCTCAGCGGGTGTGAGAATCAACACAGAGCCGGCTCTGTGCAGCAGAATACATGCATATCACCGCTACATTACTTTTCACAACAAGGCAAGTGTGCTGACTGACTGAACCGACTCGGAACATTTGGCCGGCCAGAAGAAAGAAAATCTTGCATTTATACAGCGCCTTTCACGACCACCAGACGTCCCAAAGTGCTTTACAGCCAATGAAGTACTTTCTGAAGTGTAGTCACTATTGTAATGTAGGAAACGCGGCAGCCATTTTGCACACAGCAAGCTCCCACAAACAGCAGTGTGATGATGACCAGATAATCTGTTTTTAGTGATGTTGATTGAGGGATAAATATTGGCTAGGACACTGGGGAAAACTCCCCTGCTCTTGTTCGAAATAGTGCAATGGGATCCTTTACATCCACCCGAGAGAGCAGACGGGGCCTCGGTTTAACGTCTCCTCCGAAAGACGGCACCTCCGACAGGGCAGCACTCCCTCAGTACTGCACTGGGAGTGTCAGCCTAGATTTTGTGCTCAAGTCTCTGGAGTGGGACTTGAACCCACAACCTTCTGCCTCCGGCAAGGGTGCTACCCACTGAGCCACTAGTTGACAATGGAAGCAGTTAATTTCACAGCAGATTGCAAGAGCCACAAACATCAGAGTCTTTACTGCTGTCATTGCTTCTGAGGTTAGGGCATTTATCTTCCAGATTGCCAGCAATAGCAGGAGAACCATATGTCTGCAGCCGTTGGCATTGCGTCAAGGTGAAAGCGCCTTCTTGTTCTATTTGCAAATGGTGATATTAACTGTTTCCTCTGTTGAGGTGGACCTGGTGGGGAGAGGGAGGGCAGTTCACTGGAATGGTTCATCAAGGAGTTGTGTGCCAAAATTGGCCCTTTTAGAGAGACAGTTATTGTTTCCCCTGGCTGGAGAGTCTAGAACTAGGGGTCACAGTCTCTGGATAAGGGGTCGGCCATTTAAGACTGAGATGAGGAGGAATTTCTTCACTCAGAGGGTTGTGAATCTTTGGAACTCTCTACCCCAAAGGGCTGTGGATGCTGATTCATTGAGTATATTCAAGGCTGAGATAGATAGATTTTTGGACTCTTGGCGATATGGGGATCAGGAGGGAAAGTGGAGTTGAGGTCGAAAATCAGCCATGATCTTATTGAATGGCGGAGCAGGCTCGAGGGGCTGTATGGCTGAATCCTGCTCCTAATTCTTATGTTCTTGGGTTGCTAGTTACTATCACTCCATTTTCTCCTTGTTGGAGGCCTGTAACATGCTATATTTTGCACCTGTCTACTTTGTAAGTATGTGACATGAAAATACCAGATCAACACCAAATTTGCGTCAAAGTGTCAATTGAACTTGCCAGAGTGGCCCTATGCAACTCCTTGGAATTGACATTTTCTTGATCAGTACGTTTCCAGCCCAACGAGGAAGGAGGCATTTCTGGATCTGGTTCTGGGGAATGAGGTGGAGCAAGTGTCAGTATGGGAACATTGAGGGAGCAGTGATCTTAGTATCATAAGGTTTAGATTAGCTATGAAAAAGGACAGGGAGCAATCTAGAGTAAAAATACTTAATTGGAGGAAGGTCAATTTCAGTGGGTTGAGAACGGATCAGGCCCGGGTAAATTGGACTCAAAGATTGGCAGGTAAAACTGTAATAAAACAATGGGCTGCTTTTAAAGAGGAGATGGTTTTGGTACAGTCGAGGTACATTCCCACGATGGGGAAAGGTAGGGCAACCAAAGTCAGAGCTCCCTGGATGATGAAAGCGAGAGAGCGTAAAATGAAGCAGAAAAAAACATCGGGTAGAGAATACAAGTGAGAACCAGGCTGAATATAGAAAGTTCAGAGGGGAAGAGAAAAAGAAAATAAGGGGGGCAAAGAGAGAGTATGACAGTAGATTGGCAGCTGACATAAAAGAGAATTCAAAAGTCTTCTATAGGCATATAAATAGTAAATGGGTAGTAAGAGGAGGGGTGGGCCCAATTAGGGACCAAAAAGGAGACCTACGCATGGAGGCAGAGGGCATGGCTGAGGTACTAAATGAGTACTTTGCACCTGTCTTTACCAAGGAAGAAGATGCTGCCAAAGTCATAGTGAAAGAGGAGGTAGTGGAGATACTGGCTTGGATAAAAATTGATAAAGAGGAGGTACTAGAAAGGCTGGCTGTCCTTAAAGTAGATAAGTCACCAGGACCGGATGGGATGCATCCTAGGATGCTGAGGGAAGTTAAGGTGGAAATCGCGGAGGTACTGGCCATAATTTTCCAATCCTCCTTAGATACAGGAGTGGTGCCAGAGGACTGGAGAATTGCAAATGTTACACCCTTGTTCAAAAAAGGGTGTACAGTTAAACCCAGCAACTACAGGCCAGTCAGTTTAACCTCGGTAGTGGGGAAGCTTTTAGAAATGATAATCAGGGACAAAATTAACAATCACTTGGACAAGTGTGGATTAATCAAGGAAAGCCAGCACGGATTTGTTAAAGGCAAATCATGTTTAACTAACCCGATTTAGTTTTTTGATGAGGTAACAGAGAGGGTTGATGAGGGCAATGCAGTTGATGTGGTGTACATGGACTTCCAAAAGGCGTTTGATAAACTGCCACATAATAGGCTTGCCAGCAAAGTTGAAGCCCATGGAATAAAAGGGACGGTGGCAGCATGGATACGAAATTGGCTAAGTGCCAGGAAACAGAGAGTAGTGGTGAATGGTTGTTTTGCAGACTGGAGGAAGGTATACAGTGGTGTTCCCCAGGGGCTGGTACTAGGATCACTGCTTTTCGTGTTATATATTAATGACTTGGATTTGGGTGTACAGGGCACAATTTTAAAATTTGTAGATGACACAAAACTTGGAAGTATAGTGAACAGTGAGGAGGATAGTGATCGACTTCAAGAAGGCATCGACAGGCTGGTGAAATGGGCGGACACGTGGCAGATGAAATTTAATGCAGAAAAGTGCGAAGTGATATATTTTGGTAGGAAGAATGAGGAGAGGCAATTTAAACTAAAGGGTACAATCCTAAAGGGGGTGCATGAACGGAGAGACCTAGGGGTATATGTGCACAAATTGTTGAAGGTGGCAGGGCAGGTTGAGAAAGCGGTTAAAAAAGCATATAGGATCCTGGGCTTCATAAATAGAGGCATAGAGTACAAAAGCAAGGAAGTTATGATGAACCTTTATAAAACAGTGGTCCGACCTCAACTGGAGTATTGTGTCCAATTCTGGGCACCGCACTTTAGGAAGGATGTGAAGGCCTTAGAGAGGGTGCAGAAAAGATTTATGAGAATGGTTCCAGGAATGAGGGACTTCAGTTACCTGTGGATAGACTGGAGCAGCTGGGGTTGTTCTCCTTGGAGCAGAGAAGGTTGAGAGGAGATTTGATAGAGGTGTTCAAAATATTGATGGGTCTGGACAGAGTAGATAGAGAGAAACTGTTCCCATTGGCAGAAGGGTGGAGAACCAGAGGACACAGATTTAAGGTGATTGGCAAAAGAGCCAAAGGTGACATGAGGAAAAGCTTTTTTACGCAGCGAGTGGTTAGGATCTGGAATGCACTGCCTGAGAGGGTGGTGGAGGCAGACTCAATCGTGGCTTTCAAAAGGGAATCGTATAAGGAGCTGAAGGGGAAAAAAATTGCAGGGCTACGGGGAAAGGCAGGGGGAGTGGGACTAGCTGAAGTGCTCGTGCAGAGAGCCGGCCCGGGCTCGACAGGTTGAATGGCCTCCTTCTGTGCTGCAACCGTTCTCTGATTCTTTGGAAAAAAGTATGGCATAGTGAAGAAAATCTGCTGACATCGAGTCTCTGTGGCAGCAGTATGGATGAAGTCATGCTATTGAACAGCTGCTGTACAAATTACAGTTTACATTACATGAAGCTCAAAGCACAGCCCATTAGAGGCTAACCAGAAACTTGCGCAAGAATATTGCATATTTTGTTGCACAGTTTTGCTACGAGCAGTTCTAGTAATTTAACAGAAATTACACACAGTCATGTTAGACTTTGAGACTTCACTAAAATTAGCGAGGGTTTTTTTTTGGTGGGGGTTAATATAGTGCTTCTGCAGGAGCACAACAGACTGCTGTATGCTCTTGCCTGTACTCATTCCCGCTCTTTATGCTGTGCACGCTGCGAGCGGACATCTTTCAATCTCACAATGATTGGAAATTCTCCTGGCAGTTTTGTAATTCAGTCTCCAAGTTGTCTGCACCCACTGGACCTGTCCTGCTCGGGGAGAACCCTGCAGGTTTTAACACTTGAGGAGCAACATTGCAGTCGATATAAATTCTAAACGTTTAACACTGTTGCCAATATTTTCTCTCGTGTTTCAGTTCAGCAAAGGCTTCATGTGGATATCCAGACCTGTGGGTGCAACATTTATACACAACTAAGGTATCCTGCAAGAGGAGATGGGAGACAGGGAAACAGGAGTAGCCTCTTTGACCCTACTGTGGCACATTTTTGCTCACGTTATTTTCAATCCCGGTTCCCTGCCTTTTCTAGATTTATATGCCTTAATACTGTTACTGTGCAGTCAGATCACCCTTTTCCTTCTCATCTCCAGGGAATATAACCCAGATTAGGCATTTTACAGCCTTACTGGACTCAACATAGAGTTCAACAATTTCAGATCATAACCTCGGCCCCGATCATATATATATTTTTTATCCACACCTTTTGTTTGTGTCTTTTCTTCTCTCCCACATGGCAGCGGTCTTTCATTCTGCCAGCGCAATTTACACTTCATCTAGAGCCATCCTTGGTTTCTTAACCTGTCCCATTACCATCTCCTTTTGCCTTGAATATCTCTTAATGTCTCTTAACCTCTCCTGCCTTCTATCCTATCACAGACCTTCCCTTTTGTTCTTTCATCCCCTCTCCCCTTTCCCAGCCCCTACACTTGCTTAAAAATCTGTTCCATTTCCTGCATTTTTCCAGTTCTGACGAAAGCTCATCGACCTGAAACGTTAACTCTGTTTCTCTCTTCACAGATGCTGCCTGACCTGCTGAGTATCTCCAGCATTTTCTGTTTTTATTTCAGATTTCCAGCATCTGCAGTATTTTCTTCTTTTTGTAATATAACCCAGTCTCTCATTATTGCTCAATCTCTTCCTACTATCAATGTCTTCATACTATCAATCCTTGGTATCATTCTAGTGAATCATCTGCGGACTTTGTGCAAGGCCAGTATATCGTTCCTAATTTAGGGTGCACCAAACTGAATGCAATATTTCAAATACGGTCTCGTCAAGGCTGTATATAACGGCAATGATACTTGGTTGCTTCTTTATCCAAACCTTTTGTGATCACTTTTTGGACCGGCAAGCTAGCTTTTAACGACTTCTGGACCTACACTCCCTAAATCCTTTTGTTCATCCTCCCTCACTCTAGCTTCCCCATTTAGATTGTATTTCCATCTGCCACTCAAGTCCAAAATGCAGAATTTGTTAAGTTGAGCTGCACCTACTATAATTCCCCCCCCCCCCACTCATTTAATCTGTTTGTGTCCTTTTGCAATTTTCTGTTTTATTGTTTATCGTTCACTATACCTCTCGTATCATCGTGCAAACATGGATATACGTCCCTCTATTCCCAAGTCCACATCATTTGTAAATAGAGTTAAGCTGGGAAACAACTTGTCCCTTTCTCCCAATCTGAGAAAGCCCCTTTTATTCCAGCTCCCTGTTTCCTACCTGCCACCCAGTTTTCTATCCATTGCTAGGAGGATGCCTCCAATTTCACACACCTCAATGTTTAGCTGGCGATCTCTTGTGTGGAACCTTATCAAATGTCGTCTGAAAATCCATGTATATAACGTAAGGACATAAGAAACAGAAGCAGGAGTAGGCCGTTCGGCCCTTCGAGTCTACTGCTCTATTCAGTAAGATCATGGTTGGTCTTTGACCTCAACTCCACCTTCCCGCACTATCCCCATATCTCTTGATTCCCTTAGTATCCAAAAATCTATCGATCTCTGTATTGAATATACTAAACGACTGAGCATCCACAGCTCTCTGTGGTAGAGAATTCCAAAGATTCACAGCCCTCTGAGTGATAAAAATTTCTCCTCCTCTCAGTCCTAAAAACATCCATTTGTCTTCCTCTATGCACATTGGTCAACGAGCTGTATTATGTTATTTAGACATGACCTACTTTTCACAGGTCTTGCTGATACTTCTGAATCAGCTTATATTTCCAAGTGCTCACGTAGTCTGCCCTTGATGATTGATCTTCGCAATTTTCCAACTACTGACATTCCTTTTTTTTTGAATAAGGGTATAATATTTGCTACCTTCCAATCTGCAGCTATTATCCTTGAATCCAGCTAGCCTTGGAAGGTTATAACTAATCTAGCCCCAATTTTCTTGCCTGCTTATTTTAACTCCGTCTGATGGAAGCCACCTAGACCTTTGTTCCGGCTTCAATCCCATTATTTTATCCATTGGAATTGTTGTGTTTGTACAAAGGTTATATAATTAGTTCGGTTAGTTAGGGCCAGAGGTCATGTGTATAAGTTACTCAAGGGCAGAACTAGGTTAGATGTCAGGAGGTGGTTCTTTTCCCAGAGGACAGTAGACCTATGGGTGGCGAGTGCTTGATTCACTGCATACCTTCAAAAGAGAGCTGGACCAGTTCCTGATGAATATTATTTGCCTGTATTTTCCGACTCCCATGGGTGTGTACGGGCTGTGTACACACCTGTAGGAACCTCGCAAATGCCGGTTTTAGGCGCACAAAGTGCATGCGCTGAAAACCGGCATTTCCGATCTGTCAAGAATCCTCTTGACAGATCCTCCACCTGCCCGGGGAGAAGGGCCTCTGTGGGTGGAGAGTTCCGCTTGCTGCAGAACCTCCGCCCGCTGAAAACCTTTAAAAATCTTATGCCTAGTAAAAGCAGGAGTAAAGCCTGCTTTTACCAGCATAAGAGTTGAAAAAAAGTTAAAATTTTTTTTTCACTTATTTATAATTTTAAAATACTTTTAAAAAAGGTAAGTTTATTTTTAGCCCTGTAAAAAAACTTTAATTTTTTTTCAAAACATTTAATTTTTGTTTAAAATATTTAATTTAATGTAATTTTAACTAATTTTAAAAACGTGATTTAAAAAAAAAAATGTAATGTTTTGATGTGTTTTTTCATTGATCGCCATTCATACTTTTGACAGTTCTGTGCGGAGAGACCTGTCAAAAGTATGAAGGGAGATTCCCTTCTTTCATTGGCTCCCCATGGCCCACGTGATCCCAAGGATGCTTGCGAACCGCCTGCGCCCCTGGGATACCTGGGCCCTGCGCATTTCGTAGAGCAGAGGCCCAGGAGCGGAGATGGCCAGACCTATGGAGCCCTCAAGTAAGGTCATAGATTTTTTCCAGATCGGAGGCCTCCGCACGCAGGAAGCCTCCGATCGAAAAATACGGGCCATTGTCACTGTTCCCAAGATCTCCACCTATTACTGGTTGGTTACTCATAACTAAAGCAAATGTTGCCTGTACCCTTGTTGGATTGAAGACTTTCTGCATTAAAACAAAAGAAAAGAAAGAACTTGCATTTCTATCGCCCCTTTCACAACCACCGGACGTCCCAAAGCGCTTTACAGCCAATGAAATACTTTTTGAAGTGTAGTCGCTGTTGTAATGTAGGAAACGCGGCAGCCAATTTGCGCACAGCAAGCTCCCACAAACAGCAATGTGATAATGACCAGAGGAAACTATGTTGAATGGATTCAACAAATCTATTCCCTTCCCTTTCATAAAATTCACAAGGGGCCGACCACGACACCGGCAGATACCGGAGTGCGCAAGTACTGCCGTTTCAGGCTCGGCGTCAGCAGGGAGGCTGTGGAAGATTAGCGCTAGTGAGTGCTGTGTAGAAGCTGCGAGGTATGCAGCAGGCTCACTAATTGAATCTACAGCTGACCCTGATGAACATGCATCATTGTTGGGAGTCTGCTCTGCTGAAATTACTGCAGCCTCATTGCTTTGAGACAGTGCCTGCTGTAACTTATGCAGAGCTACATGGTGGGATGGAACTGTTAAGTATAGTGCCAGATCCTGTCCGGCACTACGCTACTGCTGGAGGCATTCCTTCATGAGGACAACTTGTTCTGTCTGAGCATAGAACATTGGGCTATGATGGCTCAGAATTCGTAGTGCTGCAAGCAAATTAAAGCCAGCCATGCTTTATGGACTTCAGACCCCAAATCGTCCATTGCAGGAGTGCAGCTGAAGTGCCTATCACCAGTATAACTAGGATCTCCATCACAGAAGACACTGGTGGTGTTATGCGGTCGGTGGGACACTGTAGAACAGGCAATTATTCCTGCATTTTTAACAACCACATCTTTCATTTATGCCTTGTGCTCCAACTTGGCAGCAATATTCGTGCGTTGTCTTTGCACTCCTCTTTAAGTCAGTGCAGCTTCTGCTGGACTTAATGCTGGGCCATCCGAGTTGTTCATCACTCTTTCAGTCACGTAATGCCACACTTGTCTCCTCCGTATATCTGGGCGGGGGGGGGGGGGCATCCTCTCCCATTACAGATGTGTCCATAACAGAGTTTAGAAGAATATGTGTCAGCCTGTGGCTCTGTGGGTCGCACTTTCTCCTCTGAGTCAGAAGGTTGTGGGTTCAAGTCTCTCTCCAGGGACTTGAGCACAAAAATCTAGGCCGACACTCCCAGTGTAGTGCTGAGGGAGAGCTGCACTGTCGGAGGTGCCGTCTTTCAGATGAGATGTTAAACTGAGGCCCCGTCTGCTCTCTCAGGTGTGTGTAAAAGATCCCACGGCACTATTTTGAAGAAGAGCAGGGGAGTTATCCCCGGTGTCCTGGCCAATATTTATCCCTCAATCAACATCTCTAAAACCGATTACCTGGTCATTATCACATTGCTGTTTGTGGGAGCTTGCTGTGCGCAGATTGGCTGTCGCGTTTCCTACAATACAACAGGGACTACACTTCAAAAAGTACTTAATTGGCTGTAAAGCGCTTTGGGACGTCCGGTGGTCGTGAAAGGCGCTGTAGAAATGCAAGTCTTTCTTTCCTTATTCAAGGACTGGTTGGTAAAATGCTTTATTCTCCAATTTGATTGAAACATTTTCCTCCAAAGTTGCAAACTTTGTAGTTGGATTAGTAAACTGCAGATTTTATACCAGTTACGTGGCTTGTTAGCTGCTTAAGAGCATTGAAGAATCATTGTTATAGGCATGTTCTGTTTGGGCAACTATTTTTCATTATTGCTACCTGAATTGAGTCTCAGGATTTGTCTGTTTCAAAACCACGTATTCCCATGATTTCATTAGCAAGTTGTAAATTGTGACCAGAAACAGACAGTTCTCCTGGTTTTTTCTCTCCGAACAGACAAAAATATGACCTCATATTCTTACACAAACAGAATTTTCCCGTTCAGTCTGCTGGTTATCAAAGTTGAATAAGAGGGATTAGCGCCTCACGGGCTATTTTTATTCATGCTCGTCCATCTCTCCTGGTGTTGCACACGGGAGTCTCAATCAAAAGCTCTATTCAGGTCAAGCAGCATTCGAGGGCGGGGAAATAATAAAACTAAGGCATGGAAGGGGAACAGAGGGAGGGGAGAGGCAGAGAAGTGGGGAGGGAGAGATGAGGGAGAGATGAAGGAGGTTGAGAGAAGAAAGGGAGCGGAGGAGACAAATGAGATGGAGAGGAGGGTGGAAAGTGAGATGGGGAGAAGAAGATGGGGATACTAAGATGGAAGGGAAATGTGAAATGGAGAGAGGGAGTGGAGGCGGAAGAGGGAAAGTGAGATGAGGAAGGGGAGATGAGAGGGAAAGTGAGCTGGGAAGGGGGAGGAGAGGGAGAAGACCAAGGAAAGTGAGATTGAGACTGCCAATGATTTTTTTTAAAACTCATTAATGTTCTGCCACAGATTCTGGGGAAGCTGTCTCTTTTTACATTGCGGTGTCTGTATCAAAGTCAATTGGCGTTCTTGCATTTGGGCTTCCGATTGTGCTTTTCATTAATGCCAGAAGGTCCTCAAATTTCATCAGCCTGTTTCTATGTTCTACAAGTTTCGTGATTCATTTTTTGTTCTTTTCTAACCTCATCAATTTTGTTTAAATAGACTGATGCATGAATTTATCAGAAGTTAAATTGATAGTCTTCAAGATAGGCTAGTCAAGTAATGTTATGTCACGTAACGCTATGCCACGTAACATTATACCCACATAACGTTATGCCACGTAACATTATGCTGACTGGTGCAGTGCCTTCATAATATTGCAACCACACCATCTTTAATATGTAACGATTTAGAATAGTCCGTTAGCAAAGCTAAATGTATGCAACCTCAGTGGCGTATGTGTCAGTCCCGTTTTGAGGCATTGATCTTGTTTGGTTCTGTTGGTTAACCGGGATTAGTAAGTCGTTGTGCATATTTTTCTCGAGTGCTCACTGTAGTTCACTTGAATCATAGAATAGTACAGCCCAGGAGGAGGCCATTCAGCCCATCGAGTCTGCGGCGCCTCTTTCGAAGAGCAATCCAGTTCGTCCCACTCCTCCACTCTTTCCCCATAGCCCTGCAATTTTTTTCTCCTTCAAGTATTTATTCAATTCCCTTTTGAAGGCTACTAATGAATCTGTCTCCACCACCCTATCAGGCAGTGCATTCCAAATCCTAACCACTTGTTGCGTAAAAGAGTGTTTCCTCATGTCGCCTCTAGTTCTTCTGCCAATCACCTTAAATCTGTGCCCTCTGGTTATCAGCCCTTGAGCCATTGGAAACAGTTTCTCTTTATTTACTCTATCTAAACTCTTCATGATTTTGAACACCTCTATCAATTCTCCTGTTAGCCTTCTCTGCTCCAAGGAGAACAACCCCAGATTTGCTATTACCTTTACTAGAGTAATATATATAATCTGGTTAAAATCTTGTTTGCAGCATAATTGTTCATGGCATTGGGATTTAAATCAGTAGTCGATTTGTTTCAGTGAAAGGTTGAAGTTTTTTGGGGATTAAACTTTACAAGTGTTTGTTTTCTTTCGACAGACCTCTTCCACTTTCCAAAGAGCAGGACATGCTTCGCACAGCACGATTATACATTCAGCAGCAACGGTACAGTGAAGCAGTAAGTATTGCGTTGAGAGTGTAATTATTCATGTTTGTTTTATTCATTCACGGGATGTGGGCGGCACTGGCAGGGCCAGTTTTTATTGCCCATTCCTAATTGCTCCCGATGTCCTGGCCAATATTTATCCCTCAATCAACAGCACTAAAAGCAGTTTAACTGGCCATTATCACATTGCCTTATTACAACTGAGTGCAGTTAAGAGCCAACCACATTGCTGTGGGTCTGGAGTCACATGTAGGCCAGACCGGGTAAGGATGGCAGATTTCCTTCCCTAAAGGATATTAGTGAACCAGATGGGTTTTACCAACAATCCGGTAGGTACATGGTCACTTTTTTATTATTATTCCAGATTTATTTAACTGAATTTAAATTCCGCCGCTGCCGTGGTGGGATTTGAACTCTCATTCGTCCAGGCCTCTGGATTACCAGTCGAGTAACATAACCACTATGCTACTGTTCCCCCAGTTTTAAGGTTAAGAAATTTATTACATATAATGAACACTTTTAACAAGAAGTATACCGTTGATTTTTTAAAAATATAAATGAAAATGCATTATGCCCTGTTTTCTGGAAGGCTCTTAAATAAATATCTATCTGGTCCTGCCTCCCTCCAGATCTAATATGCGGCCTATTAATGCACCTCGCTGTACCTTGGGATACCTGTACTTCAAAGTCAACAATATATTTATCATTTAATTTTAATTTTCTCAAATTTTATATTTTGGTAAGCAGCCTGCCATATTTCCACGTTATCCAAAAAATGTTTATGTTGTCATTTGAGATGATCTACTCCGGAAACTGGCAGTCCAAGAAAGAAAAAAAAAAGACAGACTTGCATTTCTATAGCGCCTTTCACGACCACCGGACGTCCCAAAGCGCTTTACAGCCAATGAAGTACTTTTTGAAGTGTAGTCACTGTTGTAACGTAGGAAACGCGGCAGCCAATTTGGCGCATAGCATGGGATCCTCTACGTCCACCTGAGAGGGCATACCTCGGTTTAAAATATAATTAATATAGTGAAAGAAATGACTTCAATCGTAATGTGGTAATATTTCAAAAGTGAACCAGATTGATCTCAAGTTTGATAATCCAGGCTATTGACGATATGTTTTATTGGTGAAATAATTTCCATTCGTGGCATTATTTTCTCTTGCAGATCAGTCTATGCAAGTCATTAATAGACCTGGCTCTGGAAGGACTCTCTTATTATCACACCTATGATCGAGTGTTCTTGGGCATTAGTGTAGTGCTGGGATTTGTGGGCTGGACATCTTATGCTTTTGTGTTGATTGTCAAACTCCACACAAGACTAAGCAAGCCAATCGCCAAGCTGGACAAGGTAGGTGAAAAGTACCCAATGAAGTATTTAAAAAATCGCCCATCGCTTGCAGTAACCTCTGATTTTAATAAAGAAAAAAAGACATTCTAGTTGAGTTCAGTAACTGTGTAAAATAGTAAAATCGTGTATATAATTTGGAGGCTACCAAAATGTCTCATAGCACTTAAAAGTTGCAGCAGTGTGAAATCATTAAAAGTAATCACGGCTTTTTTTAATCCTGAATTATTCGCGTAATTTCAGAGCCAGTTGTTCTAGCCCCATAGTAAATGTATGTTGTATTTCATGTGTTTCACAGCTGTCGACAAGTGATCGCCTTCCTGCAGCATTCATTGGGGCTGGTGTGGCGATAACACTCTTTCTGCTGATTCAGAGCTGTCCTTGGACCTATTACATTTATTGCCTCCTGCCAGTCCCAGTGTGGTACGCAGTAATAAAGGAGTAAGTGGGCAATAATTTAGACCCAGTTGTCAAATTTGTCGTACTTCATGGCCATGGACAGATGCAAAAAGATACATCGAAGGATGCAAACAGGCTTTTTGTTCCGAATTTATTGTGCATTTATTTATTTTGTCCATTGATTGGCTGTCTTGGCTTGCTGAAGCATTCCATTGTTGGTGCTGTGCAGATTGAGATTTAACACATTTTGTTGCTGCTGTCTTTAACAGATAAGTTCTTTTACACGAACTTCATTTACAGAATGCATGCAAATATTTTTCTTTAAAGCAATAAAGTAAATTGGGAGTACATGTTACTTGGGGCAGTGGTTTTGCAGTGCGGAATCTACAGATATGCCTTTCAATATGGTATGGAGCTTGCAACAGTTCTAGAAAGCGTACTGTTTAAAAAAAAAAACTTAAATTATTAGAAAGTTATATGATTTATAAAGGAAATTCCAGCATTTTATTAATGCTAGAGTGGGGCTCAGAACTGGGCACCTTGTGCTTTAATTAGCTCATGGTTTCCTATTCTAACATAATATCAATTAGACCATTCATTATAATCTCCAATAGATAACATGCAGGTAGAGCAAGCCATTAGGATGTTGGTCTTTATTACAAAAGGATTGGAGTATAAGGATAACAAAGTCTTGCTGCAATTATATAGGGCTTTGGTGAGACCACACCCGGAGTACTTTGTACAGATTTGGTCTCCTTGCCTAAGGAAGGATATACTTGCCTTACATAAGAACATGAGAAGTAAGAGCTGGAGTAGGCCATACGGCCCCTCGAGCCTGCTCCGCCATTCAATAAGATCATGGCTGATCATCGACCTCAACTCCACTTTCCCGCCTGATCTCCATATCACTTGATTCCCCTAGAGTCCAAAAATCTATCGATCTCTGCCTTGAATATACTCAAAGACTCAGCATGCACAGCCCTTTGGGGCAGCGAATTCCAAAGATTCACAACCCTCTGAGTGAAGAAATTCCTCCTCATCTCAGTCTTAAATGGCCGACCCCTTATCCTGAGACTGTGACCCCTAGTTCTAGACTCTCCAGCCAGGGGAAACAACCTCTCAGCATCTACCCTGTCAATCCCCCTCAGAATCTTGTATGTTTCAATGAGATCACCTCTCATTCTTCTAAACTACAGAGTTTAGGCCCATTCTACACAATCTCTCATCATAGGACAGCCCTCTCATCCCAGGAATCAATCAATGCCTTAGAGGGAGTGCAACAAAGATTCACTAGACTGATTCCTGGGATGGGGGGATTGTCCTATGAGGAGAGATTGAGTAGACTAGGCCTATATTCCCTAGAGTGTAGAAGAATGAGAGGTGATCTCATTGAAACCTGTAAAATTCTTCAGGGACTTGACAGGGTAGATGCAGGGAGGATGTTCCCCCTGGCTGGAGAGTCTAGAACCAGGGGTCACAGTCTCAGGATACGGGGTCGGCCATTTAGGACTGAAATGAGGAGAAATTTCTTCACTCAGAGGGTGGTGAATCTTTGGAATTCTCTACCCCAGAGAGCTGCGGAGGCTCAGTCGTTGAGTGTATTCAAGACAGAGATCGATAGATTTTTGGATATTAAGGGATATGGGGATCGGGCGGGAAAGTGGAGTTGAGGTCGAAGATCAGCCATGATCTTATTGAATGGCAGAGCAGGCTCGAGGGGCCATATGGCCGACTCCTGCTCCTAATTCTTGTGTTCTTATGAGAGAAAAAGATACGTAAAGTAACAGCGTTCAGCTTACGAACTTGGATAACGCTGCTCCAGACCGGTTCAGCTTTTTGACCGCGCACTCTTTTAAACTTACAAGAACCTGAAAGATATATGAAACATTAGGTCGTTGTGCAAAACTTAGCATTTAGTTAAACATCACATTCAATTGATTATGATGGCGCATTACCTTACCCGCCGCCACCGTGTACCAAAAAAACCACAGCTGCGATGCCCATGATTTCTGTCCATGTGCTCGCTGGCAGCAGAAACAGGCCATCCGGCCCAACCAGTCTATGCCAGCGTTTATGCTCCACTCGAGCCTCCTCCCGTCATTCCTCATCTAACTCTATCAGCGTAACCCTCTAATCCCTTCTCACTCATATGCTTATCTAGCCTCCCCTTAAATGCACGTCCCTACTGGCACAGACTCTCAAAAGTTAGGCTATTGGAGTTAGAATCTACAGAGATTCAGATAGTTTCTGACGACACTGCTTCTTCCTGCGCGATTTGCATTTCTAGCCTGTGTCGTTTGCTATTTTTTTTAGTGAATGCCATTTACGGAAATATATATTCTTTGTTGCATCCTTTATCTACTTTAAAGAATATTATTTTATGAATGTTATTTCTGAATTGGAAGTTGGAAATGAAATTTAAGTTCTCCTAGATAAGACTGATCCCAAATAATATTTGATTTTTTTGTGTGCTTATTTTAACAGGTTTAGAGTTATTCAAAATGTAATCAATTTAGTTTCAACGCATCCTCCTGCAAAATCCATTGGCTATTTGCTGCTTTTTATTCTGGGCATTGAAACCATGGTAAGTGGTGTGAACTATTTTCCTAACATTCGTATTCCTATCTAAATTATAGATGAAACTCTTCCCTCTAACAAATGGAAGTATCCTAACTCTTTGGGCAATCCCAACTCTGGTAGATTTATAAGTTCACAGCACAACATTACTGCCAATTTGACATGGAATTTCACAGAAACGGTGGTATGAGGAAAAAGTAAACTTAATTTTAAAACTACCACAGGGAGTAGTTGAGGTGAATAGCGTAGATGCATTTAAGGGGAGGCTAGATAAGCATATGAGGGAATAGAGGGCTGTGTTGATAGAGTTAGATGAGGAAGGATGGTAGGAGACTCGAGTAGAGCATAAACGCCGGCATGGACTGGTTGGATTGTTTTTGTGCTGTATATCCTATATAATTCTATGTCATTTTGGTGTAGAAAGGGGTGGTTTTTTGATGTGGCATTTAAACACATTGGCCTGCCAATATAGCACTGAAATGACAATTCTTCATGTGGGAGGCTGGATGATGAGTGTGGGTAAACCAACTTCTCCAAACATCTGCACTAATCCATGACCAGAAGCAGGATTTTCCACATTCCTATTGCTGGCAGTGAAATTTCATTATTGACTTTGTTTGTAAGGAAAGGGTATTAAGGGATACGGAACCAAGGCGGGTAGATGGAGTTAAGATACAGATCAGCCAAGATCTCATTGAATGGCGAAGCAGGCTCAAGGGGCTGAATGGCCTACTCCTATGTTGCTTCCTATGCTTTAGCTTAGACCAGTTAACTCAACAACAATACATGTGGGTCCAACACCCTGATGCTCGCATTTTTTATAGCCTTCAGGACATGTCAAAGCACTTCACGGACAATAGCCCGGATTTTGCGATAGGCATAACGGCGAGGCTATCAGCGCTCACCGTTATTATGGAATAAATCGGACAGCATCTTCCAGCGTTCGCACATGCACAGTTAAACGCAGAAGTCTTAGAATAGTACAGCACAGATGGCGGCCATTCGGCCCATCGAATCCGGAAGTTGCTGTCCAAGTTGCCCTGCTCCTCTACAAGCTTTGCTACACTGGTACCTCACCGAGACACTCGGCATTAAAACACATGAAAGGTGTGAAGTTGCGGTACTTGCCCACAAGTTACCCACTAAACATGCCAGCAAAAGTTAGGGCTGGTGCATTCAGGTGTAAGTGAATATTTTAACGGGGTGCTAAGTCTCAATCATTGCCGAACAGCCTCTCTGACCCTAATTAATTTTACAAGTGTGGAGTCTCATTCCTTCAGAATTTAATTATTGTTGGAGATTTTATAAAAAATTAAAATTAAAACTTTTGTTTTTACTTTTTCTTCCTGTCTCTTTTATCACTCTCTTAATCCCATCTTTCTTTTCCTCTCTTTATTTCGCTTTCTGTACATGATTTTATGTTGAATTAGATATTCTAACACTCACTTCCTGGTTCAGACTCCGAGTGTCTCAGTGAGGATTCTTCAATCTGATTGGTTGAAGAGCCTCGCTGTTGCTTGACCTGCTCTCTCACAGACCACAGATCCCCTGTAGAGGGCGCCATGCTGAAAAGGATCTTATTGAATTGCGGAGCAGGCTCAAGGGGCCGTATGGCCTACCCCCTGCTCCTAATTCGTATGTTCTTCAACACTGTTTTAGACCACTTAATGGATGCAAATCCATTGGCAGGATAGGCGCACCAACGTCAGTGTTCTCGCTCAGGCCAACATACCCAGCATCGAAGCTTTGACCACGCTCGATCAGCTCCGATGAACGGGACACATCGTCCGCATGCCCGATACGAGACTCCCAAAACAAGCGCTCTTCTCAGAGTTCTGACACGGCAAGAGAGCCCCAGGTGGGCAGAGGAAACGCTTCAAGGACACCCTCAAAGCCTTCTTGGAAAAAGTGCAACATCCCCACCGACACCTGGGAATCCCTGGCCGAAGACCGCACAAAGTGGAGGAGAAGCATCCGAGAAGGCGCCGAATGCCTCGAGTCTCTTCGCCGGGAGCAAGCGGAAGCCAAGCGCAAGCAGCGCACGTCAACCCAAGCACCCCACCCACCCGCCCCTTCAACCACTGTCTGTCCCACCTGTGACAGAGACTGTAGGTCCCGCATTGGACTCATCAGTCACCTGAGAACTCATTTTTAGTGTGGAAGCAAGTCATCCTCGGTTCCGAGGGACTGCCTAAGAAGAAGAAGAAGAGACCACTTAAATAGAAATAATGAGAGCACACTCTAAACTGCCTTTGTGGAAATAACCTGTAGACGTTTAGCAGTGCTGACACCTCAACAATTTATATTCAGATGTTGCATTGTAAGCAGCAGGCTGGTAACAGTAAATACTGAGTATTATCAAACCATTGTGTAGTGGCACTAACACAAATTTCCATTTCCTTTAGCTGTGTTTTGTTTAATAGTTTTCCTGACTTTAAATTGTTTTGCATCCATATCTGATGGCAGGATGTTGTTTTTTTAGATTGCGAGTTTCTTCTACCGTGAAGTCCTCACACTTGGGCTGGTTGCATTTGCGGGTTGGCCACTGCTGTCAAAACTGTTTCATCGGAACAAGGTGCCCATCTGTTATTTCACACTTTCTGCTTTTATTATATCCTAAAAATATACTCTCTTTGAAAGTTACTGCCATTTCGCTATCTATCTGTATCCTTCCCTAAATATAAATCGCACCTTTTTTATGAACTTGTGTTCAAAACAAATTTACAATGTGGAGACTGAGTAGTGCAGGGATTTAGAACACTAAGGTTTCATCTCTGGGGCCAGGTTTTAATTAGAGTGTTGCATTGTTACTTCCTTCTATTTCAGGCATTGAAATCATGGTGAGGAGTAAAACATTTTTCTGTCACAGATAGATACTGTGTCAGCCGTGTCTCAGTGGGTAGCACCCTCGCCTCTGAGTCAGAAGGTTGTGGGTTCAAGTCCCACTCCAGAGACTTGAGCACAAAAATCCAGGCTGACACTCCAGTGCAATACTGTTGGAGGTGCCATCTTTCGGATGAGACGTTAAACCGAGGCCCCGTCTGATCTCTCGGGTGTCCGATCTCCATATTCCTTGATTCCCTTAGAATCCAAAAATCTATCCATCTCAGCCTTGAATATACTCAGTGATTCAGCATCACAGCCCTCTGGGGTAGAGAATTCCAAAGATTAATAACCCTCTGAGTGAAGAAATTTCTGCTCATCTCAGTCCTAAATGGCCGACTCCTTATCCTGAGACTGTGCCCCCTAGTTCTAGACTCTCCAGCCAGGGAAAACAACCTCTCCACATCTACCCTGTCAATCCCTCTCAGAATCTTGTACGTTTCAATGAGATCACCTCTCATTCTTCTTCCCCACAGCTGACAGGGAGGGAGTCATTTTGCTTTATATATAAGTACAGGAAACTTTCGTTTATCCGGCATCGACGGGACCGGCGTGGTGCCGGTTTATCGAAAGTACCGGATAACAGAGAGTTATATCTACCGAGGCTATTTTTAACAAAGAGACTCCAGGCAGCACGGGAGAATCTACTCCTGCTACTGCAATGTTTCGGACTTGCAACAGCGCCAGGAGGCCGAGTAGTGGCACTTTTGAAAAGTACCCCTACTGACTAAATCGGCGTTCGCGGACTCGGACTCGGACTCGGGATCGGCAACATTGCCGGTTATTTGAGAGGATTTTTCGGAGCACTCGGCGTTCGCGGAGACTCGACTGCGACTCGGCAACATTGCCGGTTATTTGAGAGGAGTTTTCGGAGGATGATTTTTGCCGGTTAAGCGAGAATTCCGGATATTTGGGTGCCGGATAAACGAAAGTTTCCTGTACACAGTATATCCAGAGATGGGGACTGTGGTATCTGTTCTTTTACAGTAATATTTTTTTTTTTCGTTCCTGGGATGTGGGCGTCGCTGGCAAGGCCAACATTTATTGCCCATCCCTAATTAGAAAACATAGAACATAGAAAAATAGGAGCAGGAGTAGGCCATTCGGCCCTTCGAGCCTGCTCCGCCATTCAATATGATTATGGCTGATCCTCTATCTCAATAGCATATTCCCGCTCTCTCCCCATATGCCTTGAGAAGGTGGTGGTGAGCCGCCACCTTGAACCGCTGCAGTCCGTGTGGTGAAGGTGCTCCCACAGTGCTGTTAGGGAGGGAGTTCCAGGATTTTGACCCAGCAACGATGAAGGATTGGCGATATACTTCTAAGTCAGGATGGCGTGTGACTTGGAGGAGAACTTGGAGGTGGTGGTGTTCCAATGCGCCTGCTGCCCTTGTCCTTCTAGGTGGAAGAGGTCGCGGGTTTGGGAGGTGCTGCCGAAGAAGCCTTGGCGAGTAGCTGCAGTGCATCTTGTAGATGGTACACACTGCAGCCACGGTACGCCGGTGGTGGAGGGAGTGAATGTTTAAGGTGGTGGATGGGGTGCCAATCAAGCTGGGTGCTTTGTCCTGGATGGTGTTGAGCTTCTTGAGTGTTGTTGGAGCTGCACTCATCCAGGCAAATGAAGATTATTCCATTGCACTCCTTACTTGTGCCTTGTAGATGGTGGAAAGGCTTTGGGGAGTCAGGAGGTGAGACACTCGCCGCAGAATACCTAGCCTCTGACCTGCTCTTGTTACCACAGTATTTATGTGGCTGGTCCAGTTAAGTTTCTGGTCAATGGTGACGCCCAGGATATTGATCGTGGGGGATTCGGCGATGGCAAGGGGCGGTGGTTAGACTCTTGCTTGTTGGAGATAGTCATTGCCTGGCACTTGTGTGGCGCGAATGTTACCTGCCACTTATCAGTCCAAACCTGAATGCCGTCCAGGTCTTGTTGCATGTGGGCATGGACTGCTTCATTATCTGAGGAGTCGTGAATGGTGCTGAACACTGTGCAGTCATCAGCGAACATCCCCATTTCTGACCTTATGTTGGAAGGAAGGTCATTGATGAAGCAGCTGAAGATGGTTGGGCCTAGGACACTGCCCTGAGGAACTCCTGTAGCGATGTCCTGGAGCTGTGATGATTGACCTCCAACAACCACAACCATCTTCCTTTGTGATAGGTATGACTCCAGCCAGTGGAGAGTTTTGCCCCCTGATTCCCATTGACTTCAGTTTTACTCGGGCTCCTTGATGCCACACTCCGTCAAATGCTGCCTTGATGTCAAGGGCAGTCACTCTCACCTCACCTCTGGAATTCAGCTCCTTTGTCCATGTTTGGATCAAGGCTGTAATGAAGTCTGGAGCCGAGTGGTCTTGGCAGAACCCAAACTGGGCATCAGTGAGCAGGTTATTGGTGAGTAAGTGCCGCTTGATAGCACTGTCAGCGACACCTTCCATCAATTATAGCAATTATTACCCCCACCCCTCATGAACTGGAACAGATGCTAAAGGTTTTGCGCATCAGTCGGTCTCAGCTGGATGTAAACCCAGAGATAAAATGGCAGTGTTGTCGTCCATTAACTGTAATATTCACATAAACTGGAAAATGTTGTCTTGTTTTACAGGCTAAAATTTAGTTGGCACATCAATACGATTTGTTAATTTTATTTTTTTATTTGTTATACTCGGTTTTGTTCCTCTTAGGTTATGTCTTTAAGCTGGATTTTTTTCAGCTTCATCCTGGCTGTATTTCCGTTGATGCCAGTTGTTGGAAGAAACCCCAATATTACTCTTGTGTAAGTTTACACACAATCCTTTCTTTAAAAAAAAAAAAAATCTGTGTTTTATCTGTCACTTGGAAATTGGTCACATTTAGATCGAGAGATTTCAATAATTCAGTACGGTGGTAGTGTGCAAAGAAAAATAAAGTTATGCGCTTTTATGTTTTCAAACAATAATCGAGGAAGAAATCACTTTCAAAAGTTTATTTTGAAACCCGATATGTGTAGTGTGTCGCATAGGCTAGAAAGGTTCCATCTCTGGTCTCTACTGAGCGGAACAAGCTGAGCCAGGGCAGTGGTGGGGGCACTACAGTTAGCCTCCGTGTCCCTGGCTAGGCAGGGGACAAATCGACTAGGGTTTCTGCTCCTGATTGCTATCAAGAGAGAGATAAAGATAGTGGGCTGGATTTTGATACTGGGGCGGGTTGGGGTCGTGTCATCCACTTTTCGTGTTATCCACCCGACTGCAATTGGATGTGGGAGATTGATGCGATTTTCAATTATTTGGGCAATTGAGTTCCAGCATGTGGGAACCCATGACCCAATTAGTGTTTTCAGTCTGAAAGTCGCCTCTGATGATGTCATCATTGCTGTTGCATTGAAGGTCTGCAAAGACTGCCTGGCCTTTGCTGTGAGAGGACCTGGATGCAAAATGAGCAGCAGCAGCCCTAAGTCTGCTCCCAGATATTTTTGCACCACCACTCCCAGATATGTCTCCCATTCACCAACACAGCCAGCCATAGTCAGCTATCCAAATGTGCTCCTGCCAGGTTTCACATTCGTAGTTTAGAACAGGCGTGCTTCACATAGAAAAAGGGTTAAAATCACAAAGGCCTTTCAAAATGGCATTATAGAGGCAATTTAGTGCTTGTTAAGGGCCTTAACAGCCTATCCCGCCTCTTGGAGGCGGGACAGAGTCGGGACCAGCAGACACGATTTAATGAAAATTGCGTGGAGGCGTGATGGAGGCGGGCTTGTGCCCGCCCGCCAGTTTTTGCAATTTTAACCCCCCACACGCCTCCAAACCCACCTCCACAGGTCAATGAAAATCCAGCCCAGTGTCTTTCCTCATTCTAATTTGATTTTTTTTTTAAATAATAATTTTGAAAGCAAACAAAGCAACTTTGAGGGAACAGATAGGAGACGAGGAGAGAGAGTGATTTGTGAAAGAGTGGCAGGTTAAAAGAGAGGAGGAGTGGATTGAATGAGAGGGAAGGAAGTTGAGAAAATATGTAGAGAGAGAGAGAGAGGGGGGGTGGGAGTTCAAAAAAGGGAGGGGATTCAGAGAGAGAACGGGTTGAAAGAGAGAAGGTGATTAAGAGACGATGATTCCATCCCCCTCCCCGGTCACTGTCAGTAGTGGCAGATGGAGTTCAATGTGGAGAAGTATGAGGTCATCCACTTTGGATCTAAGAAAGACAAACCGGAATATTTTCTTCATGGTGAGCGACTAGGGGAACTGTGGAGGAGCAAAGGGATTTGTACACAAAGGATCCATGCACACACATCACTAGAAGCTAGTGCACAGGTACAAACATTAATCAGAAAAGGCTAATGGAATGTTGGCCTTTATCTCAAGGGGGCTGGAGTACAAAGGGGAGGAAGTTAATGCTTCAGTTGTACAGATCCTTGGTCAGACTGCATCTGGAGCACTGCGTTCAGTTTTGGGCACCGCACCTCAGAAAAGCCTTGTAAAGGGGGTAAGGCGCAGCTTCACCAGAATAAATGATGAGGACAGGTTACATAAACTTGGCTTGTAGTCCCTTGCGTTTAGAAGGTTGAGGGGTGATCTGATCGAGGTGTGTGAAATGATAAAGGGATTCGATAGGGTAGCTACGGAAAAACTATTTCTTTTGGTGCGGGGAATCCAGAATTTGGGGTGTTTTGGGGGGGTGGGGGGGGGCGCACAATCTTAAAATTAAAGCTAAGCCATTTAGGAGGTATGGATCAGCCACGATCAGACTGAATGGCGCAACGTTCAAGCGTTCCTTAAATGCATCCAGCCTTTTCACCTCCACTGCTTCATTTGGAAGTTTATTCTGCAGGGTGTTTTCTCGCCGTGTGAAGAATAAGAATTTCCTGATAATCGGTCGTAAAATTACCATTATCTCCATAAAACAGCAAGTGTGGCCCCTGGAAATCACACTGCACCATGTTAAAACCTGAGCTGGAAGATTTACTGTGATGAAATACTCACTTTATTATAGATTAGCGTAGTGATTACATTATATACTTTAATTTGGGTATATACTTGAAAAGGAGAAATTTGCAGGGGGCTATGGGGAAAAGAGCAGGGGGGAGCGGGATTAATTGGAGAGCTCTACCAAAGAGCCGGCACAGGCACGATGGGCCAAATGGCCTCCTTCTGTGCTGTACGATTCTATGAATCTGTGATTTTAACCGGCTCGAGGGGCTGAGCGGCCGACTCAATGTCACAGGAGATCAACTGGTATATTTTAATTTGATGTCTTTTAATGGAAACAGAACAGGAGCTGGATCACTGACTGTCGTCTGCAGCTTCATCTTCCTCACTTCTTTCAAGACTGCAAAGACAAAAGCAGTTGAAACTACAGTAAACCGAAGTGTCTACGCCGCACAGGTTTGGATATATTCCTCATATATATTTATACAGACTCACATTCTTATCCAGTACTTTGAATTACTTTTAGCAACATGTAGTTAGTTACACAGCCTTTAAAGAAAAAATTCCTTTTATCATTGCAGCATTGTGATTGCTAATTGCGTGACGTTCACAATTCTCATTATTCAGTTACCACTCCGAGTACTGATTTTCACCGGCACTTTTGTCAAGTGCACATTTAATACATAAAATGTGCACAAATATAATTCTTCAAAAAATGTTAGTGGTGCCTATAATCAGTGGAAAAGAATAGAAAAAACAGCTGAACCAATAAAGAAAGTTTCACATTCATTTCTCTTGTTTCTATCTTCTGCTAGTTCTCGGAAGTGTCAGCCGTGGCTCAGTTGGTAGCACACTCGCCTCGGAGTCAGAAGGGTTGTGGGTTCAAGTCCCACTCCAGGGACTTGAGCACATAAAGCTAGGCTGACACTCCCAGTGCAGTGCTGAGGGAGTGCTGCACTGTCGGAGGTGCCGTCTTTCGGATGAGACGTTAAACCGAGGCCCCGTCTGTTCTCTCGGGTGGACGTAAAAGATCCTGTGGCACTATTTCGAAGAAGAGCAGGGCAGTTATCCCCGGTGTCCTGGGGCCAATATTTATCCCTCGATCAACATCACTAAAACAAATTATCTGGTCATTTGCTGTTTGTGGGAGCTTGCTGTGCGCAAATTGGCTGCCGCGTTTCCTACATTACAACAGTGACTACACTTCAAAAAAGTACTTCACTGGCTGTAAAGCGCTTTGGGACGTCCGGTGGTCGTGAAAGGCGCTATAGAAATGCAAGTCTTTCTTTCTGTATACATAGATTATAAATTTAGATTTTTCCACGTCTGTTTTCTCGTCCAATTTTTTCCTGTCCAGACACCATCAAATCCCTTGTCGTGGCTCACTCAAGTCGCCAATCTTCGTGAGTGGACCTCAGCAGTGAATGTCAGGCCCTGACCTCACTTGACATCCATCCATATGCCCTTCCTACAAGAGCCAGTGCAATCCAGTTGGGAGCAGTAACCCTGGCTACTTTTTTTTTTTGTTTTAGCCTCCTCACATCAAGAACATTTTCATGTTGCAAATTAATTTTTTTTAGAAACAATAACTTTTATTGGTTAAATGTCGCTAACCATTAACCGCACTGACGGTTTGTTCCTTATAGTACAGCCTGAAACCGGGGTGGGGGGGGGGGGGGGGTGTTGGTGGGGGAGAAATAACTAGTGGTGGTAGTAAAAGAGGAGTCCCTCTCATCAGTCAGCTCACCAGAGAAGTCAATAATTGCAATGCAGTGATATTTTTTCACCTAAAAACATACTTTTTTAAAATTCGTTCCTGGAATGTGGGCGTCGCTGGCAAGGCCAGCATTTATTGCCCATCCCTAATTGCCCTCGAGAAGGTGGTGGTGAGCCGCCGCCTTGAACCGCTGCAGTCCGTGTGGTGAAGGTGCTCCCACAGTGCTGCTCGGGAGGGAGTTCCTGGATTTTGACCCAGCGACGACAAAGGATCAGCCGATATATTTCCAAGTCAGGATGGTGTGTGACTCGGAGGGGAACTTGGAGGTGGTGGTGTTCCCAGGCGACTGCTGCCCTTGTCCTTCGAGGTGGTAGAGGTCGCGGGCTTATACTAAAATTCTAACATTCATTTCAAAAGATTGAAGGTCAGAATAGCGTATAAACTAATTTTTAATTATTTATAATAGCATACACAGGCAGTGCACTTAAGTTTTTATTTGTAGTAGCTCTTTGGCCCCCTTCCAGCCTCGTGACACCCGCCACGGCTGCAGATAAGCGCCTACAAATACTTGGCTTCACTTAGCCTCCCTCCCGATCGCACAGCTGAGCTGAGGATCACTTTGACGAATTGTAGAAGTGAAAATGCCTGACTCCTACTCCACTGGACCAGTGAGATGGTCCATCACCGTGTTGTCTAAATCATTCATATTGTTATTCGCACATAATTATAATGTTAATTCATGCAGCCTCTTAGAATTTTCGGGACTGCAGTGTTTAATAGTACGAAAGTGATCTAATGCAAGACCTGTTGTTTGCTTGCAGATCCTGAGCATCGTTCTGTCGATCTATATTGTGAACACGACCCACTCCAGTTTGGCTCTTAAACACGGGCTGCCTTTAATCAGTCAGGTCATCAGCTGGACAACACTCGGTAAGTACGTGCTACAGGAAGGTTTACAAACATTAGAACAAAAGAACATAAGAAATAGGAGCAGGAATAGGCCACCTGGCCCCTCGAGCCTGCTCCACCATTCAATAAGATCATGGCTGATCTTGGGCTCAAAGCCACTTCCCTGCCCGCTCCCCATAACCCTTCACTCCCTTATCTTGCAAAAATCTGTCTATCTCCACTTTAAATGTATTTAATGACCCTGCCTCCACAGCTCTCTGCGGCAGAGAATTCCACAGATTTACGACCCTCTGAGAGAAGAAATTCCTCCTCATCTCAGTTCTAAAAGGGCGACCCTTTATTCTGAAACTATGCCCCCGAGTTCTAGATTTCCCCACGAGGGGAAACATCCTCCCTGCATCTACCCTGTCAAGCCCCCTCAGTATCTTATATGTTTCAATAAGATCACCTCTCATTCTTCTAAACTCCAATGAGTATAGGTCCAGCCTGCTCAACCTTTCCTCATAAGTCAACCCCCTCATCTCTGGAATTAACCTAGTGAACCTTCTCTGATCTGCCTCCAATGCAAGTATATCCTTCCTTAAATAAGGAGACCAAAACTGCACGCAGTACTCAAGGTGTGGTCTCACCAATACCCTGTAATGTCAATGATTTTTTGCGACACACTGACATTGCCCCGTGGTCTTGTGGGGGGATGCTCAGTTGCCATCGGAACCGCTCTCTGAAGGGGGTAGAGCTGAGGTGATCATCAATCCATGTGAATGGCTCAGAAAGCAGCATAACTGTAGCAGGAAACCTGCCCCTTCTCCCAGCCGGTTTTTAAAAAAACAAAACACCAGCATCAACCCTGGCTCGGTGGTCGAGCTATCATCTCTGAATCAGAAGGCATGGGTTGAAGTCCCAGTCCAGAGATTTGAGGGTGAATGTCCTTGAGGTACAGATCAACTATCATCTAATTTAAACGGCAGAACAGATCCGAGGGGCTGAATGGCCTACTCCTTTGATCCATATCCTTGATACCCTTACCTAACAAAAGTCTATCAATCTCAGTCTTGAAAGCTCCAACTGACCCCCAGCAGCCACAGCCTGTTGGGTGAACAAATTCCTCATTTCCACCACCCTTTGAGTGGAAGAAGTGCTTCCTGATTTCACTCCTAAATGCCCGAGCTCTAATTTTAAGATTATGCCCCTTGTTCTGGATTCTCCCAACAGAGGAAACAGTTTCTCTGAATCCACCCTATCAGCTTGTTTAGTTCAGCCCTCAACCTTCGACACTCAAAGGACTACAAGCCAAGTTTATGCAACCTGTCTTCATAATTTAAACCCTGGTATCATTCTGATGAACTGCACCCCAACCAAGGCGCATGTATGTTTCCTAAGATGCCCAGAACTGAACGCAATACTCCAGATGGGGTCTGACCAAAGCTCTGCACGACTGAAGCATCACTTTGTCACTCGAACTTCCAACATTTGAGGTGAAGGCCAACGTTCCATTAGCCTTTTTAATTACTCTTTGTACCTGTACGCCAGCTTTTAGTGATTCGTGTGCGTGGACACCAAATCCCTTTGCTCCTCCGCAGTTCCGAGTCTCTCACCATTAATAAAATATTCCAACTTATCTTTCTCGGGTTAAAAGTGGACATTGAACTCCATCTGCCGTAGTTTTTCCCCCATTCATTTCGTCCGTCTGTGACCCTTTGCAACTTCCTGCTCCCATCCACACAACTTACTGCGCCTCCTAACTTAGTGTCACTTGCAAACTTGCACATACAACTCTCCATTGCTTCATCCAAGTCATTAGTATATATGGTGAAAAGCTGAGGCCCCAGTCCAGATCCCTGGGGAGCACCACTTGTCACATCCCGCCAAATTGAGAGCAAACGAGTGGATTTATCCCTACTGTTTGTCTCCTACCTCCCGACAATTACCGACCATGTCAGGAGGTTACCTCCAATTCCGTGCGCTCTCATTTTTGCTAATAATCTCTTGTGCGGAACCTTATCAAATGCCTTCTAGAAGTCCCTATTGAGAACATCCATAGACACTCCAACATCCACCATGTTAGTGACCACCTCAAAAAGCTCAGCTTGATTCGTCAGACATGACCTACCCTTCACAAATCCATGCTGATTCACTCTGATCAGCTGACACGTGTCCAAGTGCTCAGTAACTCTGTTTCTGATGATAAGAATTAGGAGCAGGAGTGGGCCATCCAACCCCCCGAACCTGCTCCGCTATTCAATGAGATCATGGCTGATCTTCGACCTCAACTCCACTTTCCCGCCTGATCCCCATATCCCTTGATTCCCCATGAGTCCAAAAATCTATCGATCTCAGCCTTGAATATACTCAATGACTCAGCATTCACAGCCCTCTGGGGTAGAGAATTCCAAAGATTCACAACCCTCTGAGTGAAGAAATTCCTCCTCATCTCAGTCTGACCCCTTATCCTGAGACTATGCCCCCTGGATCTAGACTCTCCAGCCAGGGGAAACAACCTGTTCACATCTACCCTGTCAATTCCCCTCTACCGTGGTCGACATGGCCCTCGACCGTGTCCGTTCTATCTCCCGCACTTCTGCCCTCACCCCTGCCCCTCCCTCCCGGAACCACGATAGAGTTCCCCTTGTCCTCACCTTTCACCCCACCAGCCTCCACATTCAACGGATCATCCTCCGCCATTTCCGCCACCTCCAGCGTGATCCCACCACCAAACACATCTTCCCCTCACCTCCCCTTTCAGCATTCCGCTGGGACCGCTCCCTCCGCGACACCCTAGTCCACTCCTCTACCACCCCCAGCACCCCTTCCCCTTCGCCCGGCACCTTCCCGTGCACGCGCAGGAGATGCTACACATGCCCTTACACCTCCCCTCTTCCCACTGTCCAGGGCCCCAAACACCCCTTCCAGGTGAAACAGCGATTTACTTGTACTTCCTGCAATTTAGTATACTGTATTCGCTGCTCACGATGTGGTCTCCTCTACATTGGGGAGACCAAACGCAGATTGGGTGACCGCTTTGCGGAACACCTCCGTTCAGTCCGTAAGGGGGACCCCGAGCTCCCGGTGGCCTGTCACTTTAATTCACCGCTTCACTCCCACTCTGACCTCACCGTCCTCGGCCTATTACACTGTTCCACGGAAGCGCAACGTAAGCTCGAGGAACAGCACCTCATCTTTCGTTTAGGCACGCTACAGCCCTCTGGACTCAATATCGAGTTCAACAATTTTAGATCATAACCTCAGCTCCAATCACATTTATATTTTATTTTTTCCACCCTTTTATTTGCCCCCCCCCCACCTTTTATTTTCCTCCTAGAAGCTGGCAGCTGTCCTTCATTCTGCCAGTGGATTTCACACTTCTTTCAGCCTTAATCTGTCACATTAACACCACCTCTAGCCTTGCATATCTCTTAATGTCTCTTAATGTCTCTTCATCTCCCCCTTTGTTCTTTTATCCCCTCCCCTTTTCCCAGCTTTACTCTGGCCTTAAATCTATTTGATTTCCGGCTCTTCACAGTTCTGATGAAAGGTCATCGACCTGAAACGTTAACTCTCTTTCTCTCTCCACGGATGCTGCCTGGCCTGCTGAGTTTTTCCAGCGTTTTCTGTTGTTATTTCAGATTTCCAGCATCCGCAGTATTTTGCTATCGTCCCCTCAGAATCTTATATGTTTCAATGAGATAATATATGATGGCTTCCAGTAACTTCCCCACAACTGATGTTAATCTGACAGGTCTGTAGTTGCCTGGTTTCTCCCTCCCTCCCTTCTCAAACAATGGAGTGACATTTGCAGTTTTCCAATTCAAAGGCGCGACTCCTGAATCTAGAGAGCTTTGGAAACTTATGACTAATGCAACTGCAATTTCTTCACCAACTTCTATTAATACCCTGATGTGGAACCAATCAGGTCCTGGAGATTTGTCTATCTTAAGTCCCATTATTTTCTCTCTCTCCATTTTTTAAAGTTGTATTAAATCTACTAAGTTCCTCCTCTTGACTTATTTTTAAGTTCCCTTGTACCACTGGTATTCTGTCCCCTTCTTCAACCTTGATAATGAATGCAAAGTACACGTTGAACATCTGCCATTTCCTTATTGTCCATTATAGTACTGAGGAAGTGCTGCACTGTCTGAGGTGATATCTTTCGGACGTGACATTAAACCGAGGGCCTGTCTGGCCTCTCATGTCGACATTAAAGATCCAATGGCATTATTCGACGAAGGGCTGGGAAGTTCTCCTGATGTCCTGTCCAACACTTGCCCCTCAACCAGCATCACTAAAACAGATTTATCTCATTGCCGTGTGTGGGATATTGCTGTTCACAAATTGGCCGCTGTGTTTCCCTACATTTCAGCAATGACTACATTTCAAAATTAGATGAGACGTTTAACCGAGGCCCATCTGCCCTCTCAGGTGGATGTAAAAGATTCCATGGCGCTATGCAAAGAAGAACAGGGGAAACCTTCCCATCATCCTGGCTAACATTTATCCCTCAACCAAAATCACTAAAACAGGTTACCTAGTCATTTTTTTCTCATTGTTGTTTGTGGGAGCTTTCTATGCAGAAATTGGCTGCCGCATTTGCCTACATTATGAAAGTGACTGCACTTTAAGAGTACTTCATTGGCTGTGAAGCACTTTGGGATGTCCTGAGGTCATGAAAGGTGCAACATAAATGGAAGCTTTTTCTTTAAGATTTTTTTTAACTATTGGCGGTCTTACAGGAATGTTCAGTTTTGAAGTCAGGTAAAAGTTTTATTTTGTACCTGCATGTTTAAAAGAAAGAAGAGAAAGACTTGCATTTCTATAGCGCCTTTCACGACCACCGGACGTCCCAAAGCGCTTTACAGCCAATGAAGTGCTTTTTGAAGTGTGGTCACTGTTGTAATGTAGAAAATGCGGCAGCCAATTTGCGCACAGCAAGCTCCCACAAACAGCAATGTGATAATGACCAGATAATCTGTTTTTTAGTGATGTTGATTGAGGGATAAATATCGGCCCCAGGGACACCGGGGAGAACTCCCCTGCTCTTCTTCAAAATAGTGCCGCGGGATCTTTTACATCCACCTGAGAGGGCAGACGGGGCCTCGGTTTAACGTCTCATCCAACAGTGCACCTCTGACCGGTGGGATGCTACTTTCGGTGACGCGATACCACATTTTACATTGATATTTGACACTGCCGCGCTATTGACTATCCCTCACTATGTTTTGTTACAGCCTCCTCCTTGCTGATGCCTTTGCTTAGCTCGACATTTCTCCTCCAACGACTGCTAAGCATTTACCTCTCGTTGATGTCCACCTACCTCTTGCTCAGCACAGGGTATCCTTTCTCAAATTGCTGCTAATCATCTCTTATTGAGAGCCTTCAAATAGCCAGTCCTAAGGCTTTGTACAGTATTCTTTGTGGGGGGAGATAAATTTATACCAAATACCGAATCCTTCCATACCTCTGAATATTCTGTAAGGTACGCAGTGTTGACTATACTGCTGTCCTTGTCTGTTGCACAAATGCATGTTTAACCAAGGATATTTAGTATGCTTTGTGTTTAAATAGAACCGTGTGTAATTGAGCTCAAAGTCTAGCAGACTGTATAGCGCGAGGTTATTGTACGTTTCTAAGAGAGAGGTTCCAGTGATCCTTCATAATCCAGCGTCATTTATTCATACGACAAAAGTCATGCTTTGATATCAGAATGAAATTGTGCTTTTTAACGTAGTGTAGTGGGGCCACCGTACCACCGTGGTTATGTTACTGGACGAGTAATCCAGAGGCCTGGATTAATGACCTGGAGACACGAGTTCAAATCCCATCACGGCAGCTGGGGAATTTAAATTCAATGAATTAAATAAATCTGGAATAAAAAGGCTAGTATCAGTAATGGTGACCATGAAACTACTGGATTGCTGTAAAAACCCATCTGGTTCACTGATGTCCTTTTAGGGAAGGAAATCTGTCGCCCTTACGACAGATTTCCTTATGTGACTCCAGACCCACAGCAATGAGGTTGACTCCTAACTGCCCTCTGTCACTCAGTTGTATTCAACGTCTCCAGGGCAATTGGGGTTGGGCAATAAATGCTGGCCTTGCCAGCAATGCCCACATCCTGTGAATGAATAAAAAAAGTAATACAATACCTAACAGGAACACCATGGGCTCCATGAGCGATGCTAACTTCCTAATACACTGTATTTCCCCATTCCCATGATGGGGTCCGTTTCTTGGGATTCTTTTAGATGGAAGAGCAGTGCAAATGGTGAGTAACCTGCACAATTGGCACACACATTTTAATATTGATTGTGGTCACGGGTGTTGCTTTGAGTGTGTGAGAATAGGGAGTTTATTTTTGTTTTTTGAATGCTGTATTGTTCAGGGAAGAAGTGGAGGGAGGGATTTACACTTACTGTGGGTTTGGCTTGAGAGGTTAATGTGAGGATAGAGGGAGAATGCAAGTGTTGGTGATCTTGCATTATTGCTACTCTTTTTTTTGAGTCATGGAGCCGGTCAGGTCAGTCATTTTCAGAAGTGTAAGGATGACATTCAGTCCTGATTAACCATAACTTCCTCTAGCTAAACATTGCGAAGACCAAAGCCATCATCTTTGGCTTCCAGCACCAAACCTGTGCCCTCACCACTGTTAAGACACCTTCCCCCCCCCCCAGTCGCTATCTTGGGCTGAACCAGATTGTTAGCAACCTTGACGTCCTGTTTGACCCCAAGCTGAGTTTCTGATCCCCATATCCTCTCTATCACGATGACCGCCTACCTCCATCTCTGTAGCATCGCCTGTCTCCACCCTTGCATCTCTCCTACAGGCCCCTTTCCCTCCCTGAATCTCTTTGATAAATTTCCTCCCTATCTTTCTTTAAGACCTTCCTCAAAGACTAACCTTTAGTCACCCCTTTCCTAATATTGTGTCAGCCACGGCTCAGTTGGGAAGCACCCTCCCCTCTGAGTCAGAGGGTTGTGGTTTCAAAGTCCCGCTCCAGAGACTCGAGCACAAAAATCTAGGCTGACACTCCAGGAGGTGCTGTAAAAGATCTCATGATACTATTCGAAGAATTGTAGGGGAGTTTCCCCCTGGTGTCCTGGGGCCAATATTTATCCCTCAACCAACATCACTAAAACAGATTATCTGGTCATTATCACATTGCTGTTTGTGGGAGCTTGCTGTGCGCAAATTAGCCGTCACGTTTCCCACATTACAACAGTGACTACACTTCAAAAAGTACTTCATTGGCTGTAAAGCGCTTTGGGACGTCCAGTGATCGTGAAAGCCGCTATATAAGTACAAGACTTTCTCTTTCTTTTTTCTTTACCTCTACATCAATGTTTTCCTTACACCTCTGTGAACCATCTTGGAATGGTTTTCTATGTTAAAGGCACTATATGAAGCTGCGTTCCTCTAATTCTGCCCTCTTGAGCATCCCTGATTATAATCGCTGCACCATTGGTGGCCGTGCCTTCAGCTGCCTGGGCCCTAAACTCCGGAATTCCCTCCCTAAACCTCTCTGCCTCTCTCTCCTCCTTTTTAAGACTCTCCTTAAAACCTGCCTCTTTGACCAAGCTTTTGGTCACCTGCCCTAATTTCTCCTTATGTGGCTCGGTGTCAAGTGTTTGTCTTATAATACTCCTGTGCAGCCCCTTGGGACGTTTTACTACGTTAAAGGCGCTATATAAATACAAGTTGTTGTTGTCATCATTTAGCCTCTCAATTGGAGATATGTGTTAGTAATCAATTTTATACCATCACATGCAAAAAAATGCAGTTAAATAGCGTCGTCATATTGGGAATGAGTTATAAGCACAGGTGTATAATCATGATGTTTGTAAACCCTTTGTTATTTTGCATTGTAAGTGCAGAGAGCTCATGGATTTCTTCATCTCGAAGAGTCAGACCACCCGTGGGAACTCTCTCTTTTTTGCCACCTTCACCTGGCCAAGTAGCTACTCATCCCCCCCCCCCCCCCCATTCCCTGTCACTCTGCAGTTTCTCTACCTTGCCCCTGCCCTCTCCGAGACCCACCTGCTTCTCCCGTAAGCCCCTCCTGAGCCACCTCCTGAGCGCTCCCGTTTCCTTTCCTGCCGCCCCCCCCCCCCCATGCTTCTCGATGTTGACACTGGCTCCCTTTACTCACACACTCTTCCCCTCCCTTTGAAAACTATTTAGCACAAGTCTATTCGATTGCCCCCCTTGTATGGAGGCTATGTTTTGAAAGTAAAGCGGGGGAGTATTGTATAAAAATTGTCCAGATCTGTTGACAACCTGCCAACAATAAACACTCCCTTCAGAGACTTACCAAATTAGACTATTAGGGGTAAAAATTCACTTGGTTGCGCCACCCGTTAGCGCCTTAAGAGGGCGCTAATGGGGCGCAAAGCCGCTAACGCCCGGGCGCAGCGATGTTTGCGCCGCTCGAGAACTTAACTTGAGATTGTGCGGCGGCGCTAAAACTTACCGCTGCGACCACCTGCGCGCGCAGATTGTGACGTCATTCCATGGTGCAACGCCCTTGGGGCGCCCCGTAGCGGAAATTGAGTGGCGCCCCCTGCCTTACCACCTGGCGCTTCCAACGACCAGAAGACTGGAACGCTATCAATCGCTGTGGGGCTGGGGGGGCGCTATTTAAAGGGGGCCTCTTCCTGTCTTTTATTGTTGGTGGCATTTTTGAACTACGCATTCTGAGAGAGAGAGGGAGAGACTTCTGGAGAGATTCAACGTTGTGTGAAGGAGTTTTGGGTACTGAGCAGCACTTTGCAGGTTCATTTTGATTTGCCATTCCTTGTAT
Source organism: Squalus acanthias (assembly GCA_030390025.1). Classification (NCBI taxonomy): domain Eukaryota; kingdom Metazoa; phylum Chordata; class Chondrichthyes; order Squaliformes; family Squalidae; genus Squalus; species Squalus acanthias. The sequence continues at coordinate 5,424,093 of CM059428.1, forward strand.
CGATTTAGCAGAGACCGTGGGAGCTGCACTCTGAGCTCTTTGCCTGGTGCTCTCCATTGTTCTTTCCAGCACATTTGATGTGCAAGTCTCTCCAGGCCGAGATCCAAGGCAGCAATGAACAGGATGTGGATGGAAAGCAAGATTAACCATCCCCTTTAAGAACTGGCCCGTGCCATTGTGTGTGTGTTCCATTGCTGACTGACATTACATGAGCTTCGCCAGCGCTCCGAGTTAGCGCCTCACTGCTCGGCCTTTGCGCCTTAAGAGAGGTGTGCAGCGCCTGCTTTAGCGCTCCACTCACCTCCCGGGGCGGTAAAAGTGAAGTTTCCCGTCAGTGCCGATAATTAGCGCCAGGCGCTAATATTTGCGTCCGGACGATATTTGCGCCCCAAATGGGGCGCGACCTAATTTCTACCCCAAAATGTTTTGTTCATTCCTAGAAAAAAAAGGAATGTTTTCAATGCCATAGCTTATCTAACAATACTTTAAATATGTTGGTTTCCAATAAAGTGGGACACTAAAATAGTTGTTTGTAAGTCCTTTTTATAGTCTATAAAATTTTAATTACAGTAATTATCTTTTCATAAACGTAATAAGACAGTAAACTGTCTGCTAGCTGGGCAAGACCATAGCTGACTGTTGCCATCACAACAATAGGTTGTCACATAGACCTACCCATCCTTTCATTTGATTGGTTAGGAAAGCTGTTGTGCGTGTTGAGTTCCAGTATGGTCATAGATCGCAAAGCTTATCCCTGAAATTCGTTTGTAGATTTCAGCATGTATAGCAGGCTTAACAATGACATCATTCATGTGTCAACCAGTGGCTCAGTGGGTAGCACCCTCGCCTCTGAGTCAGAAGGTTGTGGGTTCAAGTCCCACTCCAGAGACTTGAGCACAAAAAATCTAGGCTGACACTCCTCTCCTGTGCTGAACTATCAGAGGTGCCGTCTTTCTGGTGAGATGTTAAACCGAGGCCCCGTCTGCTCTCTCAGGTGGACGTAAAAGATCCCATGGCACTATTTTGAAGAAGAGCAGGGGATTTCTCCCTGGTGTCCTGGGGCCAATATTTATCCCTCAATCAACATCACTAAAAACAGATTATCTGGTCATTATCACATTGCTGTTTGTGGGAGCTTGCTGTGCACAAATTGGCTGCCGTGTTTCCTATATTACAACAGTGACTACACTTCAAAAGCATTTAATTGGCTGTAAAGTGTCCTGAGGTCGTTAAAGGCGCTATAGAAATGCAAGTCTTTCATAGAATCATAGAAATTTACGTCACAGAAGGTGGCCATTCGGCCCATCATGTCTGTGCTGGCCGAATAAGAGCTATCCAGCCTAATTCCACTTTCCAGCCCTTGGTCAGTAGCCCTGTAGGTTACGGCACTTCAAGTGCATTTTACATGCGATGAGGGTTTCTGCCTCTGCCACCCTTTCAGGTAGTGAGTTCCAGACCCCCCACCACCCTCTGGATAGGTTATCACGTAGACCTACCCATCCTTTTCATTTGATTAGTTCGTAAACCTGTGCAATTTCTTTCAAGGAAAGTGGCGGGTGATTCGGAGGACATTTTAGTGTTGTTTAAGTTCTGTTTGTTCTGGTAATGCATTGCTCTCTTCACACCAAGGCGTTATTAGACAGACCTGCCCAGTTCTGCTTTGACTGGTTGCAAATCCCACTCCACACACTGAGTTCTAGTCTGATTATAAATGGTTGGGCTCAGACTAGCAATCGTATTACAACTTCCACCATAAATAGCAGGCTGGGTGATGGGGAGAAAAGACAGCAGAATCTTTGAGGTAAGCTAATATTAAACAAGGAGATTTTTTTAAAGTGTGTGTGTGTGTGTCGGCTTAGCTCATTTGTTATAATTTTTGTGTCTGACTCACAAGGTTGTTGGTTTGAGCACACACTAGGCTGGCGCTCTGCTGCAGCACTGCAGGAGTGCTGCGTTGTTGCATGTGCCGTGCGTCAGATGAGACATTAAGCCGAAGCCCTTGCCTGCCTGCCTGCCGCAGGCGGGTGGCGAGCGTTCCCGTGGCACTGTTCATAAAAGAGCAGGAGCTTTCCCGGAGTCTCGGCCAACACACGCTTGGGGGGAGAAGATTAGCCGGCCATCCATTCAGTTGCGGGACCGTGCTGTGCGCACGTTGGCTGCTGCGTTTGTCTCCCGAGCAAGAATGACTGGACATCAAAGCAATTCCTTGTATGCAAAATGCTTTGGGATCTTTTTGAGCGAAGAGGTGCAATGCTACATGAATGCAATTTTCATTCTTGGGTGAAATCGAGAGTTGGCTTTCCTGCACAAAAAGCAATTGGAAAGTAGAAGAATTGGAGTGTGGTTTCAGCCATCATGCCTAATCGTATTCAGTAATATTTGAGAAACTGTTTTTATATCCACTCTTTTTTTTAAATTCAGTCACGGGATGTGGGCGTCGCTGGCAAGGCCAGCATTTATTGCCCATCTCTAATTGCCCTTGAGAAGGTGGTGGTGAGCTGCCTTGAAACAACTCAGTGTCTTGCTAGGCCATTTCAGAGAGCAGTCAGGAGTCAACCACATTGCTGTGGGTCTGCAGTCACATATAGGCCAGACCAGGTAAGGGCAGCAGATTTCCTTCCCTAAAGGACATTAGTGAACCAGATGAGTTTTTACGACAGTCCGGTAGTTACGTGGTCACCATTACTGACACTGCCCTTTTAATTCCAGATTTATTTAATTAATTGAATTTAAATTCCCTAGCTGCCGTGGTGGGATTTGAACTCACGTCTCCGGATTATTAATCCAGGCCTCTGCATTACTAGTCCAGTAACATAACCACTAAGCTACCGTACCACCAGTGGCTGCCTGCCTCGCCCCCCCACCCCACCCCGCCTCCGTTTAAACCGGAAGTGGGCGGGATCTGGTCGGGATTGAGATTTTTTTCCACTTTAACTTCCCACCCGTGTTTCGGGGTTAAAATTCCCCCGTAAATCTCTCTGTGCTCATGATATTGAGTTCCAGTGATGTGAACACATGAAACTAAATTAACAAGTGACATCCCTTCGATCAGAATGCTCTGCGGTCCTGTTTACCCATTTTTCATACGGATTTGCTGTTGGATACATAGAGCTAAGTGCTGTATAATATTGAGGAGGTTGGAAGAATTATTATTGGTGGTTTAGCCTTTTGGTCTCCTTATCTAAGGAAGGATTTACTTGCCTTAGACGTGGTGCAACGAAGGTTCACTAGATTGGGATGAGAGGGTTGGCCTATGAGGAGAGATTGAGTAGAATGGGCCTATACTCTCTGGAGTTCAGAAGAATGAGAGGAGATCTCATTGAAACATATAAGATTCTAAGGGGGATTGACAGGGTCGATGCTGAGAGGCTGCTTCCCCTGGCTGGAGAGTCTAAAACTAGGGGATGTAGTCTCAGGATAAGGGGTCGGCCATTTAAGACCGAAGTGAGGAGGTATTTCTTCACTCAGAGGGTGGTGAATCTTTGGAATTCTCTACCCCAAAGGGCTGTGGATGCTGAACCGTTGAGTATATTCAAGGCTGAGAGCGATAGATTTTTGGACTCGAGGGGAATCGAGGGATATGGAGATCAGGCGGGAAAGTGGAGTTGAGGTCGAAGATCAGCCAGGATCTCATTGAATGGCGGAGCAGGCTCGAGGGGCTGTCTGGCCGACTCCTGCTCCTAATTCTTATGTTCTTATGTTCTTAACAACTTTGTGTTTCAACCAGATATGAGGCTTTATTTCCTCTAGTGCTGTCCTGTTTGATGTTTGTTTGGATTAACCTGGAACAAGAGACAATCCAGCTTCACGATATTTCTCCTGCTCAAAAGGTAATAAGAAACCCAATGTTTTGAAATTGGTAGTTTACTAAACATTGTCACCAATGTCACATTGTACGGCAGCCCCTGCAAAAATAGGATAGTATTTATATAAACAGATCCACGGAGGGAGGTAGATTGTTTGTGTTGTACATGTTACAAAAATGCAAATCTGTATTATCGGTATTTAGCGTTAAACAGTCTTGTGTTACAATACTGTTACTTCAACATGAACATTTCTAGTTGTAGAGCATGCTCTGCTAGCCATTGCTGTTTCCATTCAGTGGGCACATTGCCTTAACAATGCACGCCTAAATACTTGCTTGGAACCGCTGTGCATCAGCTGCCACAAATGGACCCACAAGAGCTGCAGAAACGTCCGTGCCAGAACTGAAAATACGTTAACTGTAGTCGTTGGGGGCGGGGCAGGGCATACGTGGCAATATCTCTGTGTGTTGTCGCGTTCCTACAGATCAGCTCCGACAGTAGCACAGTATGCTGGACCAGGAATGCAAGATGCCGTGGAGAGATGTGATGCAGTTTCAATTCCAGCACTGATCCGATTTTTTGACCCCAGCCGGTCTCCCGTGGGTTAGGCACTGAATGGAGGCCAGGTGCTCTCTCCCTCCAGGGAAGTTGGGAAAACAACGTGGGGAGTCGCTCTGTACGGCACCTGGCAGTGATTCAAAAGGCTCATCATCCCGGGTGTGAGGGAGGGGAGAACTGGCGAGGGGGGGGGGGGAAATTAGGGGCGCGTGGAAGACAAAAGAAAGCGCTTGCTCTCGTAAGACAATGGCCCTGAAATTCGCCTCTCCGGCTTGCCGCGGGGGTAAGGATCGCGCGCGCACTTACCCACCGCGCCTGCCGTTGTGTTTTGGGCCCACGGGAACTTCAGCTCCTGGGCCTCTCCCAACTGCCGGCGTGCAGTGCTTGCGTGTTCCAGGGGCGCAGTTAGTGCGATGCGTCCCCTGGGATCACGTGGGCCATGGAGAGCCAATGGCAGCAGACCATCTTTCATTCATAGATTTGACAGGAGACCTGTCAAATCTGTAAATTGAAATCGGCCCCAAAAGAACAGCTAAACCTCAAATAAATTTTTTTTAAAACCCCATCACATTTATAAAATAACTATAGTTAAATAAATTAACCACTTTAAACAAAAATTTAAATTTTTGAAAAAATTAAAATACTTTTTAAAAGTGATAAAAATAAACTTACCTTTCTTTAAAGTATCTAAAAAAGATAAACCTGTTGAAATTTTTTAAAAATTATACTTAATTAACCACTTACCTTGTTGAAAACGGGTCTTGCGCCTCCTTTTCATAAGCGTAGTTTCTTCACTACTTACCCTCCCGGAGAAACCTGAAAAAAAATCTAAGTGTGCTGCGTGCGCGCAGCCTCTAGTGCGCACGCGGTTCACCTAGGAACCGCCCCCTTCACCAGACCGGAAGTTCCGGTTTCCCGCGCATGCGCAGTGCATGCAGGAAACCGGCACTTCGGGACGTCTTACAGGTGAGTACACAGTGCGTACTCACCCGGGAAGGGCCGAATTTTTGGCCCAATAGCATTTGCGAAACAAGAGAGACTCTTGAGGAGAGGGATCATGGGCAAGAAACACTATCCAGTCGAGAGCACACGTTCCAATCATCCTGTTCAGGCGACAGTCCACCTGTTGTGTATCCCGTGGGCTTGAACGATCAGCAGCATTACAATGATTTCTAATAATAGATTTAACAAATTTAGTGTTCCCAGCACAGAACTCCCTGCCGCGGGAGCCTATATTGGGGAATTTGGATGCGGAGGTGAGGCAAACTGCACAATGTTTCATCTAATTAAAATTCATTCCTTCTGACCTCCGCACTCGAATTTCTGATACGCAATCCTGGCAAGTGAAGTCTGTGCTGGAAGCAGCAATTCATAAAATCTACCCTACGGTGTAATAGAAATAATAAGACAGGGATTGTAAAGTAACTTACTTGGAAGTCAACATGAGACCAATTCTAAAGTAAATCAAATCGGTATTTCTGAGGCCATTTCAGACAAGCAGATTGGTGAGTCCTTTTCTACCCACTCGCTGCCACTGGAAAGAGGACAGTTACTAAAGCTGCTGCCAACCTGTCTGTATTGAACTTAATGACAGGACCGTAATGAACAGCGAGTCATTACTGACCTGTATCTCTTAATTTCAGAGGGAGCTCACCATTGGCTCGCTAGCCTAGTTCATTCCCAAATATTATGTAGTTAAATACATAATCTGTCACCACAGGTAATCTCCTCCAGCCCCACGACCCTCTGCGATCTCTGCTCCTCCAATTCTGGCCCTCTTGAGCATCCCTGATTTTAATCACTCCACCATTGGCGGCCGTGCCTTCAGCTGCGGAGGCCCTAAGCTCTGGAATTCCCTCCCTAAACCTCTCTACCTCTCTTTCCTCCTTTTAAGACGCTCCTTAAAACCTACCTCTTTGACCAAGCCTTTGGTCACCTGTCCTAATTTCTCCTTATGTGGCTCTGTGTCAAATTGTTTGTCTTGTAACACACCTGTGAAGCGCCTTGGGACATTTTACTACGTTAAAGGCGCTATATAAATACAAGTTGTTGTTGTTGGTTCGACCCCTTGCAGTGTTTTTGGCATGAAATTGGGGCCGAACCCCAGCACTACTTTTTTTCAGACCTTGGCACATCTACTTGGCCCTGTCGGAGGAGACCGGCTTTCGCTGTCTCCGCTTGGCTGACCCATCCCTGCCTGCGAGAGTCTGCGCCCCGAGCACAACGTCGGGATCTCAGCCCTAATGTCAAGTCACCGCAGAAAAAAAAACCAAAGCAAAGCAGCTTGTTGAATTACAGTGCGTAAGTTGTCCCGCTAAAAACTGTACAGCGCCCTGACCAGGCCGCACTTCAAGTATTGTGTTTGATTTTGGTCACCGAGAAATGCGGAAAACATTCAAGCTGTGGCGTTGGCGCAGAGCCGCGAGGTGTCAAAGGTTTAAGTTACGAGGAAAGACTGAAGAAACTGGAGCTCTTTATGCTTGAACAGAAGCAACTCTAAGAGGGATCTTAATACACAAGGGCCCAGAAATTAAACAGTGCGTGTTCCCGCGGGGGTAAGGCTTCCCCGCGATATCTCACTCCGCGCCTACCTTTTTCCTCCGGGCCCACACGAACTTTAGTTTCAAGGCCAGTCCCACATGCAGCTGTGCAGTGCTTGCGTGACCCAGAGACGCAATTAGTTCGTGCGAGCTCTGGGATCACGTGATTCAGTTAGAACCAATGGCAGCACACCATCTTTCATTCATAGTTTTAACAGCAAGGGCTGTCAAAGCTATGAATCCTACACACCCCCAAAAGAACAGCTAAACCTCAATTAAATTAAAAAGCCATCACATTAATAAAATAAGTATAGTTAAATAAATTAACCACTTTAAACAAAAAATTAAATTTTTGAAAAAATTTAAAATCTTTTTAAAAGTTATAAAAATAAACTTTCTTTAAAGTCTCTAAAAAAGATAAACCTGTTGAAAATTTTTTAAATAATACTTAATTAACTACTTACCTTGTTAAAAGAGGGTCTTACGCCTCCTTTCTTTGTGTAAAATCTTCCATGCTTACCTGCGCGTTCATAGCTGCAAAAATAACTAAGTGCACTGCGTGCGCGCAGCCTGTAGCGCGCACGCAGTTCACTTAGGAACCGCCCCCTTTTGAATTCACGAAGTGCCGGTTTCCCGCGCATGCGCAGTGCATGCAGGAAACCGGCAATTGGAGACCTAAAACGCGAGAGTACACAGTGCGTACTCTCGCGTATTAGGTCTAATTTTCGGGCCAAGATATTTAACAGCAGAGTTAGGATTATACTGGATCACCATTTCAAGGTGTGCCAGGATACTAGAATAAAGGTGGTACAGCTTATAAGTGGTGAAAGGGCAATTTAGGAAGATGTTATAGAAGAGTCGTAGAAATTTACGGCACTGAAGGAGGCCATTTGGCCCATCGTGTCTGTACCGGGCAAAAAAGAGCTCTCCAGCCTGATCCCACTTTCCAGCTCTTGGTCCGTAGCCCTGTACATTACAGCACTTCAAGAGCAAATCCAAGTACTTTTTAAATGCGATGAGAGTTTCTGCCTCTACCACCCTTTCTGACAGTGAGTTCCAGACCCCCACCACCCTCTGGGTGAAAAAAGTTCTCCTCAACTCCCCCCTAATCCTTCCACCAATTACTTTAAATCTATCGCCCCCCCTGATTATTGAAATATTGTGTAGTTAAGATTGTCGGGAAGAGCTTCTTCATCAACTCTCAGGACAGTGTTCTAGGTAGGGTGAGTAGAGATTAAAACTTTAGATTCATTCAAGAGACATTTTGATGCATTGATGGAGAGGAAAGTGAGTTCTTTTTTCATTCTAGATGGAGGAGCCAAGATGGGCTGAATTGCCTCCTTCATTTGTATTACAGCCTTGTGATTATTCGAAAGGGACACAACAATCAATTATTCATTACTTTGTTTAATACTTACAATATAGATTGCATATCTCATGGTAAAGTAATTGTACTATAGTTGACACAGATTTCCAGCCTGTCACTGAGATGTGTTTCTATTCCAGCAGCTCTCCATGATAGATTTTGCCCAGAAGGCTGATGGAACACAGGCTCGACAACTCGGACTAGATGATATAAGACGGTCCTATTTTTTTGTATCCTTCTGTTATTTAATTTTCTAGGTTTATGGTTATATTGAAAGATATTTGTTTCCGAATTGATTATTTTTCAAGCTGTGAATGAGATTACAATTCTGAAACCAAGCAGCCCAAGGTCCTAGCTTCGCCAACTGTACCGCAAACGAATGCACGCAATCCTATCTCATTATAAAACATTAAGGGGACAAAGTCCCGGGGGACTGGTGAGGGCTGATCTCCCACCGGGGGCTGGATTTAGGACAGCACCTGAATCCCCATTTGAAGTATGCCTCAAATTCTGTTGGGAGAGGCATGTGTGGCCGAGTCTTGTGTCAGCCGTGGCTCAGTGGTTGGCACTCTCGCCCCTGAGTCAGAAGGTTGTGGGTTCAAGTCCCACTCCAGAGACTCGAGCACAACAATCCAGGCTGACACCCCAGTGCAGTGCTGAGGGAGTGCTGCACTGTCGGAGGTGCCGTCTTTCGGATGAGACGTTAAACCGAGGCCCCGTCTGCTCTCTCAGGTGGATGTAAAAGATCCCTACGGCACTATTTCGAAGAAGAGCAGGGGAGTTCTCCCCGGTGTCCTGGGCCAATATTTATCCCTCAATCAACATCACTAAAACAGATTATCTGGCCATTATCACATTGCTGTTTGTGGGAGCTTGCTGTGCGCAAATTGGCTGCCACGTTTCCTGCATTACAACAGTGACCGCACTTCAAAAAGTACTTCATTGGCTGTAGAGCACTTTGGGACGTCCGTTGGTCATGAAAGGCGCTGTAGAAATGCAAGACGTTCTTTCTTCCTTTTCTTCCGAGACCCCCTCCCAGGGTCGAGGGGGCATTTCTGGGGCAATTCGTGGGCTACCCCGGGAATTCCTCCAATTATGCCTTTGGGAGCTGAGACCTGGCAAGAGTTCATATGGCAGCATTAATTGGGGCCCCAGGATAAATGTGAACAATCCCGGAGATAATCGATTACCGTATTTAAAATTAGGAGTAGAAGAAAGGTTAAGGCACAGAATTGTGAGGCATGTGATTTTCGCCATTTGCCCCTCTTTTTTGATAAAGGAATTGAACAGGGCTTACCAATGGCCCACTGAGGTTATAGCTCGAGTAGCTGAGCCATACAGATCACAAAAGATCCCGTCTCTCTGCTGACTAAGCTGATCTCTGCCGGAGGAGTAGGTGCTACGATTGGCCTTCGAAGTATCTGCCAGCGTTCCTGCTCCTGATGGCTATCCAGGCAAACCCCCCCCCCTATGGAAGTGCATGTGCGTGGAGGTTGGGTGAGGACAAGATTGGGCTCTGCTGCAATGCTTCATTATGTCAAATAAGCTGCCGTCACTGTTGAGGCTTGCACTGGCAAGGAGCCTAAGAGAGATGGGGAGAGGAGAGAAATAGTGTGGGGAGGGGCGGGGGAATTGAAGAATTTTACATCTTCGATCTACTCTAAAAATGAGTTGCAAAAGCATCTCGTCAGATTTAGGCTATTTTCAGATTCAGTACATGAATCACAGAAAGTTAACATGCAAGTACAGCAAGCAATTAGGAAAGCAAATGGTATGTTAGCTTTTGTTACAAAGGGATTGGAGTATAAGAGTAAAGAAGTCTTACTACAATTATACAGGGCATTGATGAGGCCACACCTGGAGTACTGTGTACAGTTCTGGTCTCCTTACCTAAGGAAAGACATACTTGCCTTAGAGGGAGTGCAGCGAAGGTTCACGAGACTGGTTCCTGGGATGATGGGACTTTTTTTTTTCGTTCATGGGATGTGGATGTCGCTGGCTAGGCTGGCATTTATTGCCCATCCCTAATTGCCTTTGAGTGGCTTGCTAGGCCATTTCAGAGGGCAGTTAAGAGTCAACCACATTGCTGTGGGTCTGGAGTCACATATAGGCCAGACCGGGTAAGGATGGCAGATTTCCTTCCCTAAAGGACATTAGTGAACCAGATGGGTTTTTATGACAATCCGGTTGTTTCATGGTCATCGTTACTGATTCTAGCTTTTTGAGGAGAAATTGCGTAGACTAGGCCTATATTTCTTGGAGTTTAGAAGAGTGAGAGGTGATCTAATTGAAACATATAAAATTCTTAAGGGGTTTGACAGGGTTAATGCTAGGAAAATGTGTCCCCTGGCTGGGGAATCTAGAACATGGGGTCACAGGATAAGTAGTCAGCCATTTAGGACTGAGATGAGGAGAAATTTCTTCACTCAGAGGGTGGTGAATCTTTGGAATTCTCTACCCCAGAGAGCTGTGGATGCTCAGTCGTTGAGTATATTCAAGACAGAGGTCGATAAATATTTGGGAACGAAGGGAATGAAGGGATATGCGGATAGTGCGGGAAGGTGGAGTTGAGGTAGAAGATCAGCCATGATCTTGTTGAATGGCGTAGCAGGCTTGAAGGGCCAAATGGCCTACTCCAGCTCCGATTTCTTATGTTCTTATGCATTCACTCCCTCCACCACCGGTTCACTGTGGCTGCAGTGTGTACCACCTACAAGATGCACTGCAGCAACTCGCCAAGGTTTCTTTGACAGCACCTCCCAACCCCGCGACCTCTACCACCACGAAGGACAAGGGCAGCAAGCGCATGGGAACACCATCACCTCCGAGTTCCCCTCCAAGTCACACAGCATCTGGACTTGGAAATATATCGGCCGTTCCTTCATCGTCGCTGGGTCAAAATCCCTCCCTAACCAGGCTCTTGGAGTACCTTCACCACACGGACTGCAGCGGTTCAAGAAGGTGGCTCACCACCACCTTCTCAAGGGCAAATAGGGATGGGCAATAAATGCTGGCCTTGCCAGCGACGTCCACATCCCAGGAACGAATTTTTAAAAATACAGTAGGTTAGCTGCAGTGTATTTAACCCCAGTGAAAGTCGCTCTGTTCCAGGCCACTAGTTGCCCTCGCTGTCTTGTCCTGTTTGAATTTGGACTCAAGTTGCATTTAAATTAATCCAGAGATTTGAAAAAGTAATTGATTGATCTGCAGTACTTTATTCTTGATATCATTCTAAGGCTGGAAGCTAATTAAAATGTCACGTAATTCAAGTTTGAAGACCCACTACACAGACAATTGCTTCCTGTCGACTTATATTTTTGATCTCTGGACGTTCCTTATCTGGGAAATATCAGATTTTCTTCATTGTGACGGCTTTCTTTGGGACTGGAAATATAGCTTCTGTCAACAGGTAATCCGGGCATGTTTAGTTTTTTTTTAAATGAACTATTCCAGATGGTTACTGCTTCATGCATTGGAAAAAAAAAGTTTTAAGTGTAAGAAGTTATAATCATAGCATGCTTAACTTAATTCACAGAGTTGCACACATTCTGCACTTCTGATTTATAGCATTTAGGATTAGAAATTTAGAGAATATTTTTTTAGATCATATGAAAAAATGGTTGTGTATCAATGAAATGTGAAAAGGCCCTATGAGGAGACATCGAGTAGATTGGGCCTATACTCTCTGGAGTTTAGAAGAATAAGAGGTGATCTCATTGAAACATGAAAGATTCTGAGGGGGATTGACAGGGTAGATGCTGAGAGGTTGTTTCCCCCTGGCTGGAGAGTCTAGAACTAGGGGGTCACAGTCTCAGGATAAGGGATCGGCCATTTAAGACTGAGATGAGAAGGAATTTCTTCACTCAGAGGCTGGTGAATCTTTGGAATTCTCTGCCCCAGAGGGCTGTGGATGCTGAATCGTTGAGTATATTCAAGGCCGACAGCGATAGATTTTTGGACTCTAGGGGAATCAAGGGATATGGAGATTGGGTGGGAAAGTGGAGTTGAGGTCGAAGATCAGCCATGATCTTATTGAATGGCAGAGCAGGCTCGAGGGGCCGAGCGGCCTAGTCCTGCTCCTAATTCTTATGTTCTTATTTTATGTGAGTACTCGGTTTAAAAACTTCTGTACAGCATTTTCTGGGAGGACGGGTGGTTAGAGGAGCAGAATAACATGAAATACATATTCTAATACGGCGTTATCATTCATTATCTCATTCCAGTTTCGATCCTGCATCCGTCTACTGCTTCTTGACTGTTTTTAATCCTTTCGTAATGGGAGCACTAATGATGTGGAAGGTTGGTATATTTGTGTACATAATATTGAGCAACCCCCTCAACTTGTTGCTATCCGCCAGATAGGATGGCTGGTTTCCTCAGGAAACTGCTACATGCCAAATTGAGGAGCTCCACCAACACCCTAGGCGTGCCCATCTTTTTTTTTTAATGCATTCACGGGCTGTGGGCGTCACTGTGAAACCCAGCATTTATTGCTCATCCCTAATTGCCCCTTGAGAAGGTGGTGGTGAGCCGCCTTTTTGACAACTGAGTGTGAAATGTTTTGTCGTGCAATACTCCTGTGCAGCGCCTAAGGACGTTTTACCACGTTAAAGGCGCTATATAAATACAAGTTGTTGTTGTTGTTTTTGCTAGGCCATTTAAGAGTGCAGCTAAGAGTCAACCACATTGCTGTGGGTCTGGAGTCACAGCGCCTTTCATGACCACCGGACCGCCCCAAAGCGCTTTACAGCCAATGAAGCACTTTTTGAAGTGCAGTGACTGTTGTAATGTAGGAAACACGGCAGCCAATTTGCGCACAGCAAGCTCCCACAAACAGCAATGTGATAATGACCAGTAGTCAAGGTGTGGTCTGATTAGTACATAAGGAGCAGGAGTAGGCCATAGGGCCCTTCGAGCCTGCTCCGCCATTCAATAAAATCACGGCTGATCTTTGACCTCAACTCCACTTTCCCGCCCAATCCCCATACCTGCAGAAGCACAGAATGTGTGAATTTAAAGTGGGGACTAAATTACATCTGCATGCCCGGGTTGATCATGATTTCCTCTGACTTATATTCTACTGATTTGGCTAGTTCAACTTTCTATTGCCTTTAGTTGATTGCTGCTCTGGTTCAATATTTTGAGCATTGCGTCTAATAAGATTCTTGGGTGTCTTTCAACTTCATCCGTAGCTATTTCAGCACCATTCATGGAATATATGTGTCGTCCATTTTTCTTTTCCACATGCAGTACTTTACACATGTCATTTATACCATTTTCCCAGGATTTCTGCAGCTTCTCCACTGAAGTTACGGTGGACAAGCGTGAAATCCTTCCGTGGAAATTCAGCCCCAGAGTGCTTAAACATAGTCAATTAATCTTTAAAAGTAAAGTTAAGAGCTAATGACATGGCAATATTCAGTTAAAGCTTTTCTGCCAAAGGACTTCACCTGACGAAGGAGCAGCGCTCCGAAAGCTTGTGATTTCAAATAAACCTGTTGAACTATAACCTGGTGTTGTGCGACTTCTCACATTTGTCCACCCCAGTCCAACACCGGCATCTCCACATCAAAGTTAGGAGTGTCAGCCGTGGCTCGGTGGGCGGCACCCTCGCCTCTGAGTCAGAAGGTTGTGGGTTCACAGTCCCACTCCAGAGACTTGAGCACAAAAATCTAGGCTGACACTCCAGTGCAGTGCTGAGGGAGTGCTGCACTGTCGGAGGTGCCGTCTTTCAGATGAGACGTTAAACCGAGGCCCCGTCTGCTCTCTCAGGTGGACATAAAAGATCCCATGGCACTATTTTGAAGAAGAGGAGGGGAGTTATCCCCGGTGTGCTGGCCAATATTTAGCCCTCAATCAACATCACTAAAACAGATTATCTGGTCATTATCACATTGCTGTTTGTGGGAGCTTGCTGTGCACAAACTGGCTGCCGTGTTTCCTACATTACAACAGTGACTACACTTCAAAAAGTACTTCATTGGCTGTAAACTGCTTCGGGACGTCTGGTGGTCGTGAAAGGCGCTATAGAAATGCAAGTCTGTCTTTAAGAAAATGGAGACTGTCTGGCTTGAGCTGTATCATTTTAATTTTTTTTTTAAACCTTTGTCCATTCCAGCTGTCCATCCGAGACTTTGCTATTTGGCAGACTGACTCTCTTTGTTAAACAGTGCATCCATTGGAGTGTGCCATTCAATTCCTCATGGAAGTGATGTGGACTTTGGGGAAATAATATGTTGGGTTTTCATAAAATTTCTCGCCACTCCAGCACCGCAGAATAGACACATTTTTCGTTTGTCCTTTTAAGCTATTGACAATCACTCTCCCATTTTTGCTAAACTACTGAGTCGCCCCTTAGGAGCAGGTTATTCAGTCAGTGTCCATCAGCAGCCAGCGATGTACTGTCAGCGATCAAAATCTGTCACTGCTTTCATCCATCAAATCCAAAGAGTGGTTCAGCTTCTGTGGCTTATCACTAATTGCTCTCGACAGCCACTGTTCTGGCGATTCATAATTTTTGTGAAAATGCTCACTTTCTGTTTGATCAAGCACTCCCACAGATGTGAAAAATGAATACTAAAATGAGCAGTAATTCCATTATTTATTTTGGTGTGCATGATCATTATCCCTTTTACAGCAGGCAGATTCATAAATAACTATTTCATGCGCCAACTGAGTCACTGAGGTTTCTTATGCCGGTTACATTTTGTGTTCCAGGGGACGAGGCGGCGCAGAAGCTAGATTCACCTTTCACCCCTGGTACCTGTGCTCAAATCCAATGCATGCAACAACAAAAAAAGTCACTACATATTTCTCATAGAAATTGCACTGACAGGTCAAAGACCTTGGTGCAGCATGTGCATTTTTCATGCAGTATA
Source organism: Squalus acanthias (assembly GCA_030390025.1). Classification (NCBI taxonomy): domain Eukaryota; kingdom Metazoa; phylum Chordata; class Chondrichthyes; order Squaliformes; family Squalidae; genus Squalus; species Squalus acanthias. The sequence goes on from CM059428.1 coordinate 5,439,241, forward strand.
CCATTCCCTGTCTAGCTTCAGGGAAAAATTCCTTTTTTGGTCTCAAAAAACAGGTTTTCTTCCCCCGGATCGTGTTAAAGAAAGAAAGAACTTGCATTTCTACAGCGCCTTTCACAGACCAAAGCGCTTTTACAGCCAATGAAGTACTTTTTTGAAGCGTAGTCACTGTTGTAATGTGGGAAACGCGGCAGCCAATTTGCGCACAGCAAGCTCCCGCAACCAGATATCTGTTTTAATGATGTTGGTTGAAGGACAAATGTTGGCCAGGACACCAGGGAGAACGCCCCTACAATTCTTCGAATAGTGTCATGGGACCTTTTGCATCCAACTGAGAGCGCAGACGGGGCCTCGGTTTAATGTCTCATCCAAAAGACGACACTTCTGACAGTGCAGCAACTCCCTCAGCGCTGCACTGGGTGTGTCAGCCTAGATTTTGTGCTCAAGTCTCTGGAGTGGGACTTGAACCCACAACCTTCTGACTCAGTGGCGAGAGTGCTACCCACTGAGCCACGGCTGACACCTGTCAGCAATCCGTACAAGACTCCAAAAGATCGTGCACACAAGACTCCAGTAGCTACATTTAGGCAGAGGTGCTCAGCACCCTGGTGAAAGAGTCATGGAGAAACAAATAGGACCACGAGTTATAATTAATAGTTACTTGTACCTTTTTTTAATATTATTACTAGCATGCTATAATCAAAATACTCGACGAGGATCTATGAAATACGATTGTATCTCACTGCAGTGTTGACAACTCATGAATGACAAAGTTGATTATCAAACAAAACCCACTTGCTGTTTACACTAAAGATTATCCTCTCTTTATACTGAAATTTCTATCATTAGTTAGGAAGGAACACGATTTCTCTTGGGCTGCCTGCTAACACTACGATTGCTTCTGATTCGAAAAAGAACTGAGGTAGCAATCTAATGCTGTCACATAGTGCAGGAAGGGGCATCTTGATGCTGTACTTGGAAAAGCTAAAATCCCCAAGATGGTTTTTTGCGGTTTGATAGTTGATTTATCCATTTCATGTAAAATATACCTTAATTTGAAGAACATTAACTATTACACCTAAAGTTGTACAATCAACCTTCATTTATCTGTATAACCTGGTGTTGTGCGACTTCTCATTTTCATTTATCTGGGCAGTGACGATGTGAAGGAGTTCGCTATGGTATAGAACATGAACCGAATGTCTGTTTAATGTTTGCAGATACTAATTCCTTTCGTGATCGTGATGTGCGCGTTCGAAAGTATTCAAGTTTCAACTCGGCTGTCATCAAACAGGTATACCAAATTAAAATAATGTATATCGTATATAAGATCTCTTTTTGTGACTTTTTTGAAATGTTACTGAGATACGTCAGCAGTGAATCTCTAACACATTTTCTGGTGTTCTTTTCCAACAGCCTATTTCTCATTGTACTTGTAATCTCGGACATCATGGCTTTGGTGAGTCGCTGACGATACTTAAATAAGCTGATTGCTTCATAGGCAATGTTCCCTTTAAAGCTGCGTGGCGCTCTGGAGAGCCCGGCTCACCGGCTTTTAAATGGGAAAAAAACATGCAGGCGCGGAATTTTGAATGGGCCGTGCACCCAAAAAAAATTAGAGGGAACATTGTTCATAGGCTAATCATTTTCAAATAACATTATATCATGAAAGATAACTTAATGTAAGTTACAGTTCTTAACCATTATAGATAATACCCATGCATTTTGATTTTGTTTTGTTTAAGATAAATTTGGATAGGACACCTTATATAAAAAAAATAATTAATCTGTTATCATTCATGTCAGTGAAGGTGGCATTCGGAGATCAGTGTGAAACATAGCAGTTGGTGATATTTGATGCAAAGCTGCACCTTATAATGTAAACAGCGGGTCAAGTGATGGACATCCTGGGTCAGTGCATTCCTGTGAGCATTGCTCTAATGTGGTGGGGGCCGATGAATGAAGTATCAAAGTGGTAGAATCACTAGCCGTAATTTTTCACTTCCCATCTGCCCACTGCACTAACAGACCTGTCTACATCTTCCCCCGTCCCTCCAGAAATATGGCATCATCTGCAGCCCCTTTCAGTAACTCACTAAAGCTGCCATTCGTACAACCCCATGAAAGCCACGTCCAGACCATCTGAAACATATTGTCTGCATTCATTGACAACCCCACCCTGTTTTCCCTTTGTGCCATGATTCTTCAACCTAATCTGGTGCTTCTGATAGACACTACCTGTGGATGCTGACTCGTTGAGTATATTCAAGGCTGAGATAGATAGGATTTTGGACTCTAGGGGAATCAAGGGATATGGGGAATCGGGCGGGAAAACGGAGTTGAGGGCGAAGACTCGAGCACAAAAATCCAGGCTGACACTCCAGTGCAGTGCTGAGGGAGTGCTGCACTGTCTGAGGTGCCATCTTTCGGATGAGACGTTAAACCGAGGCCCCATCTGCTCTCTCTCTCAGGTGGATGTAAAAGATCCCCTGGCACTATTTCGAAGAAGAGCAGGGGAGTTCTCCCTGGTGTCCTGGGGCCAATATTTATCCCTCAGTCAACATCACTAAACCAGATTATCTGGTCATTATCACACTGCTGTTTGTGGGAGCTTGCTGTGTGCAAATTGGCTGCCGCGTTTCCTACATTACAACAGCGACTACACTTCAAAAAGTATTTCATTGACTGTAAAGCACTTTGGGATCTTTTACATCCACCTGAGAGGGCTGCAGAGCCTTGGTTTAATGTCTCACCTGAAAGATGGCACCTCCAACAGTGCAGCACTCCCTCAGCACTGCACTGGAGTGTCAGCCTGGATTTTTTGTGCTCAAGTCTCTGGAGTAGGACTTGGACCCACAACCTCCTGACTCAGAGGCGAGTGTGCTACCCACTGAGCCATAGCTGACACTGCTAAGGAAGCACAGACTGATCCGAGGGTCACTGTCTCAGTGGGGGAGGGGGGGGGGGCCTCTGCTGCAGATGTCCTTTAATCTGCCACTTGTCCCACGGTCACCAGCAATTTTGTTAAAGCCTCCTGCACTGTACTGTCCATGCTGCTGATGGACTTCTCCAATGTCTGATATGGCCCCCAGTGCATGCACCAAAGCCTGATCCTCCTCTAGCCTCATTCATTTAAACACAGGATCCTGAGTGATGCATCTTCACCCTAGGCCATTGACATCTTCCTCTTTCTGTCACCACCAGCTGTTCTTGCTATGGCCTCCCTTCCCAGGGTCTGTAATGCTTCCTGCTCGTATGGGTCAGAGGACTGAGGTTTGGGATGGGGGCTAGTCCTGTTGCGGCTCCCTCTTGGCTTTTATGGGTTACTGTCTCCCTGGAAAAAGTATGCAAAACAGGAGAATTACACAGTGTTCTTTATCAATACAGTAACATGTAAGTAGACATCCCATAATGGGTGTGATGGCAGGTGACTGACAGGCAATTTCATTCCACACGAGGCATTTGTAAGGATGTGAGTGAAGGAATATTCCCAAGGGAGAATTGGGAATGTAATGGGCACCTCGTGGGCATTGATGATGAGCAATTACCGCACTTGAACAGACAATACTATAAGTGGCAGACATACTTAGCACAATACATTCTCAGAAGGGATGGCTGAGTCCTCTTACCTTGCCTGCCCTGGTTAAGTCATTAAACTTTTTCCAACATTAAGTATCCATGAATGAGGTGTTGGATTTGACACCGTGCCCTGGCCACCTCTTTCCACAGGACCTGAGCAGATTTCATTGGGACCCGGCATCTTTCTGTGCCAAGGAGAGTCTCCCTCCTCTACCTAACCTCCTGCAGCAAAGCGTCCGCAGCAGAATCCGCAGAGTGGAGGTCTGTCTACCCTGCAGCTGACCTCAGACATTTCTTTGGCGCAGCCAACGTTACCGAGATAGTGCCAGTTATTTTAAGCTGCTGAAGGCTTTAAAATCCTTCCAAACTCCCTCTCTTCTCTAAGGGACCAACGTTTACTTTAGCTACTCTCTTCCTTTTTATATACCTGTAGAAGCTCTTACTTTCTGTTTTAATATTTCTTGCCAGTTTACTCTCATAATTCATCCTCTTACACTGTTGCAACGAAGCTCAACGTAAGCTCGAGGAACAGCACCTCCTCTTTCTATTAGGCACTTTACAGCCTTCTGGACTTCACATCAAGTTCAACAATTGTTTTCTCTTGTTTCCTCACATGGTAGCTGTTCATGTTGCTGCCATCATCATTCACACCTCATCTAGACCCATCTTTTGTTTCTTAACTTGTCCCATTACCTCTCCTTTTGCCTCGCACTATCATCCCTTTTGTCAGTCAATCTCTCCTGCCTTCCATCCTATCACAGACCTTCCCTTTGTTCTTTCCTCCCCTCCTCCCTGCCCCTGCTTAAAAATTTCTCCTCTCTCTCCTTTTCCAGTTCTGACAAAGGGTTTGACCCAAAACGTTGACTCTGTTTTTCTCTCCTCGATGCTGCCTGACCTGCTGAGTGCTCCCAGCATTTTCTGTTGTTATTTCAGATTTCCAGCATCCGCAGTATTTTGCTCTTGTATAAAACACTAGTTAGGCCACAGCTAGAGTACTGCATGCAATTCTGGTCACCACGTTACAGGAAAGATGTGATTGCACTAGAGAGGGTACAGAGGAGGTTTGCGAGGATGTTGCCTGGACTGGAGAATTTTAGCGATGAGGGAAGATTGGATCGGCTGGGGTTGTTTTCTTTGGAACAGAGGAGGCTGAGGGGAGATTTAATTGAGGTGTATAAAATTGAGGGGCAGAGATAGAGTGGATAGGAAGGACCTATTTCCCTTAGTAGAGGGGTCAATAACCAGGGGGCATAGATTTAAAGTAATTGGTAGAAGGATTAGAGGGGAGATGAGGAGAACTTTTTTCACCCAGAGGGTGGTGGGGGTCTGGAACTCACTGCCTGAAAGGGTGGTAGAGGCAGAAACCCTCATCACATTTAAAAAGTACTTGGATATGCACTTGAAGCGCCGAAACCTACAGGGCTACGGACCAAGAGCTGGAAAGTGGGATTAGGCTGGATAGCTCTTTGTCAGCCGGCGCAGACATTATGGGCCGAAATGGCCTCCTTCTGTGCCGTAAATTTCTATGATTCTATGGTCGGACTCATGTGAGATAAGGGGCTGGAATTTTCTCCTCGAAGAAGTTGGACGCAAAAATTGCGCCCAATCCCCCGTCCTTTCTGCCGATGTAAAGTTACGTTCTAATTTCCTGCGAATTACATTAGAATGCGCCCCCAACGTATAATGGGCGGAAATCAGCGTAAACAATCGGGGGGGGCGTGGGAGGGCCCGGGAAAGCACCGAACTCACACCATAAATTTCTTCTTTTGAGTCTGAAAATTAAAATTTCAATTCATTTAACCGTCATTCATGCCCGTCATGCACAGCGTGTTCGAGGAGCTGCAGTCGGGAAGCTTTTCAGTTTTTAATGTGGCTTCCACTGATGCCATAAAAATCCATTCAAAGAAACAGAATGTACAGAGCAGGTCTCGCTGAGGAATATATATATTTTTACAACAACCAGAAACGTTATTTTGTTTCCTGCTGCACCTGATAATCGGGGGGTAATTTGAAGAGAGCCTCTGAGCAAGCAGGAGACCCGAGTGTACGGCTCCGTAACTTTGTGGGGGGGGGAGCCATTAATATAGGCGGAGAGATCAATAGACGATCGTAAAAGATCAAGAAAATTTGAACGCATTATACTCACGCCCGTGCCCTGTGCTCGCTGACCTACGTTGGCTCCCGGTTAAGCAATGCCTCGATTTTAAAATTCTCAACCTTGTTTTCAAATCCCTCCGTGGCCTCGCCGCTCCCTATCTCTCTCTAATCTTCTCCAGCCCTATAATTCCCCCTCGACCTTTGCGCTTTGCCTATTCTGGCCTGTTGAGCATCCCTGACTTTAATCGCTCCACCATTGGCGGCCGTGCCTTCAGCTGCCTGGGCCCCAAGCTCTGGAATACCCTCCCTAAACCTCTCCGCCTCTCTCTCCTCCTTTTTAAGCCGCTCCTTAAGACCTACCTCTTCAACCAAGCTTTCGGTCATCTGCCCTAATTTCTCCTTATGTGGCTCGGTGTCAAATTTTGTTTGATAATCGCTCCTGTGAAGCGCCTTGGGACGTTTTATTACATTAAAGGCGCTGTATAAATACAGGTGGTTGTTGTTGTTGTAGTATCTGGCCGCAACTATGCAAGAATATGCAGGCCAAGAAATCTAGGCTACTGCATTCTTAATTAAAGAAGTTTTAAAAATAGGAAACTTATTAGGGCATTATTATTAATCTCGTTCAGTGAAAAACGTCTTTCAGCTTTTTACAGTGGTTGGTAATGTTGCCGTTTGTTCTGTAAATTTACGTTTGCAGCATTTCTTCTTTCTGGTTAAAGACTATGGAAGCTGGCTGGACATTGGGACAAGGTATGTGAATCTTTTGTAGTGGCTTTAAGGTCCTGCTGACATTTTTATTTAGATATATTTATATATGAGTCTGGAACTCACTGCCTGAAAGGGTGGTAGAGGCAGAAACCCTCACCATATCTAAAAAGTACTTGGATATGCACTTGAAGTGCCGTAACCGACAGGGCTACGGACCAAGAGCTGGAAAGTGGAATTAGGCTGGAGAGCTCTTTTTTGGCCGACACAGACACGATGGGCCGAATGGCCTCCTGCGCCATAACTTTTATGATTCTATATTTTTTATATATGTATATGTTAATTTATTAATTAATGTCTTTATTAATATGTTTAGTAATTAATGTTTATTAATCTGTTTATTTATATATATTATATATATGTATAATATTATTGATGTGTATGTGTATGTATACGTGTACTTAAGAAATAACAGGAGTCGGCCATTCAATAAGATCATGGCTGATCATCGACCTCAACTCCACTTTCCCGCCCGATCCCCATATCGCATGATTCCCTTAGTGTCCAAAAATCTATCGATCTCGGCCTCAAATATATTCAACAACTACACTGTACATATTTTTTTATATATACACACACACATACATGTTAAGATAAAACTGCTTTGTGAGATACTTATCACAAATCTTTAATTTAACCCCTCCTGATTGCCATCCCAACCCCTTGCCGCCACGATGTTCCACTTCAATAATGTAAACATTGGCAGAAAAATGTCTGCGATACTGAGCATGTCACCTTATAGTAAGTCTGTGCAAAAAGGCTGGTTGCTAGTCAAATTTAGCGTGCTGCAACATGAATCTTAACTGTGCTTGTATTAATTGCTGACGGTGTAGATTCAGCACCTGTGTAAATGGAGCCATGTCAGAAGCAACGACGGGGAGTAGATTGTCCATCTTGGATTTTATGCCAGTCTCTGTATGAATCGGGCATAAGTTGGTTCGAATAAATTATCCGGTCTCTCCGAAAGAGATCAAGACTGCAAGCCATGCTTACCTAGATGTTCCCGCAACACTTTTCAAATGGCTAAGATTCTGTGATAATTAGCATAGTGTGCATTTCCAAGAAGCTCAGCCGTTATTTTATAATGGCAGCTACACCGAACGCACCCTAGATAAGCTATCGAAGCTTTTTAACACTCCAGTTGAAAGCACTCGTTCAGTTCACTAAATATGACCTTTCCATTCGTATTGATCTCCCAGTTTGAAGTATTCCAGAGCCTGAGGTTTGTCGTAATGTTTGCAAACTTCAGTAATTGCACAAAACATTTTACTCATCTGAATTAATGAGAGACTATCATTGTCTATTTTTAGTTTGTCCCAGTTAATTAAACCCTTGAGCTGCGATGTGGCCCTTTCTCCACCTCGGAGCTATGGTCTATAGCTAGTACAGTAACAGCACTTCAATCACAAGGATTTAATTAATCAGGAAAACTAACAGCCTGTGGTGGCAACAAAGCTCCTTTTCTTCTTCTCCCTGCTCTGTACGTCTGATCCAACTCCCTCCCTCTGCTTCTGATTTAACCCCACTTCACCACGGCCCACTGTATCTTTGTGCTCATCGTGCTACTCGCTACTGCTGTCGATCTGAAACCATTTAATAGGGTACAGAGGAGATTTACGAGGGTGTTGCCAGGACTGGAGAATTTTAGTCATGAGGAAAGATTGGAGAGGCTGGGGTTTTCCTTGGAACAGAGGAGGCTGAGGGGAGACTTGATTGAGGTGTATAAAATTATGAGGGGCCTAGATAGAGTGGATAGGAAGGACCTATTTCCCTTAGCAGAGAGGTCAATAACCAGGGCGCATAAGGCCTGCAGACTATAAAAGGTTTTCCATGAAGTAAGCTTGGGCAGCCTCAGTCTGACCTCCAGTGAACGTGGGGCTTGCAGCAAAGATCAGCAGTCTTATTTAGAGAGGCCAGAAGGATGGGAGGTGGAGGCATGCTGTTGTAGAGTGATGATCCGGAGTTGAGTTTAAGCACATTGTTGAAGAGGGAACTTTACTTTACATCTGATTACTGTGCACAGTTTTGGTCTCCTTACCTAAGAAAGGATATACTTGCCTTTAGAGGGGGATGCAACAAAGGTTCACTAGATATCTCGTGGAAACGTATAAAATTCTTAGAGGGCTTGACAGGGGAGATGCTGGGAGGTTGTTTCCCCTGGCTGGAGAGTCTAGAACTAGGGGGCACAATCTCAGGATAAGGGGTCGGCCATTTAGGACTGAGCTGAGGAGGAATTTCTCCACTCAGAGGGTTGTGAATCTTTGGAATTCTCTACCCCAAAGGGTTGTGGATGCTCAGTCATTGAGTATATTCAAGACTGAGATCGATAGATTTTTGGACTCTAGGGGAATCAAGGGATATGGAGATTGGGCGGGAAAGTGGAGTTGAGGTCGAAGATCAGCCATGATCTTATTGAATGGCGGAGCAGGCTCGAGGGGCCATATGGCTTACTCCTGCTCCTAATTATGATCTTATTGTGCGATGCCCAACTTCAGAGAGTCGAATGCTGATACTGGGCAACAGAGGTAGGGGGAAAAAAAAGCCTTCTGTTCCCAGTTCTGACATAACTCGCCGCGATGTGTTCAGATGTTCACCAAAAACATGTGTTTTTTTGGGTGTGGGTGGAGGGGAAAGTACAGGGCTCTGAAATTCTGTGGGGATTCTCCCGGTCTTCCACTGTAACTTCAGTAGGAGACTGGTTGATCCCTCAGTGAAATGGTGGTAATGGCTGAAAGAACCTGCGTGGAATGTCAGGGCCCACACCTTCGTGTAAAGGTCATTTTTTAACTTTGGTTTCATATTTGGCCCGTTGCAGTGGTAGTTCAGTGTCTCACTGCGTTGAGTATTTAATCTACTTTGCTTACTTAGCATTTGCATATGTCTGTACAAATTATACTTTGCACGTTGCTGAAACATAAATGGAGAACTGTCGCCTGATTTTATTTGCTCTGCCATAATAAATGGTAATCACGATCACTTAGCTGTGCAAACAGGGTTGTTACCACACCCATCTTGGAGACGACGATAAAATTGCTTTTTGGCACCTGGATTAAGAGTCAGCCTGTTTATAAAGAAAGAAAACTTGCATTTCTACAGCGCCTTTCACGACCACCGGATGTCCCAAACCGCTTTACAGCCAATGAAGTACTTTTGAAGTGTACTCACTGTTGTAATGTAGGAAACGCGGCAGCCAATTTGCACACAGCAAGCTCCCACAAACAGCAATGCGACAATGACCAGATAATCTGTTTTTAGTGATGTTGATTGAGGGATAAATATTGGTCCCAGGACACAGGGGAGAACTCCCCTGCTCTTCTTCGAAATAGTGCCGTGAATCTTTTACGTCCACCTGAGAGAGCAGACGGGGCCTCGGTTTAACGTCTCATCCGAAAGACGGCACCTCTGACAGTGCAGCACTCCCTCAGTACTGCACTGGGAGTGTCAGCCTAGCTTTATGTGCTCAAGTCTCTGGAGTGGGACTTGCAACTACCATGTATATGAATGACACATTCAAGGCCAATTCAGCCCACAAAGCTTTTAAATTTTATCAGATGAGTTTGAGGAAGGTTTCGATTAACTTAACTCTTGTGCGCTCATTGGGGGTAATTTTGAGTTTGGCCGATAGTGTAAGACGGGCGATATCGAATCAGCCGCCCATTATACATCTCTCCTGGTTTACATTTCCACTGATGCGATATCGCCCAATGTCAAAATTTGCCCCCTTTTTATTTTTGTAGATTTTGGTGGAAAACATATCGGCCCGGAATTTGCGGTCCGGATGACGGCGAACCGGCAGCGTTCGCCGTCATTCCGCCTTAGGAACTGACCGCAACTTCAGGATCGGGTGCGCACAGGAGCATACAAAAATTGTGAAGTTGCGGTCCGTCATTCACTGCTGCTCCACACTTTTTTACCGATTTGTGAAGCAGTACACTGCTACTCTCTGGTGCCACACCCTACACTGCAGCACTGGGAGCTTCATCAATTAGGTCCTGACTTTTGGAATTAATGGCCTGGAATTTGCAGTCGGGATGACGGTGAACTGGCAGCCTTTGCCATCATTCTGCACCAGCCCCTGCCCCACAGAGCCGGCAATCTGTGTATTCACTCAAATCAGGGAAACTGACAAAATCGTCGGCTCTCCCGCAGTAATTGCGCTGTTAAATTCCCCACTAAAGGTTAGACCCAAAGGGATTCGGTTCCACTGGGATTTTAACAGCGGATTGACTGCTAAATAAATGTTAAAGGCCTGGAAAACTAATTTTAATTTTGGGCAGTGTGAAATTTGTCCATTTTAATTAAAATTAAAATTTAATAAACTTTAAAAAAAAAAGTTTTAAATCTTTGTTTTGGTCACTCTCTTAACATTTTAAAAAGTTAGAATTTTAGGAGCTTACTCACTTCCCGGTTCCTGGTCTGTGGGAACTCTGCCTTTTGATTGGCTGCTTAGGCAGCTTGTTGACGTCACAGCAGCTTTCTTGCCAGGATTTCCCCATTAACTTGCGTTGATTTCGATAACGCAAGATCCTTGTGCGAAGCGTGCTTCGGGGCCAGCGGCTAACGCCTTCGCTTTGCCGCTGACCGCAAATTCCGGGCCATTACGTATTTTCTTCCAGGAACGCCCATTTGGTCACCCTCTGGTATTCTGCAGCTGCGAGGCAGCAGGGGACCAACTCTTTCCTCCCGCAGACCACTTTGCATGGTTTCAATGGATTGCAGGCACAGGCTCACCCTCTCTATGCACCGAAAACAACAAATTGCAGCTGCGCACCGGGCCCTGAATGTCACGAATCATGTCGGGGGTGGGGAGCTGATGCTTCCGAAATAAAAACTTTAAGCTGCCTCCATATCTTCGGCAGTTGACAGGGGTCGGGACAGCAATCCATAACATCAGTTTTCAGGAGTCACTCAATGAGCAGATTCTAAGGAAAGTGAGCTGGAAGACTAGGAATGCCCCCCCCCATAACTCATTACAGTACCAACGCTGCACTTGCACCTACTGTCGGCGCAGGCCCAGTGTCAGCCGTGGCTCAGTGGGTAGCACTCCTCGCCTCTGTCAGAAGGTTGTGAGTTCAAGTCCCACTCCAGAGACTTGAGCACAAAAATCTAGGCTGACAACTCCCACTGCAGTACTGAGGGAGCGCTGCACTGTCGGAGGTGCCGTCTTTAGAATGAGATGTTAAACCGAGGCCCCGTCTGCTCTTTCAGGTGGATGTAAAAGGTCCCATGGCACTATTTCGAAGAAGAGCAGGGGAGTTCTCCCGGTGTCGTGGCCAATATTTATCCCTCAATCAACATCACTAAAAAACAGATTATCTGGTCGTTTTCACATTGCTGTTTGTGGGAGCTTGCTGTGCGCAAATTGGCTGCCGCGCTTCCTACATTACAACAGTGACTGCACTTCAAAAAGTACTTCATTGGCTGTAAAGCGGTTTGGGACGTCCTGAGGTCATGAAAGGCGCTGTAGAAATGCAAGTCTTTCTTTCAGGGCCTGGTGCCGAAGCCTCAGGACATCCCAGGGGAGTGAAATAGGGGTTTGGGGCCTGTTGTAATGGGATCCTACCTCTTGTTCCCTGCCCTGTCTCTGCTGAATGCTAATTCCCCAGGCGCAAGACTGAAGACCCTATTTTACTCGACGTTGGCTTAACTGCGTTAAAAAAAAATTAATGTCTAAATGTTTCTGTATAATGTCGATTGAATTGGAAACTGTCTTCTATAAATATAGTCTCCGGCTTTGGCCTAGAAATTCAGGGGTTTAGCGCCAGCTGTTAAGGCCGGTTTTGTGGAAAAAATGGCCTCTGCCCACCTCCGGCACAGGCCGCGATTGGGAAAAAAGACGTCGTTTAGCTTTGTCTGAACCAGGCGTTAGGCCACTAACATATTCAAATAAGGGGCCCAACGCCTGCCTCTGCTCCCTCTTGCAAATTTGACTTGCGTCTGAGGCAGCCAGCGCCAACGATGTTTACACCCGGGAAAAGGAATGTTAAACCGCACCGAATTGGGGGGGGGAAAAAGGTAAGCACTTACCATTATCATCTCCGACCTCGCTCCCGACTCCGATCTCCAGCTCTCGACCTCGCACCGATTCTGACCCCCGAGTCCTGGCCAAGGTCCGGTGCTGCCTGCGATCTTTTTACGGGCTTGAGCAAACCTTGCTCCACAGTGGCACCCACCGTTTGCGGGGAGCTGTATCGGATTTCTAGGCCTTTGTTTTTAGTGGCATGATGTGTGTGCATTAGTAGGCTTCATATTAGTCTGTGACTATAAAGGGGAAGGCCAAGAAAGTGTAGGAATGCTGAAGGTCTTTTGCTTGTGTTAGTGGCACTTCTTTCCTGCCCTGTTTGCCATGCAGTGTTGTCAAGTGAGAATTGATCTGTGTAAATCTCTCATATAACTCATGGAAATTCACCCCTGGATATGGGAAATAACTGGGACAAATATAAGCCTGCCTTCCATTCACCTAGTTGGCACAAGTAAGCCAATAAATAATGCTACCTTAGCTGCATTAGCTAGATTATGCTGGCTCATGTAATCTGGCATTCTCGGATCACCACTCTTCATGCACAGATACGTATGAAAAAAAATAAAGAAAGACTTGTATCTATACAGCGCCTTTCACGACCACCGGACGTCCCAAAGTACTTTACAGTCAATGAAGTACTTTTTGAAGTGTAGTCACTGTTGTAATGTAGGAAACACAGCAGCCAATTTGCGCACAGCAAGCTCCCGCAAACAGCAATGTGATAATGACCAGATCATCTGTTTTAGATGCGTTGTGTTGTTTGCTGTTCACTTGCCTGTGAAGTGGTGGTTTGAATTTCAGAGGAAACTGGAATAGCAGCTTACACAACTTTCCAAACATGTTTGAGTTACTTAATTTCACCCCCACCCCTTTCTCTCCCGAAGAAGGTTGGGGTAGAGTTCCATTGGTGTTCGAACATAAGAATTAGGAGCAGGAGTCGGCCACACGGCCCCTCGAGCCTGCTCCGCCATTCAATAAGATCATGGCTGATCTTCGACCTCAAAATCCACTTTCCCGCCCGGTCCCCATATCCCTCGATTCCCCTACAGTCCAAAAATCTATCTAACTCAGCCGTTGAATATACTCAACGATTCAGCATCCACAGCCCTCTGGGGTAGAGAATTCTAAAGATTCACAACCCTCTGAGTGAAGAAATTCCTCCTCATCTCAGTCTTAAATGGCCGACCCCTTATCCTGAGACTATGCCCCCTAGTTCTAGGCTCTCCAGCCAGGGGGAAACAACCTCTCAGCATCTACCCTGTCAATCCCCCTCAGAATCTTGTATGTTTCAATGAGATCACCTCTCATTCTTCTAAACTCCAGAGAGTAGAGGCCCAATCTACTCAGCAGCCTGCCAGTCAGTGCTATTCTTCACCTGTGAGCCTAGCCAGTGGGTGTGGGAGGGAAGTCCTGTCCACACATGAACAGAGTCACTGGGCCACAATCAGAAGTGAAAACCCAGGCTGTTTCCTTGTCCTTTCTGTAGCTCAGTAATACAGAGGCCATTTGTAGAGCAGCCAATGTCACCCCAGCTAAGATCTAAGCAATCAGCACAAACCAGAGTGAATCTGGGAGCTTGCTGCTCCATTTGGCTTATACCCAAAGCCTTTCCACCATCTACAAGGCACACGTCTGGAGTGTGATGGAATACTCTCCACTTGCCTGGATGTGTGCAGCTCCAACAACACTCAAGAAGCTCGACACCATCCAGGACAAAGCAGACCGCTTGATTGGCACCCCATCCACCACCTTAAACATTCGCTCCCTCCACCACCGGCGCACCGTGGCTGCAGTGTGTACCATCTACAAGATGCACTGCAGCAACTCGCCAAGGCTTCTTCGGCAGCACCTCCCAAACCCGCGACCTCTTCCACCTAGAAGGACAAGGGCAGCAGGTGCATGGGAACACCACCCCCTCCAAGTCACACACCATCCTGACTTGGTTCACCACCACCTTCTCAAGGGCAATTAGGGATGGGCAATAAATGCTGGCCTTGCCAGCGACGCCCACATCCCAGGAACGAATTTTTAAAAAAAAACCTGATCAGATGTTGCAGTTCCCCCCCTGAGTCATCAAGGACCAAACCAAATACTAACTGATGTTTACCAAGGAACTGAACTGAAGGTACTAGATGAGTATAGGACAGTTACCATCTGTGTCACGTTTTCCTGATTGCATTGGATTTGGGGGCATTATCAACTCCGGCTCCTGCCCTGAAACTGACACAACATGTCGGATTGAGCATGTCCTGGTGGAGGCTGCACGACCAGAGCAGGTTCAAATGCAACAACTCTGCACCGTGATTTTTCACATCATCTTTATGTTACGTGCGCCCATTCGAGTGAAAAGAACGGTATAAGCAAGGGTTGTAAAGACATGTCTGGAGTGACGCCAGAGCCTTCCGTTTGATCTGAAGTGGTTCATTCAAAACAACAGCGTGAAGACCCAAGCATAATAATATACCAGACCTCTGGCACCCGTGTCGCATCCCTCGGGTATAAAGCAATTGCCGGTGGTGAAGGGTGGAACCTGTGACAATGGTGTGTATTCTTGGTGCGATTTTTTGAGGGAGACACTGGGGTTAGGCATTTATTTCCTCGTTCATTCAACCTGTATTTAAGTACCACAACAAAATGCGTTCAGCACTGCAGGACGAGCTTCTGCAAACTGGCGCCAACACGAAGAACATGTAAACAGTAATTTTGATGATAAATTGTTCTGGTGTGGCAAAGAAAGAAAGAAAGACTTGCATTTCTATAGCGCCTTTCATGACCTCAGGACGTCCCAAAGCGCTTTACAGCCAATGAAATACCTTTTGAAGTGTAGTCACTGTTGTAATGTAGGAAACGCGGCAGCCAATCTGCGCACAGTAAGCTCCCACAAACAGCCATGTGATGTTGGTTGAGGGATAAATATTGGCCCCAGGACACCGGGGAAAACTCATCAGCTCCTCTTCGAAATAGTACCATGGGATCTTTTACGTCCACCTGAGAGGGTAGACGGTGCCTCGGTTTAACATCTCGTCCAAAAGACGGCACCTCCGACAGTGCAGCTCCCCCTCAGTACTGCCCAGGAGCGTCAGCCTAGATTTTTGCACTCAAGTCTCTTGGAGTGGGACTTGAACCCACAACCTTCTGACTCTCGAGAGCGAGGGTGCCGCCCACTGAGCCACGGCCGACAACAGAGATCTTCTGCCAATGTCAAGAGGGAAAAATCCTAATGGTGCAGCCCAGTATGAGACCTTTTATGTAGCAGGGAGTGCAGGGGGACCACTTAACACAAGGGGTGCGAGCATCTAAAGTGTTCATACCTCCTTGGTTAGTGACGATGCTCTGTTTGTACGTGGAGTTTGAACCTCTTGTCAACAAGCGAGGAAGACCCTACCAGAGTAGGCGATCTAACACCTTTTGTCCACTTTCAATTCTCCACATCGCCCATAAAACCTGTGACAACCGGAATAGTTAATCAGATTTGGTAGCTTAATTGCAAAAATAACACTGTTTCCTCGAAATCATGGAATTAAAAAGAGTTAACTGTTCTGTTCTTTGTTACAGCATCAGTCATTATGTCATCGTGATGTCCATGACCATTTTTCTCATGTTCCTAAGTCGCTTGGCTGAGACCCTGACTACCCGGAGGGTTCGACTGCAAGAAAAAATCAAGCAGCATTTTACTTAATCGTTGAGTGACGCTGGGTGATTACACTGGATTTACACTGGGAAACTGCATTTTGGGTGAGCTGAAGGGCAACTAGGGATGGGCAATAAATGCTGGCCTTGCCAGCGACGCCCACATCCCACGAACGAATTAAAAAAAAAATTTAAGACCAGAGATCACACAAGCCCTCTATCCTAAACCTCTTGGTGTGCCAGATGGTATTATCAACTGAAAACACGCGATACATTTCCTAGAAGCAGAAAGTGACCAGAGGTTTGTGATCATGTTGTTTTTAATACCAGTCTGATTCAAATCACACTATAATGCGCAGTCAGCTCTAAGCTGGCATTGGGAGTGCGGAGACCAATGTAATAACTAGACACTGGCAAGTTTACTGAAAAACAACTTTAATCTGGCTTTGGAGATTTGAGACCAAAGTGAGCAAACTCTGTAACCTTTGCCCCGGCAATTGTATTCACAATAAACTCAATGAAAAGACAATAAACTCAGTGTACAATAAATGAAAAGCACTTGTGCTTACGAGGGCAGAATGTTCCCTTAAATTTTTTTGGGGGTGCGTGGCCCCTTTAACAGCGTGCGTGGCCCATTCAAATCCCCGCGCATGCGCGGTTTTTTTTCTGTATTTAAGAGCTGGTGTGCGGGGGCTGCGCGGAGGCTCCAGAGCGCTGCGCGGCCGCCCAGCTTAAAGGGAACATTGGCATTGGCGTACCATTCTCAACTGGAGTAGAACTCCTCCGGTTTTGTGCGTGTGATGGTCTGCATGTTGCAGTGAGGAATGGTCAGAGCTCACCGGCTGTCATTAGCGGTGGAGGGAGCATGGATGCAGGTGATCTGAAAAGGTGGAAATCTAGTCAAGAAAAACATCGCATTGAAAGGACAAAAAAAAAGTCCTGAAATGGGAAACGGTGTTGAAGAGGGTACTGTGGTGGAATGGGAAAGACGTTTTTATTTGTTATGATCAGTGTTCCCTTTAAGTTGCGTGGCTGCACAGTGCTCTGCAGGTCCCACGCAGCCGGTGAGCCAGCTTTTAAATAGAAAAACCGCGCATGTAAGAAAAGACAGACTCGCATTTCTACAGCGCCTTTCACGACCACCGGACGTCCCAAAGCGCTTTGCAGCCAATGAAGTACTTTTTGAAGTGTAGTCACTGATGTAACACGGCAGCCAATTGGCTCACAGCAAGCTCCCACAAACAGCAATGTGATGATGACCAGATAATCTTTTTTAGCGATGTTGGTTGAGGGATAAATATTGGCCCCAGGACACCGGGGAGAACTCCCCCTGCTCTTCTTCGAAATAGTGCCATGGGATCTTTTACGCCCACCTGAGAGAGCAGACCGGGCCTCGGTTTAACGTCTCATCCGAAAGATGGCACCTCCGACAGTGCAGCACTCCCTCGGTACTGCACTGGAGTGTCAGCCCTAGATTTTTGTGCTCAAGTCTCTGGAGTGGGACTTGAACCCACAACCTTCTGACTCGGAGGCGAGGGTGCTACCCACTGAGCCACGGCTGACACATGCACAGAATTTTGAATAGCCCGCGCCGCCCGTTAACGGGACCACACGAGCAAAAAAGAATTCGAGGGAACATTGGCTATGATTAAGCCTTTTGAAACTTTTTTTTGTTTTTTGCACTTATTTTAATTTGATACATTGGGACTTGTGCTACTTGCCCTGTATACGAACATGCTGTCTCAGGTGAATTTCAGGGGTGTGGCAGTGTCGGAGCACCACAACTTTCACATGTCTGGCATCACCTTTTAATTAAATGGTATTAAAGTTGATGCCATGGTAAGACGTAACTAGCTTGCCATTAAATGCATGTATTTACCAGGCAAATGTGGTTTGTTGGATTTTTGCGTGGGAGTAATGTAATGACCAAATGTGGTCTTCACTGTAATGTTGCATTTTAAGCCCGTAATTGCCTGTGGAATTGAAACTACCCCATTTCACTCCATCCAGTAAGCCTGACGTTTACAATAGTCATGATTTGAATATGCTGTACACAACTTGAATATTTATGGACTTGTTATACCAAGTGCGTGACCCAGATTTTTATGTGATGCTTGTTTGCATTCATCGTTGTCTGATGAATAGAATAATAAAGAATGGGAAATGGTCAGTTGGCCCGTGGAACCTCGCCCTCGAGTACATTAATTCTCTATCACGCATCTAGTTATATTTTAAATATCCCTAATGATCTCTTACCTTGCTCAATAGGTTGTTTCAAATGTTTATCATTTTTTAAATAAAGAAATATTTTCCTGATACCTATTCTAAATGTACATTTTGTTAATTTCCATTTATACCCTCTGGTCTTACTTACTTTGTACACTTTGAAGTCATAATTTGGGTTAACCTTATCTGTGCCATTTCAAATTTTACATACTTCTTTAGTAAGCTTCCCCTTCTTAACCGATTTCTTTCTAGATTGTGGAGCTTAAACTTCTCTAAGCTTCCCTCTGCATTGGGGGTCAATCTCGTTGCTCTGTTCTGTACTTTGTCTAATGCAAGTTTATCTCTGTGGCTTGGTGCCGAACTGAACCGTATTCTACGTGCATTATAAAGCCTTGGCACAACTTCTAAAGTAAGACAGACTTGCATTTCTATAGCGCCTTGCACGACCACCGGACCTCCCAAAGCGCTTTACAGCCAATGAAGTACTGTTTGAAGTGTAGTCACTGTTGTAATGTAGGAAACGCGGCAGCCAATTTGCGCGCAGCAAGCTCCCACAAACAGCAATGTGATAATGACCAGATCATCTGTTTCACTGATGTTGATTGAGGGATAAATATTGGCCCCAGGACACCGGGGAGAACTCCCCTGCTCTTCTATCGAAATAGTGCCACGGGATCTTTTGTGTCCACTTGAGAGAGCAGACGGGGGTCTCGGTTTAACGTATCTTCCGAAAGACGGCACCTCCAACAGTGCGGCACTCCCTCAGCACTGCACTGGCGCGTCAGCCCTGGAGTGGGACTTGAACCCACAACCTTCCTGACTCGGAGGCGAGGGTGCTACCAACTGAGCCATGGCTGTAGCCTTCAAGGGGGTCATTTTCGGTATAACAGGCCACAACCGCCAATTTTCCGGAGCCCGCGCGTCCAAAGTGAAAATGACTCCCATACTCTTGCTGGTTCTGGTTAGATATTCTAGCACATTGTGGTTTTTTTTTTTTTAAATTGATTCAGCACATTTGTCAATGGAATGCCGGATTCATTCCCCATAGATAAGGTGACAGCCCAACTGGAACTACATTCCTGCAAGGCACCAGTATCAGCTTTGAAAATAAATGGCACAGCTGTGCTCGGTGCTCTCGGCATCAGCAAGTGCACAGCTGTAAGCATTGCAAAAAAAAAACACTGTGGAGCGTCAGCGCAACAAAATGCAACTCCCCTGCCATTTATTAGCTTCACCCACAAAAAAAAACCTACAATCCATAACAGACTTACACAAGCATCACTTAATGGAACTAAACAAACCTTCCCAACAAGGTCGACTCCTATTAACCCGAGTGTACACACACTTCACTGCAGCGCCCTCATTGACAACCAAACAACTAGTGGCGATAGGACAAGCAATGCGGTAATGATTATCCTTGGGCATATTTATAGTTCCTACATTCTATAGGACCAAAATGCCACTCAGAACATGTATATTTCTTTCTATTTTGTTTTAGCTATGCCATTGGGGACTTAGTGCGGGAGCGAGTTAGCAATTTCACCCCTGTTGCTTGGGTTTAAATGCATCCTAAGCTGGTGGATCTAAAGGCTCCTCTCTCTGCTAGCTGTAAGAGCCCGAGCTGAAATAAAGCTGGGCACGGCGTCAACCCAATTTCAAAATCCGAATGGGCTCACAGCATAAAACTGCCTGTCTTTGGATTGGATGTGGTAGTGTGGTGGTTATGGCACTGGACTAGCAACCGAAGAGGTTGTGAGTTCACCTATACAATGGCAAGTTGTGAAATTGAGAAACATAAGAATTAGGAGCAGGAGTCAGCCACACGGCCCCTCGAGCCTGCTCCGCCATTCAATAAGATCATGGCTGATCTTCGACCTCAACTCCACTTTCCCGCCCGATCCCCATATCCCTCGATTTCCCCTAGAGTCCAAAAATCTATCGATCTCAGCCTTGAATATACTCAACGATTCAGCATTCACAGTCCTTTGGGGTAGAGAATTCCAAAGATTCACAACCCTCTGAGTGAAGAAATTCCTCCTCATCTCAGTCTTAAATGGCCGAACCCTTATCCTGAGACTGTGACCCCTAGTTCTAGACTCTCCAGCCAGGGGAAACAACCTCTCAGCATCTACCCTGTCAATCCCCCTCTGAATCTTGTATGATTCAATGATGTCACCTCTCATTCTTCTAAACTCCAGAGAGTACAGGTCCAATCTCCTCATAGGAATTCCAAAGTCCACCCAAGCTTAACTAAGCATTGCATTCCAAGGCCGATCTTAATTCCCGGGCACCTATTCTATTACAAGTCATGAGCTTTTCTGGCCATTGCATTACTCACGACTTGGGACACCTCGCCTGGGTGAGAGTCTCAATCCTGTTCTCTCGAAGTACCAGTTAACTAATCGGCTCCCTCTCCTTGATACAATCATTCTCATTTTTACCACCGTTCAACCAGCTGTGGCGAATAGACTTCCTTTCACAAGATGTGGATAGACCTATCGAAACCGCAAAGGTTTCATTCTTATTTGAGCTCCCTCAAGGTTGTGGGCTGAATTAATTCCTTTCTTTGTCCGGTATTTTCTATTTACCACCCCCCCCCCCCCCCCCCCCCCCCCCTTAACCATATCTTTCTGTTCCAGCTGATTTGCTGAAAAAACATGTTTTCCCGTTTTAGCTGTTAGATTACGTGACTGTCTGCATGTATCGCTTGACCTGATTCATCATTCTTTTCAGGCACGCACTGAACTCTCTCTACTGCATAGCTGTCCTTCATATCTCCAGGATTACTATCCAGCACTTCTGCATTGACTACTTTGGTACATGTGCCTTTTCACCTTCTCTGGCCCTCTCTGATTTTTCTTTTAAATTGAGTAATCTTACTTAACAGCTGAAGTGTTTCTTTCCCCTGGGGGTGGGGGGGATCTGCTATTTTAGTGCTCTACAGTCAGCAGAGAGTTGATCGGTTGACACGAACTACAAGACCCATCAGTGAGTGACTCCCGTTGCCCATCTAGTTATCAAGATGCACTGCAGCAACTCACCAAGGCTTCTTCGGCAGCACCTCCCAAACCCGTGACCTCTTCCACCGAGGAGGACAAGGGCAGCAGGCACATGGGAACACCACCACCTCCAAGTTCCCCTCCAAGTCACACACCATCCTGACTTGGAAATATATCACCGATCCTTCATCGTCGCTGGGTTAAAATCCTGGAACTCCCTACCCAACAGCACTGTGATAGTACCTTCACCACACGGACTGCAGCAGTTCAAGAAGGCGGCTCACCACCACCCTTCTCAAGGGCAATTAGGGATGGGCAATAAATGCTGGCCTTGCCAGCGACGCCCACATCCAATAAATGAATAAAACATTTTTTTTTAAATCTAGTACTGGGATGTGCTGCCTTGGGTACCTTGCCAGCCCAGGACTGGAGACAGTACATGTTGTACTTATTCGAAGGAGCCGGCACAGACTCGATGGGCAGTAATGGCCTCCTTCTGTGCTGTACTATTCTATGATTCAAGCTAACTTTCAACTTCTCTTTCCCACGTTACAACAGTGACTCCACTTCAAAAAGTACTTCATTGGCTGTAAAGCACTTTGGGATGTCCGGTGGTCCTGAAAGGCGCTATAGAAATGCAAGTCTTTCTTTTACCCATGATACTTGTGTTGGCCATTTTGTTGTTGTTTAATGCTAAAACTGGTATAAAAGCACATTTATTTTCAGGAATGACCTATGGGGAATTCAAGCAATCTGTTTCAGCACTTCTTAAATAGTGACATGGAAAATCGCCCCGACTTAATAAAGTAGAGACTTCAGATCAGCACCCACATTTGTCAATCATTTGGTAACATACGAACAATGGCAGACAGGTAGAGACCCTCTGTTCCATCCAGCCTGCCCCACACAATATATACACTCTCCACCCCACCCGAAACCCCGCGATCTCCGGGGAGAGGTGAAAAACCAGATAAAAATAAACCCCGGGCCAATTTGGGGGAAAAAAATCTGGGAAATTCCTCTCCGACCCATCTAGGCGATGGAAACTAGTCCAGGAGATCACTCTGGCCCTGAATTCCCTGCAGTGCCTCCCTTCTGTAAGAGGTGATCTCCGCCCCAGCTCTCGCTTGAAGGAATTCAGCGAATCGGCGTCCACAGCACGAGCCGGAAGCCTGTTCCAGAGGCCCACTATTCTCTGGGAGAAGAACCACCTCCTGACATCGAACCTCGATCTGGCCCCGTACAACTTCAATCTGTGACCCCCTGGTCCTCCCCAACCCATTTAATTGGAACAAACTGTCAACTGGAACACAATCTATTCCCTTCATCATCTTGTACCCTGGGCCTCTATGAGGGGGGAGGGACTTTGGCTCAGCACCAACATTTAAGAACACTTAGCTGCATTGACCCTGAAACTTCACAATCCATTATCAGCTGACACGTCAAGATAAATCATCTTTGATCCACCGCTCACCATTTTTGTGGCTGCTCTCTAAATCCTGCTGTCTGCTCACCATGCTGCCGGCTGCGCTTCTCCAGAGGTCGAGATTGAGATCCTGTTGCCAAGGCCCCGCTCTCTCAGTCCTACGCCCAAACCTGACGTCGAACCGACCGCTTGTTTCCCGCTCCCCTAAAGTGGCGCTCCATGCTCCCGAAACCAAAGCATAATGTGACTGCAGCCATCCTATTAAAGAGCTGCACCTAATACAATCGTGCCTGGATGTCAAAGAACTGCACTCCAGGTCCTGAAGACCTACATGAGACTCTGGAACTGCAAGTTGGCTTTCAATGGTAAAAACAAAACAGAAGACTTTTTCACATGGTCCCAAATTCAAATATGTGTTTTTCTCTTGACTAAAGAATAGGAAAAAAAAATACTGGACGCAACGTTATGGTAAATAATTTTATCAAATGGATCAGCATTATGATTTATTTCAATCGATAAAGCATTTTATTTAAAAAATGATTTGGGACCTCAGACTGCACTGGTATATGCAGTGGGGCGGGGTACCCATCCCTGCAGAAGTCTTTGCACAGGGGTTTATTGTAACTAAAATCGTAACAAAGGCAGCCATAAATGAGCATGCATGTGTCAGCCGTGGCTCAGTGGGTAGCACCCTCACCTCTGAGTCCCACTCCAGAGACTTGAGCACAAAAATCTAGGCTGACACTCCAGTGATGTACTGAGGGGGTGCTGCACTGTTGGAAGTGCCGTCATTTGGATGAGATGTTAAATCAGGTGGACGTAAAAGATCCCATGGCACTATTTCGAAGAAGAGCAGGGGAGTTCTCCCCGGTGTCCTGGGGCCAATATTTATCCCTCAATCAACATCACTAAAACAGATTATCTGGTCATTATCACATTGCTGTTTGCGGGAGCTTGCTGTGCGCATATTGGCTGCCGCATTTCCTACATTACAACAGTGACTGCACTTCAAAAAAGTACCTCATTGGCTGTAAAGCGCTTTGGGACATCGTGGTCGAGATAGGCGCTGTAGAAATGCAAGTCTTTCTTTCATGTTTTATTAAAGGAATCACTCTGTACTGTGCTCAGGGTCAAGAAATTAACTTGCTAGCAACTGTCCTCACTATGCCCAAAGAAGGTAAGTTAACTGCCATATAAACCACTGGGCAAAGCTGGAAGTTGCGAATCTACACCTTCGAGAAACATTCTGCCTTAGAGGGAAAATATCTTTTCGGGCTGTGAGCTGTGTTTGCCTGCCAACTCCCCAATCCCTGACTTGAATGCCTCCCTAACTAAAGGTCACAGCATTGGTTGATCTTTCCAGCAAAAGAGAAAAACATAATCTAGCTGTATGTGGCAAATAATTAATCTGTTGTTAATGTGCTACTTCATGTTACGAGGATAAATGCAACATGGCTCAAGACAGATTGTATGGGAGAACCACGTAAGGTTCTGACGAAAGGTCTTCGACCTGAAACGTTAACTCTCTTTCTCTCTCCACGGATGCTGCCTGGCCTGCTGAGTTGTTCCAGCGTTTTCTGTTGTTATTTCGGATTTCCAGCATCTGCAGTATTTTGCTCACGTAAGTTCCAGGTCTGGAGAGAATTCAATACTGATCTCCGCCTCTCCTCCTTTAAGACGCTCCTTAAAATCTACCTCTTTGACCAAGTTTTTGGTCACCTGCCCTAATATCTCCTTATGTGACTCGGTGTCAAATTTCTTTTGATAATCGCTCCTGTGAAGCGCCTTGGGACGTTTCAAAATTCTCATCCTTGTTTTCAAATCCCTCCATGGCCTCGCCCCTCCCTATCTCTGTAATCTCCTCCAGCCCCACAACCCCCCGAGAGCTCTGCGCTCCTCTAATTCTGCCCTCTTGAGCATCCCTGATTTTAATCGCTCCACCATTGGCGGCCGTGCCTTCAGCTACCAAGGTCCCTAAGCTCTGGAATTCCCTCCCTAAACCTCTCCGCCTCTCTACCTCTCCTCCTTTAAGACGCTCCTTAAAACCTGCCTCTTTGACCAAGCTTTTGGTCACCTGCCCTAATATCTCCTTATGTGGCTCAGTGTCAAATTTTGCTTTATAACGCTACTGTGCAGCGCCTTGGGACGTTTTACTCCGTTAAAGGCACTATCTAAATACAAGTTGGTATTGTTGTAATATAAAACTGTTATAGAGGATGGGATTAATAAGTTGTACATTGCTATTTCATGACACTGCAAGAAACATTTGGCTAAAGTTTCTGCAGTAACACTACCCAGCAGAGAACTGGCTTAATTTAAAACATTATCAGAAAGTGGGAGGGGCTCTTTGTTTGCTTTCCTAATAGCAATTGCACCTCTGACCAAAGTGAAATGTTTCGAGTGCCTGGGTGTCAGGGAACCTCAAACAGTCTTGTGCTTTGCTTAACTGACTGAAAGGGAAAGGGAACAGGTACAGAAAATAATCAAGAAGGTTAATGGAATGCTGGCCTTTATATCAGAATACAAGAGGGTAGAAGTTATGCTGCAGCTGTACAAAGCCCTGGTTAGACCACACCTGGAGCACTGTGAGCAGTTCTGGGCACCACACCTTAGGAAGGATATATTGGCTTTTGAGGGAGTGCAGCGTAGGTTTACCAGAATGATACCCAGACTCCAAGGGTTAAATGACGAGGCGAGATTACACAAACTAGGGGTGTATTCCCTGGAATTTAGAAGCTTAAGGGGTGATTTTATCGAAGTTTTCAAGATATTAAGGGAAACTGATAGGGTAGAAAGAGAGAAACTATTTCCGATGGTTGGGAATGCTAGGACTAGGGGGCAGAGTCTAAAAATTAGAGCCAGACCTTTCATAGAAACATAGAAGATAGGAGCAGGAGTAGGCCATTCGGCCCCTCGAGCCTGCTCCGCCATTCAATGCGATCATGGCTGATCATCCAAATTCAGTACCCTGTCCCTGCTTTCTCCCTTGATCCCCTTAGCCTTAAGAAATATATCTAACTCCTTCTTGAATATATTTAATGAATTGGACTCAACTGTCTTCTGTGGTAGAGAATTCCACAGGTTCACCACTCTCTGGGTGAAGAAATTCCTCCTTATCTCAGTCCTAAATGGCTTACCCCTTATCCTTAGACTGTGACCCCTGGTTCTGGACTCCCCGGCCATCGGGAACATCCTTCCTGCATCTAGTCTGTCTAGTCCTGTTAGAATTTTATAAGTTTCAATGAGATCCCCTCTCATTCTTCTAAACTCTAGCGAATACAAGCCCAATCGACCCAATCTCTCTTCATACGTCATTCCTGCCATCCTAGGTATCAGTCTGGTGAATCTTCGCTGCACTCCCTCCATGGCAAGAACCTCCTTCCTCAGGAGTGAAATTAAGAAACATTTGTACACACAAAGGGTGGTAGATGTTTGGAACTCTCTTCCGCAAACGGCAATTAATGCTAGATCAATTGTTAATTTTAAATCTGAGATTGTTAGATTTTTGTTAACCAAAGGTATTAAGGGATACGGGCCAAAGGCGAGTATATGGAGTTAGGTCACAGATCAGCCGTGATCTCACTGAATGGCAGAACAGGCTCGAGGGGCTAAGTGGAAACACGGGTTAAAGTGAGCCCAGGTGTACTGTGCTGTCAAAGTGCATGGATATATTCATCGCATGTTTCTTAAACCAACCAAATTGCAAATGTTAGAAAGAAAATCATTCAAAAAAAATGCTCGGAACTCCTCTGCTCTAATCGAGAGGTACATCTTACTGGTGGGACCTGCTGACTTTCCAACATCTGCTGGAGCCCAGTTTGTTCTTTGAGGTAACAGCTGACCATTTGATGTGGTCTCTGTGATAAGAACATAGGAATTAGGAGCAGGAGTCGGCCGTCCGGCCCCTCGAGCCTGCTCCGCCATTCAATAAGATCATGGCTGACCTCCGACCTCGACTCCACTTTCCCGCCCGATCCCCATATCCCTTGATTCCCCTAGCGCCCAAAAAGATAATGTTAATGTGACCACTCCCGCTGGTTACCCGCAGCCATAGTCCTCTCACTCTTGCCCGTCGGTGTGCAAAGAGAAAGAAAGACTTGCATTTATATAGCACCTTTTACGACCACCTGACGTCCCAAAGTGTTCACAGCCAATGACGTACTTTTTTGAAGTGGAGTCACTGTTGTAATGTAGGAAACGCAGCAGCCAATTTGCACACAGCAAGCTCCCACAAACAGCAATGTGATCATGACCAGATTATCCTGTTTTTAGTGATGTTGATTGAGGGATAAATATTGGCCCCAGGACACGGGGGAGAACTCCCCTGCTCTTCTTCAAAATCGTGCTGTGGGATCTGTTTACCTCCACTTGAGAGGGTAGACAGGGCCTCGGTTTAATGTCTCACCTGAAAGGTGGCACACTCCCAACAGTGCAGCACTCCCTCAGTACTGCACTGGAGTGTCAGCTTAGATTTTTGTGCTCAAGTCTCTGGTAGTGAGACTTGAACCCACAACCATCGTGACAGCAGAGGTGAGAGTGCTACCCACTGAGCCACAGCTGAAACAGCAACATGCCAGCTGTTATAACACCTGCTGCATCTGCTCAATGATAGTGAAAAGCAGCTATTCCTTGAATCAGTCACTGAACTTCATAACATGAATGAGCAGAGTAGATTAGATAGGAGAGCGGAAGGGATAAAAAATTATAGACTTTCAATACTCCAATGATAAAT
Source organism: Squalus acanthias (assembly GCA_030390025.1). NCBI lineage: Eukaryota > Metazoa > Chordata > Chondrichthyes > Squaliformes > Squalidae > Squalus > Squalus acanthias. The sequence continues at coordinate 5,466,717 of CM059428.1, forward strand.
CTGACAGAAAACTCCCACCTTGCAAATCCCAGTTTGGAACTAGCTACAAATCAAATAGATTTGTCACATTAAATCAGTATGCTTATCTGCCCTTTAGTAAGCACGTCACAGAAACAGGCTATTACTAATCTCTAATGTATCCTTTCAGAGAATACATTACTCAGATTCAAAAAAAAAATTTCACTCGTTTTTACGGGATGTGGGCGTCGCTGGCAAGGCCAGCATTTATTGCCCATTCCTAGTTGCCCTTGAGAAGGTGGTGGTGAGCCACCTTCTTGAACCACTGCAGTCCGTGTGGTGAAGGTGCTCCCACAGTGCTGTTAGGGAGGGAGTTCCAGAATTTTGACCCAGCGAGGATGAAGGATCGGCGATATACTTCCACGTCAGGATGGTGTGTGACTTGGAGGGGAACTTGGAGGTGGTGGTGTTCCCATGGGCCTGCTGCCCTTGTCCTTCTAGGTGGAAGAGGTCGCGGGTTTGGGAGGTGCTGCCGAAGAAGCTTTGGCGTGTTGCTGCAGTGCATCTTGTAGATGGTATACACTGCAGCCACGGTACGCCGGTGGTGGAGGGAGTGAATGTTTAAGGTGGTGGATGGGGTGCCGATGAAGTGGGCTGCTTTGTCCTGGATGGTGTCGAGCTTCTTGAGTGATGTTGGAGTCGCACTCATCCAGGCAAGTGGGGAGTAATCCATCACACTCCTGACTTGTGCCTTGTAGATGGTGGAAAGGCTTTGGGGAGTCAGGAGATGAGACACTCGCCGAAGATTATCCAGCCTCTGACCTGCTCTTGTAGCCACTGTATTGATGTGGCTGGTCCAGTTAAGTTTCTGGTCAATGGTGACCCCCCAGGATGTTGATGGTGGGGGATTCGGCGATGGTAATGCCATTGAATGTCATGGGGCAGTGGTTAGACTCTCTCTTGTTGGAGATAGTCATTGCCTGGCATTTGTGTGACACGAATGTTACCTGCCACTTATCAGCCCAAGCCTGAATGTCGTCCAGAATTTTTTTCACAAAGTTTGCCACCACAATATTAGCCAAGTGAAGATGTGGTACATCCAGTATTGGCAGTGGATGTCTTGTTGCTCCTGTTCTTATACAGCACATCATTTGGAAACATCCTGGCCTGGTCCTGGCACATGGAATTGGGGGTAATATACTAGCATGGATTGAGAATTGGTTAACAGACAGAAAACAAAGAGTAAGGATAAACGGGTCTTTTTTAGGATGGCAGGCTGTGACTAGTGGGGTACCGCAAGGATCGGTGCTTGGGCTCCAGCTATTCACAATCTATATCAATGATTTGGATGAGGGGACTAAATGTAACATTTCCAAATTTGCTGATGACACAAAGCTAGGTGTCAGTGTCAGTTGCGAAGAGGATGTGACGAGGCTTCAAGGGGATCTCGACAGGCTCAGTGAGTGGGCAAGAACATGGCAGATGGAATATAATGTGGATAAATGTGAAGTTATCCACTTTGGTAGAAAAAACAGAAAGGCAGTGTATTTCCTAAATGGTGAAAGATTGGGGAATGCAGATGCTCAAAGGGACCTGGGTGTCCTTGTACATGAATCACTGAAAGTGAATGTGCAGGTGCAGCAAGCCATTAGAAAGGCAAATTGTATGCTGGCCTTCATTACAAGAGGATTTGAGTACAGGAGTAAAGAAGTCTTACTCCAATTATATAGGGCCTTGGTGAGACCACACCTTGAGTACTGTGTACAATTTTGGTCTCCTTACCTAAGGAAGGATATACTTGCCATAGAGGGTGCAACAAAGGTTCACGAGATTGATTCCTGGGATGGCGAGACTGTCGAATGAGAAGAGATTGAGTAAACTAGGCCTGTATTCTCTTGAATTCAGAAGAATGAGAGGGGATCTCATTGAAGCATACAAAATTATTACAGGGCTTGATAGGGTGGATGCTGGGAGAATGTTTCCCTTGGCTGGGGAGTCTAGAACCAGGGGCCACAGCCTCAGGATAAAGGGTAGGCCATTCAGGATTGAGATGAGAAGAAATTTCTTCACACAGAGGGTGGTGAATCTTTGGAATTCTCTACCCTATAGGGCTGTGGAGGCTCAGTCATTGGGTATATTCAAAACAGAAGTCGATACATTTCTGACTAGTAAGGGCATCAAGGGATATGGCGTTAAGGCCGGTGAATGGAGTTGAGGCAGAAGATCAGCCATGATCTCATTGAATGGCGGAGCAGGCTCGAAGGGCCGAATGGCCGACTGCTGCTCCTATTTCTTATGTTCTTATGTAATGACACTGTGGGACACCAATCTATGAACGCTTGCCATGTTTGTCTGAAATTGCTCTCTCAGCTACTTTAGCAGAAGCTTTAACCTGTTTACGTGGGTTAGGGCCTCGACTAAGAGTGAAAAGAGGAATTTAGACCAACGCTTCTACATTAGGATCCTGTGATATAATTTAAAGACCCCCGACTTTTATACGCAGGTTTAGAGTGTGATAGGGTGGAAGGCAGGAGAGATTAAATGGCAAAAGGGATGGTGGTGTAAGAGGAAAGGAGATGGTAATGGGATAAATCAAGAAACAAAAGATGAAGGGGGTGTAAATGGCAACAGCAGAATCATTTGCAGCACCCTGCCATCTGAAAAAATGGGAGCAGTGGTTATGATCTGAAATTGTTCAACTCGTTGTTGATATTTTTAATTCATTCACGGGATGTGGGCGTCGCTGGCAAGGCCAGCATTTATTGCCCATCCCTAATTGCCCTTGCGAAGGTGGTGGTGAGCCACCTTCTTGAACCGCTGCAGTCCGTGATACTTCTTTGTTGCGGTTTTGGTACAACTGAGTGTCTCGCTGGGCCATTTCAGAGGGCAGTTAAGAGTCAACCACATTGCTGTGTGTCTGGAGTCACATATCGGCCAGACCGGGTGAGGATGGCAGATTTCCTTCCCTAAAGGACATTAGTGAACCAGATGGGTTTTTACAACAATTTGATAGTTTCACAGTCACCATTACTGATACTAGCTTTTTATTCCAGATTTATTTAATTGACTGAATTTAACTTCCCCAGTTGCATCATGGTGGGATTTGAACTCATGTCTCTGGATTACTAGTCCAGTAACATAACCACTACGCTATCATACTGCTGAAAGGCTATAAAGTGTCTAATCGCAAGATGAGGTGCTGTTCCTCAAGCTGTATTTATATATATGTAAATATGTGGAGATGAATTTGATTCAGTTTAGGGTAGTCAGAATTATAATGCTTCCCACATCGCTAATTCATGCATTTTAGCTGTGTGTACTTCAAATATTTGCTTTTAATTTGGCTTGAATTCTGTTTTGGGAGCCACAATATTGATTAGCAAAAAATAGCCCATAGGCCCTACTTTATCTCCGGTTACTTTAGTTCAGTTGCATTTCATGAGGATTCACTTATTCCCTTTCACAGACATTTTTTTTTTTCTAAAGTTGCCAATTTACTGCCCCTGTGTGTGTGACCCACTGGCGCAAAGAAGAATGCTAATAAATTCCTCTTTCAACCCTGCGGGTGGCTTTTTAAAAATTCGTTCCTGGGATGTGGGCGTTGCTGGCAAGACCAGCATTTATTGCCCATCCCTAATTGCCCCTTGAGAAGGTGGTGATGATTCGCCTTCTTGAACCGCTGCAGTCCGTGTGGTGAAGGTAATCCCACAGTGCTGTAAGGGAGGGAGTTCCAGGATTTTGCCCCAGCGACAATGAAGGAACGGCCGATATATTTCGAAGTCAGGATGGTAGACAAACATATAGGATTATGAGGGGGATTGACAGGGTTGATGCTGAGAGGTTGTTTCCCCCTGGCTGGAGAGTCTAGAACTAGGGGGTCACAGTCTCAGGATAAGGGGTCGGCCATTTAAGACTGAGATGAGGAGGAATTTCTTCACTCAGAGGGTTGTGAATCTTTGGAATTCTCTGTCCCAGAGGGCTGTGGATGCTGAATCGTTGAGTATATTCGAGGCTGAGATCGATAGATTTTTGGACTCTAGGGATATGGGGATCGGGCGGGGAAAGTGGAGTTGAGGTCGAAGATCCGCCATGATCTTATTGAATGGCGGAGCAGGCTCGAGGGGCCGTGTGGCCGACTCCTGCTCCTATTTCTTATGTTCTTATGTACTCCACTGTGCATAACTTTGTCTTTTCAATTTCTAACCAAAACATTAAAATGTTCTATCATATAGTAGTGTATAATTGCTCAATACTATCTTCCTTCTATGAATAAAGAAAACCTGTAAACTCTGGTATAACTGTCTCCTGTGAGCTGTGCAATCTCCTTCAATCATAGAATGATCATAATAGTCAACATCTTTTTTGCCATTATTCTCTAAGGAGCTGAAATTGTGCTGTTGTTGTTGTTTCGTGTGACGGGAGAAGCTGATGATGGGATGTCTAGTTTGACTCTCCGTTCGATGACCTCCCGAGATGCGAGTGGAGAAATGAGGTGCCTCCCGCAACAGATCTCAGTGGGCAGGTTGATGTGATGTGTTCCATGGTCTGGGACTCCCGGCCACAGTCGCACTTCGGGTCGTCCCTCATCTTCCACTGGTGGAGCAGGTGGCCGCATCATCCATGCCCTGTGCGGATTGGGTTGAGCGCCGTCCGTCTTCGAGAGAGGTTGCTTTGGATACTAGTATAGGAGTGCTTAATGCATTCATCTAAAACCAATCTCCACTATTTCAGTAGTGACGTTAAACTGTTTAAAATAAATGGACAGATGCCTCTGCTAAAATAGCAAAGAGAGACATTTCAGATGAAAATCCTACAGCATAATTTCACGTTCTATGTATTATTGAGATCCAAATGGAAATTGACCTCAATTCTGTTTCCCACATTTTTCTTTCCGCTAATGATTCCATATAATCCACAGTACTAAATATTCCCATTATTGATTTTAAATATATTCAAATGTTGTGCACCTGCCTTCACAGATGAACTTTATTGTTAAATGTTATTACACATGGTACAAGAAAAAAAGAAAATTTGAATTTATTAAGTCACAATGTCTCAAAGTGTATCACACACTGAATTACTTTTGGAGTGCAGTGGCTGTTGTTGTATAAAAGCCCCCTGTCTGCTCTCTCAGGTGGACGTAAAAGATCCCATGGCACTATTTCGAAGTGGAGCAGGGGAGTTAACCCCGGGTGTCCTGGCCAATATTTATAAAGGGACCAATTTTTGTCCCCTTCCGCCAGTTGCCAGGCATAAAGCAGAGGTCTCTGCCCTCATTACGTTGCCCAAAGACTTCTTGGGGATCTTCTGAGGGGGCATCTCCAGCCTTATTTTCTTGCGGGTTCATCAGGAATAGTGCACCAGGCCCCTCTTTTTTCACAGGACATAGACAGACAGCAAGATCATGGAGAACATGAACAGGTAAGTTATAATTTTTTTAACAGGTCCTCCGTCTATGGATCGGAAGGCCTAGAGTCCTTCCAGCTACTTTTATTTTTGTAGAGCAGCCAGGCAGGTCCTCAAAGCTGGCAGCCACGACCACTGATGCAGGCCTTCAAGGCACGTAGGAGTGTTTGGAATTCTGCTCCTGTTTCCAGGTGCAAGGCCCTGCCAAAGTGTAGGCCTATGTTGGGCCTACGCAGATCATCTGAATCCATAACTACAGGCAAGGTCACGCCATTTCGAGTACGCTCCACCTGACTCGCAACCAGGTGTTAAAGAATAAAAAGAAAGACTCGCATTTCTATAGCGCCTTTCACCACCTCAGGACGCCCCAAAGCACTTTACAGCCAATGAAGTACTTTTTGAAGTGTGGTCACTGTTGTAATGTAGGAAACGCGGCAGCCAATTTGCGCACAGCAAGCTCCCACAAACATCAATGTGATAATGACCAGATATCCATTTTTGTTAAGTTGATTGAGGGATAAATATTGGTCGCAGGACACCGGGGAGAACTCCCCCTGCTCTTCTACTGCCGTGGGATCTTTTACGTCCACCTGAGAGAGCAGACGGGCCCTCGGTTTAACGTCTCATCCAAAAGACGGAACCGCCGACAGTGCTGCACTCCCTCAGCACTGCACTGGGAGTGTCAGCCTAGATTTTTGTGCTCAAGTCTCTGGAGTGGGACTTGAACCCACAACCTTCTGACTCAGAGGCGAGGGTGCCGCCCACTGAGCCCGGGGTTGGGGAATGGGTGGTGGGGGGGGGGCGCAGGGGGGGCAGAAAATCTGCTGCAACATGCCTAGCAAGTACAATAAAAATTCACTGTTGAACCGCAACGCTTTATGAGAAAAAGAGTATAAAGATGTGTTTAAGGGAATGATTACTAAGAACAGAGGTTAACCTAAAGTGCTGTAAGTATGCATCTAAAGTTAGTAATTCCACTTCAATTTGCTGAAATTGAAGTACATTAAACTGTTAAGTTATTCTCCTTAGCATATTGCAACTGTCTGACTGCACATTAACCATGGTATATAGACCCATTTCAGAAGATAATTTTTGTAACTGTGATGACGTTCAGTGTAATTTACTTCCAGTGCGTACCATATCTGTAATTCACTTTGCAAAAATTTGCACATTAAACTTCATTATTTATTCTCTGCACTTGGGTGCGAAATAATCCTCCCCAATTAAACAAGTCTTAACATTAACAGTGAAAGCTGTGGTCATCGCATTTTACCCTCTGCCTCTCACTGCAGTAAACTCGTCATTTACCAACAACAACAACAACTGGCATTTATATAGCGCCTTTAACGTAGTAAAACGTCCCAAGGCGCTGCACAGGGGTATTTTAAGACAAAAAAATTGACACCGAGCCACATAAGGAGAAATTAGGGCAGGTGACCAAAAGCTTGGTCAAAGAGGTAGGTTTTAAGGAGAGTCTTAAAGGAGGAAAGAGAGGTAGCGAGTCGGAGAGGTTTAGGCAGGGAATTCCAGAGCTTAGGCAACAGAAGGCACGGCCACCAATGGTTGAGCGATTAAAATCAGGAGATGCTCAAGAGGCCAGAATTAGAGGAGCGCAGATATCTCGGGGGCGGGGGGGGGGTTGTGGGGCTGGAGGAGATTACAGAGATGGGGAGGGGGCGAGGAGGCCATGGAGGGATTTGCAAACAAGGATGAGAATTTTAAAATCGAGGCGCTGCTTAACCGGGAGCCAATGTAGGCCAGCGAGCACAGGGGGAGATGGGCGAACGGGACTTGGTGCGAGTTGCGCCATTTGTTAAGCATTCCTTTCCATGCCAATTGGTAAGAATTTGCAATAATAAAAGGAAAAGGGCCGCGACTGTTGTTGCAGTCGTTGCCCACGCGCAGTTCCAGTGGGGTTTTTTTTCTCGGTTGTTCGCGATCGGAAAAGAAAATATCGTCGCCGTCACAGAGAAAACACGTGCAGAGAGAAGGGAGGGGAGGGGGGTTTGGGGAAGAGAGAGAGAGCGCGACTGCCCAACCGAGTCGCGTCAGGAAAAGAAACTCCGCGCCAGCAAAACGTCCATTTTTATTAACTTTCTTACTTTTATTAATTTTCTTCTCACACGGAGCCTGCGCACTGTACAAATAAATCTCCGCAACCTTCCCCCCCCCCCCCGCGAAAATATCATACATTAATACTTAAACCAACCCGCGCTATTATTTTACATTATTAAACCTGGTGTCCTGCGGCCAATATTTAATCCCTCAATCAACATAACAAAAACAGATGATCTGGTCATTATCACATTGCTGTTTGTGGGAGCTTGCTGTGCGCAAATTGGCTGCCGCGTTTCCCACATTACAACAGTGACCACACTTCAAAAAAGTACTTCATTGGCTGTAAAGTGCTTTGAGACGTCTGGTGGTTGTGAAAGGCGCTACAGAAATGCAAGTCTTTCTTTTCTTTTTTAAACCAACCCATAGATTCCATCGATTTAGGCGTGCGATATGACTATCTTATTATACATTCTTACTTAAACCACCACAGATTTGTGCGCAGAACACTTCTGCGCAGCTTCCGGTCGTTGGCAGCAGTCACGCCGAAAGAAAAATGCATATGTGTCGGCGCTGAACAAAGGTTATTCCCCCGAATAGGGACAAAAGAAGGAAGCCTGAGAGCATTCTTTGTTCCCTTTCTCTGTCAGGCTAAGAACGTCAAGGTATCCTGTTACACAGAATCGCGCCAAATCTACAGCACAGAAACAGGCCATTCGGCCCAACTGGTCTATGCCGGTGTTTATTCTCCACACCAGCCTCCTCCCACCAACGTTCCCTTTAAGCTGCGTGGCCGCACAGTGCTCTGAAGCTCCCGCGCAGTGCTCTGCAGCTACCGCGCAGCGCTCCGCAGCTCCCGCGCAGTGCTCTGAAGCTCCCGTGCAGTGCTCCGCAGCTCCCGTGCAGTGCTCTGCAGCTACCGCGCAGCGCGCCGCAGCTACCGCGCAGCGCTCTGCAGCTCCCGCGCAGTGCTCCGCAGCTCCCGCGCAGTGCTCTGAAGCTCCCGCGCAGTACTCCGCAGCTCCCGCGCAGTGCTCTGCAGCTACCGCGCAGCGCTCCGCAGCTACCGCGCAGCGCTCTGCAGCTCCCGTGCAGCGCTCCGCAGCTCCCGCGCAGTGCTCTGAAGCTCCCGCGCAGTGCTCTGAAGCTCCCGCGCAGTGCTCTGAAGCTCCCGTGCAGTGCTCTGAAGCTACCGCGCAGTGCTCTGCAGCTACCGCGCAGCGCGCCGCAGCTACAGCGCAGCGCTCTGCAGCTCCCGCGCAGTGCTCCGCAGCTCCCGCGCAGTGCTCTGAAGCTCCCGCGCAGTGCTCCGCAGCTCCCGCGCAGTGCTCTGCAGCTACCGCGCAGCGCTCCGCAGCTACCGCGCAGCGCTCTGCAGCTCCCGTGCAGCGCTCCGCAGCTCCCGCGCAGTGCTCTGAAGCTCCCGCGCAGTGCTCTGAAGCTCCCGCGCAGTGCTCTGAAGCTCCCGCGCAGCGCTCTGAAGCTACCGCGCAGCGCTCTGAAGCTACCGCGCAGCGCTCTGAAGCTACCGCGCAGCGCTCTGAAGCTCCCGCGCAGCGCTCTGAAGCTCCCGCGCAGCGCTCTGAAGCTCCCGCGCAGCCGGCTCACCAACTTTTAAATGGGGAAAAGCCGCGGTATTCTGAATGGGCTGCGCACCTAAAAAAAATTTAAAGGCAACATTGCCTCCCACCCCTCTTCATCTCACCCTATCAGCGTAACCCTCTATTCCTTTCTCCCTCATGTGCTTATCTAGCTGCCCCTTAAATGCATAAGTGTTCCAATTGGAGGAAATGTATTCAGAAGTTAACATCTTATTGTATATAGCACATCACCGCAACAAAAGAAAGCATTTGCTGATAAGTTTGCTTGTTTTAAGGACTCAATAGTAAGAGAGTTATTTGGTCGTAGATCATAAATGTCAACTTGCATTGAGATTTTACGAATCTGACCACATTTTTGCCTCGAAAGAGGAACATCTGCAGCAGTTCATTCTCCAGATATTGCAGCGATGTCCAGAACACTTACTTATTCAAAAGAGAAAGGAATAGTCTAAAGGGGGAAAAATCCGGTTGCTTTGCCCCTTGGGGAGCTAACGGGGCGCAAAGCCCCTAGCGCCCGGGTGTGGCGTCGCTGACGCCTCCCGCGAAATTCAGCGGGAGGTTAGCGATGGCGGTAGCCGGTAGCGCCCCGTGGCGCTGCGCCTCCAGCGATGACGTCATCGCCGTGCGCAGCGCCCCGGCCGCAAACTTGGCTCGCGCCCCCTGACCTATCTCCAGTCGCTACGTCCGACAGGGTCAGGGGGGCGATAATTAAAGGGCAGGTGCCAGACGGCCATTTTTTTTGGGCCGCCTACCAGCTCCTGCCCCCTCTCGCCTCCTCCTGCTGGGTGCCGGCCGCGATCGGTCAGCCCGGCACTCCGCTCGAGTGCCGGGCTCTTTTGCCGGCACCCCGCTCCCCGGAGGTCCAGCAGGGCCCCGGTGCGTGCTGCGCTAGGCCCCTCCCCTTTAATCAGGGGAGGGAGGCCTGCAATACCGCGGCGCTATGTGCCGATGCGCGTGGCGCTGCTGCACGTAGCGCTGCGATATTCAAAGGGAGCGCCCCAAGAGGGAGGGGGAGTGCTTCCAGTAGCGCCCCGCCTCCTGCTTCTTGCACTACCATTGAATTTCGGGCGCAGGGGCGCTAACCTTTTTGGGACGCTAAAAGTAGCGCCCTGGTGAAGTTAGCGCCCCAAAGGGGGCGCGAGCCAATTTCCCCCCCTAAAGTGTTCCTTTCACACTCATCAGCATTTCATTTGCAAGTTTATTGCGGTGGTGAGCACTGATGTTTTTGCGACTGGATTTAACTAAAGATGCATTATGAGATGCGATTAACCATCAGCCGGGAAAATGACCATTTGACAGTCCTGCTGCAAAAGGATGAAAAGTCAAAATCCCTCCACTCCATCCAGCGATAATATTAGGTAACTAATCTTTTTATAATGGTCATTGATGAAAGGGGTGGGGGTGGGGGGGAGGATTCTAATAACAGATCTCTTCCTTTTAAATCATCCCGTCTATCTTCTCACCTGCACGTGAGGAAGTAGACCACGCACAACCAAAGCATGCTCGCGGTGCTGTCGAGCACACGTGCCATTAAATCAGCTTCCGCCGACACAGGGACTGAAATGGAAATAGAAAGAGATGGTAGAGAACGTAAGAACATAAGAATAGGAGCAGGAGCAGGCCTTGCAGCCCCTCGAGCCTGCTCCGCCATTCAATAAGATCATGGCTGATCTTCTACCTCAACTCATATCCCTTGATTCCCCTAGAGTCCCAAAATCTATCCATCTCAGCCTTGAATATACTCAACGATTCAGCATCCACAGCCCTCTGGGGTAGAGAATTCCAAAGATTCACAACCCTCTGAGTGAAGAAATTCCTCCTCATCTCAGTCCCAAATGGCCGACCCCTTATCCTGAGACTATGCCCCCTAGTTCGAGACTCTCCAGCCAGGAGAAACAACCTCTCAGCATCTACCCTGTCAATCCCCCCCTCAGAATCTTAGATGTTTCAATGAGATCACCTCTCATTCTTCTAAACGCCAGAGAGAAGAGCACGTGCAGATTTTCATGTCCCAGTTTACAAGTATCAGTAATAGCCAGTGATACCACCCAGTTTCAGACACTGTAACGCATGCTCCGGATGCAATTTAGCCCCATCATTATTGAAAGCAACCTCTATTGTTTGAGAGGTCCTTTGTCCAGCCAAAACAGGTGATGGGACGAGATCCATGAACAATGCTGGGCGATTGAAAGAATTTACTCTACAAATGATGAGTTGGCTAGCTTCTGGCTCTTTCTTTTTTAAATTGTCCCACTTGCTTTCATCTTGCTTGTGGAGACCATTGTTGGAAAAAATAAGGCAATGAAATACGGAACTTGATGTGTGGTGACATGAGATTGCCTTTGATGACTTGGAGATTCACATGGGAGGTAATGCTCAATGCCGGTTGATCTCATACATTAAGAAAGCCTGGAGCCAAAAATTAAGTAACACCATACAGCACTCGTATACTGAAAACAACAGCGATCGTGCATCTGGTTATTTTTTTAAGAAGCAAATTTACATTGTAAAGCTAGACTTTTTAAAAAGAAAAATAATTTGTATTTCTACAGCGCATTTCAGGATCTCAGGACGTCCCCAAGCGCTTTACAGCCAATGAAGTACTTTTTGGAGTGTAGTCACTGTTGTAATGTAGGAAACCCGGCAGGCAATTTGCGCACAGCAAGCTCCCACAGACAGCAATGCGATGATGACCAGATAATCTGTTTTTTAGTGATGTTGATTGAGGGATAAATATTGGCCGCAGGACACCAGGGAGAACTCCCCTGCTCTTCTATCGAAATAGTGGCCGCGGGATCTTTGACAACTATCTGAGAGAGCAGACGGGGGCCTCGGTTTAACGTCGCATCCGAAAGGCGGCACCTCCGACAGTGCAGCACTCCCTCAGCACTGCACTGGGAGTGTCAGCCTAGATTTTTTGTGCTCAAGTCTCTGGAGTGGGACTTAAACCCACAACCTTCTGACTTGACTGTGCCACGGCTGCCCTGTTGTGCGCACTCTGAATTGGTCTTTGACTAGGACTCAGAGCCTGATCACATGAGGTTCAAGTGTCCAAAGCACAGAAGTGCTATGGCACCGAGGAGCACATTATCAGCCCTTATATGAGTTAATCATGAGGTCTTTTGATACCTTCCGTTGGAACGCTCCTCAGATAGCCTTTGATAGTTCTGCTTTTTTTCATATCTTCTTATGATCAATTCTGTCAGTGCTGAAGGAGTCAGGAGTTAAAAGCTAGATCAGCAGAGAAATGAATAAGGAATTGTTCAGTAGGAAGGCCAGGGCTGCGCTCCCTCAGCACTGCACTGTTGTGCAGCCTAGATTTATGTGCTCAAGTCTCTGGTGGGGCTTGAACCCACAACCTTCTGACTCAGAGGCAAGAGTGTGAGCCAAGGCTGATACCTCTTAAATCCCTTCAAGCACAACAACTAAATATCCTGCATAACCAGTTCTTTGCAAGTTTAAGAAAATCCATTTTGGTAAGCGAATTTAACTTCTCCTGCTGGGAGTATGGTTACAGCGCTAGTGACCTGTGACCTTTCCGCGCGCCTGCTACCGTCTGTAACTCAGGTGATGCTGATCTCTCCGCTACAACTGCAGATAGCTATGTCTGTGCAAATCTATTTAAAACATTGCTGAGCGGGGTGGGGGGTGGGGTGCAGCGTGGGTGGGGGATGGGGGTTGGAGAGAGCACCCCATAGGACTGTGGGTGCTTTAAATGGAGTTCTCGTTCAATTGGCACAAACTTATCATTCAGTACATTGAATGATTGGGTAGATCGGGGCCGATCCTTCTTCTTAGGCGGTCCCTCGGAACCGAGGATGACTTGCTTCCACACTAAAAATGAGTTCTCAGGTGACTGATGAGTCCAATGCGGGACCTACAGTCTCTGTCACAGGTGGGGCAGACGGTGGTTGAAGGGGCGGGTGGGTGGGGTGCTTGGGTTGACGTGCACTCCTTCTGCTGCTTGCGCTTGGCTTCCGCTTGCTCCCGGCGAAGAGACTCGAGGTGTTCGGCGCCTTCCCGGATGCTTCTCCTCCACTTTGTGCGGTCTTGGGCCAGGGATTCCCAGGTGTCGGTGGGGATGTTGCACTTTTTCAAGGAGGCTTTGAGGGTGTCCTTGAAGTGTTTCCTCTGCCCACCTGGGGCTCTCTTGCCGTGTCGGAGCTCCGAGTAGAGCGCTTGCTTTGGGAGTCTCGTATCGGGCATGCGGACGATGTGGCCCGTCCATCGGAGCTGATCGAGCGTGGTCAAAGCTTCGATGCTGGGGATGTTGGCCTGAGCGAGAACACTGATACCTTGCAGATGACTGCGCGGCCACGCAGCTTAGCAAGAACATTGGTTGTGGGGCTGGAGGAAGTTCCAGAGATAGGGAGGGGAAGAGGCCGCGAAAGGGAATTTGAAAACAAGGATGAGGATTTTAAAATTGAGGCGTTGTCGGACCGGGAGCCAGTGTAGGTCAGCGAGCATGGGGGGGGGAGGTGATGGGTGAACGAGACTTGGAGTACAAAGTACAGAATACAATGTGATGTAAAATCCCCCCCCCCCCCGCCCCCCTCACCCTTCACCCACTGCCTCCCCATATCTGTCCTTTTGACGACTAGCTGTTTCTGCTTACTAGGACGGGGCTTAGATTATCATTCCATTTTACATTTTACACATATCGTGAAAGGACACTCCCTCGAAGAGTGCAGCGTTGCCCTTGCAGAGATGTCGGTGTCCCACTGATCGGAGCCAGTGTTGAGTGTAAACTATTGCGTTCCATTTGAGCCGCAGTGTTGACGCGAAAAACAAATTTGCGATCGAAACCTAAATAGAAATTTGTCTTGCACTGCTTTACTGAGGTTCATCGGGTTCCCTTCTCCACCCGGTGTTGTTAAACAACGTACAGGACAAAGTCTACTAACAACAGGTTTGCCGTGTGAACTTGCTGCAAACGGCACAAGTTCTGGTTCAAACAGAACTGCACTCAAAGCCGAGCTGTTCGAAGTCCTCTTGGCAAAGACAAGTAACAGCTCACTGTTTCTGGGGATTTGAAGATGGGCATGTTGCAACATTTTATAGCACTGAAGTGACAATTAAAACCTACACCCACCTTGAATGCTTCTCAGAAACCCAGTGCTGACTATTTCATTCCTGTGGCAAAAGATGAGAACGCAAATCCCTCAACTAATATATGATGCTGTTCCAGGGTACTAAAATTATAGAGGCACTGGAGAAGGTGCAAAAAATAAAGTTTCACAATGATGATACCAGAACTGAGAGGCTATAACTATCAGGACAGGCTGGGGATCTGTTCTCTCGAAAAGAGAAGGCTGAAGGGTGACTTGATAGAGAGGTCTTTAAAATTATGAAGGGGTTCAATAAGAGTAGACACACAGAGAGAGTGTTTCCACTTGCAGGGCAGACCATAACTTGGGGCCATCAATATAAGATAGTCGCTAATAAATCCAATAGGGAATTCAGGAGAAACTTCTTTACCCAGAGAATGGTGAGAATGTGGAACTCGCTACCACAGGGAGTGGTTGGGGGGAATAGCAGAGATATATTTAAGGGGAAGCTGGATAAGCACAAGAGGGAGAAAGGAATAGAAGGATATGTTGATGGGGTGAAATGAAGAGGGGCGGGAGGAGGCTCGTGTGGAACACGGACCAGTTGGGCCGAATGGCCTGTTTCTGTGATGTACACTCGATGTAACTCAATGTAATGGGTTGTTTACATTTTAACAGTAAAACACAGCAAGGACGGGTTAAAAAAATAAATCGGTTTCAATCAGATTCATCTTTATTTCAAGTGCAGTCCTACAAGGTGCACGCGCTCGTCGATGGCAATGATTAGAATGAAAGAGAGACTTGCATTTCTACAGCGCCTTTCACGACCACCAGACGTCCCAAAGTGCTTTACAGCCAATGAAGTACTTTTTGAAGTGTAGTCACTGTTGTAATGTAGGAAACGCAGCAGCCAATTTACGCACAGCAATCTCCCGCACACAGCAATGTGATAATGACCAGATCATCTGGTTTTAGTGATGCTGATTGAGGGATAAATATTGGCCCAGGACACCAGGGATAAGTCCCCCTGCTCTTCTTCCAAATAGTGGCCGTGGGATCTTTTACATCCACCTGAGAGAGCAGACGGGACCTCGGTTTAACATCTCATCCGAAAGACGGCACCTCCGACAGTGCAGCGCTCCCTCAACACTGCACTGGAGTGCCAGCCTAGATTTTTTGTGTTCAAGTCCCTGGAGTGGGGACTTGAACCCACAAGGTGAGGGTGCTGCCAACTGAGCCACGGCTGACACCTGATTGGCTGCAGGATGACAAAGAATGTGAATCATAGATGTTGATTGCAGACATTCAGTGGGGGCGGGGGAAAGAAGGTCACTGAAACTGGAAAAAAGACAGCAGAAGACGAAAGAGGAACAACAACAACTTGTATTTATATAGCACCTGTAACATAGTGTGTCAGCCGTGGCTCAGTGGGTAGCGCACTTGCCTCTGCGTCATGAAGGTTGTGGGTTCAAATCCCACTCCAGAGACTTGAGCACAAAAATCTAGGCTGACACTCCAGTGGAGTGCTGCACTGTCGGAGGTGCCATCTTTTGGATGAGACGTTAAACTGAGGCCCCGTCTGCTCTCTCAGGTGGATGTAAAAGATCCCATGGCATTATTTTGAAGAAGAGCAAGGGAGTTCTCCCCCGGTATCCTGGACCAATATTTATTCCTCAATCAACATAACAAAAACAGATTATCTGGTCATTATCACATTGCTGTTTGTGGGAGCTTGCTGTGCGCAAATTGGCTGCTGCGTTTCCTACATTACAACAGGGACTACACTTCAAAAATACTTAATTGGCTGTAAAGCACTTTGAGATGACCAGTGGCCGTGAAAGGTGCTGTAGAAATGCAAGTCTTCCTTTCTTTAAAACGTCCCAGCGTGCTTCACAGGGGCATATTCAAATAAAATTTGACACCGAACCACATAAGGAGATATTAGGGCAGGTGACCAAAAGCTTGGTCAAAGAGGTAGATTTTAAGGAGCGTCTTAAAGAAGGAGAGAGAGGTAGAGAGGCGGAGAGGTTGAGGGAGGGAATTCCAGAGCTTAGGGCCCAGGCAGCTGAAGGCACGGCCACCAATGGTGGAGCGATTAAAATCAGAGATGCTCAAGAGGGCAGAATTAGAGGAGCGCAGATATCTCGTTGGGTTGTGGGGCTGGAGATTACAGAGATAGGGAGGGGCGAGGCCATGGAGGATTTGAAAACAAGGATGAGACTTTTAAAATCGAGGCGCTGCTTAACTGGGAGTCAATGTAGGTCAGTGAGCACAGGGGGAGATGGGTGAATGGGACTTGGTGCCAGTTGGGACACGGGGCAGCCGAGTGTTGGATGACCTCAGGTTTACGTAGGGTAGAACGTGTAAAACACAGACAAGAAAGAAAGAATAGAACAACAGATGTACAATGTCACATCCGTGGACTATTCCTCCCCGCTCCCTGCCCGTTATAAACAGGAGCGAAAACATCAGAAATTGTATGAAAACATTTTACATACTTTGCCTTGATCTTTTCGCATACAGGGTCAGTCCAGCATTTTCAGTACGGTGCATAAAGGAAGCGTCTGTCCACTGGTGTGTTAATCATCCTTTCAGCTCCCTTTTCTAATGCAATGTTCTTGCTTGCCAGAAGTAGATAACCCCGGGGGCTTTTTTAAAACACTGAATGCTTTGAAGAATCTTACCCTGCATTTTAAGAATGTAAACACTTACGTTGGAAATAAACTGAACTGTAAAATGCATCTCAGTCACTGGCTGGCTGGCTTGCGTCTGCGCACACCCCGAGGTCGAACTCCAAACCATCGTCAACACCTTCACCGAAGCGTACGTGAGCATGGGCCTTACACTAAACATCCATAAGACAAAGGTCCTCTCCCAACCTGCCCCCGCCACACAGTACTGCCCCCCGATTATCAAAATCCACGACGAGGCCTTGGACAACGTGGACCACTTTCCATACCTCGAGAGCCTACTGTCAACAAGGGCAGACGTCAATGACGAAGTCCAACACCGCCTTCAGTGTGCCAGTGCAGCCTTCGGTCGCCGGAGGAAGAGAGTGTTTGAAGACCAGGACCTCAAACCCGACACTAAGCTCATGGTCTACAGAGCAGTAGTGATACCCACCCTCCTGTATGCCTCAGAGACATGGACCATGTACAGCAGGCACCTCAAAGCACTGGAGAGGTACCATCAATGCTGCCTCCGCAAGATCCTGCAAATCCATTGGTAGGATAGGCGCACCAACGTCAGTGTTCTCGCTCAGGCCAACATCCCCAGCATCGAAGCTTTGACCACGCTTGATCAGCTCCGATGGATGGGTCACATCCTCCGCATGCCCGATACGAGACTCCCAAAACAAGCGCTCTACTCGGAGCTCCGACACGGCAAGAGAGCCCCAGGTGGGCAGAGGAAACGCTTCAAGGACACCCTCAAAGCCTCCTTGAAAAAGTGCAAATCCCCACCGACACCTGGGAATCCCTGGCCCAAGACCGCACAAAGTGGAGGAGAAGCATCCGGGAAGGCGCCGATCACCTCGAGTCTCTTCGCCGGGAGCAAGCGGAAACCAAGCGCAGGCAGCGCAAGGAGCGCACGTCAACCCAAGCACCCCACCCACCCGCCCCTTCAACCACCGTCTGGCCCACCTGTGACAGAGACTGTAGGTCCCGCATTGGACTCATCAGTCACCTGAGAACTCATTTTTAATGTGGAAGCAAGTCATCCTCAGTTCCGAGGGACTGCCTAAGAAGATCTTTGCCTGGGAATTTGAGTGCTAGCAAAAAGGATGGATGTTGCAGGCTTTGCCAATGGTGATTTTTGTTCAGCCGACAGTGACAATCACCGTTCACGTTGTTATCTTACCATTTACAAAGCCCTGCCTGTGCATTTATTAACAGTGCCCTGATTCATTGAACAAAATGCAAATCTCAGATTACAAGAGTTAGCAACATTCTTGTTTGATTAAAATGGGGAGAAACACATTTACATTAGTTACGGAATTAGAATCATAGAATCATAGAATGGTTACAACACAGAAGGAGCCCGTGCCGGCTCCCTGCGAGAGCACTTCAGCAATCCCACTCTCCCGCCCTTTCACCGTAGCCCTGCAATTTTCTTTTCCTTAAGGTACTTATCCAATTCCCTTTTGAAAGTCACGATTGAGTCTGCCTCCACCACCCTCTCAGGCAGTGCATTCCAGATCCTCATGTCGCCTTTGGCTCTTCTGCCAATCACCTTAAATCTGTGTCCTCTGGTTCTCGACCCTTCCGCCAATGGGAACAGTTTCTCTCTATCTACTCCATCTAGACTCCTCATGATTTTGAACACCTCTACCAAATCTCCTCTCAATCTTCTCTGCTCTAAGGAGAACAACCCCAACTTCACCAGTCTATCCACGTAACTGAAGTCCCTCATCCCTGGAACAATTCTCGTAAATCTTTTCTGCACCCTCTCTAAGGCCTTCACATCCTTCCTAAAGTGCGGTGCCCAGAATTGGACACAATACTCCAGTTGAGGCCGAACCAGTGTTTTATAAATGTTGCACACAGCAAGCTCTTGCAGAGAGCCGGCGCGGGCTTGACGGGCCGAATGGCCTCCTTCTGTGCTGTAAGCATTTTATGATTCTATGATTCTATGATTAGAAGAGCGTATTGCTCTCCACCCACATCCCCCTTCCACCAGCCCCCCCAACCCTACTTCCTTCTGTGTCCGCCCCTGGAAAAAACTCTCTCCCAACTCTCTTACAACTGCACTTACGAAATCGCAACTGTCCAGCCTTTGACCCTCCATTCACCACGACATTTCTGCAGCTACCGATCTGCTCAACCACACCCTCACCACCACCTTTGGTGCCCTAGTCCCTATTAAAACAATTACTCTCTCTCACCCTGGCCGTTCCCCCTGATACGGCCCTCATCTTCGCTCCCTTAAGTCCAAGGGATGCAGACTTGAACGGATATGGCGGACAACTGGCTTCGCCATTCACCGCCAGATCTGGCTGGACCACATAAAGCATTATCGGGTCCTGCTCTTGTCTGCCAAAATTGCTCACTATTCCAGAATCATTCTGGAATGCAAAGATAAACCCTGACTTCTATTCTCCACTGCTAACCGTCTTCTTAAACCCCTCTCCCCTGTCTCCTCCACCCTCACCTCTGACAACAAGTGTGAGGAGCTCATGGACTTCTTTGTTTCTAAGATTGAGACCATCCATTCAGCTGCCTCTGCCACTTCCCTTCCTTCCCCTAGCCCACTGGGCGATACTTGCTCTAAGGTTCACCCCTGCCCTAGCCCTGAACTCACATCTTTCTCCAGTTTCTCTCCGATCTCCCCTCATGACCTCTCCATGTTCATCTTGTCCATGAGACCCACTTCCTGCTCCCTCGACCCTATTCCCACCAAACTGTTGAACACCCAACTTCCTTTTCTGGCTCCCATGTTAGCTGACATTGTCAACAGTTCTTTCTCCTTGGATACTGTTCCCCTCTCCCTCAAATCTGCCGTCATCACCCCTCTCCTCAAAAAACCAACCCTTGACCCCCTCCATCCTTGCAAACTACCGTCCCATCTCCAACCTCCCTTTCCTCTCCAAAGTGCTTGAACGTGTTGTCGCCTCCCAAATCCGTGCCCATCTTTCCCGCAATTCCATGTTTGAAACCCTCTAATCAGGTTTCTGCCCTTGCCACAGTACTGAAACGGCTCTCATCAAAGTCACAAATGACATCCTTTGTGACTGTGACAAAGGTAAACTATCCCTCCTCATCCTACTTGACTTGTCTGCAGCCTTTGACACTGGTTGACCACTCCATCCTCTCCAACACCTCTCCACCATCGTCCAGCTGGGTGGGACTGCACTCACCTGGTTCCATTCTTATCTATCTAATCATAGCCAGAGAATCACCTGCAGCGGCTTCTCTTCCCGCTCCCACATCGTTACCTCTGGTGTCCCCCAAGAATCTATTGTTGGACCCTATCTATTTCTCAACTACATGTTGCCCCTTGGCGGCATCATCCGAAAGCACAGCGTCAGTTTCCACATGTACGCTGATGACACCCAGCTCTACCTCACTACCACTTCTCTCGACCCCTCCATGGTCTCTAAATTGTCAGACTGCTTGTCTGACATCCAGTTCTGGATGAGCAGAAATTTTCTCCAATTAAATATTGGAAAGACCGAAGCCATTGTTTTTGTTCCCCATCTCAAACTCTGTTCCCTAGCCACTGACTCCATCCCTCTCCCTAACATCTGTCTGAGACTGAACCACACTGTTCACAACCTTGGTGTCATATTTGACCCTGAAATGAGCTTCCAACCACATATCCGCGGCATAACTAAGACCGCCTTTTCCCACCTCCGTAACATCGCTCGTCTCCGCCCTTGCCTCAGCTCATCCGCTGCTGAAACCCTCATCCATGCCTTTGTTACCTCTAGACTTGACTATTCCAACGCTCTCCTGTCTGGCCTCCCACATTCCACCCTACGTAAACTTGAGGTCATCCAAAACTCTGCTGCCCGTGTCCTAACTCGCACCAAGTCCCGTTCGCCCTTCACCCCTGTGCTCGCTGACCTACATTGGCTCCCGGTTAAGCAACGTCTCGATTTCAAAATTCTCATCCTTGTTTTCAAATCCCTCCATGGTCTCGCCCCTCCCTATCTCTGTAATCTCCTCCAGCCCTACAACCCCCCGAGATATCTGCGCTCCTCTAATTCTGCCGTCTTGAGCATCCCTGATTATAATCGCTCCACCATTGCCGGCTGTGCCTTCTGTTGCCTGGGCCCTAAGCTCTGGAATTCCCTCCCTAAACCTCTCCACCTCACTACCTCTCCTTTAAGATGCTTTCCTTTATTAGCTGAGGCATTGAATATAAGAGCAGGGAAGTTATGCTAGAACTGTATACAACACTGGTTAGGCCACAGCTTGAGTACTGCATGCAGTTCTGGTCACTACATTACAGGAACGATGTGATTGCACTAGAGAGGGTGCAGAGGAGATTTACGAGGATGTTGCCAGGAATGGAAAACTTTAGCTATGAGGAAAGATTGGATAGGCTGGGTTTGTTTTCCTTGGAACAGAAGAGGCTGAGGGGAGATTTAATTGTGGTGTATAAAATTATGAGGGGCCTAGATAGAGTGGATAGGAAGGACTTATTTCCCTTAGCAGAGAGGTCAAGAACCAGGGGCATAAATTTAAAGCAATTGGTAGAAGGATTAAATGGAGTTGAGAATTTTTTTCACCCAGAGGGTGGTGGGGGTCTGGAACTCTCTGCCTGAAAGGGTGGTAGAGGCAGAAACCCTCTTCGTATTTAAAAAGTACTTGGAAAAGCACTTGAAGTGCCATAACCTACAGGGCTACGGACCAAGAGCTAGGAAGTGGGATAAGCATGGATGGGTTTTTTCTGACTGGCACAGACACGATGGGCCGAATGGCCTCCTTCTGTGTCGTAATTTTTCTATGATTCTGAGACGCTCCTTAAAACCTGCCTCTTGGACCAAGCTTTTGGTCACCTGCCCTAATTTCTCCTTATGTGGCTCGGTGTCAAATTTTTTGTCTTATAACACTCCTGTGAAGCACCTTGGGACATTAAAGGCACTGTGCCAGCTGTGGCTCAGTGGGCAGCACCCTCGTCTGCTGAGTCAGAAGTTTGTGGGTTCAAGTCCCACTCCATGAGACTTGAGCACAAAAATCTAGGCTGACACTCCCAGTGCAGTACTGAGGGAGCGCTGCACTGTCGGAGGGGCCGTCTTTCGGATGAGACGTTAAACCGAGGCCCTGTCTGCTCTCTCTCAGGTAGGCGTAAAAGATCCCGCAGCATTATTTTGAAGAGGAGCAGGGGAGTTATCCCCAGTGTCCTGGGGGCCATTATTTATTCCTCAACCAACATAACAAAAAAAACAGATGATCTGGTGTTTATCACATTGCTGTTTGTGGGAGCTTGCTGTGCGCAAATTGGCTGCTGCGTTTCCCACAATACAACAGTGACCACACTTCAAAAAAGTACTTCATTGACTATAAAGAGCTTTGAGACGTCTGGTGGTCCTGAAAGGCGCTATAGAAATGCAGGTCTTTCTTTTATATAAATACAAGTAGTTGTTGTCGTTGCTTCTGGGACCAAGCTGTCAATCATCAGCAACTCCAGCGGATCTGTCAATCAAATGGGGAACAATGCCCAGAGCTGGCAGGGGGCGGGGCCAGGCGGGGTGGGGGGCGCTGCATGCCGGGCATTGTAGTCCGCTCCGCCGGACAATGCAGCAGCGGAGCGCCCCACAGAACTACAACTCCTGGCGTGCAGCGCGCCAGCCCGCAGGCTATATGTAGCCCAGCGCAGGGCAAGAGGCAGCCAGAGAACTGGACGGCTGGCAAAGGGAAAAGCAGAGCAGAGGTCTGCGGGGGGGGGTTGGAATTTGGGGCTGGAAGACAGAATAGATACGATGACCTAATTTGCAGAGAGAGAAGAAAAAAAAAATCTGAGAACAAGTGAGAAATAAGCAAGTATAAAGAGAGAGAGACTGCGGAAAGGGAGAGGCATTCATTCATTGCAGCACAAGGAGCGGTGCTGTAGGACAGAGAACACAGACAATTTGCAGCATTGCTGCCTGCAAGCAACAACAAAAAATACAGAGGCAGCTTGCTGGTGTTACAGTATCAGAGATTGTTGAAGGTATTTGTGGGGGATTTTAAAAAATATATATATAATATATATTTGACCCTATCTTTTTGTGTTTGCATGCATGATTGTGTCCGGATGCAACTGCAAGGAGCTGTCCTCAATTGTGGATGTCTCGCTACTTAACCAGCGAATGCCGTGAGTTGCTACGATATTAACTGGTCGGGATCAATGCTACCCGTCTCAACTCCGTTGGTTGACAAGGGAGGGGGGGGGAGGTGGATGTTGACATTGCATTGCGTTCTTTGCAAAGAGGGGGTCGGGTACCTAACTATTTATATTAACCAAGAAAAGAACATGACCACGACAATGACTTTTAATTTTAAATACAAGACGCTGTGCCTTGCTACACTGGAGTTGGGTGGTCGCTGGCTTTTTGTTGAATCGGGAAATGAAGTCCTCTCCAGCTCAGGAGATGCTAAATGGTTGCGAAGGGAGAAGGGGGAAATGCTAGGAGGATAGCACAGATACGATGGGCCGAATGGCCTCCTTTCTGTGCTGTATGATTCGACGATAGTGTCAGATTGCTTGGAAGGGGAGGGGTGGGGGGGAGAGGCGGTAGGGGGAATAATGCAAACATCAACATTATATAAAATCGGGACGATACACCAGTTTTTGCAGAGTGCATTTGCGGGAGCCGGTATAATAATGCACTTTATCGCATTGGTCGGGTTGAGCAGAGCCATAAATAGTTGCTTAATCGGTGAAATAACATTTCGCCCGGACTGTGGAAGGTGGTGGACTAGTTAGAGAATTGGGAGGAATCACACCGGGGTCACAATGTATCTTAACACGAAAGCAACACAGTCTTAACATGCCTCATCTTGTTGCCCTTGTGTTTTTTTTTTAATTCTATAAATGTTTGGTTAAGGATTTTTTTGTTAACCACTCGGGTCTGATCAGCTGCACAGAAAGATCCAAAAGGTGCTTTATTTTTTTTTCAACAGAATTGACTGCAACGTTGGAGGTGTTTTTTTTGCAGAGTGCCGAGGCAGACTGCGCGCTCATTTGCCCCATTACCTATAATAATAATAATAATAATAATAATAGGTTTACTTTTGGAAACATTTCCTTATTTTTCTCTGTTGTAATTGAAACGCCCCTTTTATTTGCACATCGCCCGTTTTAATAGAGTTTGGAAGGAGCGTTTTGTGGGGAGAGTGACCGCAGACACAGGCACACACACAACGCGTGAGATTTATTTTTGCGGGGGGGGGTATTGTATTTGATTTATAAATTTCCATTTTTTTGGGGGGGGGGGGGGCGAAGTGAAATTTCCTAAAGAAACCGAACTGTCTTCCTCCTGCTCCCGGTAAAATTAAATTGTCACGTTCATACCAGTGTAAATATTTCTCTAATATGTTAAAAGCAGGAGGGCTGCTTTTCTTTGCAATGGACAGTGTGGTGTAGACAAAGGAACTGCTTTGTGGAGATGCAGTCCAGTATGTAGTTCCCACTGCTGTACCACATGGACCACTGTAACAGTGAGGGCAGCAGCCATCCCTTCACTACAGATCAAATAGTTCATGTTAAACATGGGCATTTTTATCTCTTTTTTGTTTCAAGAAATGGATTCCTTCTTTCACTTACAAAATATAACTTGCTGTAAATCACATTTTCAGATTAAAAAGAAAGACGTGTTTATGCAGCGCCTTTCACGACCACCGGACGTCCCAAAGTGCTTTACAGCCAATGAAGTACTTTTTTTTGAAGTGTAGTCACTGTTGTAATGTAGGAAACGTGGCAGCCAATTTGTGCACAGCAAGCTCCCACAAACAGCAATGTGATAATGACCAGGTAATCTGGTTTTAGTGATGTTGATTGAGGGATAAATATTGGCCCCAGGACACCGGGGATAACTCCCCTGCTCTTCTTCAAAATAGTGCCATGGGATCTTTTACATCCACCTGAGAGAGCAGACGGGGCCTCGGTTTAACGTCTCATCCAAAAGACGGCACCTCCGACAGTGCGGCGCTCCCTCAGCACTGCACTGGAGTGTCAGCCTAGATTGTTGTGCTCAAATCTCTGGAGTGGGACTTGAACCCACAACCTCCTGACTCTGGTGAGGGTGCTGCCCACTAAGCCACCCAAACATAATCCGCTGTAAGGGGAATGTGTGATTTTTAGAATCGCTGCTTAGTCTGTCTTTGGACATTTCATAAGCAAAGTCTTGACCTCTCCTTTCTTTCCCCCCACCTCCACTTCCCAACACATCCTTTGTGTAACTTATCCAGAATAATAAACTTGGAAGACACAAAACAATCTCTTGGCGGCGGGGGGGGGGGGAAGAAAGGATATTCTTGTAAAATTGTACACTGGCTGTGGAAAGCAAACCGAGTCACGGAATCAAATTAGGATCGATCCAGATATGTTTCTGGGGTCAAATGGAAAATGGGTGAATTGGTCAAGTAGGGACATTGGCTTTGGACAGGTCCGCTGCTCCTCACCGTAGAATTAAACACATTGAGAGGGTTTCTGGTTGCTCTCTCTTAGAACATCTCACCTGCCTGCTGGTTAAACAAATAGTGATGGGAGCTTGTTGATGGATTGCGTAAATTACTAGCAACAAATAATAAAATCTTTAGGTCTCCACCTTGGCTCAGTGGGCTGGTTCTCTCTCTCTCCTCTGAGCTCAGAAGGTTGTGGGTTCAAGTCCCGCTCCAGAGACTTGAGCACGAGAATCTAGGCTGACACTCCCAGTGCAGTATTGAGGGAGTGCTGCACTGTCGGTAGATGCTGTCCTTTGAATGAGATGTTAAACCGAGGCCCCGTCTGCTCTCGCTTCTGTACCTCAAACATCCAATGGCACTATTTGAAGGAAATCTGGGGAGTTCTCCTGGGGTCCGGGCCAATCCCGCAATCAAAACCACAAACAGATTATGTGGTCGTTACCACATTGCTGTTTGTGGGAGCTTGCTGTGCGCAAATTGGCTGCTGTGTTTGCCTATGTTGCAATACGTTTCAAAAAGTACTTGGGATGCCCTGAGGATGCGAAAGGCAGTGTAAAGGTCTTTCTTTATAACATCAGCAGATCAATAAAATTTGTGACTCTAATCTCTATTGCGAAAGGCCAAACTAGCTACAGGTTGGAGATAAGTAGTAAATATGCTTGGCTCTGAGCGACTGGTAATGAATTCAGGAGCAAACAGTGGGTGACTCCAACTGTGATTCTGTTTGCCTGGCACAGATTGAGTGACCGACAACCTGCCATGTCCTGAGAACCGTATCTGAAATCTTTCAACTTTCCTCCAGGAGCAAGAGAATATTTTGACAGCATTTTTTTTTGATGGGAATGTAATAATTCTCCGCATTGCCTTTCAAGAAAATATTTGAAACGCCTCGATTTTAAATTCTCATCCTTGTTTTCAAATCCCTCCATGGCCTCGCCCCTCCCTATCTCTATAATCTCCTTCAGCCCCACAACCCCTCCCCCCCGAAGATCTCTGCGCTCCTCCAATTCTGGCCTCTTGCACATCCCTCGATTTTAATCGCTCCACCATTGGCAGCCGTGCCTTCAGCTGCCTGGGCCCTAAGCTCTGGAATTCCCTCCCTAAACCTCTCTGTCTCTCTTTCCTCCTTTTTAAGACGCTCCTTAAAACTACCTCTTTGACCAAACTCTACCCTAATATATCTTTATGTGGCTCGGTGTCAAATTTTGTTTGATAATCCGCACCTGTGAAGCGCCTTGGGACGTTTTATTACGGTAAAGGTGCTATATAAATACTTGTTGTTGTTGAAACCATTGGAGTACTTTTCCTCTCGGGTATGGAAATCCATTTTTGTACTCATGGCAACCTTTTCACTCAGGTGTGACGGAAATATACCTGCACGTGTGCAAGTTAGGCTTTTCGTTTCATTTGGGCCAGGGATTGATTTATTGTCCTCTTTGCCTCTTCTGTCGTCTCCTGGTGCCAATATGTTATTCCTGACTGAGCGGGTGAGAGCAGGCAGTCTTGCTTCCAGCCCTCTGGGAACTGGCTGGGTAGAGATATGTGGAAAGAGCTCGGCTGACTTTCCGTCTGTTTTTAGCTTTGCCCTGGTGGCAAGTGCCAGGCATTAATGTACCACAGAATCATAGAGATTCATGGCACAGGAGGAGGCCGTTCGGCCCGTCGTGTCCGTGCCGGTGCTTCCCCCCCCCCCCCCCAATTTGGCGCAGCTGAGAAAGGTAACAAACCGGGTGGGAAGTGATGGGGGCAGACTCGCACCACCTACCACCTTGTGGCACAGCACCGAACAGCTGGGCTATGCCGACCCTTTCTCCCTCGGTTTTTTACTAATATAATCGCTAATCTGTATTCAAAGGCATGAATGTATTTTCCATGTTTAATAGCCCAGTTGCAAATGATCCATTTGTTCTAAACTCACTGATGCACATGAACTGTTCTGTGAAGGATAAGCTGAGTTCCTGGAGGAGTGTCTTACATAACTGAATACCGATAATTGTGCGATTGTTGCAGCCTCTAGGACTGCCTTTCTTCTATTTAGCAAAAACGGGGACAAGTTTACACTACAAGCGTTTGTAAAACATGAGTGGGACAACTCCCACCCACAAATACAATATATATAGGGCCCTGGTGAGACCACACCTGGAATATTGTGTACAATTTTGGTCTCCTTACCTGAGGAAGGTTATACTTGCCATAGAGGGAGTGCAACAAAGGTTTGCCAGACTGGTTCCTGGGATGGGAGGAGGATTGTCCTATGAGGAGAGATTGAGTAGACTAGGCCTATATTCTCTAGAGTTTAGAAGAATGAGGTGATCTCATTGAAACATACAAAATTCTTACAGGGCTTGACAGGGTAGATGCAGGGAGGATGTTTCCCCTGGCTGGGGAGTCTCGAACCAGGGGTCACAGTCTCAGAATAAGGGGTTGGCCGTTTAGGACTGAGATGAGGAGAAATTTCTTCACTCAGAGGGTGGTGAATCTTTGGAATTCTTTACCCCAGAGGGCTGTGGAGGCTCAGTCGTTTAGTATATTCAAGGCAGAGATTGATAGATTTTTGAATATTAAGGGATATGGGGATAGTGCAGGCAAGTGGAGATGGGGTAGAAGATCAGCCATGATTTCATTGAATGGCGGAGCAGGCTCGAAGGGCCAAATGGCCGACTCCTGCTCCCATTTCTTATGTTCTTATACTGCCAGCGTGCGTTCGTTTTGTTAATTACTGAATTGACTTTAGTATTGTCCTTTTTTATTACTTCTCCTATGCAGGTGATGAAAGAAATCAGTTGGGTGTTTGCTGGAAGTGACGGCACGTTGCGTAACCCGTTCCCTCCTGAAGGAGTGCCTGAAGACTAGAGCGCTCGAGTCATTGAACGAGGGGAGGCAGGAGAGTAAGAGTGTACATTTCCGTGAAACCTAGATCTCTCCTTAAACCAAAAATAAAAAGACATTTGTCAGTATAATGGAGACGGTTTCCCAAGATTCCCAAATGGAATGCCAGATTTGTTTCAATTACTACAGTCCACGTCGCCGCCCCAAGCAACTCGACTGTAAGCACACCTGCTGTTCCGTCTGCCTTCAACAGATGAGGCGCAGTCAGAAGGAGCTGATGTGCCCCTGGTGTCGAAGCGTCACCAAGCTCTCCCCCAGTCTGTCGGTCTCTCAACTGCCTGACGACCCAGAAATAATCACCGTGATCAGCATCCCTCGCCCCTCGGACCACACCCCAGTCTTTATCAGGCTCCCAAGCAGCGGCTGCTACATGGTACCTCTGACTGTTGCCAAGGAGAGTGCTCGGCTGCCAGGAGAAGGGGGTTGCCGACTGTTGCCAGGGAACCAGCGGAAGACCGTAACTGCCGTGCTAATCCCTGGGGAACAGCAGCCGCAGCAGCAGCAGCAGCAGCAGCAGCATCGACCGCACCAGATGCAGAACGGACTGAGGGAGGGTGAGGAAGAGGAGGAGGGCAGGGAAGGTGTTAAGACCTCCACCTGCTCGGGCGTTTGCACCGTGCTGCTGGTGGCTTGCGTCCTCCTTTTCCTGCTCGGCATTGTCCTGCACAACATGTCCTGCATATCGAAGCGATTTACTGCCATCTCTTGTGGCTGAAGCAACTGCTCATCCACAAATGGCTGTCAAAAAATTTACCGATGTGCGAGGTACCCGGACTGTGGCTGAACTGAAGAACGCGCAGAGCGTTTAGTCTCTCCGAGCATGGGCTTCAGAGCAATGCTGGGGAACCTGGAGCAAATGCATAAAACTGCAAGAATGATTCATTTGGGGAAGCGACTTAACGCCTCAAAGGTGTAATTTGGTAGATCAGTGAAAACAGTACTTTGTGGTGTATTTTTGATGGGGGGTTTTTGCACCTGAAGTCGTGAAATCTGCAAGATGAATGGAAAGTGATTTCCTTTATGCCACGCTGTATTTCTAAAACTGTTATTAGCTCCCTCATGGTGGGCGGTGCAATAAAACTATTCACAGTGTAACTCTAAGTGTTGGTAGGCATCATTTTCTACACTGGAATCCAGACTACCCTGTCAAAACCTGGGCTGTAGCAGTCTCCTGCAGAAGTAAAGCTAATATTTTTGTCACCAGCATCTGGAATGGGAGAAGCGAATTTAGACAGGTGCAGTCACATATATATTAAAAAAAAAAGCAACCATTTTATTTGGGGCTAAATTGCATCAATTGGCTCACATTTTTAAAATATTTTTTTTTTAAACAAACTGTCAAAATTGATCTTGATCTAGTTTTTTAAATTTTGCTTTTAGATTTGTATGTACAAGTGTAGAAGTTTTAAAATCTAGTACTTGTAAAACCGCAGTGATATATAATCGTAAGGAGCATAAAGTAATTTAGATGCCTTTTGGGTCAGTTGTTAACTGCAGACAGTTTGTTACATGTGCACAGATGTTGACGATAATGGGGGTTGCGGTTATACATTTTTGACCGTATGAAACCGAACTATAATAGTGGATTGTTTTAGTTCCCAATTCATGATGTGTTAGTTCATCTATTTAGAAGGCATATTTGATGTGTCCAATTGGACATCATTTTTAGATAGAGATGACTTTCAAATGAATAGTTAACTTAGCGGCAAAGTCAATTATCATTTTTAATCTTATCAAACACACTAGGTGACGAAAGCTGATTTTTTGTATCTGAGTCTTTTGGGATTTGTCCCATTCTGCCAGATTTATTGAAATTTTTGAATGCATAAGATTTTAAATTAGGTGGGGGGGGGAAAACAAACATTAATTTGCTCACTATATTAGAGGTAATTCGGTGTCCTGCTGTATAGTCCTAGATGTCAGGGGAAAAAGGCTGAATGGCATCGTTGGACATTTGTAAAGTGACCGCAGACTGTGGCAAGTAATATCGCAGTCGCGGTGTTTGGTGATGCGGCTAATGCAGGGAGAGAAGAATGATCTGTTGTGACTTTAGATGACCTGGCAGAAAAAAATGAAATGACTAATTGTGGATGGAGCTAGGTTGAGGGCGTCTTGTCAGACTGCATTCAGATTTACAGGGAAAGTATAAGTTGTGCACTCTTGTTTTAATTTAGATTCCTTTTTTTTGTCAACTTTCCAGAATCCTATTCTCTAAAAAAAATGTTTTTTACACCGTTCCTCCCTCCAGTTTTGTAAATAGAAAATTGAGTCGGGTTTTGGGAAGAAGTGCTGAAATTTTCCTGGAAACCATTTTAACCAATTATCAAGTTGTGTGGTGCCATTGTTTATTCCATTTATCTGGATATTTTAATGTACAGTTTTTTTAATAGTGACCCCCCCCAATGGGCAACTGGGCATCTGGCTTCTGTCGGGCCTATAGCAGTTCAGTGGCTACGAGTGGTAACATATCCTCCTTTTTTTTTCTGACAGAACGAACAAAATTTGGTTAATAGACCAGTGACCGGCCTCGGCTAATATCCCGCAATCACTGCCACCGGTACATGTTGTTAAATGCTTTAATCTTCTCACCGGGTTATTTATTTTACAGACATGTCTTTGTGGCCAAGCAAGCTGAGGTGTCTGAACTGCCAGTGTGTGCACATACCCGGGGTAGGCTGCCAAACATTGGGTTTGTAAGAGATGGTGAAGCTGCTGTTTATAGTTGCTGACTGTCGTATAGTCTTTGTGCTTACTCCTTTTTGTAGCATAAAAGAAATGCATGAAGCTGCGAATAGAATGTTTCTTCCCACTGACCTATTTTTGAGGCAGCGTTCTGAACCTGCCTATTCTTTGTATAAGTGTTCATTTTAGTTTAATGATGATTTGTAAGGAGTGCATTGATATAGTTTAAAATGGACCACTGTACTGTGATTCTGGTTGATTTGACAACATTACTCAACAGTTTATAATAAACTTCAATAAATGTTATCCAAGTCGTTTTATTAAAGCAACACACACTTGAGAATCATTCCTAAAGAAAGACTTGCATTTCACGACCACCGGACGTCTCAAAGCGCTTCACAGCCAATGAAGTACTTTTTGTACTTTTGTAGTCACTGTTGTAATGTGCCTTTGATGACTTGGAGATTCACATGGGAGGTAATGCTCAATGCCGGTTGATCTCATACTTAATTTTTGGCTCCAGGCTCTCTTAATGTAACACCAAACAGCACTCGTATACTGAAAACAACAGCGATCGTGCACTGGTTATTTTTTAAGAAGCAAATTTACATTGTAAAGCTAGACTTTTTAAAAAGAAAAAGAACTTGCATTTATATCGTGCATTTCAGGACTTCAGGACGTCCCAAAACGCTTTACAGCCAATGAGGTACTTTTTGAAGTGTAGTCACTGTTGTAATGTAGGAAACGTGGCAGCCAATTTGTGCACAGCAAGCTCCCACAAACAGCAATGTGATGATGACCAGATCATCTGCTTTTAGTGATGTTGATTTGAGGGATAAATATTGGCCCCAGGACACCGGGGAGAACGGCACAGAAAGAGGCCATTCGGCCCATTGAGTCCGTGCCGGCTCTCTGTAGAGCAATCTGGTCAGTCCCATTCCCCTGCTGTAGCCCCGCACGTTTATTTCCCTCAAGTGCCTATCCAGTCTCCCCTTGAAAACATTGAGTGTCTCCGCTTCCACCACTTCCGTCGGCAGCGAGTTCCAGGTCCTCACCACGTGCTGCGTAATAAAGTTTTTCCTCACGTTCCCCCCTGTATCTCTTGCCCAAAACCTTAAATCTGTGTCCCCTAGTCCTTGTACCATCAACTAGTGGGAACAGCCTTTCCCTGTCTAGCCTATCCAAACCCGTCATAATCTTGTACACCTCTGTCAAATCACCCCTCAACCTCCTTTGCTCTAATGAAAACAAATCCAGCTTCTCCAACCAAGGGATGGTTACAATTCATCATTTCCTGCAGTGAGAACAGGTTAGAAGGCAGCCATCTCCTCCAAACCCAGCACCCATGTGCTTGAATGCATAGGCCCAGATTTTGCGGTGGGTAATGACGGCGAAAATGTCGGCGTTCCCCGTCATTGCCCCCTCTGAAACTGACCGTAACTTCGGGATTCAGCGCGCGCGCCGATAAACGCGGAATTCCTGAAGTTGCCGTCAGTCATTCCCTGCTCCGCCGCAGGCTGCGATGTGGAGCTCCCCATAGCCGGCAATCCATGCCATCAGTTGAACTGATGAAAACTTCCCCTTTTCCGCTCTAATATCACCGTTAAAATACCCAATAAAAAGTTAAGCCTTGTTCAATGAGGTGTAACTGGGGTTTTTAAAGGCGACCTGAGTAATAACTACTGCTGATCAACCGTTTTGGCTCTGACATTTGTGGAATGTCAAATTTCTCCATTATGATAAAAAATTACCAGATTGTTAAAATAATAAAAAAAATTTTTTTTAAGTTTGTTCATGATATCTCAGCTTCTACCTTAACCCCATGTCTATGTCCTAATCTTTATTTAACTCTCTGTAAAAAAAAATTTAAAAAGTGAATGATAAAAACTGCTTTTTATTTCCTGGTTTGCTGTGTGAGAGAAGTTTTCAATGTGATTGGTTGCTTAGCCAGCTTGATGACATCACTGCTGCTGGGCGCTGGAGATCCCCTGAAGACAGCGCTACAATCAAATTAACGTCGCGTTCTCTGTGGGCAGCGTTCTTTGAGGTCAGCGGCGATTGCCGTCGCTTTGCCGCTGACCGCAAATTCCGGGCCATATTTTTGCAGGAGGTGCTTCTTTTGGGTTGGAATGCATAGACGGCTTCCTCACCTTTTTTGTTGTATTGTACATCAAACAGATTAGGTATAAACTGTTGGAAGTTTACCACAAATTAGTTGACAGGATAGTGCCCAACTTTGTCATTGATGTCTTTTGTGAAATACCTAGCACACCTCACACAACAGCAACTTGCATTTATATCGCGCCTTCAATGTAGTAAAACGTCCCAAGGCACTTCACAGGAATGTTACAAAACAAAATTTGATACCGAGCCGCATAAGGAGAAATGTTCGCGCCCGGGTGGCCCTGGAGATGGAGCACGCGGTGTCCGCCGGCATGCTTGAGTTTTTCCGCGACCGGTGGGCGCCGCGGGGACTGGAGTGCATCGTCACCCCGGACTACCAAATTTTAATTTGATTTGTTAAGTTTCCTTTAAAGTTTTATTTAGTTACAGATAATTGATTGGTTTTACATTAAAAGAGGAAGGAGAAATGAGGGCAGATGACCAAAAGCTTGGTCAAAGATGCAGGTTTAAAGCAGCGTCTAAAAGGAGGAGAGAGAGGCGGAGAGGTTTAGGGAGGGAATTCCAGAGCTTAGGGCCCAGGCAACTGAAGGCACGGCCACCAATGGTGGAGCGATTAAAATCAGGGATGCTCAAGAGGCCAGACTTGGAGGAGCGCAGAGATCTCGGGAGGGGTTGTGGGGCTGGAGCAGATTATAGAAATGAGGAGGGGTGAGGCCATGGAGGGATTGGAAAACAAAGATGAGTATTTTGAAATCGAGGCGTTGCTTAACCGGGAGCCAATGTAGGTCAGCGAGCACTGGGGTGATGAGCGAATGGGACTTGGTGCGAGTTAGGACACGGGCAGCAGAGTTTTGAATGACCTCAAGTTTACGGAGGGTAGAACGTGGGTGGTCGGCCAGGAGTGCGTTGGAATAGTCAGGTCTTGATTTGAATCTATTTCACACATTTCAATCATGTGTGTGATGAGCATTGGCCTAAGTAATTACTTGATGGTTGGGCAACGTGTTCTCATAGCTGCTAAGTGGAAATTATCCAGAGCTGTGTTGGGCTCAATCACGGTCTGTTGCTTTCAGAAATTCTGATAAAAATTGGCCAACTATCAGAAGGCTTGGCTCGTGCGACTGCACCACTTAGAATCCCAATCTAGTGTCATGAAGCAGTACAGAAATTATGCTGCATTATATTTACAATAACACATACAATAGTAACCAGTGTTAAGTGTCACCTTAAACAACAACAGAAAATGCTGGACACTCTCAGCAGGTCAGGCAGCAGCTGTGGAGAGAGAAACAGAGTTAACGTTTCAGGTCGATGACCCTTCGTCAGAACTGGAAAAAGTTGGAGAGGTAACAGATTTTTAAGCAAGTGTAGGGGCAGGGAAAGGGGTAAGGGGAGGAAAGAACAAAAGGGAAGGTCTGCGATAGGCTGGAAGGCAGGAGAGACTAAGAGACAAAAGGAGTTGCCTTGCACCATCATCCCTTTTGTCTTTTAATCTTTCCTCCCCTCCTCCCCCTCCCCCGCCCCTACACCTGCTTAAAAATCTGTTACTTCTCCAACTTTTTCCAGTTCTGACGAAGGGTCATCGACCTGAAACGTTGACTCTGTTTCTCTCTCCACAGATGTTGCCTGACCTGCCGAGTGTTTCCAGCATTTTCTGTTGTTGTTTCAGACTTTCAGCATCCGCAGTATTTTGCTGTTGTATTAAGTGTCACCTTGTCTCTGTTGGTAGCACTCTTGTCTCTGGGCCAGAAGGCTGTGGGTTCAAGACCCACTCCAGGGGCTGAATTTTGCCGGCGCTCAGAGTGCGGGTTTGGAGGCGGGTCCGCTGTCAAAATCACAAAGCTTGACAGCGGGTCGGTATCCCGCTGTAAACCCGCCTCCTTGTCAGTTTCCCAAGTGTCGGGTCTGTCATCCCTGAACAGACCCGACACCAAGCGGCGGGTCAGCCAATTTAGATAGTTAAAAGCTTGTTAAAAGGTGGTTAAGACCCATTTTCCCATGTACTTACCATTTTACCAGGTTTTCAACGAGGTTCCCGGAGAGCAGCTATCACGTCAGGTAAGTATGTCGGGTTCTCAATGACTCTGGATTGCTGTGAATAGGTGAAAGCTACAAAAGTGGTTTAAAACCTACCATTTCACAGCTGTTCACTTCCCAATCTTAGAAGCTGGATCATTAATGATTTGGAACCCACTTTTGAGCTTTATTCACTTTTGAAGTCTTTGGAGTAATCTCTCTATCCACTGTCACCTCCTTGGAACAACCTATCTCAACATTGACAGATTACTTCTGTCATCTCAACCTCACCTGCCATCTATTCCATCAGCATCGGTGCCCTTGAAAAAATCTCACCTTGGTCCTCAGAATCCCACCACGATCAGCCCCAACACCAGCATCACCAGGGCACACCAGCAGCACCAACATCCACACCAACCTTCTCTGCAATCAAATGATGCTACACTGGACACAGG
This sequence comes from Squalus acanthias, assembly GCA_030390025.1. Lineage (NCBI taxonomy): Eukaryota > Metazoa > Chordata > Chondrichthyes > Squaliformes > Squalidae > Squalus > Squalus acanthias. The sequence continues at coordinate 5,502,062 of CM059428.1, forward strand.
GCATCATCACCCGTGCACATTGCTGCCTGGGACGCCAGCGATGGCCTCACCTTGTCCAGATTTACTTCACTTGACGCTGTACACCCTGGCTGCCACATGATGCACCAGGTTAACACCACCCCACACCAGCACCATAAATCATCCCTACAATGTCCAAGCCATTCCTTTCACACTCATCACCTTTTTTGGTGGTGGGGGAAGTTATGTCTCACCATTCACTGGAACTCACTAAGACACTTCCAAAAGTGCACACAAATCTGTCCAGGAAGGCAAAGTGTTGAAAATAAAGGTTTCAATGCTTAACAACTACTCTCCACTTGCCTGGATGAGTGCAGCTCCAACAACACTCAAGAAGCTCAACACCATCTAGGACAAAGCAGCTCGCTTGATTGACACCCCCTCCACCACCTTAAACACTCACTCCCTCCACCACAGGCGTACCGTGGCTGTAGTGTGTACCATCTACAAGATGCACTGCAGCAACTCGCCAAGGCTTCTTCGGCAGCACCTCCCAAACCCGCGACCTCTACCACCTAGAAAGACAAGGGCAGCAAGTGTGTGGGAACACCACCACCTCCAAGTTCCGCTCCAAGTCACACACCATCCTGACTTGGAAATATATCGCCGATCCTTCATCGTCGCTGGGTCAAAATCCTGGAACTCCCTCCCTAACAGCACTGTGGGAGCACCTTCACCACACGGACTGCAGCGGTTCAAGAAGGTGGCTCACCACCACCTTCTCAAGGGCGATTAGGGATGGGCAATAAATGCTGGCCTTGCCAGCGACGCCCACATCCCAGGAACGAATAAAAAAAAATTATCCAGCCCCTCAGTGTTGAACCTGAAGCAGCATTATTTATGGGAATATCATTTTAATTTTCTGAACTATTCTAGTTTGACATTTATTTAAATCTATCATCCGCAGCAACTCGTAACACACCTATATTCTCTGGTGCTCCATGGCACCATGCATCATGACTCCGACTCTGTGCTCGACAGTGCTCTTTTCATTTTAAATTAACTAACAAAGTAAGATTAGCTTCCTGGGAAAAAAAAACTTGCATTGAAATATCAAAAACAGGAAAAAAGTTACTTCACAAATAGAAACAGTTGTAATAACAGCTCCCAATGTGAGTGGCAAGCTGTATTTAAAAAAAATAAATTCCGCTCCTCCCAAAGGAGACAATAAAACATGACAACATGCCACATCCATCCCAGATATCTCACCGTCTCAATTATTTCTTTTCAAAGGATCGCCAAAAAAGTGTCTTACAGGAGTCTTTAAAACTGTGGGTCGTAAGAATGTCAGCAATGTGTCACTTGGACTTTCAATAGGAAGGAGACAAGGTCAGATTACAGCCTTGACTATTGTTTAAGTTGCTGTGCTACCATTGACCAGAGTTATTCGCTCCAGCCTCGTTGCCGTGGGGTTTGTCTGATTGTAGTAGGTCATTAATCTTCATAATGAGGAAAGAGCAAAGCTGCTATTCAAGTGGCTTTGATAGTGTTGCTGAAAATCCTCTGGCTACAAAAAGAAAAAGAAAGACTTGCATTTCTATCGTGCCTTTCACCGGACCACCGGACGTCCCAAAGCGCTTTACAGCCAATGCAGTACTTTTTGAAGCGTAGTCACTGTTGTAATGTGGGAAATGCGGCAGCCAATTTGCGCACAGCAAGCTCCCACAAACAGCAATGTGATAATGACCGGATCATCTGTTTTTTAGTGATGTTGATCGAGGGGTAAATATTGGCCCTAGACACCGGACTCCCCTGCTCTTCTTCGAAACTGTGCCATGGGTATTTTATGTCCGCCCGAGAGAGCTGAGAGGTTTAACGTCTCATCCGAAAGACAGCACCTCCGACAGTGCAGCATTCCCTCAGCACTGCACTGGAGTGTCAGCAGAGATTTTTGTGCTCAAGTCTCTGGAGTGGGACTTGAACCCACAACCTTCCGACTCAGAGGCGAGGGTGCCGCCCACTGAGCCACTGGCTGACAAAAAGCATGTGCGAGGAAAGAAAGTGTAATTAAAATATATAAATCCCTGTCGTCGTGTCCGAAAAAAAATGATAGCTTGTCTTGACAAATTGTGGACTCAAAGATAGTGGCCATAATTTGCTGTCAAAATAACGGTGAGGCTGATCGTGCTCGCTGTTACTGATGCGCAAATACCGCAGCAACTTCCGGCGAGGGGCAGGTGCGCGGTTAAACGCGAAAATCCAGAAGTTGCTCTCCGAGATGCGCCGCTCCCCCGTTAGCATCGCGTTAACGGCATCTCGCCGACTGACTCACCGTCGAAATACTTGGTGCGGCTTGAAGTTGCTGTATTTGCGCGGCAGATACGAACTAAACTTGTCACAGAAAGTTAGCGCTGGTCTGAGGTGACCGCAAGGAGCCTGTTTTGGAGCCGTTTAAGGTCCCTGAATATTTAATTGAGCCTGGTTTAGCTGTCAGATTCTTTTAACAATCTGCTAAGTGTTAATTACTGCCAATAAACCACCCTGGCACTGAAAATTAACTATTAGAAGTGTGGAGTCTCATTCTTTCAAGTTTTAATTGTTGTTGGAGATTTAAAAAATGTGAAATTAATTTTTTTAAAAACTATTCCTTCCTGTCTCTTTTTTTCTTTATCTCGTAATCCGATCTTTCTTTGACTTCCGCTACCTGATTTTACATTGAACTCACCCACTCAAATTTACACTTCCTTCTCAGCCCTTGCGCAATACCTCAAGGTTAAGGCGATATGCAGTTGCTTGCCCTGTTCACACAGGTCCCGGATGCCCGGTTTCCCTCGCTGCGATTTTTATCAGCTCGCACTTTCAGTTACTTGCCACGGAAAAAAACATCGTCGAGGTTAAACGGGCAAGGGCAAGTCTAACTTACGGCAGACGACATTTGATTCACTCTTATAGCAAATTATTGCCCGATATATAGGAGCTATAGAATCATTGAATCATTGAAAGTTACAGCACGGAAGGAGGCCATTTCGGCCCATCGTGTCCACGCCGGCCAACAAAGAGCTATCCAGCCTAATCCCACTTCCCAGCTCTTGGTCCGTAGCCCTGCAGGTTACAGCATCCCAAGTGCACATCCAAGTACTTTTTAAATGTGGTTAGGGTTTCTGCCTTTCAGGTAGTGAGTTCCAGACCCCCACAACCCTCTGGGTGAAGAAATTTCCCCTCAAATCCCCTCTAAACCTTCCACCAATTACTTTAAATCTGTGCCCCCTGGTTTTTGACCCCTCTGCTAAGGGAAATAGGTCCTTTCTATCCACTTTATCTATGCCCCTCATAATTTTATACACCTCAAGAAGGTCTCCCCTCAGCCTCCTCTGTTCCAAGGAAAACAGACCCAGCCTATCCAGTCTTTCCTCATAGCTAAGATTCTCTACTCCCAGCAACATCCTTGTAAATCTCCTCTGTACCCTCTCTAGTACAATCACATCTTTCCTGTAATGTGGTGACCAGAACTGCACGCAATACTCTAGCTGAGGCCTAACTAGTGTTTTATACAGTTGAAGCATAATCCCCCTGCTCTTGTATTCTATGCCACGGCTAATAAAGGCATGGGTCAGGGAACTAAAAGTAGAGTTGAAAACCAGGCAAAAGTTCCCTAAAGATTCTTGGTCATGGGTGAGACATGCTAGAGAAGATGTCAAGAAAAAGTCTTTGAATTGAATACAAAAGTAGGGAGGTTATGCTTCAGTTATACAGGGCATTGGTGAGACCACATCTGGAGTACTGTGTACAGTATTGGTCTCCTTATTTAAGGAATGATGTAAATGCATTGGAAGCAGTTCAGAGGAGGTTTACTAGACTAATACCTGGAATGGGCGGGTTGTCTTATGAGGAAAGGTTGGACAGGCTAGGCTTGTATCCGCTGGAGTTTAGAAGAGTAAGAGTTGATTTGATTGAAACATATAAGATCCTGAGGGATCTTGACAAGGGTGGATGTGGAGAGGATGTTTCCGCTTGTGGGAGAATCTAGAACTAGGGGTCACTGTTTAAAAATAAGGGGTCTCCCTTTTAAGACAGAGATTAGGAGAAATTTTTTCTCACAGAGGGTCGTGAGTCTTTGGAACTCTCTTCCTCAGAGGGCGGTGGAAGCAGAGTCTTTGAATATTTTTAAGGTAGAGGTAGATAGATTCTTGGTAAGCAAGGGGGTGAAAGGTTATCGGGGGTAGGCGGGAATGTGGAGTAATCAGATCAGCCATGACCTTATTGAATGGTGGAGCAGGCTCGAGGGACCGAGTGGCCTACTCCTGCTCCTAATTCGTATGTTCGTATGTTTAGTGAATGCCTAGCCCATGTAATGTAAAAGACAAGCCCCATCTCATTGTCATAAAAGAAATGGTAGTATTGATGAGCCGGACATTGTGAGAAGAAGCTTGTACAAGACCTCACTTGGAATACTGTGTCCAGTTTTGGTCTCCTCACATGGTGGGTGATATTGAGGCTTTGGAAAGGGTACAGAGGAGGCTAAAAGAGTTGGGACTCTACACTTTAGAGAAGCGTAGACGTAGCGGTGATCTGATTGAGGTTTATAAGATGATGAAGGGAATAGATTGTGTTCCAGTTGACAGTTTGTTCCAATTAAATAGGTTGGGGAGGACCAGGGGTCACAGATTGAAGTTGTACGGGGCCAGATCGAGGTTCGATGTCAGGAGGCGGTTCTTCTCCCAGAGAATAGTGGGCCTCTGGAACAGGCTGCCGGCTCGTGCGCTGGACGCCGATTCGCTGAATTCCTTCAGGCGAGAGCTGGACCTGTTTCTGGCTGGGGCGGAGATCACCCCTTACAGAAGGGAGGCACTGCAGGGAATTCAGGGGCCAGAGGGATCTCCTGGACTAGTTTCCATCGCCTAGATGGGTCGGAGAGGAATTTCCCAGATTTTTTCCCCCAAATTGGCCGGGGTTTTTTATCTGGTTTTTCGCCTCTCCCAGGAGATCACATGGTTTCGGGTGGGGTGGGGAGTGTAGATATTGTGAGACACGAGTATCGCAATTGTGTGGGACAGGCTGGATGGACCAGAGGGTCTTTAGCTCTCCGTCATTGCTCATATGTTTGTAAGTTATGAAGAAAGGTCAGGTCCTCTAGTGACACGGTAAACATTAACAAAAGCTGAAGAGCTTAATGTTCACAGTGGGTTCAGTCATTTAAAGGTAGTGAAGAACACCATCAAACATGAAAAATGCCAAGACTTAAGGGCTCAATGACATGACGAGAGAGATGAAACAATTACTTATCTCACCACAGGGGAACCGCTAGTCTTACAACATGGACCAGCTGCTCGCAGTGATGGAACAGTGGGTCAAGGACAGTGACATGATGTCTGGCATTATATAAAAAAAAACAGGTGTGAGTGGGAAGGATGCAAGAGAATGGGGAAGATCTACCATCGAAGGATCCCTTTTGGCAGTCAGAAATACTCCCAATGCCTGAGATCAATTGTTACAAGGTGTTGTGCAAAAATTGTTGTCAGGATAATTGGTGTGAATTTCATAGATTTACTTTTAACAGTGTTATTCTGAGCACTGCTCCACACTTCATAAGCCTAGAATATTCATTTTTTAAAAAAAAAATAATAATTTTGGGTTAAAATCACTTTAAACAATAATAATGTACAAAAGTATTGTATTTATTCCTACACGCATCCTTGGATCGAGTATATGTTTCTGTCTTTCAATTAAAAGAATTAAATGTTATGGTTTTAGTTAAGATAATTATGTCAGCTTTTTTTAATTCATTCACGGGATGTGGGCGTTGCTGGCAAGGCCAGCATTTATTGCCCTTCCCGAATTGCCCTTGAGAAAGTGGTGCTGAGCCGCCATTTCAGAGGGCAGTTCAGAGTCAACCACATTGCTGTGGGTCTGGAGTCACATATCGGCCAGACCGGGTGAGGATGGCAGGTGGGCAACACGGTGGCATAGTGGTTAGCACTGGTGCCTCACAGCGCCAGGGACCCGGGTTCGAATCGGGCCTCGGGTGACTGTCTGTGTGGAGTTTGGACATTGTCTGCGTGGGTTTCCTCCGGGTGCTCCGGTTTCCTCCCACAGTCCAAAAATGTGCGGGTTAGGTTGATTTGGCTAGGATAAATTGACCCTTAGTGTTAGGGGGGGATTAAATATGTGGGGTTACGGGGATAGGATAGGAAGGGATATGTTAGGGGGAATTAAATACGTGGGGTTACGGGGATAGGGTGGGATATGTGTCGGTGCAGGCTCGATGGGGATTCTGTGTGAGAAAGCAGGGACAGGGTACTGGATTTGGATGATCAGCCATGATCGTATTGAATGGTGGAGCAGGCTCGATGGGCCAAATGGCCTACTCCAGTTTCTATGTTTCTATGTTTCTATTTCCTTCCCTAAAGGACATTAGTGAACCAGATGGGTTTTTACGACAGTCCAGAAGGTTTGTGGTCACCATTACTGACACTAGCATTTTTTTTCAATTCCAGATTTATTTAATTGAATTTAAATTCCCCAGCTGCCATGGTGGGACTATGAATTCATGTCTCCCAACTATTAGTTGAATTATTAGACAACTATTAGTCCAGGCCTCTGGATTACTAGTTCAGTAACATAACCACTAAGCTACCGTATCTTGCAAATTGGCTGCCGCGTTTCCTACATTACAACAGTGACTATACTTTAAAAAGCACTTCATTGGCTGTAAAGCGTTTTGGGACATCCTGAGGTTGTGTTAGGCGCTATATAGATGCAAGTCTTTTTATGGTGTTCAGACAGTAGTTTAAAAAAATTCTTTAGTGATACTGTGAACTAGATAAATTCATATTTACTGCAGTTGTTTTCAGACTTGAGTAATGTAACCTAATCTCAGTGTGCGACTCTTATAGTTGAAACATGTAGCTGAAAGTAGTCAGCTGTAGCTCAGTGGGCAGCACCCTTGCCTCTGAGTCAGAAGGTTATGGGTTCAAGTCCCACTCCATGAGACTTGAGCACAAAAGTCTAGGCTGACACTCCAGTGCCATACCGAGGGAGTGCTGCACTGTCAGAGGTGCCGTCTTTCGGATGAGACGTTAAACCGAGGCCCCGTCTGCTCTCTCAGGTGGATGTAAAAGATCCCGTGGCACTATTTCGAAGAAGAGCAGGGGACTTATCCCTGGTGTCCTGGGGCCAATATTTATCCCTCAATCAACATCACTAAAACAGATTGTCTGGTCATTATCACATTGCTGTTTGTGGGAGCTTGCTGTGCGCAAATTGGCTGCAGCATTTCTCACATTACAACAGCGACTACACTTCAAAAAGTGCTTCATTGGCTGTAAAGTGCTTCGGGACGTCCGGTGGTTGTGAAAGGCGCTATAGAAATGCAAGTCTTGTCTTTTTTATATGCCAGAGCTTGTGTATTTGCTGAAGTCTAGTTGCTGCAGAGTAAAGAAAAAGTAATGTGCTGTGGAGAAACAGTGCCGAGGGTCTCTGTGGTATAAATCACACAGCTGAAATGGAACTGTAAGCATATTTTTTTCATGCAAATTGATGTTCCCCGGAAATATAATCCTCTTGATGCAACATCATGTGGAACACGATAATTGCCTTTGCTATTTCTGAAGATAACCTCTGGGCACCAACCTAATTACTTGCTGAGGTCCTGCAAAGACGGTGTTGATGTGATAGTGGGTTAAAGTTACAGCTGGCAGCTGTAATAGCGGCTTCCATTGGCTACATTGGCTCCTGGTTAAGCAACGCCTCGATTTAATAATTCTTATCCATTGTTTTCAAATCCATCGACGACCTCGCCCCCTCCCTATCTCTGTAATCTCCTCCAGCCCCACGACCCTCCGAGATCACTGCGCTCCTCCAATTCTGGCCTCCTGAGCTTCCCCGATTATAATCGCTCCACCTTTGGCGGCCGTGCCTTCAGCTGCCTGGGCTCTAAGTTCTGGAATTCCCTCCCTAAACCTCTCCGCCTCTCTACCTCTCTCTCCTACTTCAAGATGCTCCTTAAAACCTACCTCTCCTGCCCTAATATCTCCTTATGTGGCTCGGTGTCTAATTTTGTTTGATAACGCTCCTGTGAAGCGCCTTGGGACGTTTTACTACGTTAAAGGCGCTATATAAATACAGGGTGTTGTTGTTCCAATCAGAGGCCCAAATTTGAGTCGCAGCTTTGACTAATATTTAACCATGCCTGTCAGTACTGGGTGACTTTGGCCTGTTGTCCATGTGCATGAAGAAAACCCTGGTACAGACTGTCCCACCTTCCTGGTTTAACAAGATGGTGAGGGACTTAAAGTGAGCAAAAATCGTAATCCACTTTCATATCATGAAATCGGTATCAGTGCGCACACTTCCTATTGCCTTTCAGATATCACATCCTGCCAAACCTCAGGCAACAGATGTGCATGCATGCAAATATAAGAACATAAGAAATAGGAGCAGGAGTTGGCCATTTGGCCCCTCGAGCCTGCTCCGCCATTCAGTGAGATCATGGCTGATCGTCTAAAAAGAAAAAGGAAAGGCTTACATTTCTATAGCGCCTTTCACGACCACCGGACGACCCAAAGCGCTTTACGGCCAATGAAGTACTTTTTGAAGTGTAGTCACTGTTGTAACGTAGGAAATGCAGCAGTGAATTTGCGCACAGCAAGCTCCCACAAACAGCAGTGTGATAATGACCAGATAATCTGTTTCAGTGATGTTGATTGAGGGATAAATATTGACCCCAGGACACCGGGGAGAACTCCCCAGCTCTTCTTCGAAGTAGTGCCGTGGGATCTTTTACATCCACCTGAGAGAGCAGACGGGGCCTCAGTTTAACGTCTCATCAACTCCACCTTCCCCATACCCCTTGATTCCCTTAGTATCCAAATCTGTCGATCTCAGCCTTGAATATACTCAACGACTCCGCATCCACAGCCCTCTGGGGCAGAGAATTCCAAAGATTCACAACCCTCTGAGTGAAGAAATTCCTCCTCATCTCAGTCCTAAATCTCGATGTCTTCTCTTTGGTTCAAATTTCATTTCCTTAAAAGAAAAACAATTTCGAACACTCTGGAACAACGAACAGCCAGGAAAAATGTATCAGTCAAAATGCAGAAACAGAAACGTCTCGTCACAAATATATTCACTGCAGGCAGGTACAGGAAAATGTGAAAATAAGGTTTGTAACTTGATTAAGAAGTGATAATTTACACACTTCATAGTATTTCTCTTTTGTGTCTTTGAGTATCTTCATTTACATTTTCACTCAGGACCTTCAGCCTCTCGGAAAAGCCCATGGTCGGTTTGAGCTGACCTTCCCCCAGAGGTGGACTCTGCCAGCTAAAGAAAGCTACACACCTGTGCTTGCAATTCCCAAAATGCCAAACCGTGTCTGCGTTGTCGAGAATTTCTCTGCGTGCCTCAGAGGAAAAGAAATAAAAGACTTGCGTTTATACAACACATTTCACAACCTCAGGATGTCCCAAAGCGCTTGTACAGCCAATGAAGTGGAGTCACTGTTGTAATGTGGGAAACACAGCAGCCAATTTGCACACAGCAAGCTCCCACAAACAGCAATGTGATAATGACCAGATAATCTGTTTTAGTGACGTTGATTGAGGGATAAATATTGGCCCCAGGACACCGGGGATAACTCCCCTGCTCTTCTTCAAAATAGTGCCATGGGATCTCTTATGTCCACCTGTGAGAGCAGACAGGGCCTCGGTTTAACATCTCATCCGAAAGACGGCACCTCTGACAGTGCGGCACTCCCTCAGCACTGCACTGGAGTATCAGCCTAGATTGTTGTGCTCAAGTCTCTGAAGTGGGACTATGAACCCACAACCTTCTAACACAAAGGTAAGGGTGCTGCCCACTGAGCCACGGCTGACACAAGTGATTTTTTTAGTTAATCGGTGCAACAACTCAAAGTGACTCTTGCCTCAGGTTGTAACAGTTTGATTTTCCAAATGACATAAAATAAACTGAGCATATTCTTATTCTGGGGGAAAGCTTAGAAAAGGAAACTATTTACAAGTGCTTATTTTTACTTCAGAGAGACATTGAGAAGCCGACTGATCCTTGAGAATTATCTAAATCTTTTAACATTCACAATCGATTGTTCTGCCAAAAGTTTCAGATGAAAGAGATAGAGTACTGAGATGTTACAATGTGAAGCAAGGTGGAGCTTTGCTTCTGTCACAGACGCCATGTACTAACGAATAGGTTAGTCCAAGGTAAGATTTTGGGATAGATTATCAGCTTCACTGCCTGGCTGGTAATCTGGTGGAGCAGATAATCCGCCAGTTGTAGAACCGGCCTGATTTTCAGAATGAAAAGCGGGTGGGTTCTACACCAGGCGAGTGACCCCCTCACCAGATCACCGCCCAGGAGGTGGAGAGGAAAACCCAGCCCAATGACTGGTTACAGCTCGGAAAGGCAAGGCCCTGTTAATCCACTGATAATGTCAAGGCAGAGAATATAAGAGCAGAGAGGTTATGCCAGAGCTGTATCAAACACTAGTTAGGCCACAGTGAGAGTACTGTGTGTAGTTCTGGTCACCACATTGCAGGAAAGACGGGTACAGAGGAGATTTACGAGGATGTTGCCAGGACTGGAGAATTTTAGCTATGAGGAAAGATTGGATAGGCTGGGGTTGTTTTCTTTGGAACAGAGGAGGCTGAGGGGAGATTTAATTGAGGCGTATAAAATTACGAGGGCCCTCGATAGAGTGGATAGGAAGGACCTATTTCCCTTAGCAGCGAGGTCAATAATCAGGGGGCATAGATTTAAAGTAATTGGTGGAAGGATTAGAGGGGAGTTGAGGAGAACTTTTTTCACCCAGAGGGTGGTGGGGGGTCTGGAACTCACTGCCTGAAAGGTTGGTCGAGACAGAAACCCTCATCGCATTTAAAAAGTACTTGGGTATGCACTTGAAGTGCCGGAACCTACAGGGCTACGGACCAAGAGCTGGAAAGTGGGATTAGGCTGGAGAGCTCTTTTTCGGCCGGCACAGACCCGATGGGCCGAATGGCTTCCTTCTGAGCCTGTAAATCTCTATGATTCTATGAAATGCATTCTCTATCTGAGAAAGTACTTCGAGCTGAATCGTGTCTAGATTAGGGTAGAATCTTAACAGTTAGATTCCTGATTCAAAAGTGCATTTTGTGTTGAACAAAATATCTGGAATACAGTAAGCACTGCTGCTCAAATGTGTTCTGACAGATATGCAAAGATATGAAAGTGGAAATTGCATTTTAGTATGCATGATGATAAAAGCAGAGTTGATGCATCTATGGCAATTTCAATCCACATGGTTCACTTGCCTTTCTGAAACCTTCAAAGTCACTGGGCGATTACTGAAAGCAAAGGAGTGCAAATTGTGCAACAAGGCAGACTGAAAATTTGAGAGCACCAGCAGATTATCCCAGAGCCTTCAATACGCCAAGGCAGCCCCTAAATAAAATGGTTCATCCTAGATAACAGACAGAGTTCAATGGCCTTAAAGTGCCCAAAAAGGCCAGACAAGCATAGACCACGAGCGAAGGACCACAAGGGGCTCTGTATTCCAATACTGAGTTTGAAGATTGATCTCACACAGCATCATACCTGGATCTTTATGCCATTAAACCCAAACCAGAGCAATCCAGTTAGTCCCACTCCCCTAGCTCTTTCCCCATATCCCAGCAATTTTTTCTCCTTCAAATATTTATCCAATTCCTTTTTGAAGGTGACGATTGAATCTGTTTCCACCGCCCTATCAGGCAGTGCATTCCAAATCTTAATCAGTCGTTGCGAAAAAAAAGTTTTTCCTCATGTCACTTCTGGTTCTTTTGCCAATCACCTTAAATCTGTGCCCTTTGGTTATCGACCCTTCAGCCATTGGAAACTGTTTTACTTGATTTATTCTATCTAAATCCTTCATGATTTTAAACACCTCTATCAAATCTCCTCTTAGCCTTCTCTGCTGTAAGGCGAACATCCCCAGCTTCTCCAGTCTATCCACTCAGCTGAAGTCACTCATCCCTGGAACCATTCTAGTAAATCTTTTCTGTACCCTCTCCAAAGCCTTTATGTCCTTCCTAAAGTGTGTTGCCCAGAATTGGACATAATACTCCACCTGGGGCCGAACTAGTGTTTTATACAGGTTTAGCATAACTTCCTGGCTTTTGTACTCTATGCCTCTATTTATAAGTCAGGAGTGTGATGGAATACTCTCCACTTGCCTGGATGAGTGCAGCTCCAACAACACTCAAGAAGCTTGACACCATCCAGGATAAAGCAGCCCGCTTGATTGACACCCCACCCACCACCTTAAACATTCACTCCCTCCGCCACCGACGTACCGTGGCTGCAGTGTGTACCATCTACAAGATGCACTGCAGCAACTCGCCAAGGCTTCTTCGGCAGCACCTCCCAAACCCGTGACCTCTACCACCTAGAAGGACAAGGGTAGCAGGTGCATGGGAACACCACCACCTCCAAGTTCCCCTCCAAGTCACACACCGCCCTGACTTGGAAATATATCAGGCTGTTCCTTCATCGTCGCTGGGTCAAAATCCTGGAACTCCCTCCCTAACAGCACTGTGGGAGCACCTTCACCACACGGACTGCAGTGGTTCAAGAAGACGGCTCACCATGGCCTTCTCAAGGGCAGCTAGGGATGGGCAATAAATGCTGGCCTTGCCAGTGACGCCCACATCCCGTGAATGAATTAAAAAAAAACTGTTGTCCAAACTGTTAAATTTGATAATGATACTGAATGCTATACAGTTTGGTGCTGCAGGAATTCTACACTTGGATCCAATCTATTTGAAATCATCTGCATTTTGACCGGTGATCAAAATTTTTATGCGTTTTGAGAATATTCAATGGTGCAGTCAATACTGATGAGTTTCATGATTTTCTGTTGCTTTTTACCACATCTCATGCTTATCAGGATTTTAGTAAATAACCTTTCTGTGTTGGCTGAGAGCTACAGAGCACCAAAGACTTGAAGCAAATTACTGGTAGGAAATCGAGGTTTGCAGTTATTAGCTGGAGTGGCATTAAGCGACTAATTAGCTCAATTCGAGCAAAGCACAAGAGACCGAGGCAGACATGAGATGTGTGTGTGTGTGAGTGTGTGTGTATGTGTCCCCTTATTGTTGGCTTACAGAGAGAGGTTGTTTAAGTACCTGAAATTCAATCAGCTAACTAAACTCAGTTGATTATACTGGTTTTAGTAATTTTGGCAAGCTGTTGGAGTGTCTCGGGAAGCATTTTTAAATCGGTTTCCCTTGCAAGAATTAAATTGTCAATAATGGGTCAGCAGACAATAATCCATTTTGCTCCTGCTCGCTCCATGAAGTGTGCTCCAGTCGGCATGGTGCGCTTAAATTATCCTTTATCTTTAAATTGCTCAAACACAATGCTTAACCGCGAGGGCATCTGGTTCCAAGTAATGGCTGATTGATTACGCAGCGAGTTAGACTGTGGAATAGTCCAGGTCACTGCTCTCCACCTCGAAAAACAAAAGTTAAAAGCCAATGCATCGTGTATATATGGGCATCTGTCCGCTTGTGCTGTCTGCTGTGAAAGGTCAGGCCATAGGTGAAATGAGTTTTCAGTAATATCATATTAGTTATAGAGGACAGAAATGTACAGCAAATCACTTGCCCTGACATGCCAGTATGGCAGTGACCTGTAATTTCAATTCTGACAGCCTTTAACGACACATTTGTGCAAAAATTGAAAGGCGGCTGTATCTTGTATGTCTATTATTTAATTTGCATTTTAAATATCAATTTGAATTGTTTACTCTTAATTGCACAATTGAAATGAACAAGGAACAACATGCAGAGAAAAATGTAATCATGTATGTGAGAAAGGTCAAAGCTTGACCTTTCAATATGCTGCTAAGAGGTGTGTCAACATCCCTCTATGTAACACACGAGATTCCAAGCCATCTTCTGACCCTTTAATACTTAGCTAAAGTGGATCAATTTAGGGGGCGATGTTAACCCGACTCGCTCAGCAGAAACTTGGCGGGGCGGGCGGGCGGTTAAAATCGCCCCTGGCTCTTACCCGTCTGAAAGTCGCCATGATCGCAACATCTGCGATTTTAACCCTGCTCTCCTGAGCAGGCGGCAAAGGACACGCGCTCGGACCCAACGGGTCACAGAATCACAGAATCCCCACAATGCAGATAGAGGCCATTTCGGCCCATCGAGCCTGCACCGACACATATCCCACCCTATCCCCGTAACCCCACGTATTTAATACGCCCTAACACTAAGGGTCAATTTATCATAGCCAAATCAACCTAACCCACACATCTTTGGACTGTGGGAGGAAACCGGAGCACCCGGAGGAAACCCACGCAGACACGGGGAGAATGTGCAAACTCCACACAGACAGTCAACTGAGGCTGGATTCGAACCCGGGTCCCTGGCGCTGTGAGGCAACAGTGCTAACCACTATGCCACCGTGTTGCCCACCTTCTTTACGTAGGCATGTTGCAGCCCGATGACATCGTTGAGACCCGACTGTGATTTTAACTCAGGCCTGAGCGGGGAATCCAGCTGGAGTTAAAATGAGGGCCAAATATTTGTGTGTTAGGTTTATAAGATATCTACTTTAGCTCTCTAGCGCTAACCTATATCAGTTCAATTAACATGAATTAAGTTACTGTTTGAACAACAGCAGCATTTGTGGAGAACCCCTTCTTTCTTAGCTTAACCGAGATATTAAGAACCTAACAGGACACAGAGATGTACCACTAATAACTACTTTATTCTGCTGCTTCTACACATGCAAGAACAATATGGATGTTACAGTTTAGGATTTTTATTCACGTAGATGACTAGGTGACAATTTCCACAAGCAGACCGAGTCTAGCATGAGCTGAAACCCGTGTCTTTATTCTTTGTGTTAGTATAGCCCGATTCTGGCCTCTTGAGCATCCCGGATTTTAATCGCTCCACTATTGGCGGCCGCGCCTTCAGCTGCCTGGGTTCTAAGCTCTGGAATTCCCTCCCTAAACCTCTCCGCCTCTCCACCTCTCTCTCCTCCTCTGAGGCTCCTTAAAACCTACCTCTTTCCTGCCCTAATATCTCCTTATGTGGCTCGGTGTGAAATTGTGTTTGATAATCGCTCCTGTGAAGCGCCTTGGGACGTTTTACTACGTTAAAGGCGGTCCACAAATGCAAGTTGTTGTTCTCTAATAATTAACCCTAATCGTTGCTTACTGGACATTGTGTATGATGCCCATTATGTCCTCGGTCTCATAGGACAATTAACAATATCACATCACGGGACCATTTTAGTCAAGCTGAATTAATGTAGATGTGTTTATAAATACCATGATGAATGGAAGCAAAATACATTTGTAAGCTACTAAACAGCTCACTGCTTATATAAGAGAATGGGCTTTGGTCCATAATGGGTTACTAAAGTCTGTTACCTTAGAGTCCCAAACTCGCGACCTCTTCCACCTAAAACTGAATATATTTAAGAAGGAGATAGATAGATTTCTAGACGCAAAAGGCATCAAGGGGTATGGGGAGAGAGCGGGAATATGGTATTGAGATAGAGGATCAGCCATGATCATATTGAATGGCGGAGCAGGCTCGAAGGGCCGAATGGCCTACTCCTGCTCCTATTTTTCTATGTTTCTATGTTTCTAGAAGGACAAGGGCAGCAGGTGCATGGGAACACCACCACCTCCAAGTTCCCCTCCAAGTCACACACCATCCTGACTTAGAAGTATATCGGCCGTTCCTTCATCGTCGCTGGGTCAAAATCCTGGAACTCCCTCCCTAACAGCACTGTGGGAGCACCTTCACCACACTGCAGCGGTTCAAGAAGGTGGCTCACCACCACCTTCTCAAGGGGCGATTAGGGATGGACAATAAATGCTGGCCTTGCCAGCAATGCCCACATCCCATAAATGAATTAAAAAAAAGTCCCTTGTCCTGCAACAGTTTGGGAACGAAACACCTGAGCCTTCCCTTTCCTTGATGTGCAATGCACAGACCCTGAAATTCCATGGGGGCTCGAGCGATCTCCCACAGTAACATTGATGGGGGGCCATCACAGGCCCCAGAGGGACAGAATAAAGGGCTGCTTTCCTGGCGTTACAGTGGCAGACCAGGAGAAACCCCCCCCCACCCCCAGAGAATTCCAGGGCTCTAGTCTTTTACGGATGAAATGTTGCGCATAGAATATGATTCGGGTTTGCTCATGAAACCTGGATGGCTTCATTAGAACCAAGGATCACAGAAAAATTCCACTGAATTATACAGTTTAAACACTTTGGAGAAAGTGGGTCAATCATTCATCACCAAAAGCACAATACCATTAAGCTGGTCCCATAGAATGCTAATAAGATGTTAAACACACAGTAGGAGCATCTTTAATCTTTAGCACGCTCCGCACAGAATTTTGCATGTCAGGACTCAAATTAGGAATTCAGTTGCTCTCCCAAGTCATGAGCCTACAATTTTCCATCTAATAATTTTAATGATTTTAACGCCTCGATTTCAAAATTCTTATCCTTGTTTTCAAATCCCTCCAGGGCCTCGCCCCTCCCTATCTCTGTAATCTCCTCCAGCCCCCCTGAGATATCTGCACTCCTCTAATTCTGGCCCTCTTGAGCATCTTTGATTATAATCGCTCAACCATTGGTGGCCGTGCCTTCTGTTGCCTAGGCCCTAAGCTCTGGAATTCCCTGCCTAAACCTCTCCGCCTCTCTACCTCTCTTTCCTCCTTTAAGACGCTCCTTAAAGCCTACCTCTTTGACCAAGCTTTTGGTCACCTGCCCTAATTTCTCCTTATGTGGCTCAGTGTCAAATTTTTTGTCTTTTAATACTCCTGTGCAACGCCTTGGGACATTTTACTACATTAAAGGCGCTATATAAATACAAGTTGTTGTTGTTGTTGAGTGGAAATTAAGAGTTTGACGAATTGGATGCCCCAATTTCTGATTTGCCCATCCAGCATGCAAAGCTCTGCCACAGGATAAAACTTCAATTCACACCTAGGTTATTATAGCACCTTTCATGTTCTGATAAGAACATCAGACCATAAGAAAAAGAAGAAGGAGTAGGCCATACGGCCCCTCGAGCCTGCTCCGCTATTCAATAAGATCATGGCTGATCTTCAACCTCCACTCCACTTTCCCATCCAATCTCCATATCCCTTGTTTCCCCTAGATTCCAAAAATCTGTCTATCTCAGCCTTGAATATACTCAACGATTCAGCATCCACAGCCCTCTGTGGCAGAGAATTCCAAAGATTCACAACCCTCTGAGTGAAGAAATTTCTCCTCATCCGACCCTTTATCCTGAGACTATGACCCCTAGTTCTAGACTCTCCAGCCAGGGGAAACAACCTCTCAGCATCTACCCTGTCAATCCCCCTCAGAATCTTGTATGTTTCAATGAGATCACCTCTTCTTCTTCTAAATTCCAGAGAGTATCGGCCCATTCTACTCAATCTCTCCTCATAGGAGAACCCTCTCATCCCAGGAATCAATCTAGTGAACCTTCGTTGCACCCCCTCCCAAGGCAAGTATATCCTTCCTTAGGTAAAATTGACAGCTTTGCCTGATTCCCTTTAACAGAATGTCTCCTGCTTCTTTGTGAGGGTGGAATCTCCATCTTAAACCTTTATGTATTTTAAGTTGTGCAAAAATCAAAAACAGAATTTCCTATTTTTTGTCATCGTGGATATCAAAGTAATAATCAGAGATATTACAATGACTTGGCTTCCAAAATGACAGTCTCAACAAAGTAATGAACTAGCCATTGTCTATTAACCTTAGAATAACCATAGTTAGCATCACTTAAACTTAAATGGTGTCCATGCAAATAATTAGGTAGATAGAATTAATTGACAAAACAAAAGGTTACAAAGATAGTTCAGTTATGTCACAGGAATTACATAGGAGCATCGGCACAGGAGGAGGCCATTCAGCCCCTTGAACCTCTTCCACCATTCAATGAGATCATGGCAGATCTGTATCTTTCCTTGGCTCCATATCCTTTTTCTACCCTGGTCTAGCAAAAATCTATCGAGCTCTGATTTAAAATCATTAATTGAGCCCCAGCATCACGGCGAGGCAACACGGTGGCATAGTGGTTAGCACTGTTGCCTCACAGCGCCAGGGACCCGGGTTTGAATCCGGCCTCGGGTGACTGTCTGTGTGGAGTTTGCACATTCTCCCCGTGTCTGCGTGGGTTTCCTCCGGGTGCTCTGGTTTCCTCCCACAGTCCAAAGATGTGCGGGTTAGGTTGATTTGGCTATGATAAAATTGACCCTTAGTGTTAGGGGGGATTAAATACGTGGGGTTACGGGGATAGGGTGGGATATGTGTCGGTGCAGGCTCGATGGGCCGAAATGGCCTCTATCTGCACTGTGGGGATTCTGTGATTTTCTGCTTTTTGTGGGTGAGAGTTCCACACTCCTACCAGCCTTTGCGTGAAGAAGTGTTTCCTAACTTCTCTCTTGAATGACCTAGCTCTGATTTTAAGGTTATGTCCCCTTGTCCTAAACTCCGCCCCCCACCCCCCCACCAGCGAAAACATTTTCTCTCTATCTACCCATTCAATTCCGTTCAAAATCCAAAAAATCTTCAGTCAGCATCAACCGCTTGCTATTATAAGTGTACCGTTGAGATCAATGTCTGAGAGGGATATCAATTGGTGAGATCCATTTAGAATTAGACTCCTTAGATAGCTGACAAGTTAACAGTATTGGACAACCGGTCTATTGAATAGATTAAAATCTAGGTGCTTGTAGTTAGCAATGTTTGTAGAACTTATATGACCTTGTCCTTATGAGCTGGTGTGGATGAACTGTGGTCTCGCCTTCCTCTGGTAGAATGGCACTAATCTTCTGAGATGTCAGCGTGATGAACCTCTGTCTGTAGAGGTTCCTCCTGGATCCTCTGCTTCTGGGTTCATTCACCCTCCGTGCCGATAGCTGGATCTGGCTTAAGCCTCACCTCCCTTGATCTCAGGGTAACTTGTACATCTAAGTGACACATTTATATCTGCCAGATATAGCCATACAACCTTAACTTCTGAACCTTTCTCTTTGTCTTGCAGAGATACACTTTTGATTTGTGCAGAGACCACCCCCCCCTTCCACATATTCTAGTCAGAGTACGCCTACTACAAAGAATACTACAAGAACTACTAAAAGAGCTACAACTAAACTAGGGACTAAAACTGAGGACAAATACCAAGGACTGAACCTTAGTGTTAAAACACTAGCTTAGATCACGTTGTTTGTGTCAGCTGTGGCTCAGTGGGCAGCACTCTCGCCTCTGAGTCAGAAGGTTGTGGGTTTGTAGTCCCAATCCAGAGACTTGAGCACAACAAATCTAGGCTGACGCTCCAGTGCAGTGCTGAGGGAGTGCTACACTGTCAGAAGTGCCATCTTTCAGATGAGATGTCAAACAGAGGCCCTGTCTGCTCTCTCAGGTGGATGTAAAAAATCTCCATGGCACAATTTCAAAGAAGAGCAGGGTGAGTTCTCCCTGGTGCTCTGACCAATATTTATCCCTCAACCAACATCACTGCAACAGATGATCTGGTCATTATTGCATTGCTGTTTGTGGGAGCTTGCTGTGCGCAAATTAGCTGCCACGTTTCCCACATGACAACTCTTCGAAATAGTACTTCATTGGCTGTGAAGGCCTATGGGACGTCCGGTGTTCGTGAAAGGCGCTGTGTAAATGCAAGTCTTTCGATCTTTTATTCATTTCCAAAGGAAGCTCCTCACTTCTATTGATGAATTTGAGCGAGATGCGTGAGAAGACCTCAGCCCTTCCAGTGTGAATGACCTCACACTGCCCCCTTGGTATAGCGATGACCTCCACACCAATGAAGCGCCAGTGCCTAGACATGCCAGGTCACATGTTTACTCACTCGCTTCTCAGGCGCTTGCTGACAAAGAGGTTGCCCACAGGTCCAGATAAGGCAGCACATCTTTATGTCCCCGTACATGAGGTGTCTCCACTCCTTGTGGTCCTGATGGCTGGCTTTCTACCCCTGGTAAGGAATCTTTTGTTTGTATAAGCCTTGCTGGTTTAATTAGCATCGGCTCTTTTCTTTCATAGCGTTCGGTCTAACGACTAACTCCATTTTGATAACAACAATTTGCATTTATGTAGTGCCTATAAGGTAGTCAAACGTCCCAAGGCGCCTCACAGGAGCGATTATCAAACAAAATTTGTCACTGAGCCACATAAGGAGATATTAGGGACAGGTGACCAAAAAACTTGGTCAAAGAGGCAGGTTTTAAGGAGCGTCTTAAAGGAGGAGAGAGAGGCGGAGAGGTTTAGGGAGGGAATTCCAGAGCTTAGGGCCCAGGGCAGCTGAAGGCACGGCCGCCAATGGTGGAGCGATGGAAATCGGGGATGCGGAAGAGACCAGAATTAGAGGAGCGCAGAGATCTCGGGGGGTTGTGGGGCTGGAGGAAGCTGCAGAGATAGGGAGGGGGGCGAGGCCATGGAGGGATTTGAAAACAAGGATGAGAATTTTAAAATTGAGGCGTTGCCGGACTGGGAGCCAATGTCGGTCAGCGAGCACAGGGGGTGACGGGTGAACGGGACTTGGGTGCGAGTTAGGAGATGGGAAACACATCTAAGGTCATTCTTCAGGCATTTCTCCTACATTGTTCTCCTCGTGTCTTTTTATTGTCTGACTGAGATGATTTTTGTACATCATTTCGTCGTATTTCAATTCTTCCCAGCTCAAAAACGCATTAATTGCTTCTTGATGACAAGAGTCCACATTTCTAACTCTTTGACTTTTACTTATTGGACCATAACTTGCTCTCAAAATAATGGGGAGGCTGATGGTGCTCGCTGGTATTGAAGCGTAAATGCTACAGCAACTTCAGGCGTGCGGGGCAGCATCCAGAAGTTGCTGTCTGAGATGCGCCCCTCTGCCATTAGCTTGGCGAAAATGGCATCTTGCCTCGCCGTTGAAAGGCATTGAGCGGCGCGAAGTCGCTGTATTTCCGCGGTAGACACAAACTAAACTCGCCACAGAAAGTTAAGTCTAGTAATTAATAGCGTAAGTACCCTTTTAGCCACGTGATAATTGATGATGGCGTGATAATCGTCAACCTCTCTCACCAAGAAAGTAAACAATTATAAGTGTGGAATCTCATTCTCCAGGTTGTGAATTGATTGAGGAGATTTTAAACATGTAAAATTTTTTATTTTCCTCCTTACTTTTCCTTTCTGTCTCCCTTTTTTTCTCTCTCTCTTAATGCAACCTGACTCCCCAAAGCCTGTGCACCATCTACAAGGCACAAGTCAGGAGTGTGATGGAATACTCTCCACTTGCCTGGATGAGTGCAGCTCCAACAACACTCAAGAAGCTCAACACCATCCAGGACAAAGCAGCCCGCTTGATTGGCACCCCATCCACCACCTTAAACATTCACTCCCTCCACCACCGGCGCACCGTGGCTGGTACAAGAAGGCAGCTCACCACCACCTTCTCAAGGGCAATTAGGGACGGGCAATAAATGCTGGCCTTGCCAGCGACGCCCAGATCCCAGGAACAAATAAAAAAAAAGTCTTTCTCTTCCTCTCTTTCTGTACCTGATTTGCGGTGTACCTGTGTTTATATACTGTGAAATATTGTAGATTCACTCATTGTAACTTTACCTGAGGAAGGGGCGACAGCTCCGAAAGCTTGTAATTTTAAATAAATCTGTTGGACTATAACCTGGTGTTGTGCGACTTCTCATTTTTGTACCTGATTTGACGTTGAATTCACCCACTCTGATTTACACCTCCTTCTCCGCCCTTGCACTGTTTTACTTCACAGTCCTTCAATCTGATTGGTTAAGGGGATGCCCTGTTGCTTTCCCTGCTCACTCCGGTCCCAGGTGCTCTTTCACCCTCGCTGTGCCGTTACCAGCTCGCACTTCCAGCAACTTGCCCCGCAAAAAAATATTTCAAAACCAAAACATGCAAGGGCAAGTCTAACCAGCGGCAGACGCCGTTAGATTGGATGCC
Source organism: Squalus acanthias (assembly GCA_030390025.1). Taxonomy (NCBI): domain Eukaryota; kingdom Metazoa; phylum Chordata; class Chondrichthyes; order Squaliformes; family Squalidae; genus Squalus; species Squalus acanthias. The sequence continues at coordinate 5,524,023 of CM059428.1, forward strand.
ACTGAAAATGATGGCCCATTGTTCTCTCCCATGAACCCCGCCCCTATATGTTGTTCAGTCCCACGAAGGGGTTCTCTGACACACTGGTTTCTGGTTCTGATGAAGGGCGTGTAACAGAAATGTTAACTGAACTTTTCTCTTTTCAGACGCTGACAGACCTGTTGTGTATTTCCAGCAAAGATTCCGTAAATTATTTTAAAAAAAATTTGTTGCCTTCACATGGGTCCTCTCGTAGGCCAGCAGGCCAATGATTTGGAACAGAGGAGGCCGAGGGGAGATTTAATTGAGGTGTATAAAATTATGAGGGGCCTGGATAGAGTGGATAGGAAGGACCTATTTCCCTGAGCAGAGAGGTCAATAACCAGGGGGCACAGATTGAAAGTAATTGGGTAGAAGGATTAGAGGGGAGTTGAGGAGAACTTTTTTACCCAGAGGGTCTGGAACTCACTGCCTGAAAGGGTGGTAGAGGCAGAAACCCTCACCACATTTAAAAAGTACTTGGATATACACTTGAAGTGCCGGAACCTACAGGGCTACGGACCAAGAGCTGGAAAGTGGGATTAGGCTGGAGAGCTCTTTGTCGGCCGGCACAGACACGATGGGCCGAATGGCCTCCTTCTGCGCTGCAAATTTCTATGATTCTATGATTTAAGATTTTTCTTACCTCCGAACACTCAGAAATACCCGTGGAAAACAAATCATTAATTTTTTTTTTACATTGGAAAGCCTTATTTCACACAGCCCGGATCGATTAATCAGCCTCCTTCCCAAGTTAGAATTTCATTAAGCCACACAGCACGCATAAAGCAGCAAAGATCAGAAAGCACCTCGCCTCCTGCAGTTTGTAACATCATTATAAGCCGACACTATCTGGGTACATGTTCTGATTCTACAGCATCAGCAGAACCAGAAGAGACATTGCAAGTTATTTTAGTTAGATCTGTCCTATGTCAGTGTCACTCCAAATTGAAGAGTTGGGTTTCAATTAATTGTCGTAGCAAGGTTCGTGTTATCTTTATGACTTATCCCAAATTCCTATCTTGCTGACAGATAAGAAAACTATCTCTTTGTATCGAGTTTATTTAAGTTTCTGAAGTAACAGCTTGGTTTTAGAAAGAAAGAAAAGATTCGTATTTCTACAGCGACTATTCACGACCACCGGACGTCCCAAAGCGCTTTACAGCCAATGAAGTACTTTGTGAAGTGTAGTCACTGTTGTAATGTAGGAAACGCGGTAGCCAATTTGTGCACAGTAAGCTCCCACAAACAGCAATGTGATTATGACTTTCCTGCCCTGTTTGCCACACAGTGTTGTCAAGTGAGAATTGATCTGTGTAAATCTCTCATAACTCATGGAAATTCACCCCTGGATGTGGGAAATGCTGGGACAAATATAAGCCTGCCTTCCCTTCACCTAGTTGGCACAAGTAAGCCAATAAATAATGCTACCTTAGCTGCATTAGCTAGATTATGCTGGCTCATGTAATCTGGCATTCTCGGATCGCCACTCTTCGTGCACACATACCCTGTGAAGCCCTGTAAGAATTCTGTATGTTTCAATGAGATCACCTCTCATTCTTCTAAACTCTAGATAATATAGGCCAACGGAGCAGGGCCGAGGGCTGTGCCTAATCTGCACGGGCGCAAAGTTCGCTGCTAAATTCGTCAGGGAATTTTTCTTTTTCGGTGGCCCTGGTGGTTCCCTGAAATGAGCTCAGGCCTTATGTCAGTATTGAAAGGAGGCTCCCAAGCCCATTTCAGACCCGCATGGTAGTCGGAGCTTTTTTTTATTCGTTTTTATGGGATGTGGGCATCGCTGGCAAGGCCAGCATTTATTGCCCATCCCTAATTGCCCTTGAGAAGGTGGTGGTGAGCCACCTTCGTGCACCGCTGCAGTCAGTGTGGTGAAGGTGCTCCCACAGTGCTGTTAGGGAGGGAGTTCAAGGATTTTGACCCAGCGACGATGAAGGAATGGCCGATATATTTCCAAGTCAGGATGGCGTGTGACTTGGAGGGGAACTTGGAGGTGGTGGTGTTCCCATGCGCCTGCTGCCCTTGTCCTTCTAGGTGGAAGAGGTCGCGGGTTTGGGAGGTGCTGCCGAAGAAGCCTTGGCGAGTTGCTGCAGTGCATCTTGTAGATGGTACACACAGCAGCCACGGTGCGCCGGTGGTGGAGGGAGTGAATGTTTAAGGTGGTAGAGGGGGTGCCAATCAAGCGGGTTGCTTTTTCCTGGATGGTGTTGAGCTTCTCGAGTGTTGTTGGAGCTGCACTTATCCAGGCCAGTGTAGAGTATTCCATCACACTCCTGACTTGTGCCTTGTAGATGGTGGAAAGGCTTTGGGGAGTCAGGAGGTGAGACACTCGCCACAGAATACCCAGCCTCTGACCTGCTCTTGTTGCCACAGTATTTATGTGGCTGGCCCAGTTAAGTTTCTGGTCAATGGTGACCCCCAGGATGTTGATGCTGGGGGATTCGGCGATGGCGGTGTTCAGACTCTCGCTTGTTGGAAATAGTCATTGCCTGGCACTTCTGTGGCACGAATGTTACCTGCCACTTATCAGCCCAAGCCTGAACGTCGTCCAGGTCTTGTTGCATGCGGGCATGGACTGCTTCATTATCTGAGGAGTTGGGAATGGCGCTGAACACTTAAAGGGATCGATGGAGCCGCTCAAAAGAAAAGCCCGGAACTTTCAGGAACGTGGAGTTGGAAGGAGCAGGAGTCATCCTCCAAGCTCCACAAAACAACTGCGGGCCCCTGACAGCCCATTCCCGCAATCCCCACCGATTTCCCCCCGCCCGATCGCTTCTCTCCCAACAGACATCGCTCTGGGCCTAGGTACCGCCCGCTATTGGTTCGGCCCCGGCAGAAGAGGTGCCTCAGGGTGCAGCTCATCTGAATTATCACGATGGGGCCCGAAGATATAATTAGGGCGGCACCTGGGGCCTCCCCGTTCTGGCGCGCCGTCGCTGTGTGCCGCCGGCATCGCACCCGGTTTTGGGCGCTAACGAGTACAGGCCCCAGGAAATGGCGCAAAATAATTCCTACAATGAGTGGCTCTCCTGTAGCATTGCACACGGCAACTCGGAGTATATGATGTCTTTCCAACCTATCTCTGTTGTCCTCCTCTTGCTGTTAGGTGGCTCAGTGGGTAGCACATTTGCATCTGATATCAGAAGGTGTATGCGTTCAACTCCCACTCCAGGGACTTGAGCACAAACAATCTAGGCTGACACTCCAGTGCAGTGCTGAGGGAGTGCTGCACTGTCAGAGGTGTCGCCTTTCGGATGAGATGTTAAACCGAGGCCCCGTTCGCTCTCTCAGGTCGATGTTAAAAGATCCCACGGCACTATTTCAATCGAAGAGCAGTGGAATTATCCTCGGTGTCCTGGGGCCAATATTTATCCCTCAACCACCATCACTAAAACAGTTTATCTGGTCAGTATCACATTGCTGTTTGTGGGAGCTTGCTGTGCGCAAATTGGCTGCCGTGTTTCCTACATTACAACAGTGACTACACTTCAAAAGTACTTCCGTAAAGTGCTTTGGGACATCCGGTGGTCGTGAAAAGTGCTTTCACAACCTCAGGACGTCCCAAAGCGCTTTACAGCCAATTATGCACTTTTTTTTTGAAGTGTAGTCACCGTTGTAATGTAGGAAACACGGCAGCCAATTTACGCACAGCAAGCTCCCACAAACAGCAATGTGACTCTGACCAGATGATGGTGGTTGAGGGATAAATATTGGCCCCAGGACACCGGGGATAACTCCCCTGCTCTTCTTCGTAATAGGGCCATTGGATCTGTTACGTCCACCTGAGAGAGCAGACGGGGCCTCGGTTTAACGTCTCATCCGAAAGACGGCACCTCCGAGGGTGCAGCACTCCCTCAGCACTGCACTGGAGTGTCAGCCTAGATTTTTGTGCTCAAGTCTCTGGAGTGGGACTTGAACCCACAACCTTCTGACTCTAGAGGCGAGGGTGCTACTCATTGAGTCTGTTAGCAACCGTTTAGCCAATGGGAACAGTTTCTCTCTATCTACTCTGTCTCGACCCCTCATGATTTTGAACACCTCTATCAAATCTCCTCTTAGCCTTCTCTGCTCTAAGGAGAACAACCCCTTCTCGAGTTATGTTGGGGTGAGGGGAAAAGTGCTGTGTGGGGTGCCCCACACATTGGTGTTGGGACACCTATTATTTCTAGTTAATGGCCCAAAAATTCGTCCGTTCTCGGGTGAGTACTCAGTGCGTACTCACTCGTATTCATTCCCGAAGTGCCGGTTTCCTGCATGCACTGCGCTTGCGCGGGAAACCGGTACTTCCGGTCTGGTGAAGGGGGCGGTTCCTAGGTGAACCACGTGCGCGCTAGAGGCTGCGCGCACGCAGCACACTTAGTTTTTTTTTCAGGTTTCAACGCGAGGGTAAGTATGGAAGATTCTACGCTAGTAAAAAGGAGGCGTAAGACCCCTTTTGAACAAGGTAAGTAGTTAATTAAGTATAATTTTAAATTTTTTTCAACAGGTTTATCTTTTTTAGATACTTTAAAGAAAGGTAAGTTTATTTTTATCACTTTTAAAAAGTATTTAAATTTTTTCAAAATTTAAAATTTTTGTTTAAAGTGGTTAATTTATTTAACTATAGTTATTTTATAAATATGATGGTTTTAAAAAAAATGTATTTGAGGTTTAGCAGTTCTTTTGGGGCCGATTTCAATTCACAGATTTGACAGGTCTCCTGTCAAATCTATGAATGAAAGATGGTCTGCTGCCATTGGCTCTCCATGGCCCACGTGATCCCAGGGGTCGCATCGCACTAACTGCGCCCCTGGAACACGCAAGCACTGCGCGCCGGCACTAGGGAGAGGCCCAGGACCCGAAGTTCCTGTGGGCCCAAAACACAACGGCAGGCGCGGTGGGTAAGAGCGCGCGCGATCCTTACCCCCGCGGCAAGCCGGCCACGCGAATTTCTAGGCCAACATTAAAGCTTTGGATTCTTGGTCAGGGAGCTCTTGTCCAGATTTGTAAAAGTTATCAAACTGGGGGAAGGGCGAGTTGAATCGGAGGTGGCAGCCAGACATTCACCAAATAATTTATACAAAATATGTAAGTGGGCAGAACAATAGTAAATAACATTTAATATGGACAAGTCTAAAATATTACCTATAGGAAGAATAAAATGGGTGGCCTACATAGTCCATGAATGGTGTTGAAATAGTTAAGAGTGAAATTGAAAAATGACTACACCCGAGATTTGAGCACATAATCTAGCTGACACTTCAGTGAGCTGCCGTCTTTTGGATGAGGTATTACAACGAGGTCCTATTTGCCTTCTCCGGTGGACAGGAAAGATCCCATGACATTATTTGAAGAAGAGTAGGGGGAGTTCTCCCAGTGTCCTGGCCAACATTTATTCCTCAGAGTTCAGTATCATTAAAGCAAATTATCTGTTCATTTATCTTATTGCTGTTTGTGGAATCCTGCTGTGCGCAAATTGGCTGCCACATTTTGCTGCATTGCGACAGTGACTGAACTTCAAAAGTGGCCTGAACTTGCGCACCACGGGATCTCTTATCGCCGCCCCTGGTCAGCCCCCCCGACCCCTTGCGATCACCCCGACCCTCCAAACTACGCGGTGCCCACCCCGCGATCTGTACCCCTGACAATCAATAACCCCACCTGCTCCTGGGCTGCGGCCTTTTCTGCAGCATTCCCCGGTCGACAGGGAGTAAAGCCCGTCAGTCAGGGTACCTGTTAAAAAAAAAAACTACGCACTCCACGGAGTTAAAAGACCATGGCGTTCCTTCCTTCCTCCCCACCCCCCACTCCCACCGCCGGCTCGGAACTCCCGCCCCATTAAACATCGGGGCCATGGGTGCCAACCCTCCAGGATTGGCCTGGAGTCTCCAAGGAATTGAAGATTAATCTCCAGGATACTGCGACCCAGGAGAAAAATCATAGGGGCATGAAAAAAAAATGTGCGTTTTTCATTTTCTGTTTATTAGTTAGAAAAATATTGGAGATAGTTGGGGGGGGCGGAGGGGGGGGGAGGGGGGCGGAGAGGAAAAAGGGTCTGTTTGTCTGACAATTCAGGAATTATCCAATCGAGTAACGAAGAGTCTATTCGCATTCCGATTGGCCGCGGGAAGGCGGGTCGCCGCGGGGATGGACGCGTCGGCCGGCCAATGGCGGTTGGAGGCAGGAGGCCATGCGACGAAACCTTCAGGAATACGTCCAATCATAAGAACATAAAACATAAGAAATAGGAGCAGGAGTAGGCCAATTGGCCCCTCGAGCCTGCTCCGCCATTCAATAAGATCATGGCTGATCTGATCCTAACCGCCACTCTACTATCACAGAACCATCTCCTGAACCTAGCAGAATTGGACACACGAAATAGGATCAGGTTACAGGGCCCCTGGGCCCGTTACGCTACCCGCAGGGCCATGACCGATCCGAACCTCGACTCATGTCCAAATTCCTGCCCGCTCCCCGTAACCCTTAATTCCCTTTACTTCTAGGACACTGTCTATTTCTGTTTTAAATTTATGTAATGATGTAGCTTCTACAGCTTTTTGGGGCAGCATATTCCATGGACCTACCACCCTCTGAGTGAAGTAGTTCCTTCTCATCTCAGTTTTGAAAGAGCAGCCCCTTATTCTATGACTATGCCCCCTAGTTCTAGTTTCAAATATATTTAATGAGCTGGCGTACACTGCCCTCTGTGGCAATGAGTTCCACAGGTTCACCACTCTCTGAGTGAAGAAATTCCCCCTCATTTCTGTCCTAAATGGTTTAGCCCTTATCCTTAAATTATGTCCTCTAGTTCTGTTCTCACCCGCCAAGGGAAACATTCCTTCTGCATCTAATCTGTCTAGACCTGTCAGAATTTTATACACTTCTATGAGGTCCCCTCTCAATCTTCTAAACTCCAGTGTGTACATCCCTAAACTACATAGTCTCTCCTCATAGGTCAATCCCGCCATTCCTGGTATCAGCCTGGTGAATCGCCGCTGCACCCCCTCCATGGCAAGAACATCTTTCCTCAGATGAGGCGACCAAAACTGTACACAGTACTCGAGGTGTGGTCTCACCAGTGCCCTGTACAGCTGCAGCAAGGTATCCCTGTTCCTGTATTCCAACCCTTTTGCTATGAAGGCCAGCATACCGTTTGCCTTCTTGACCGCCTGTTGCACCTGCATGCTCGCCTTCAGTGACTGGTGTACAAGAACACCCAGGTCTCTCTGTACTTCCCCCTCTCCCAATTTATTGCCATTTAAATAATAATTTGCCCTCCCGTTCCTGCACCCAAGGTGGATAACTTCGCACTTGTCCACATTATAGTGCATCTGCCATTTATCCGCCCAATCACCCAGTCTGTCCAAATCGCTCTGGAGCTTCCTGGTCTCCTCCTCTGAGCCCACCCCCCCTCCTAGTTTAGTGTCGTCTGCAAATTTGGAAATGCTGCATTCGACTCCCTGATCCAGGTCATTAATATAAATTGTGAACAGCTGGGGACCCAGGACAGATCCCTGTGGTACCCCACTTGTTACTGCCTGCCATTCAGAAAATGAGCCGTTTATTCCAACTCTCTGTTTTCTATCTGACAGCCAGTTCTCTATCCACGTCAATACTTTCCCCTTTATCCCATGAGCTTCAATTTTCCATGCTAATCTTTTATGTGGGACCTTATCGAAGGCCTTTTCACCCATCATCGGGAACATCCTCCCCGCATCCACCCGATCCAACCCCTTCACAATCTTATATGTTTCAATAAGATCGCCTCTCATTCTTCTGAACTCCAATGAGTAGAGTCCCAATCTACCCAACCTCTCCTCGTATGTCCATCCCCTCATCCCCGGGATTAACCGAGTGAACCTTCTTTGTACTGACTCGAGAGCAAGTATGTCTTTTCTTAAGTATGGACACCAAAACTGTATGCAGTATTCCAGGTGCGGTCTCACCAATACCTTGTACAACTGAAGCAATACCTCCCTATTTTTATATTCTATCCCCCTAGCAATGAAAGCCAACATTCCATTGGCCTTCTTAATCACTTGCTGCACCTGCATACTAACCTTTTGAGTTTCGTGCACCAGGACCCCCAGATCCCTTTGTACTTCAGTACTTTCCAGTTTCTTGCCATTAAGATAATAACTTGCTCTACTATTTTTCCTGCCAAAGTGCATAACCTCACACTTTCCAGTATTGTATTCCATCTGCCAAATCTCTGCCCACTTACTTAGCCTGTCTATGTCCCCTTGCAGATTTTTTATGTCCTCCTCTCTCACTACTTTCCCTCCCATCTTAGTATCATCTGCAAACTTTGATATATTACACTCGGTCCCCTCCTCCAAATTGTTAATATAGATTGTAAAGAGTTGGGGACCCAGCACTGACCCCTGCGGAACACCACTAGGTACTGATTGCCAGTCTGAGAATGAACCATTTATCCCAACTCTCTGCCTTCTGTTAGATAGCCAATCCTCTATCCATGCCAGAATATTACCCCCAATCCCGTGATTTTTTATCTTAAGCAATAATCTTTTGTGTGGCACCTTGTCAAATGCCTTTTGGAAGTCTAAATACACCACATCCACTGGTTCCCCTTTATCCACCCTGTATGTTACTTCCTCAAAGAACTCCAGCAAATTTGTCAAACATGACTTCCCCTTCATAAAACCATGCTGACTTTGTCCTATTAAATTATGATTATCCAAATGATCAGAGTTAGGCGGCCCTAAACGGAGAGCGCGGGAGCGGCGAGCGAAAATGGGGGTGGGACTGACTTAAACAGGACGCGCGTTTCAATTGTCCCGACGGTTAACCGGAGGAGATTGTCGCCTTTCACCTGACAGAAGTAGTGACAAAAATCGCTCAAGTTTGACTTTTATTAAAGCAGACGTTAATGCACTGACGATCAGCACATCAAGATTCATTTTTTTTTAAGAAATTAACAAATGTACAAAAAGTCTCCATCGACAAGAAAATACACTATTTGTTGTTTAAAGATGCACGTGTTGCTCCATGCCTTTTTTGCAAGTCATGATACGGATAAAACTTGGGTGAGTGGTAAAACCGTCTCTAGTGCAGGACACACAAAGGCAGCAGTCTCTGACGGATAGATACTCTTCTCTTAAATCCTGCGAGTGCACTCTACATCCAGCCTACCTTCGGATCGGGCTGATCCATCTGTTTTCGAAATGCCTCCTGGAGCGGTGAGATTGGCCAGGTCAACAGCCATCTTCACAAGCCGGTTGCGTGCATGAAGCACATTCCCACCGCACCGGGGCGGGGGGGGGGGGGGGAGCGGAGTCAGCAAGCGTCGCTCGTTTAGCTACACTTATCGGATTCCAATACCGTTTCAGCTGCAAGCACAGTCAGGGAGAACGAGGTTGGCAATTTTTACTCTGATTTAAAATGTCATTATTTTTGTGCCCTGGGTGTGTTTAAATACAATTTTGTTTTGGTTACGTTTTTTAAAATTCTCCTTTGTTGGATTCCCCGCTGCCTTCCACCATCCGCTTCAGCTGAGCTGGTGGGACAGCGTGAGTCTCGAATTCAGCGGCAGCCAGTCAGCTGGTATTTAACAAATGTCCACTGCACATCCTGCCTAGTTTCTCCAGCTCCACGGCTCCCTCTCTCTATCTTTTGTTTTTATTCGTTCCTGGGACGTGGGCGTCGCCGGCAAGGCCCAGCATTTATTGCCCATCCCTAGTTGCCCCTTTGAGAAGGTGGTGGTGAGCCGCCTTCTTGAACCGCTGCAGTCCGTGTGGTGAAGGTGCTCCCACAGTGCGGTTAGGGAGGGAGTTGCAGGATTTTGACCCAGCGACGATGAAGGAACAGGCCCGATATATTTCCAAGTCAGGATGACAATGACTGACTGGCACCACTGACCGCTTTTAGGATTAGTACGTAGAGCAATGTGGCCGAGAACGGTTGGACTACCGAAGGAAATCAGGCTTTAAAAAAAAAAAAAAATCCAGACTTGCTCCGTTTGCGGGTTCAGACCTGGAGTCCTCTGGATGGGGAGCTTGCGCCTCAAAGCTACGAACCTTCCCTGTGTATTCAGACTGGAATCTACACAGGGCAGAGCTTGCGTGTAAGACGGGCTTTCAGACGGACAGGCAGGCCTTTCAGTGTGCACCTGTATCGCCAGTTTGTGTGATCCTTTACGGCAAGGTGGAACTAAACCGAGCAGGAGACCTGTTCACAGCTCAACAATCTGCTGGGTCACAACACTGCAGCTGCACGGATATCCGAATTACAAATGAGCCTGCTTGCAGTGTGACTGAGGCAGCAGTCTGATTAGTGAGCGTTGCGCTTGTGCACATATTTACAATGAGTTTTACAAAAGGAAAAAAGCAAATCTCCAATGTAGGTCAATCCTACTCGGGTTGAAGAATGTATCCGTGTGTGGGGGGTGGGGGGATGCGAGAGTTTAATGATGCCCAGTGTTAGAATCGTTCTCAGTCTTCCACAGGCAAGATGCAACCACTTTTATTCTCAGAGACTGAGCTATTCTTAATGCGTTTTATTTTCTGTTCTTCTTCCCTGCAGGCGAATGATGACTTCAGCAAATCGGGTTATGTTCCTTCCGTCCTGTCACACGGGTTCTGCAATGACTGTGCTGGCGAGGCTGCAGTTTCAGTATTTCTTGCCTGGTGTGTTTAAACCCAAGGGCGCTTCGGCTTGACTACGGGCCTTTCGACCGAAAATGGGAAGAGTTCCACGCTCGCAGGGTTTGTCGAAAGTTCAAAGGGAGCTTCTGCTCGCCGGCTACAAGGAGTCTTCGGTACTCTCCGAGCCTCTGTACATGTCGGCCAGCTTTTTGAACCGAGGCCCCCAGTCGGTGAGATAATCGTAGTTGAGGTCTGAGTCTGTCGTGGCTGACTCGAAGGAGCTCAGCGATTCTGCCACGGAGCCATTCCCTTCGAACGCGTACGTCTGCAAGGAATCGAAAGGGGGAGCGCAGGGGTCTGTGTTGGCGTCGTGCAACTTGGTCAGGATGTAGTTGTTTACATTGTCGTCCCCTACTCTGGACTGCGACACGTATCTGGAGAGGCTTTCGATTTCTGGCAGCATATCCCGCCTGGATTTCGTCATCTGAACTGCTCTGGGATTCCACAAGGCAGCAATGTCAAAGGCCTCCGTGTCCTCTTCCCCGCCGCCTTCATCATCGTATCGGACAATGTTTTCGTGGACGTTTTCCTCATCATCAGTGATAAGGGACTTCCTCTTGTGTCTTCTCATTGTTAAAATGAAGAGCATCAATACTGAAAGGAAAGCGTAACAGACGGTGTAAATTAGTTGAGATTGGGCCAACGCTCTTGTATCGCCTAGAAAGAGACAGTGGTCTGCATTGAGAACTCCACTGGACCCAAAAACTAGGGAGGTCACTTTAGCGTTAGGTGATAGTGTAAAATGGGCGATATCGAATTAGACGCCATTATGTACCGCACCCGATTTTCCTTATCGTTGAAGTCAATGGAAGAAAAAATTTAGCGGGGTGTGTAATGAGCGGCCAGTTCGACCTCGCCCATTTTACACTATCGCCCTCAGTCAAAATGATCCCTTAGGAGTCCTGCCAGACTCTGCTATATCCAGAGCTCTAAGTCCAATTGTGTCAACCAGTGGCTCAGTGGGTAACTCCCTCACCTCTAAGTCAGAAGGTTGTGGGTTCAAGTCCCGCTCCAGAGACTTCGAGCACAAAAATCTAGGCTGACACGCCCAGTGCAGTACTGAGGGAGTGCTGCACTGTCGGAGGTGCCGTCTTTCGGATGAGATGTTAAACCAAGGCCCCGTCTGCTCTCTCAGATGGACATAAAAGATCCCAAAGTGCTTGACAGCCAATGAAGTACTGTTTGAAGTGTAGTCACTGTTGTAATGTGGGAAACGCGGCAGCCAATTTGCACACAGCAAGCTCCCACAAACAGCAATTTGATAATGACCAGATAATCTTTTTTAGTGATGTTGATTGAGGGATAAATATTGGCCCAGGACACCGGGGAGAACTCCCCTGCTCTTCTTCAAAATAGTGCTATGGGATCTTTTACATCCACCCGAGAGAGCAGACAGGGCCTCGGTTTAACGTCTCATCCGAAAGACGGCACCTTCGACAGTGCAGCACTCCCTCAGTACTGCACTGGAGTGTCAGCCTAGATCTTTGTGCTCAAGTCTCTGGAGTGGGACTTGAACCCACAACCTTCTGACTTGGAGGCGAGGGTGCTGCCCACTGAGCCACAGCTGACATGAATGGGCAGTCACGGGCTGAGATGCTATTATTATTTCCGGAGATACGCTCCCTGCAAGTGCCGCTCCATGCTGGGAACGGCAGGTTACGGAATCACCCGCATCGAGCCAAATGACAAGAAGGCCCAAGTTAATGAATGGACGCTACGGCCTGGGAGCCTATCCTACTGGGACATGTATCAGGAAACCATCAGCTCACTCCCCAAGATTTTCCGTATGAGATAATTTCTGATGGATGGAACATTATGGGGACCATGGCTGCGTTTTCGCACTTGCCTGGATGAGTTGCAGCTCCAACAACACTCGAGACGCTCGACACCATCCAGGACAAAGCAGCCCGCTTTGATTGGCACCCCATCCACCCCCTTAAACATTCACTCCCTCCACCACTGGCGCACCGTGGCTGCAGTGTGTACCATCTACAAGATGCACTGCAGCAACTCGCCAAGGCTTCTTCGGCAGCACCTCCCAAACCCGCGACCTCTACCACCTAGAAGGACAAGGGCAGCAGGCGCATGGGAACACCACCACCTCCAAGTTCCCCTCCAAGTCACACACCATCCTGACTTGGAATATATCGGCCGTTCCTTCATCGTCGCTGGGTCAAAATCCTGGAACTCCCTCCCTCACAGCACTGTGGGAGTACCTTCACCACACGGACTGCAGCGGTTCAAGAATGCGGCTCACCACCACCTTCTCGAGGGCAATTAGAGATGGGCAATAAATGCTGGCCTTGCCAGCGACGCCCACATCCCAGGAACGAATTAAAAAAAATATATGCACTCCCGGTGGGCGAAAGCCCCCCACCAGGAGCTCAACCTCTTAAATTTGGCCTTTACTGTTCATCAGACATCTCTGCAGAATTAACTTATCCATCATTCAACTCTCAGTCTGCCCTGGTAAACATAAACTATCTGCTGAGCAATTTATTATGAATCACAGATAAGTTAACACCTCAAGAGTAAGGAAGAGACTGAATTTCAGGCGGTCTGTGTTCGGAACGGTCCTTGTGCTGTAAGGTACAAAGTAAAATCCTGATCATTTCTGCGAAGTTGGCTCCAGGTCTAATGTGAAGTACAGTAAAGGGAGAAATGGCACTGATAATATTGGTCAGTGGGATCCCGGAGTCCGCTGGCCAACCCTATACATGGGGTTTGGGGGCCAATGCGAACACTATATCAAGGCATTAAGAGGGACTGATAGAGAGGACTAGGAGGCATAGTCTAAAAATTAGAGCCAGACCTTTCAGGAGTGAAATTAGGAAACACTTCTACACACAAAGGGTGGTAGAAGTTTGGAACTCTCTTCCGCAAATGGCAACTCATGCTAGATCAATTGTTAATTTCATATCTGAGATTGATAGATTATTGTTAACCAGGGGTATTAAGGGATATGGGCCAAAGGAGTGAGGTCGCAGATCAGCCATGATCTCATTGAATGGCGGAACAGGCTCGAGGATCTGAATGGCCTCCTCCTGTTCCTATGTTCCCATATAAAAGTCATTTAGGATCAACCCAAGTTTCACAGACAATGGGTTTTTTCTTTTCAAACTTCCCTGGCCAAATATTATTACATGAGATTTCAACTGTAGTGGGATCTTCGTCCTTGAATGTCAAGTAAGGGATATGGGCCAAAGGCGGGTAGATGGAGTTAGGTCACAGATCAGCCGTGATCTCATTGAATGGCGGAACAGGCTCGAGGGGCTGAATGGCCTCCTCCTGTTCCTATGTTCCTAACTGCCCCTTCAAATAAGGGTGACACAGATGACTGCGCAAAATGAATACAGCCAGGGAGATAGTTGGTCTGCGTGGTTCTGTTTTAGTGGTGACAGCGAGTGGTAACTCCTTTCTGTTCAGGGGTGCTGCAGCTTCATCGATCAGCGCTCATTTTTTGGCTGGCAGGGTGGCATCAACCATCCCTTGGCCAGCCGTCGGAGCAAGGCAGGTGTGAGGGACTCTCAGGTGGCTGCTGTCGGTCGGTAGCGAAGGCGGCGGAAATGATTGGCCTTCCCGGGTAAGTATGTAGCGACGTGGTCAGTGTACTGGGCCGCGCTGCCTATGAGCTTACCCAGCAGTATGAAGATGCAGCCGAGAATCGCGATGAGCGCGCCTCTGCTCAGGCTGACGGGAAGGCTGTAGGCCTCGATGTTGCAGGACCGAACGTTGCCGTCGATATCGCAGCCGCAGACTCTGATCGTCAGCGTGCTGGTGCTGCTTTGTGTTGGCAGCCCACCGTCTGCGATGAGAATGGGGAGGTAGTAGGTGCCCTGTTCCTGGTGTTTGAACCCGCCTCTTCTGGTCAGGATCCAGGCGGTGTTGTCTGAAAGAAAAGAAAAAAACACAACAGGACAGAAGATACAACAGATTTAAAACATATATATCGTGCACAGTTTACAAAGTACAAGTTAAGAACATAAGAATTAGGAGCAGGAGTAGGCCATATGCGGCCCCTCGAGCTTACGGGGGTGGAGTGGTGAATTAAAGCGACAGGCGACCGGAAGCTCGGGGTCACCCTTACTGACTGAACGGAGGTGTTGCGCAAAGCGGCCACCCAATCTGCGTTTGGTCTCCCCAATGTAGAGGAGACCACTCCCACTCTGACCTCTCCGTCCTCAGCCTCTTGCGCTGTTCCAACGAAGCCCAACGTAAGCTCGAGGAACAGCATCTCATCTTTCGATCAGGCACTTTACAGCCTTCTGGACTCAACATCGAGTTCAACAATTTCAGACAATAACCTCGGCCCCCATTCTTTCTTTTTTCTCTCACACGGCAGCTGTTGATGATTCTGCCATCACCATTTACACCTCATCGAGAGTCATCCTTTGTTTCTTAACTTGTCCCATTACCATCTCCTTTTGCCTTGCACCATCATCCCTTTTGTCTTTTAATCTCTTCTGCCTTCCAGCCTATCACAGACCTTCCCTTTTGTTCTTTCCTCCCCTCCTCCCTGTCCCTGCCCCCGCACTTGCTTAAAAATCTGTGACTTCTCCAACTTTTTCCAGTTCTGACGAAGGGTCATTGACCTGAAACCTTAACTCTGTTTCTCTCTCCACGATGCTGCCTGAACCTGCTGAGTGTTTCGTTGATTCTAAGTATGTTGGGCAATTCTGTGGTTAGCAAACAATGCCGATTGTGAAACCCAATGACCATTATGACGAAAGTGATTAAATACCATTGTACTGTTGAGACTGCCGAATGGAGGCTGAATCCAGATGTGGAAAACAAGAAAACTTTTATTCACTGCATGGCACACAAAATGGCTGAGAGACTCCTCCCAGAATTCTCTGGAAAAACTCCCAGAATTCTCTGGGTAAAACCTGAGGCCCCGCCCCCTTCTGCCTTAAAGGTAAGGTGCCTTAAAGGGGAAGGTGCTGGAAATTTGTCCACAGACGGAAGAGTGGATTATGCCCGTTTTAGGTGGCGATCAGCCACAGTACAACTGGTACGGAGTTATGAATGCGTGCCAGGCACTTCTTTGGTATATAAATCACCAGTGTTTTCCTTTGGGGCAAGTCTAATACTCCTTTGTTCAAAGCAAGTTACTCTTTTGCAGCTGCTAATGTTTCGTCACAGTTCCAGAACGACAGACTGCTTTGAATCTCCACCTCTGAAATATTTCGGTTTTTTTATTCGTTCATGGGATGTGGGCGTTGCTGGCAATGCCGACATTTATCGCCCATCCCTAATTGCCCTTGAGAAGGTGGTGGTGAGTCGCCTTCTTGAAACGCTGCAGTCCGTGTGGTGAAGGTGCTCCCACAGTGCTGTTAGGGAGGGAGTTCCAGGATTTTGACCCAGCGATGATGAAAGAATGGCCCGATATATTTCCAAGTCAGGAAGGTGTGTGACTTGGAGGGGAACTTGGAGGGACATGTCGTATAAAAATAAATACTGAAATAAATACAGCAACAACAACTTGTATTTATATAGTGCCTTTAACATAGTAAAACGTCCCAAGGCGCTTCACAGGAGCGATTATAAGACAAAAAATTGACACCAAGCCACATAAGGATAAATTAGGGCAGGCGACCAAAAGCTTGGTCAAAGAGGGAGGTTTTAAGGAGCGTCTTAAAGGAGGAGAGAGAGAGGCGGAGAGGTTTAGGGAGGGAATTCCAGAGCTTAGGGCTGAGGCAGCTGAAGGCACGGCCGCCAATGGTTGAGCGATTATAATCGGGGATGCTCAAGAGGCCAGAATTAGAGGAGCGCAGATATCTCGGGGGGTTGTGGGGCTGGAGGAGGTTACAGAGATAGGGAGGGGCGAGGCCACGGAGGGATTTGAAAACAAGGATGAGAATTTTGAAACTGAGGCGTTGCTTAACCCGGGATCCAATGTAGGTCAGCGGGCACAGGGGTGATGGGCGAACGGGACTTGGTGCAAGTTAGGACACGGGCAGCCGAGTTTTGGATGACCTCAAGGTTACAGAGGGTGGAATGTGGGAGGCCGGCCAGGAGTGCGTTGGAATAGTCAAGTCTAGAGGTAACAAAGGCAGGGATGAGGGTTTCAGCAGCGGATGAGCTGAGGCAAGGGCGGAGACGGGCGATGTTACGGAGGTGGAAATAGGCGGTCTTTGTTATGCTGCGGATATGTGGTCGGAAGCTCATTTCAGGCTCCAATATGACACCAAGGTTGCAAACAGTGTAGTTCAGCCTCAGACAGATGTTAGGGAGAGGGATGGAGTCAGTGGCTAGGGAACGAAGTTTGTGGCGGGGCTCACGGACAATGGCTTCGGTCTTCCCAATATTTAATTGGAGAAAACTTCTGCTCATCCAGAACTGGATGTCGGACAAGCAGTCTAACAATTTAAATACAAAAATACAGAACCGTCATACCCCACAGAATAAAAACACTCCTCCTCACCTTCCCCCAATTAACAAAACCAGACACAAAACAGAAAGCTAAATCAAACACTAAAAATAAAGCTCAAGAAGGAACTTTAGAACTTTTTTTAAATTTTGCTCTCTTGAGTACACCTCTCACTAAATAGTTAGTTCCAAGGAACACGATGTGGTATAAATGAGCTACTCGGGTACTCTCGATTTACCTTGATTATCGCGCACAGTGAAGTTCGGGTTGCTGGCTGCTTCAGGAGTCAAGCTGTAGTAGAAGTGATGACCTCCCTGAGGGTTATCTGGGTCCACCGCACTGACCATCTGAATCAGCTGTTGAAAAGAAGGTACAGAAGAGAATTATCTAGAGTGGTTCCAGGGACGAGGGATTACTGTTATGTGGATAGACCGGAAAAGCTGGGGTTGTTCTCCTTGGAGCAGAGAAGACAAAGAGGAGAAACGGTTTTCAATGGCTGCACTGTGCACAGTTTTGGTCTCCTTATCTGAGGAAGGACATACTTGCCTTAGAGGCGGTGCAACGAAGGTTCGCCAGATTGATCCCTGGGATGAGGGGGTTGACCTATGAGGAGAGATTGAGTAGATTGGGTCTACACTCTCTGGAGTTTAGAAGAATGAGAGGTGATCTCATTGAAACCTATAAGATATTGAGGGCGATTGACAGGGTAGATGCTGACAGGTTGTTTCCCCTGGCTGGAGAGTCTAGAACTAGGGGGCATAGTCTCTGGATAAGGGGTCGGCCCTTTAAGGCCGAGATGAGGAGGAATTTCTTCACTCAGAGGGATGTGAATCTTTGGAATTCTCTACCCCAGAGGGCTGTGGATGCTGAGTCGTTGAGTATATTCAAGACTGAGATCGATAGATTTTTGGACTCATGGGAAATCAAGGGATATGGAGATCAGGGCGGGAAAGTGGAGTTGAGGTCGAAGATCAGCCATGATCTTATTGAATGGCGGAGCAGGCTCGAGGGGCCGTATGGCCGACTCCTGCTCCTAATTCTTATGTTCTTATCTTATGGTTGAAGGGTCGATAACCAGAGGGCACAGATTTAAGGTGATTGGCAAAAGAAACAGAAGCGAGATGAGGAAAAACTTTTTTACGCAGCGAGTGGTTAGGATTTGGAATGCACTGCCTGATAGGGTGCTGGATACAGATTCAATAGTAGCCTTCAAAAGGGAATTGGATAAATACTTGAAGGAGAAAAAATTGCAGAGGTATGGGGAAAGAGCGGGGGAGTGGGACTAACTGGATTGCTCTTCGAAAGAGCCGGCGCAGACTCAATGGGCCGAATGGCCTCCTTCTGTGCTGTACTATTCTATGATTCTATGAAAAGAAACAAATTGAAACTATTCATGAAAGCCAATCTTATGCCAACCTGCTGCTACAGCACTTGATTCTATGCAATTTTTTTTATTCATAATAGAATGATGCATATTCACTACAAACAATTCCATATCTCAGGCATGACTGCCTCAGAACCTGTACATGCAGCACAGTTATCTGTTACTGCCACTAACAAGAGGTTGGTTTAGTGTGATATCGCTGTGAATCAGAATTTCACACCATTCTTCTCGAAGTTAAAACTATGTCATCCAACTTTAAACACCCCATCCACCACCTTAAACATTCACTCCCTCCACCACCGGCGTACCGTGGCTGCAGTGTGTACCATCTACAAGATGCACTGCAGCTACTCGCCAAGGTTTCTTCGGCAGCACCTCCCAAACCCGCGACCTCTACCACCTAGAAGGACAAGGGCAGCAGGCGCATGGGAACACCACCACCTCCATGTTCCCCTCCGAGTCACACACCATCCTGACTTGGAAATATATCGCCGTTCTTTCATCGTCGCTGGGCCAAAATCCTGGAACTCCCTCCCTAACAGCACTGTGGGAGCACCTTCACCACACGGACTGCAGCGGTTCAAGTAGGCGGCTCACCACCACCTTCTCGAGGGCAATTAGGGATGGGCAATAAATGCTGGTCTTGCCAGCGACGCCCACATCCCAGGAACGAATAATAATAAAATGATCTTATTTATGTTTTAGGGCACTGAGCGAATGCCTCAAATTTCCTTCAACATTCAGGATTTAAAAAAAAATATTACATGAACTGTGTTTCTTTGAAAGGATGAAATTTTAATCCAAAATTGCAGAATACCTGTTTTTTTTTGCGTGATTAACGACCTGGTAAATTGCATGTTTGAAACGTGCCCATTCCTGCAATTGTGTTCGCGGAATAAAGCAAGCATTGTGTTTCTTGTTGAAGGAGAAACCTCGAACCCCCTCAGGCGTCTTGTCAGAAGGCAGAGCTCCATTTAAGGGCTTTCAACCACATGTAGAGGATGCTGAGAGAGGGCCAAGGCTTGTTTCTGAAATGTATCTCAGTGCCCAGCCTTCAAAAAACAAGCGTAGCAATCACAATTTCAAATCAGGAGGCCGTACTTCGGGAGTTACCGATCTTACTAAAATAATAAACTGAAGGTGGATTATCTTCACGCCACAGTGTTGGACAAACAGTTCTTTGCTCAGAAGAGTCAGAACAGTCGTGCATTAGTTTTATCCGGGATACAAAAGTATGGTTTAATGTGATTTTAAAAAATTCATTCATGGGATGTGGGCGTCGCTGGTAAGGCCCAGCATTTATTGCCCATCCCTAGTTGCCCTTGAGAAGGTGGTGGTGAGCTGCCTTCTTGCACCGCTGCAGTCCCGTGTGGTGAAGGTGCTCCCACAGTGCTGTTCGGCAGGGAGTTCCAGGTTTTTGACCCAGCGACGATGAAGGAACGGCCGATATATTTCCAAGTCAGGATGGTGTGTGACTTGGAGGGGAACTTGGAGGTGGGGGTGTTCCCATGCGCCTGCTGCCCTTGTCCTTCTAGGTGGAAGAGGTCGCGGGTTTGGGAGGTGCTGCCGAAGAAGCCTTGGCGAGTTGCTGCAGTGCATCTTGTAGATGGTACACACTGCAGCCACGGTGCGCCGGTGGTGGAGGGAGTGAATGTTTAAGGTGGTGGATGGGGCGCCAATCAAGCGGGCTGCTTTGTCCTGGATGGTGTCGAGCTTCTTGAGTGTTGTTGGAGCTGCACTCATCCAGGCAAGTGGAGAGTATTCCATCACACTCCTTACTTGTGCCTTGGAGTGATGTGTATCATTGTTCTTGTAAACATTTTTGTTTAAAGATTGCTGTTTTTAATGAATATATGGCGCCCCCTTTAACTTTAGAGAACAAAAATAGAAAGTGGGGGGGGGGGGAGATCAGGGATTCATAGAATCATCGAACGATACAGCATCGAAAGAGGCCATTCGGCCCATCGTGCCTGTGCCGGCTCTTTGGTAGAGCTATCCAATTAATCCCACTCCCCGGCTCTTTTTCCGTAGTTCTGCAAATATTTTTCCCCTCCAGAAGAAAATCTCAGGAATATGCGTCATCAGGCCTTATCCAGGAGTATGAGATACAAAGGATTTTCTGATTGCGTTCCCAAAAGGCAAAATGCGTGCCTATTGTGAAATCGAGAGCACACAGCCAATAATTCTCTGTTCATTGACAGAATGTGTGTGTGCGGTTTCCGGAGATGGGCTCCCAGGAGAAAAGGCTTTTTTTGCACCAGGCGTGAAAAGTCGGAAAATTATTCCTACATTTAAAAAAACTGCAGACCGTTTACCATAGTCATATTCTCTGCGTTAAACAGAATAATCAGGTCGCCTCGTGAATATCTTGCAGAAGTGCTGTAGTCAGGTTAATACACTTGCCTGAAGTTAAAGAATTCTAAATGCACATAAGGCTGGTGAAATTATACCAACAGTCCCTTCTCTTACCTGACCAGGTTTAGCGTTTTCACAGATGTAGGCTTCATGGTCCTTCACAAACTCTGGCGGATTGTCATTGATGTCGAGGACTTTAATATTGACCGAAACACTCCCAATTTGTGTCGGGTTCTCTGAAATGAAACATTCTTTTACGAATGGGCCATCTACAAACAACTTGAACCCACAACCTTCTGGCATTCAAGAGGCAAGAGCGCGACCCACTGAGCCACGGCTGCAACCTTGCATTTGGCGTACAGAAAATCGAGTAACTTGTCCCAAGAATCAAAACCACTTTTACATCGGCCTACTGCTGTTACAGAGTTAGCCCTATGCTGTACAGCACGCACCGGAAAACCACAGCCGCGTTGATTGCGGTTTTCTGCCCAATGTCTCGCACAGACCAGAAAATTGTGGGAATGCGATTTCCCTCTATGTGCTGGTGACAGGTGGGCTTCCTTGCTTTCCCGATACATACTCCGACAATTATGTCATGAAGCCACCACGCACTCTGGTTATGACACGACTTATCTTGCTCAGTTGATAGTTAAACAGAAGTGTGTTACAAGTCTTCGGCAGCACCTCCCAAACCCACGTCCTCTACCACCTAGAAGGACAAGGGCAGCAGGCGCATGAGAACACCACCACCTCCAAGCTCCCCTCCAAATCACACACACCATCCTGACTTGGAAATATATCGCCGATCCTTCATCGTCGCTGGGTCAAAATCCTGGAACTCCCTCCCTAACAGCACTGTGGGAGCACCTTCACCACACGGACTGCAGCGGTTCAAGAAGGCGGCTCACCACCACCTTCTAAGGGCAACTAGGGATGGCCAATAAATGCCGGCCTTGCCAGCGACGCCCACATCCCAGAAACGAATAATAAAAAAATGTAACACAGGGAGTGAGAATTGCCGACTCTCACGTAGAATAGGGTCTTCAACTTAGGCAAATGCACAAGGGCAGACTTTACGAATTAGTGCTCCCAGCAGAGAGATTTAGGCTTCAGAATGTATTGTTTGGAGGGTGCTAATCTCCATGCCTAAATTCCCAATATGTATTTCCATCGTGCAAAGTGCCGTGCCAGAAACACTATTTAAAATAAAGAAAGAAAAGACTTGCATTTATATAGCACCTTTCACAACGTCCCAAAGCACTTTACAGCCAACGAAGTATTTTTTTGAAGTGCGGTCACTGTTGTAATGTGGGAAATGCAGCAGCCAATTTGCGCACAGCAAGCTCCCACAAACAGCAATATGACACTGACCAGATCATCTGTTTTAGTGATGTTGATTTAGGATAAATATTGGCCCCCAGGACACCGGGGAATAACTCCCCTGCTCTTCTTTGAAATAGTGCCATGAGATCTTTGACGTCCACCCGAGAGAGCAGACGGGACCTCGGTTTAACGTCTCATCCGAAAGGCGGCACCTCTGACAGGGCAGCACCCCCTCAGCACTGCACTGGAGTGCCAGCCTAGATTTTTGTGCTCAAGTCCCTGGAGTGGCACTTGAACCCACAACCTTCTGGCATCAAAGAGCGAGTGTGCTACCCATTGAGCCACTGGCTGAAACCATTAATTCTAAAACAGAGAAGATTTTCCACTGAGAGGGGATTAATACCTTTAAAATGCTCCGCAAGCTATAATATTCCTATTCAAAGGCTTCCTTGACATTCCTCGAAGGGGAGGATGTGACCCTGAAAGTGTATTAGCTTTTACCTCCAGTGCAGCCTCATCATGAAGCTATTAATCAAAAAGCACTCCATTCATTACAAAACTTTATTAATGTGGAAAAAATGGCTGCATTCACGATAAGAACTAAACTGTTGACATCTGGAAAGGCTCCTTGAAAACTGGGCTGAACTCCCCCTCACTCCTGACACATTTGAACACATTTTCCGCACCACCGCCCCCCCTGTTGATTCGTGCGGCACTTGACTGCAATATCTAATCAAACTGTATTAAAGCAAACAAAGCATAAACACAAAAGAGGCGTATCATTTTTAATCAAATATTGAACAATCCTCAGGTACTTACTCATTTCCATTGCAAAGACTGTGATATTGTGCCAAGAGAGTTCTTCTCGGTCCAGTGATTTTGCAGTCATCAAAGCTCCTGAGGCTATGTCAATGCAGAAGAATCTTGTAGGATCGGTGGCTTGGTCAATTGAATATCTTGCAATGAGCGGAGAAAAAAGGAGGAAAATACACTTTTAATAATTCTCATAATTTTCCTGCATCTGCAGAAAGCAATCAAGCCCTTGGATTCCAAGGGTTAAATTATGAGGCGCGATTACACAAAATAGGGTTGTATAAAAACTGGAATAAAAACAGAAAATGCTGGAAACACTCAGCAGGTCAGGCTGCATCTGTGGAGGGAGAAACAGAGTCAACGTTTCAGGTCGATGACCTTATTCAAGAAGGAGTTAGATATATTTCTTAAGGCTAAGGGGATCAAGGGATATGGGGAGAAAGCAGGGACAGGGTACTGAATTTGGATGATCAGCCATGATCGCATTGAATGGCGGAGCAGGCTCGAGGGGCCGAATGGCCTACTCCTGCTCCTATCTTCTATGTTTCTATGTCAGAACTGGAAAAAGTTAGAGATGTTGTATTCCCTGGAATTTAGAAGGCTAAGCAGTGATTTCAAGGGAACTGATAGGGTAGATAAACAGAAATTATATCCGCTGGTTGGGGAATCTAGGACCAGGGGGCATAGTCTAGAGCCAGGCCTTTCAGGAGTGAAATTAGGAAACACTTCTACACACAAGGGTGGTAGAAGTTTGGAATTCTCTTCCGCAAACGGCAACTGATACCAGGTCAATTGTTAATTTTAATTCTGAGGTTGACAGATTTCTGTTAACCAAAGGTATTAAGGGATATGGGCCAAAGGCGGGTTTATGGAGTTAGGTAGCAGATCAGCCATGATCTCATTGAAGGGCGGAACAGGCTCAAGGGGTTAAGTGGCCTCCTCCTGTTCCTATGTTCCCATATAAAAGTAATTTAGGATCAACCCAAGTTTCACAGACAATTGTTTTTTTCTTTTCAAACTTCCCTGGCCAAATACTATTACAGGAGATTTCAACTGTAGTGGATCTTCGTCCTTGAATGTCAAGTAAGGCCTTGTAAAGAACAGAACTCACGTCTATACAAGTCTCGTTTCTGCGCTCACTAGACTCAATAAACTGGGAAATGCTCTGATGATTAAAATACAATTAGGTGATATCCAACTCCTGGCAATCTTCCTTTTAAAATTCTCATTCTTGTTTTCAAATCCCTCCATAGCACTGTCCCTCCCTATCTCTGTAACCTCCTCCAGCCCCACAACCCCCCCCCCCCCCGCCCCCCCCCGAGATATCTGCGCTCCTCCAACTCTGGCCTCTTGCACATTCCAGATTTTAATCCCTTCACCATTGGCGGCCGTGCCTTCAGCTGCCTGGGCCCTAAGCTCTGGAATTCCCTCCCTAAACCTCTCCACCTTTCCACCTATCTCTCCTCCTTTAAGAGACTCATTAAAACTTACCTCTTTCCTGTCCTAATATCTCCTTATGTGGCTCAGCGTCAATTTTTTTTTTGACAATGTTCATGTGAAGCTTTATTATGTTAAAGGCGCGATATAAATGCAAGTTGTTGTTGTTGAAAGGCACAATCGGGGCATTTCTGAATTACCAACATAGAACAACACTCGAGAAGCTCGACACCATCCAGGACAAAGCAGCCCACTCGATCGGCACCCCATCCACCACCTTAAACATTCACTCCCTCCACCACCGGCGCACCGTGGCTGCAGTGTGTACCACCTACAAGAGGCACTGCAGCAACTCGTCAAGGCTTCTTCGGCAGCACCTCCCAAACCCGCGACCTCTTCCACCTAGAAGGACAAGGGCAGCAGGCGCATGGGAACACCACCACCTCCAAGTTCCCCTCCAAGTCACACACCATCCTGACTTGGAAATATATCGGCCGTTCCTTCATCGTCGCTGGGTCAAAATCCTGGAACTCCCTCCCTAACAGCACTGTGGGAGTACCTTCACCACACGGGCTGCAACGGTTCAAGAAGGCGGCTCACCACCACCTTCTCGAGGGCAATTAGGGATGGACAATAAATGCCGGCCTTGCCAGCGACACCCACATCCCACGAACGAATAAAAAATAGAATTGCATGGAGTATCATGGGCTTAGAACATTAAATATTGACTTGGTTCATGAACCATCCAAGAAAGAAAGGGATGGATTCTATAGAGAGTAGAGAGAGTGAGAAAGGCTTGGCTATAGGGCAGGATCTTCTCTCCTAATCTAAAGAACACCATCATTCCAATGGTACAAATAAGTTATCATCCTCTTCACATGGGCGAAAGAATACCTGGAATCACTCAGCATTTTCTGGGGTCAGCAACGTATCTGAGACAACTGGAGGGAGACCTGTCAGCATGCTTAAGCTAAACTGCTGCGAAATATCCAATCTCGAGTTAGTGAGGTCGATTTTAACTCCCAGTGGATTCCGAGCGGGTGGGTTGGGGCAAAACACACTCGACGGTCCGAGTTTGAGGTCAGGGGTATTTTAACTTCTGGGCCTCATCTACACGCCACTGGTCAGCTGCCCGCCCGACATGGGTGTAAAGCCTTGGACCGGTGGGTGGGACAGGGAGTTGAGGGCGACCGGTGGCTGTCACCAGAGGGAGGCTTGTCGGCAAGCAGGTAAGTGGCGGGCGGGTGCGGGGGTGGGGGTTGGGAGGTGGCGGCATTTCAGAACAGTCTCGGGGGAAGGAAGGGGGTGGGGTGGGGCATTCCGGGGGAGGGGAGGCCTAGACTTTCCCTGCGAGGCCTGGAGGAGAAACCTCTGCTCCTCCTGGTTTCTTAGTGTCGGCCGTGGCTCAGTGGGCAGCACACTCACCCACTGAGTCAGGAGGTTGTGGGTTCAAGTCCCACTCCAGGGACTTGCAGCACCATTAAATCTAGGCTGACACTCCCAGTGCAGTGCTGAGGGAGTGCTGCACTGTCAGAGGTGCCGTCTTTCGGATGAGACATTAAACCGAGGCCCCGTCTGCTCTCTCAGGCGGACGTAAAAGTTCCCATGGCCACTATTTTGAAGAAGAGCAGGGGGAGCTCTCCCCGGTGTCCTGGGGCCAATATTTATCCTCAATCAACATCACTAAAAAACAGATTATCCGGTCAGTATCACATTGCTGTTTGTGGGGGCTTGCTGTGCGTAAATCGGCTGCCGCGTTTCCCACATTACAACAGTGACTCCACTTCAAAAAGTACTTCATTGGCTGTAAAGCGCTTTGGGACGTCCGGTGGTCGTGAAAGGCGCTATAGAAATGTAAGTCTTTCTTTCTTTCGAATCATAGAATGACGCGGCACAGAATGATTCAGCCCATCCTGCCTGTGCCGGCCCTTTGAAAGAGTGACCCAACTAGTCCCACTCCCCGCTGCTCTTTCCCCCTAGTCCAGCAATCCTGTTCTTTCCAAGTATTTATTCAATTCCCTTTTGAAAGTTATTGAATCTGCTTCCACCGCCCTTCCAGGCAGCGCGTTTCAGATCACAACAACTCGCTGGGTAAATTTTTTTTCTTCCTCTTTTGTCTCCAGTTCTTTTCGTCTGGTGGGTAGGGTTAATATCAACCCTAATACAAAAGCAAAATACTGCGGATGCTGGAAATCTGAAATAAAAACAGAAAACGCTGGAAATATTCAGCAGGTCAGGCAGCATCTGTGGAGAGAGAGAAACAGAGTTAACGTTTCAGGTTGATGACCCTTCGTCAGAACTGGGTCTGACGAAGGGTCATCGACCTGAAACGTTAACTCTGTTTCTCTCTCCACAGATGCTGCCTGACCTGCTGAGTATTTCCAGCATTTTCTGTTTTTATTTAATATCAACCCTGGTATAGAGTGCACGCCCACTCCAGTGAGGAAGGACACTTACCTCTATTCAGAGAACTCAGGCACAGGTTGGCACGACCAAAGGCCTGGGACTTCCGAGTGTGGGTAAGGGCACCGCCGGAGTTTAACTGGCTAAAACCACATAGCTTCCACCAGCACAGAGACCGCAGTAACAAAAGGAGCCAGAATTCAGAAGCAAATTGGAAAACAGACCCGAGATCCCACAGACTCAGAACATCTAGGGGTTTAAAAGCAATTCGTTGTTCCCCAACAACAGCTAACCAGTATCTGCCAACGTACACCATTTATACTAATGGCCAGATTCACCCAGTCATTCGTGGTTAAATATTTGGCTTTGCCAATTTACAGACCTAACAAAAATAATAGTAGAGTAAATTTTTCAAAGCCCCAGCATATTGTCCACTGATTTAATATGGAGCCTCATTGAAACATATAACATTTTTAAGGGGCTTGACAGGGTAGATACTGAGAGGTTCTTTCCCCTGGCTGGAGAGTCTAGAACCAGGGGGTATAGTCTCCGAATGGCCTACTCCTGCTCCTAATTCTTATGTTCTTTGCAAGATTTACCCTAGTAAGCCAAAGTGTAAAGGAAGAGTAGAATCATAGAATGGTTACAGCACAGGAGGCCATTTGGCCCATCGAGCCCGTGCCGGCTCTCTGCAAGAGTACTTCAGCTAGTCCCACTCCCCCGCCCTTTCCCCGTAGACCTGCTAATTTTTTTCTTTCAGGTACTTATCCAATTCCCTTTTGAAAGCCGTGATTGAATCTGCCTCCACCACCCTCTCATGCAGCGCATTCCAGATCCTAACCATTCGCTGGGTATAAAAGTTTTTCCTCATGTTGCCTTTGGTTCTTCTGCCAATCACCTTAAATCTGTGTCCTCTGGTTCTCGACCCTTCCGCCAATGGGAACAGGTTCTCTCTATCTACTCCGTCCAGACCCCTTATGATTTTGAACACCTCTATCAAATCTCCTCTCAACCTTCTCTGCTCTAAGGAGAACAACCCCAGCTTCTCCAGTCTATCCACGTAACTGAAGTCCCTCATCCCTGGAATCATTCTCGTAAATCTTTTCTGCACCCTCTCTAAGGCCTTCACATCCTTCCTAAAGTGCAGTGCCCAGAATTGGACACAATACTCCAGTTGAGGCTGAACCAGTGTTTTATACAAGTTCATCATAACTTCCTTGCTTTTGTACTCTATACCTCTATTTATGAAGCCCAGGATCCTGTAAGCTTTTTTAACCGCTTTCTCAACCTGCCCTGCCACCTTCAACATATACCCCCAGGTCTCTCTGTTCGTGCACCCCCTTTAGGGTTGTACCCTTCAGTTTATATTTCCTCTCCTCATCCTTTCTACCAAAATGTATCACTTCGCACTTTTCTGCGTTAAATTTAATCTGCCACGTGCCTGCGGAACGGAAGGAATGTGAAAAGATGTACCACTGCGGTCTCTAACATTTGCCGCTAGAAGATATTAAAGTGCTTACAACGCTTAATAGTTTCCTCTGGCGGAGTCATGGGGGGCCGATTTTCCTGGCCCCTTGCTGCCTGGGCGCTGCACAGTGTGCCTGAAGGGCCCGTAAACCCCATAGGATGAGGGGGTGGAGGGTCGAGGCACAAGGGCTTATTGGGACACCCCCTGTATCTTGGCGCTCTGGGTGGCAAGCACAGGGAACGGAGGCAGGAAGCTGTATAAACCCTGTCCTTCACACCGGTTTGCAATTGAGTAAAGGACTCATGACTACTCTCGAACCAAAATCATTTTATCTTCTTGCCGCGAAATGCATAATTAGCCAGTTAGGGGCAGACCAAACGGTGATGACATTGCAAGGTTAGCGTCTCCGTGATATATTGGGGCCGAATGGCCTTTTACCCGTTCCGCACCTCCTAGTGTCGTTTTTTTTTATATGCTGTTTTGCACAAACTAAATGCACAGCTTTACTGAGCGACTGAGGTTCCACCCGTTGGCAATACATTAGAATCAAAGGGAGGTTCAAAAAGCAAGATTTTTTTTTTTCAAACACAGACAGTGGTTAGAATTTTTTGAAATCTCTGCCAAAAAAAAATTCACTGTTGATGCGGCATCTATGAATCATTTAAAAAAAGGGAATTCAATCGCTGTTTGAAAAAGAGGAATATTAAAGGGTATCGGGAGACAGCAGGAACGTGGGATTAGACGAGCTGGGACTCGTGCGGATAAGCACTTGATGGGCCAAATGGCCTGTTTCTGTCTCGTAACGATCTTTGGAGCCAACTTTTTTTTTAAATGACATTTGCCTCTGGGGGAAATGCCTATTCCGTGCCGAGATCCATTGCATAAGAATTAGGAGCAGGAGACGGCCATTCGGCCCCTCAAGCCTGCTCCGCCATTCAATAAGATCATGGCTGATCTTCGACCTCAACTCCACTTTCCCGCCCGATCCCCATATCCCTCGATTCCCCCAGAGTCCAAAAATCTATCGATCTCTGTCTTGAATATACCCAATGACTGAGCCTCCACAGCCCTCTGGGGTAGAGAATTCCAAAGATTCACCACCCTCTGTGTGAAGAAATTTCTTCTCATCTCAGTCCTAAATGGCCGACACCTTATTCTGAGACTGTGACCCCTGGTTCTAGACTCTCCAGCCAGGGGAAACAACCTCCCTGCATCTACCCTGCCAAGCCGTGTAAGAATTTTGTATGTTTCAATGAGATCACCTCCGCCCCCTTTGGCGTTGTCACGGGGTTTCTGGGGACGACACCGGAGGGTTGAACTGGAGCTTCCAGCTCCAATAGAGACAGGCCCAGTGTTTGATTGATAGCAAGAATGGTTTGGAGGGGGGGGGGGGAGGTATTCCTAGAAATGTGGCCGCGGAGCACCTGTTTTTCGGGCGCTGAATGGCCTCCTAAGCCTCCAATATGGCGGGCAGGAAGCACACGCTCATTACAAGCAGGAAGTGTGTCGTCTCCCATATTGGTCAAGGCCAAAAAAAATGGGCGTGCAGTGCCCTCACCTAAAACAGGCATTAGGCCCTCTGTATATGCATATAAGGGGCCTATTAAAAAAAAATGTGCATTTCTCCAGCGCCTTTCACATCCACCGGACGTCCCAAAGCACTTTACAGCCAATGAAGTACTTTTTGAAGCGTAGTCACTGTTGTAATGTAGGAAACGCAGGCAGCCAATTTGCGCACAGCAAGCTCCCACAAACAGCAATGTGATAATGACCAGATCATCTGTTTCAGTGATAACAACAGAAAACGCTGGAAAAACTCAGCAGGCCAGGCAGCATCCGTGGAGAGAGAAACAGAGTTAACGTTTCAGGTCGAAGACCTTTCGTCAGAACTGGAAAAAAAGCAGGAAATGAAATAGATTTTAAAGCAAGTTTAGGGCTGGGAAAAGGGGGAGGGGATGAAAGAACAAAAGGGAAGGTCAGTGATAGGATAGAAAGCAGGAGAGATTAAGAGACACTGAGAGATATTCAAGGCAAGAGGAGGTGGTAATGTGACAGGTTAAGAGACAAAGGATGGCTCCAGATGAAGTGTGAATTGTGCTGGCAGAATGAAGGACAGCTGCCAGCTTCTGGGAGGGAAGAAAAAAGGGCCAAACAAAAGTGTGGATAAGAAAAAATAAAATAAAAAAATATATATGTGATGGGGGCTGGGGTTATGATCTGAAATTGTTGAACTCTATATTGAGTCCAGAGGGCTGTAGAGTGCCTAATCGAAAGATGAGGTGCTGTTCCTCGAGCTATCGTATCTGTTTTAGTGATGTTGATTGAGGGATAAATATTGGCCCCAGGGAGAACTCCCCTGCTGTTCTTCGAAACAGTGCCGTGGGATCTTTTACATCCACCTGAGAGCGCAGACGGGGCCTCGGTTTAATTTCATATCTGAAAGACGGCACCTCCGACAGTGCAGCACTCCCTCAGTACTGTACTGGAGTGTCAGCCTAAAATTTTGTGCTCAATTCTCTGGAGTGGGATTTGAACCCACAACCTTCTATGAATTCAGAGGTGAGGGTGCTACCAACTGTGCCACAGCTGACATTGCTTGCTTGGGACTCCCACTGCAAGATTGGTTTGCCCTGAGGCACTCAGGAAAACCAAGCCTGCATGTGTCCTAACAAGCGGTCCTCAACTGGCCTCTGATCAGCTTCCCCTTCGATCTCCGCCGCTCTGTTACGTACCCCTCCCCCCACCGGATCGCCACCGCTCTTTCCTGATCTGGTCGTGCCCCTGCCCGGTCACCCCTCCTCCCTCCTCACTTACCTGAGGGCCGCTGTGACGCTAGCAGGGGCCCGATCTTCAATCGAGCTTGACCGACCATCTGCCTGCTACTCTCCACAGCTCGCCGGCTCAATGGAAATGAGGCCCAAGGCTCAATATCGGGTGTACCTCGGGCCTCACCACTCGGGCGCAGGGATCGTTCCCTCTACACCAACCCGCCTCCCCCCGCCAGCCCAAAAATGGGCATGCCCACATTTCTAAACCTGTGTCTGTTGGAATGGGAAACCAGAATGGAGCAGAATGGCTCGGAGGCGAGCGTGCTACCCACTGAGCGACAGCTGACATGGATCATTTGGCAGCACTTTAAGATGCGCCTTAAAACCTACCTCTTTGAACAAGTCTCTGGTCACCTGTCCAAATATCTGCTTCTTTGGCTCGCCACCCACTTATTTCTGATGAAGCCTCTGTGAAGCATCTTGGGCATTTTTCTACGCGACAGACGAGGAGAATGTTTTGAACGCAGCGAGTTGTTGTGATCTGGAACGCGCTGCCTGAAAGGGCGTTGAATGCAGATTCAATAGTAACTTTCAAAAGGGGAATTGGATAAATACTTGAAGGGGGAAAAACTGTGCAGGGATAGTGGGGAAAAGAGCAGGGGGGAGTGGGGCTAAATTGGAGAGCTCTTTCAAAGAGCCGGCACCAGCACGATGGGCCGAATGGCCTCCTTCTGTGCTGTATGATTCGATGATACGTACCCACAGGATATCTGAATCGGATGAATAAAGGCAGCCTTTAGCCATTGACTGTTGGAACAATGGCCGACAGCATTAATGACAGTGAGGTCATTGTGTCCCGGTCAGAACACAAGCCTAGAATCTGTACTGTTAAAAACATTTGGGGCTGGATTTTCTCAGCCCCGAGGAGGCGGGCATGGAGGCGGGACTGCTGGTAAAGTAGCAGAAAGTGAGGGCGGATGGCAAACCCGCCCCCATCCCGCCTCCGTGCCCCTTTGCCAGGAGGCGGGAAGATGTGCTGCTTCGGGTCCCGTCTCCTGGAGACGGGAAAGGCATTTAATCCTTTTAACTGACTGTTAACAGGTAGTTAACAGGCAGAAAAAAGGATTCGTGCCATTTTACCTTCACAGGTGAAGGCTTCTCGACCTTGGAGAACCCCGCCGGGTTGGAGGAGACGTGGAGGAGGTCTGCGGGGGTCGGAGGCACCTGAAGTAAGATGTAGAGGTGAGTGATGGGTGCAAGTGTGGAGTGGTAAGTATGTAAGGTGAGTGATAAGTGTTAAAAAATGTTCACTTACCTTGTTTTCTTCCGACAGCCTTCACCCACCCTGGATCGGGAGACCCGACATCTTCCTTGTCGATTTCACAGACTGGCTGTTGGATTCTCCGACCCAACAGCCATCTGAAATCCACAAAGTTGAAAGGTTTGATGAGTCCTGAACACAAGGACTCATCAAACTACAGAGAATGTCAATGTTTGACAGCTTCACAGAGCTGTCAAACGCTGACATTTCTTCTTTCAAGAAGTCTTGACAGATGGCATGTCTGATGTTGACATGCTCTGTCAGTGACTTCCCCCTAATTGGCCTGCTGAGCCCGCAGGGCGGGCTTAACAAGGTCAATCAGGGGAAAATCCCTCTGGTTGGCCAGAAGATGATGGAGGCGGGACATTGACCTGACAAGCAGCAGTCCCGCCTCCAACTCGTCTCCATTGAGAAAATCCAGCCCTTGGTGATACCAAGGACAAATTATTAGATGCGATGAAATGTCCACTATTAGTCCATTACAGACTGACATCGAAATGATTGTTACTAAATTCTGGGAGGGGGGTTTTAACCACCGGTAGGTCTCCGGCAGAATCCCACTGGTTTCAGTTAGATTCCCACCCACCTATGACAGAATGGGGCCACGGCAATTTTACTCACCTGGCCTCATTCCGGACGGGAAGTGGCTGCTATCCTGTGGAAACTCAGGCCACCTTTGGTAAGTATGGGCTTCTAGGGGTGGGGCGGGGCGGGGCGGGGAGGAGAGGGGAGGGGAGGGAGGGGAGGGGAGGGGAGGGGAGGGAGGGGAGGGGAGGGAGGGAGGGAGGGGAGGGGAGGGGAGGGAGGGAGGTGAGGGAGGGAGGGGAGGAGGGAGGGAGGGGAGGAGAGGGGAGGGAGGGAGGGAGGGGAGGGGAGGGGAGGGAGGGGAGGGAGGGGAGGGGAGGGAGGGAGGGAGGGAAGGGGAGGGAGGGAGGGAGGGAGGGAGGGGAGGGGAGGGGAGGGTGTCTCCTGCTCCTCCTGAACTCCATAAAGGAAAGCAAAAAAAAACTTACCTTGAATGCTCTCTTGTGTCAGCCGTGGCTCAGTGGGCAGCGCTCTCGCCTCTGAGTCAGAAGGTTGTGGGTTCATAGTCCCACTCCAGAGACTTGAGCACAAAAATCTAGGCTGACGCTCCCAGTGCAGTGCTGAGGGAGTGCTGCACTGTCAGAGGTACCATCTTTCAGATGAGACTTTAAACCGAAACCCCATCTGCTCTCTCAGGTGGATGTAAAAGAATCCATGGCACTATTTTGAAGAAGAGCAGGGGAGTTATCCCCGGTGTCCTGGGCCAATATTTATCCCTCAATCAACATAACAAAACAGATTATCTGGTCATTATCACATTGCTGTTTGTGGGAGCTTGCTGTGTGCAAATTGGCTGCCATGTTTCCTACAATACAACAGTGACTACACTTCAAAAAATACTTCATTGGCTGTAAAGCGCTTTGGGACGTCTGGTGGACATGAAAGGCGCTGTAGAAATACCAGTCTTTCTTTTTCCCGATCCTCTCCTTGTCCTCCTCACTTATCTTTACCTGGCAGGGAAAGCCGCAGGGTCAGCCCTGCTCAGGTCGGAGTTAAAAATCACGGTCGTGATGCTGCTATCCGACCCTGATCGGTGTATTTAAAGGACCCCGCTGGTCGTAGGCGGGAAACTTTGTCTCCTGCTCAGAAGAGCAGGTTAAAATTGAAGACCTTGTCACCAAGACCGCCTATTTCCACCTCCGTAACATCGCCCGTCTCCGCTCTTGTCTCAGCTCATCCGCTGCTAAAACCCTCATCCATGCCTTTGTTATCTCTAGACTTGACTATTCCAATGCACTCCTGGCTGGCCTCCCACATTCCACCCTATGTAAACTTGAGATCATCCAAAACTCTTCCTCCCGTGTCCTAACTCGCACCAAGTCCCGGTCACCCATCACCCCTGTGCTCGCTGACCTACATTGGCTCCCGGTTAAGCAACGCCTCAATTTAAAAATTCTCATCCTTGTTTTCAAATCCCTCCATGGCCTCGCCCCCTCCCTATCTCGGTAATCTCCTTCAGCCCCCCCGAGATATCTGCAC
Source organism: Squalus acanthias (assembly GCA_030390025.1). Classification (NCBI taxonomy): domain Eukaryota; kingdom Metazoa; phylum Chordata; class Chondrichthyes; order Squaliformes; family Squalidae; genus Squalus; species Squalus acanthias. The sequence continues at coordinate 5,558,405 of CM059428.1, forward strand.
TCCTCTAATTCTGGCCACTTGAGCATCCCTGATTATAATCGTTCAACCTCTGGCGGCCGTGCCTTCAGCTGCCTGGGCCCTAAGCTCTGGAATTCCCTGCCTAAACCTCTTCGCCTCTCTACCTCTCTTTCCTCCTTTAAGACGCTCCTTAAAATCTACCTCTTTAACCAAGCTTTTGGTCACCTGTCCTAATATCTTATGTGGCTCGGTGTCAAATTTTGTTTGTTAACACTCCTGTGCTGCGCCTTGGGACGTTTTACTACGTTAAAGGCGCTATATAAATACAAGGTGTTGTTGTTGACAGTGGCAGGTAATTCACCCGGCGGATTTCAACTGCCTGCCTGCCCGGATTCTGCCAAGCGGGCAGGATTAAAATTGACCCCCTCCCCTGTCCCCCCACCTCCCGCAAAAACCCCCACCCCTTGTTTTGCTACAGGAAAGTGGGCAAGAATGAATTTGTTGCTGATTTATCTTACAACGTTGAAGTAGCTGTGAATCCTGGTGGATTTTTCAATGAAGAACACGTTGACAGGTCAATGTCTGGTCTGAGGAAGAATAACATCGATGAAATTGCCGTCAGAACATCATTTAACATTCTCGACAGCGTGGGAGCTGAACTCTCATGAAAGGTAGGCTGCCCCTGGTTATCTGTCAACGAGGCTTGTCAGTGGACAGATATTAAGTGGAATACAGAAGAGAGCGCCATTCAACAACCTGTTATTGATGAGGCGGGAACACTTGGCAGCTCTTTGCTGCTCTTGGGTGAAGGTGAGAATGAAATGGTTTATTGCCAGCAAGAATTATAGGGAGAGCCTGGCAACGAGCCAGTTATGTGAGGCAGTCTCCTTGGGATCGTTGGGACGGCCTATGTCTGGCGTTAACGACCTCAAACTGGGGTCGGCAGCCTTGTCGCCCCGGTAACGCCGGCCGCGTGGCCGCCGCCATTTTAAAAGGGGGCCTATCGCCGAAGTGCAAAGTGCCCGCCTGTTTCAGGCGGTAGGCCCCCTTTCAATATGGCAATCGGGACCCCCCCCCCGCCCCCTGTGATGTGAACAGGACCCCGATTGCCATCTTAGATCGGAGCATGGTGAAAACTGTGCCCGACCGATGGAAGAGGAGATGCCCGGCCAAAGCTAAGTCTTGAATTATTTTCGTGGGGGCCGGAGGAGCAGGAGCGCACCAAGATAATCCACGCCACTGCACGCCTCCCCCAGAGACCACCCCCTCCCCCCCACCCTCTGCGATCCCCTCTCCCCTGTGACTTACCTTCCCGATGGCAGCTCTGGCGTGTTTTCCCGCGCCGAATCCGACGAACTGCATTGGGGCGGCCTGCATTGGGGCGGCCTGCATTGGGGCGGCTTGCATTGGGGTGGCCTGCATTGGGGCGGCCTGCATTGGGGCGGCCTGCATTTGGCGCCCTGCAACACGGCTGGCGAAAAGTAAATGAGGCCGGAGCCTCAAATTCACGCCACTGTTCGGCTGCCCAAAGGTCAAAATCTACCCCCTTGTGCCAATTGGCCATTGGCTTGGACAAGGGTTATAATGTTAAAATGAATCTTGCCAGAGTGTTTGTTTGCATGCAGATAGAGGCTGGTGGTGCCGCTGTATCTACTTTATTAGAAACCTGAAACAATGACTGTGCAACCCAATTATCTCGATGTGGGGCACTGACCATCTGGCAATGATTACGAACATAAGAATTAGGAGCAGGAGTAGGCCACTTGGCCCCTTGAGCCTGCTCCGCCATTCAATGAGATCATGGCTGATCCGATTACTCCACATTCCCGCCTACCCCCGATAACCTTTCACCCCCTTGCTTATCAAGAATCTATCTACCTCTGCCTTAAAAATATTCAAAGACTCTGCTTCCACCGCCCTCTGAGGAAGAGAGTTCCAAAGACTCACGACCCTCTGTGAGAAAAATTTCTCCTCATCTCTGTCTTAAATGGGCGACCCCTTATTTTTAAACAGTGACCCCTCGTTCTAGATTCTCCCAGAAGAGGAAACATCCTCTCCACATCCACCCTGTCAAGACCCCTCAGGATCTCTTATGTTTCAATCAAGTCACCTCTTACTCTTCGAAACTCCAGCGGATACAAGCCTAGCCTGTCCAACCTTTCCTCATAAGACAACCCGCCCATTCCAGGTATTAGTCTAGTGAACCTTCTCTGAACTACTTCCAATGCATTTACATCCTTCCTTAAATAAGGAGACCAATACTGTACACAGTACTCCAGATGTGGTCTCACCAATGCCCTGTATAACTGAAGCATAACCTCCCTACTTTTGTATTCAATTCCCCTCGCAATAAACGATAACATTCTATTAGCTTTCCTAATTACTTGCTGTACCTGCATACTAACCTTTTGCGATTCATGCACTAAGACACCCAGATCCCTCTGCATCTCAGAGCTCTGCAATCTCTCACCATTTAGATAATATGCTTCTTTTTTATTCTTCCTGCCAAAATGGACAATTTCACCATAATCTTTAAGGAACAATATCCCGTTTTGCAGAACATTTTGTCTGTGACGCCGGCCAGGGAGAATTCTTCACTAGGTTGGATTTGACACAGGTCTACCATCGGTCGAAGTTGAGTATTAATTCAGAACAATACCCAACCGGAACCATCTATAGAGGCCGATACCAATCCCGCCCGTTGGACTGTAGCGACTCCAGTTCTCCAGCCAGCCTTCAAGAAGCCACTGAATCATAATCTATAAAGATTAGAACAGTTGCTTATGTGTCAGCCGTGGCTTTGTGGGCAGCACCCTCTCCTCTGAGTCAGTAAGGCTGTGGGTTCAAGTCCCACTCCAGAGGCTTGAGCACAGAAATCTAGGGAGCGCTGCACTGTCGGAGGTGCCTGTCGTTCAGATGAGAAACTAAACCGAGGCTCTCTCTGGTGGATGTAAAAGATCCCGCGGCACTACTTCGGAGAAGAGCAGGGGGAGTTCTCCCCAGTGTCCTGGGGCCAATATTTATCCCTCAATCAACATCACTAAAAACAGATTATCTGGTCATTATCACATTGCTGTTTGTGGGAGCTTGCTGTGCGCAAATTGGCTGCCGCGTTTCCTACATTACAACAGTGACTACACTTCAAAAAGTGCTTCATTGGCTGTAAAGCGCTTTGGGACGTCCGGTGGTCGTGAAAGGCGCTATATAAATGCAAGTCTTTCTTTCTTTCAGAAAACTTCTAAACTCCTCAGAATCAGGGAGAAAGCTTGACAACATTGTGCAACGTGCCAAGCTACCTGGTAAAAGCGAGATACTTCAGTGAACCACTGAGAGTACTAGTCTCTGCAGCAGAATGTAGAAGATGTTGGGTTTATGCGGGAGGTCTGTATCCTGACGGAACAAAGTGACAGCTGTGAGCCAAGTGCTGAAAGGAGATGCATCTAAATGATATTTATATAATTTTTTTAATAGATTTATATAATATTTATATCTACAAGATGCGCTGCAGCAACTCGCCAAGACTTTTTCGACAGCACCTCCCAAACCCGCGACCTCTGCCACCTAGAAGGACAAGGGCAGCAGGCGCCTGGGAACACCACCACCTCCAAGTTCCCCTCCAAGTCACACACCATCCTGACTTGGAAATATATCGGCCGTTCCTTCATCGTCGCTGGGTCAAAATCCTGGAACTCCCTCCCTAACAGCGCTGTGGGAGCACCTTCACCACACGGACTGCAGCGGTTCAAGAAGGCGGCTCACCACCACCTTCTCAAGGGCAATTAGGGATGGGCAATAAATGCTGGTCTTGCCGGCGACGCCCACATCCCGTGAACGAATTAAAAAAAAAATACTCCATCGGTCTAAATTACTAGAGAAGGCTTCTGAAAAATCTCTTGGCGACACTACAACCACTGTATGAGCTGTCGATGAAGGATTCATCATGAAAATGGTCAACAGTCTATGGACTGGTGTTTACTGGGAACAAACACCAGTCGGTCTGATGAACAGTGTTAGTGCTCCCAAGATGTGAAGAAACATCTATGCCTCACGTGAATGGACCATAGTTTGCTATGGGAACCATGACCTCACCTAACACACCAGATGGTGAGCAGCGACCGGGTTGCTTTTGCCTGTCTAGAACTCTGACAGAAGCAGAGAGGATGCAAGTTAAGAAGAAATTGCTGGGCATTAGGAACCATTACCACTATATTTGTGGCTGCAGATTTACACTCTTAATGACCCTGAGCCAGTTTTACCTAGTGATAACTGATACGAGGGCCAAAGTCTGCGGTATCTATACTATTCCTAGCCATACTGGGGCACTGAGACTCTAAGCACACATTTGCAACAGAGAACTTAAAACAGAAAATGCTGGAAATACTCAGTAGGTCAGACACCATCTGCGGAGAGAGGAACAGAGTTGACGTTTCAGGTCGACGGCCTTTCGTCAGAGCTGTCGGTTAGAAGAGGATGGCAAGTCTGATGCACTGCCTTAGCCAGTAGGGTAGAATGTGAGAAGTCGCACAACACCAGGTTATAGTCCAACAGCTTTATTTGAAATCACAAGCTTTCGGAGCGCTGCTCCTTCGTCACCTGACGAAGGAGCAGCGCTCCGAAAGCTTGTGATTTCAAATAAAGCTGTTGGACTATAACCTGGTGTTGTGCGACTTCTCACATTTGTCCACCCCAGTCCAACACCGGCATCTCCACATCATGGCTACTATCGACACCACAAGTACAGTAGAAGACAAAGACGAATGGCTGCTGGAGGAGGTTCCAGCATGTTACGGTGCAAAAACATTTTCAAGCTGAAGGGTGCGGGGGGTGGGGGAAGTCTAACTAACGACGCACGTCACCAGATGCCTTGCTCCAGCAAGGTCCAGCCCATAGTCTCATTGTTTGACTTGGTCTGACCAGCTGAAGCATGTCCATTGTTTGATGGTACACGTGTTGAGAGTGTGAGCAGTGATAAATAAAGAAATCTGTCTCAGGGAGTTCAGACTTTGGAACTGTGTACTCCTTTATATCGACCTTCGATATGGTGCAATAGTCTCTATCCATCTAATTTCCTCAGTGAGCTGACTCATCACAGGTCATGTTTTTGCACAGATTGAGCTGTTTGAAACTTTTTCTTAACCTCCCCCCCGCAAAAAAAGGGTGGCAAAAGTGCAGCCTCGATTACAACCTACATTATTTAACTCTGACTAGCTTCATTCTACCCATCACAAGAGTGACGACACTCCAAAAAATACTTCCACTGGCTGTAAAGCGCTTTGAGACGTCCGGTGGTCGTGAAAGGCGCTGTATAAATGCAAGTTCCCCTCCAAGTCACACACACCATCCTGACTTGGAAGTATATCGGCCGTTCCTTCATCGTCGCTGGGTCAAAATCCTGGAACTCCCTCCCTAACAGCACTGTGGGAACACCTTCACCGCACGGACTGCAGCGGTTCAAGAAGGCGGCTCAACACCACCTTCTCGAGGGCAACTAGGGATGGGCAATAAATGCTGAGCCTTGCCAGCGACGCCCAGATCTCATAAAAAACAAATTAAAAAAAATGTCTTTCTTTTTCACAGATGTTTCCAAAGTCCCATTTGCACTGAAACCGTCATGTTCCATGTAGTATTTGATCATCTATATTTATACTTACTCTTTATAACATTCAGCCCCGTTATTCAGTTTGTTAGCAGTTTGGAGCCAGTGAAAGCAAATCTGTTAAACTGGCTGGGTTGAGCTGATGAAATGCAGCAGTCCCTAAACTCCAAGGGGTAGATTATGAGGAGTGATTACAGAAACTAGGCTTGTATTCCCTGCAATATAGAAGGTCAGCGGGTGATTTGATTGAAGTCTTTAAGATTTTGAAAGGGGTTGATAGGGTAGATAAAGAAACTTTTTCCGCTGGTGAGGGGAGTCTAGGACAAGGGAGACGTAACCTTAAAATCTGAGCCAGGCCATTCAGGAGAGAAGTTAGGAAACACTTCTTCCTAGAAGTAAAGGGAATTAGGGGTTACGGGGAGCGGGCTGGAAATTGGACATGAGGCTGAGTTCGGATCGGTCAAGGCCCTGTGGGTGGCAGAGCGGGCCCAGGGGCCGAGTGGCCTGGTCCTGCTCCTACTTCTTGTGTTCTTTAGATTTGAGGTGAGGATCAGATCAGCCATGATCTCATTGAATGGCGGAGCAGGCTCGAGGGGCCGATTGGTCTACTCCTGCTCCTATTTCTTATGTTCTTATGTCTTATGTTACAAAGGGTGGTAAAAGTGTGGAACTCTCTCCCATAAAAAGCAGTAGATGCTGGGGCTCAATTAATAATTTTAAATCGGAGATCAATAGACTTTTGCTAGCCAAGGGTATAAAAGGATATGGAGCCAAGGCGGGTGGGTGGAGTTAGGATACAGATCAGCCATGGTCTCATTGAATGGCGGAACAGACTCGAGGGGCTGAATGGCCTCTTCCTGTTTCTATATTCCTCATTGGTAAAGCAAAAAAGTTGACTGGACTTTTGATTATTTGCACAATACCATGGATATCCCTCACCACCCGAGCATAGGATTTCCTCAGGTTTTCAATAAAATGTTTCTGAAAGTGAGATACAGACTGTTATTTCTGAAACACTTGGGGCACGCCCAATACGGCCCATCTCTGTACTGACCCACGGAATGGTTCCGACTCCAGTGTTTCTGTGTCCGATAAACAGCTACCACCGTTTCCATTTTAGGGCTCGTGCTTGTGATTCCCTTCTTCATATCCTTGCAGCAAAACCCCCAAAATAACCTTTGTGGACGTCGGATTACATAGGATATACGGCACAGAAACAGGCCATTCGGCCCAACCAGTCCCTGCCGGCGTTTATGCTCCACTCGAGCCTCCTCCCGTCTTTCCTCATCTAAATCTATCAGCGTAACCCTCTATTCCCTTCTCCCTCATGTGCCTGTCCAGCCTCCCCTTAAATGCATCTATACTATTCGCTTCAACCACTCCCTGTGGTAGCAAGTTCCACATTCTCACCACCCTCTGGGTAAAGAAGTTTCTTCTGAATTCCATAAAGGGAAGTTTTATATTTTGATTACATTTTTACCAAACCTTTAGAAACCTTAAAAATCCAATAAAAATCTAGAACTTCTAAACTTTTATCTCTTTCGCAAAATTTTGAATTAGATTTTGTTTTTACTTGAAAGGGCCTCGCCGGATAAAGCTGTCAAAGGCAAAGCCGGACCATAGTATTTACTTGTTGGTTTTTTTCTCAGGAATCTGGAATGCTGTCGGACGGTAGCTGGGAAACAGAGGAGCCCAACATTCCCACAAAGCTGCTGATTTATATGTGAACTAATTCCACCAGCTTGAAACACATCACTCAGAGCGTAAGAATCGCATTCACGCGGTAGTTTATGCGATGACTCAAGGCAGCCATCACAACTAAATTCATACTCAAACAAAATTAGGTGCTTCCATTTTACAACCACGTAAAAAACACTTCTGACAGTGTTGCTAAAGTAATCTTCATCTCCCGGAAATATAAACTTCTCCGAGGCATGGTGAGGTATATTCTTTCCTTTGCGCGGCAAGTAAAACGAACAATTCTTGCTAAAACCAATTAGAGACCAATGAAAGGCCAGAAATTGCGATGAGGGAGCTTCATCGATCTGGCTGCCTGTTCCTGGATCGACTCTGATTACAATAGAAAGAAAAAGAAAGACTTGCATTTCTATAGCGCCTTTCACGACCACCGGACGTCCCAAAGCCCTTTACAGCCAATCAAGTACTTTTTGAAGTGCAGTCACTGTTGTAATGTGGGAAATGCTGCAGTCAATTTGCGCACAGCAAGCTCCCACAAACAGCAATGTGATAATGACCAGATAATCTGTTATTAGTGATAAGAACATAAGAATTAGGAGCAGGAGTCGGCCATAGGGCCCCTCGAGCCTGCTTCGCCATTCAATAAGATCATGGCTGATCTTCGACCTCAACTCCACTTTCCCGCCCGATCTCCATATCCCTTGATTCCCCTAGAGTCCAAAAATCTATCGATCTCAGCCTTGAATATACTCAATGACTGCCCTTTCGATGTTGATTGAGGGATAATTATCGGTCACCAGGCAGAACTCCCCTGTTCTTCTTCAAAGCAGTGCCATGGGATCATTTACGTCCACCCGAGAGAGCAGACGGGGCCTCTGTTTAACGTCTCACCCGAAAGACGCCACCGTCCGACAGTGCAGCGCTCCCTCAGCACTGCACTGGAGTGTCAGCCTAGGTTTGATTTGTACTACAGGCGTGGGACTTGAACCCACAACCTTCTATGAACTATCAGAGGCGAGAGTGCTACCCACTGAGCCACGGCTGACACTCGAATAAGGCAGGCATCCGTGTCTTTTACAGCCCAACTGGGACGCCTGCCCTGCAGGGGACACTGCGATGTTGAAGTAGCAGCTTGCTGTTCCTTCTGGAGTGGGCTGCTCTGGCTTAAGTGTCCAAACAGAAAGATTTTACACACTGGCTGCTCCATTGTTCACATATTTGACCCTGAAATGAGCAGCATAACTAAGACCGCCTACTTCCACCTCCATAACATTGCCCATCTCCGCCCCTGCCTCAGCTCATCCGCTGCTGAAACCCTCATCCATGCCTTTGTTATCTCTAGACTTGACTATTCCAACGCACTCCTGGCCGGCCTCCCACATTCCACCCTACGTAAACTTGAGGTCATCCAAAACTCGGCTGCCCGTGTCCTAACTTGCACCAAGTCCCGTTCACCCCTCACCCCCTGTGCTCGCTGACCTACATTGGCTCCCGGTTAAGCAGCGCCTCGATTTTAAAATTCTCATCCTTGTTTTCAAATCCCTCCATGGCCTCGCCCCTTCCTATCTCTGTAAACTCCTTCAGCCCCACAACCCCCCGAGATATCTGCGCTCCTCTAATTCTGCCCTCTTGAGCATCCCTGATTATAATCGCTCAGCCTTTAGTGGCCGTGCTTTCAGCTGCCTTGGCCCTAAGCTCTGGAATTCCCTCCCTAAACCTCTCCACCTCTCTTTCCTCCTTTAAGACGCTCCTTAAAACCTACCTCTTTGACCAAGCTTTTGGTCACCTGCCCTAATTTCTCCTTATGTGGATCGGTGTCAAATTTTTTGTCTTATAATACACCTGTGCAGCGCCTTGGGACATTTTACTACGTTAAAAGCGCTATATAAATACAAGTTGTTGTTGTTGTTGTTGACATACAGCACAGAAACAGGCCATTCGGCCCAACCAATCCATGCCGCCGTTTATGCTCCACTTGAGCCTCCTCCCATCTTTCCTCATCTAACTCTATCAGCGTAACCCTCTATTCCCTTCTCCCTCATGTGTTTGTCTAGCCTCCCCTTAAATGCATCGATACTATTCGCCTCAACCACTCCCTGTGGTAGCGAGTTCCACATTCTCACCACTCTCTGGGTAAAGAAGTTTCTGCTGAATTCCCTATTGGATTTCTTGGTGACTTTCTTATATTGATGGCCTCTAGTTTTGCTCTTCCCCACAAGTGGAAACACTCTCTCTGTATCCACTCTATCAAAACCTTTCATAACTTTAAAGACCTCTATTAGGTCACCCCTCAGCCTTCTTTTTTCAAGAGAAAAGAGACCCAGCCTGTTCATCCTTTCCTGATATGAATACCCTCGCATTTCTGGTATCATCCTTGTAAATCTTCTCTGCACCCTCTCCAGTGCCTCGATATCCTTTTTATAATATGGCGACCAGAACTGTACGCAACTGTTGTTGTGCTGCTTCCCTAACAGCAAGCGATCTCTCCATGAGTACCAACAACAGCAACTTGCATTTATATGGCACCTTTAACGAAGTAAACGCCCCAAGGCGCTCCGCCAGAGCGTTATCAAACAAAACCTGACCGGCTTTCAGCCAATTCAATGAGTTATATACAGTACTTGCACCAGTCTCACACTTTCATACGCGTGCGTACGTGAAGCGATGCCAGTTCCTGTGCTGAGGTGCGAGCCACGAGCCATGAAGCGGAGATATAAAAACTGCTGCAACTTTGATCAAGTATCGGTTCACAATAACAATAAAACAACACTGGAAAATGATGCAGTCATTGTCGGGAGGTCATTTGCAAACCAGTTGCGACGGTTGCTTACGACGCACCTTTTATAGTACGCTTATCGTGGTAACAAAAGTAACAGGATGTAAAAAATAAGAGCGGATATTCAAAACGGGCATGAAGGATGGTGACAATAAAGTACACCTTCCTGCTGAAACTATCTGAGCCATTGCTGCTGTATAAACCAGCAACTAGCCAGCACTTTACGAAGGAAAAGTACATGTCTTTCAAGAACCATTTGCAATGACCTGGGATTGTTTACACAACCTTCCTTTTTTGATGCTTCGAATTTTGAAGGCCGCGGGAACACAAAGTACTTTCACTGCTCTCACTCAATACAGAAAAGGAGACATGTCTAAGTAGATCTCTTCAGCTTTTGTTGTCCCAAAGCAATTTGTTTTCTTTCTCTTTGGGAATAGTCACCTGTGTTCCTTTACGCCCGGTTGCGCTCATTATTGTCTTTGCTACTTCATTTAAAAAAAAAAATTCGTTCCTGGGATGTGGGCGTCGCTGGCAAGGCCAGCATTTATTGCCCATCCCTAATCGCCTTTGAGAAGGTGGTGGTGAGCCGCCTTGAACCACTGCAGTCCGTGTGGTGATGGTGCTCCCACAGTGCTGTTAGGGAGGGAGTTCCAGGATTTTGACCCAGTGATGATGAAGGAACGGCCGATATATTTTCAAGTCAGGATGGTGTGTGACTTGGAGGGGAACTTGGAGGTGGTGGTGTTCCCATGCGCCTGCTGCCCTTGTCCTTCTAGGTGGTAGAGGTCGCGGGTTTGGGAGGTGCTGCCGAAGAAGCCTTGGCGAGTTGCTGCAGTGCATCTTGTAGATGGTGCACACTGCAACCACGGTGCGCCGGTGGTGGAGGGAGTGAATGTTTAAGGTGGTGGATGGGGCGCCAATCAAGCGGGCTGCTTTGTCCTGGTTACTTCTTTAAAAAAAATAAAACTTATAATCTTACCAGCGTCTTGACTTGGTGACCAGTTCTATTTTCCATGTTCGGTTGGATATGCAAAGAATGATAAGTAGCTCCTGGTTTTATTGATGTTAAATTAATTCACAAGGACATGGCGGTTTGAAAGAAAAACACACAGCACGCAAACAAAAGGCCCAAATCTGGAGCAGGTTATCTTGAGAATAATGCGCTGGGCAATTGCCAGATGCTTTTCTGTTTCAGACACATGCTCCAGGGGTGATTAGAGGGCAGCACTGATTGAGGTGTTGGAGTCGATCATTATTCACACTATTCTGTGCTCTACAGCATGGGAGTAAATAGAGGGAGGAATGAAACTGCAGCAAATATATCCATGCATTATAAATTATGAAGGACCTGGAGATCTGCCAAAAATATGGCAGCGGAAACTGTGTTCATATCATAAGAACATAAGAACGTAAGAATTAGGAGCAGGAGTCGGCCACACGGCCCCTCGAGCCTGCTCCGCCATTCAATAAGATCATGGCTGATCTTCGACCTCAACTCCACTTTCCTGCCCGATCCCCATATCCCTTGAATCCCCTCGAGTCCAAAAATCTATCGACCTGAGCCTTGAATATACTCAACAACTCAGCATCCACAGCCCTCTGGGGTAGAGAATTCCAAAGATTCACAACCCTCTGAGTGAAGAAATTCCTCCTCATCTCAGTGCTAAATGGTCGACCCCTTATCCTGAGACTGTGTCCCCTAGTTCTAGGCACTCCAGCCAGGGGGAAACAACTTCTCAGCATCTACCCTGTCAATCCCCCTCAGAATCTTGTATGTTTCAATGAGATCACCTCTCATTCTTCTCAACACCAGAGAGTACAGGCCCAATCTACTCAATCTCTCCTCATAGGACAACCCTCTCATCCCAGGAATCATGTATAATCGGAGCGCATTGATCAAACTAATGATTTTAAACTGTCCAGCCAGCCAGAAAAATGCGCTAGTTCATAAATGGCACTCCCAAGCTATACAAACTCCACCATGCTGTGGCTTATGCACTGGATCTGTGGAACTAAACAGCTATCAGGGGTCACCAAGGGTCGGTGGACCAGTCATTGGAGGAACTCTAGCAGTTGGGATGTTAGCGCTGATTCAATGGTGCCCTTCATGAGGTAAGACTTTTAGGTCTGTAAGATTAGGGTACTGAGGCTCGTTGCCAAAGTTATTTCATACCTGATCGAGTTGTTGGTCGCATCCGGGTCTTTTGCTGAAACCGTCTGGATAGTGGTACCGACTGCGACATCCTCGTACACCTCCACCAGGTAGAAGGCCGTCTCAAACTGTGGCGGCTCATCCACGTCCTCGACAGATAGGTGCACCCTGGCCGTATCCCGGAACGGACCAAAGTTTAAAAACCGCAGGTCCAGATGGGTGTTGGTGCCCTCCACAGTCAACATGTAGCTGTCTTTAGTTTCAAAATCTAATGGCTAGAGAGGGTGGAACCGAGGGATAAATAATCACACGTTAGGAATTTATTTATTAGAATCATAGTGACATGAATCTGTCATAAAGACTTATGAAATAATACTGAGTGGCCTGCGGGTGGCGCTGTCCAGGGAGAGTATAAATACTCGGGCATGGGCCCAGCTTGCGCAGGACATTTTAAACAGGAACTAGTGAAGGACACAACTAGATCTCCATGTTGTAAAACAGTTGATTAAAGCTTTGTTTAACGCTTAGACCAAGTGCCTAGTAGTTTTCTTACGTCACATAGCATCGCACAGCACAGAAGGAGGCTATTCGGCCCATCGTGCCTGTGCTGACTCTTTGAAAGAGCTAACCCGCTCCCCCCTGCTCTTTCCCCAAAGTCCTGCAAATTTTTCCTTTTCAAGTATTTATCCAATTCCCTTTTGAAAGTTACTATTGAATCTGCTTCCACCGCCCTTTCAGGCAGCACATTCCAGATCACAACAACTCGCTGCGTCAAAAAGATTCTCCTCATCTCCCCCTCTGGTTCTTTTACCAATTATCTTAAATCTGTGTCCTCTGGTTACCGACCCTCCTGCCACTGGGAAACAGTTTCTCCTTATTTACTCTATCAACACCCCTCATGATTTTGAACACCTCCTTCAAAACTTCCCTTAACCTTCCCTGCTCTAAGGAGAACAACCCCAGCTTCTCCAGTCGCTCCACATCACTGCAGTCCCTCATCCCCTGGCACCATTCTAGTAAATCTCCTCCGCACCCTCTCCAAGGCCTTGACACCCTTCCCAAAGTGGGGGTGCCCAGAAGTGGACACAATGCTCAAATGAGGTCGAATCTATTATGATTAAATAAAAATCAAAAGTCTTAACAAGGTGGGGGAAACACCGCCCCCCCACCCCCCCAGTCTCCCGCATGGATGCTTCTGGAAGAACGGCTGTTGGCGGAACGCGTGTCTCCATAGATCTCCTCGGGGCCTCTGCTGCTCCGCCCCTGTAAATGGGCTTTCCGCCAAAAAGTTACAGCGGCGGAGCGGGAGAAGGCTCCTAAGTGAGAATGGGATGAGATTTCATGATCTTATTGAATGACGGAGCAGGCTCGAGGGGCCGTATGGCCTACTCCTGCTGCTAATTCTTTTGTTCTTATGATATTCGTGCACCTTCAGTTGATCTGAGACCTGCAGTGGGGGAGGAGACTGGAACCGGATGCTCGGGTTGGGATCAGCAAAACAACAGGAGAAAATAAAAAAGGGGGCCAGATAAAGAGAGAAACAGGAATCATGGGGAAGCAAACCAAGAAGGAGAAATGGAGATGTTAAAATATTCAGTTCAGTTTGAAGTCAATGTAAAATAACAGGATTTCCTAATGCAGCCTCATAGTAGCCTCAATGATTGATTCCTGGGATGAGAGGGCTGTCCTATGAGGAGAGATTGTGTAGATTGGGCCGATACTCTCTGGAGTTTAGAAGAATGAGAGGTGATCTCATTGAAACATATAAGATTCTGAGGGGGATTGACAGGGTCGATGCTGAGAGGTTGTTTCCCCTGGCTGGAGAGTCTAGAACTAGGGGGCATAGTCTCAGGATAAGGGGTCGGCCATTTAACACCGAGATGAGGAGGAATTTCTTCACTCAGAGGGTTGTAAATTGAGTTTATACAGAAGCTAAAAGTGAGGAAAGGATTTAAGGGCTGATTCAGCAACAATGTGCGCTGTGAATCGGGTCAGCAGACCAGTGAGTTCCATTCACGAGGCTCTGTTTTAGATTGGCCAGTGGCATATGCAAAGCGCCTAACGTCTGCTCTTCAGGCGCGGGCCCTGGACGTCTCATTTTCCCCCCCCTTTACCAACATGGTTGGCGGCGCACTTCCCGTAGGCAGAAATGTCCGCGCCCTTGCTGCCCGCCATGTTGTTGGCTTAGTTGGCCAGCTAGGTCGAGATTGGGTCGATTAGGCTTATATTCGCTCAGAGTTTAGAAGAATGAGAGGGGATCTCATTGAAACTTAGAAAATTCTAACAGGACTAGACAGACTAGATGCAGGAAGGATGTTCCCGATGATCGGGCAGGACAGAACCAGGGGGTCACAGTCTAAGGATAAGGGGTAAGCCATTTAGGACTGAGATGAGGAGGAATTTCTTCACCCAGAGAGTGGTGAACCTGTGGAATTCTCTACCACAGAAGGCAGTTGAGGCCAACTCATTAAATATATTTAATAAGGAGTTAGATATATTTCTTAAGGCTAAAGGGATCAAGGGATATGGGGAGAAAGCAGGGACAGGGTACTGAATTTGGATGATCAGCCATGATCGCATTAAATGGCGGAACAGGCTCGAGGGGCCGAATGGCCTGCTCCTGCTCCTATCTTCTATGTTTCTATGTTAGCGCTCTAAAAACAGGTACTGCACGGCCAAATTCACAGGTCAGTAAGTTTTGCAATGCTCAAAACGGTTTGAAGGTGTCCTTGCATATTATGACCTGAGGTGTTCAGGACTCATAGACTCATAGAAATTTACAGCACAGAAGGAGGCCATTCGGCCCATCGTGTCTGTGCCGGCCGAAAAAGAGCTCTCCAGCCTAATCCCACTTTCCAGCTCTTGGTCCGTAGCCCTGTAGGTTACGGCACTTCAAGTGCATATCCAAGTACTTTTTAAATGTGATGAGGGTTTCTGCCTCTACTGCCCTTTCAGGCAGTGAGTTCCAGACCCCCACCACCCTCTGGATGAAAAAAATTTCTCCTCAACTCCCCTCTAATCCTTCCACCAATTACTTTAAATCTATGCCCCCTGGTTATTGATCTCTCTGCTAAGGGAAATAGGTCCTTCCTATCCACTCTATCTAGGCCCCTCTTAATTTTATACACCTCAATTAAATCTCCCCTCAGCCTCCTCTGTTCCAAAGAAAACAACCCCAGCCTATCCAATCTTTCCCCATCGCTTCAATTCCCCAGCCCAGGCAACATCCTGGTAAATCTCATGAGTCTGAAGGACCACGCTAGATTGATACTATTGGGTAGAGATTCCTTCCTTTCTGTGCTCTTTGTAATGAAATGGTTAATTGATTTTGGTGAAATTCCTCTGATGGTTTTGTTTAACAAAGCCATTTACTGAACTTCTCACTGTGTGAACAGGCGGGTTGCGAGGTATTAGTTACGCTCTGTGTGTGACTGTGGTGCGCGGGAGTAAGAGTTAGAAAAACATAGCGGGCAGGATTTTGTGCTCAAGTCATGCCTGCTTGCTGATGGCAAACGGCGGTAAGACCTCATATAAAATATTTCCTATCATTTGCAGAGATACGCTCCTGGTGCCCAGTGTTGCTATGGGTGATGGAGGGGAGATTTAAAACCCTAAGATGCAGTGGGATTCCACAATATTGGAAAACCCAGCTAATATTTTTAAAGAGATCCTCTGGGCCCTAGTGTTTCAGTAGCACAGAAATAACTCGTTGAGAGAGTTTTTTTTTTAATGAACCATTAGTCTATAGTTTACCCAGCGGAATCGATGTGTATTTAACTCTAATTGGACGGGACTAGCACAAACAAGCAAAAGCAGCTAAGCGGTTTCGCTCTTTATATCCTATGCTCTTCTCAAACAATTATCAGGATGCCAAAAAGCTGTTATTGTTCCCTTTGGAAGACAATCTCCCTCTTATGAGCTCTTTCTTTTCCAGGCACAATTTCATGGAAGAGAGAGCGTGCCTCTACTAATACTGCGCATTTTATTGGTTCACTCGGTTAATTCCAGAGATGAGGGGGTTGTCTTATGAAGAAAGGTTGAGCAGGTTGGGCCTATACTCATGGGAGTTTAGAAGAAGAATGAGAGGTGATCTTATTGAAACATATAAGATTCTGAAGGGGCTTGGCAGGGTAGATGCAGAGAGGGTGTTTCTCCTCGTGGGGGAATCTAGAACTCGGGGGCATAGTTTCAGAATAAAGGGTCGCCCTTTTAGAACTGAGATGAGGAGGAATTTCTTCTCTCAGAGAATCATAAATCTGTGGAATTCTCTGCCCCAGAGAGCCGTGGAGGCTGGGTCATTAAACACATTTAAGGTGGAGAGAGACAGATTTTTGCAAGATAAGGGAGTGAAGGGTTATGGGGAGCGGGCAGGGAAGTGGAGTTGAGGTCGAAGATCAGCCATGATCTTATTGAATGGCGGAGCGGGCTCGAGGGGCCAAGTGGCCTATTCCTGCTCCTAATTCTTACGTTCTGATGTCCCCTCCTTCCCGGAGGAAAAGTCTGCACGGCCTCGCCCCTCCCTATCTCAGTCACCTCCTCCAGCCCTACAACCAATGTTCCCCCTAATTTTTTCTCTGGTTGCGCGGTCCCTTTAGCGGGCTGCGCGGCTCATTCGCGTGCGCGAAATTTCACATTTGAAAAGCCGGTCCCGGGGCTGTGCGGGACAGGCGGACAGCAGGAACGTTGCCTATAGCCCTCCGCGGTCTCTGCGTTCCTCTAATTCTGGCCTCTTGCCCATCTTGCGAATGCGTACGGTAGCGTAGTGGTTATGTTACTGGACTAGTAATCCAGAAGAGCTTGGACTGATGGTTCATGAGACGTGAGTTCAAATCCCACCGTGGCAACTGGGGAATTTAAATTCAGTTAATTAAATTAACTTGGAATTAAAAAGCTAGTGTCAGTAATGGTGACCATGAAACTACTGGATTGTTGGAAAAACCCATCTGGTTCAGTAATGTCCTTTAGGGAAGGAAATCTGCCGTCCTTACCCGGTCTGGCCTATATGTGACTCCAGACCCACAGCAATGTGGTTGACTCTTAACTGCCCTCTGAAATGGCCCAGCGAGACACTCAGTTGTAAAAAACCGCTACGATAAAGTCACCACTGTGGGAGCACCTTCACCTCACGGACTGCAGCGGTTCAAGCAGGCGGCTCACCACCACCTTCTCGGGGGCGATTGGGGATGGGCAATAAATGCTGGCCTTGCCAGCGACGCCCACATCCCGTGAATGGGTAAATTAAAAAAAAAAATCCCCGATTTTAATCGCTCCACCATTGTCAGCCGTGCCTTCAGCTGCCTGGGCCCTAACGCTCGTGTGAAGCGCCCTGGGAGGTTTTACTATATTAAAGGCACTATATCAACAACAACAACTTGCATTTACATAGCGTCTTTAACGCAGTAAAAAGTCACAGGGCGCTTCACAGGAGCGATCATCAAACAAAATTTGCACAAGCCACTTAAGGAGATATTAGGACAGATGACCAAAAGCTTGGTCTAAGTGTCTTAAAGGAGGAGAGAGAGGGAGAGAGGTTGAGGGAATTTCAGAGCTTAGGGCCCAGGCAGCTGATGGGACGGCCGCCAATGGTGGAGCGATTGAAATCGGGGATGCGCAAGAGGGCGACGGCCAGAATTGGAAGAGCGCAGAGATCTCAGAGGGTGGTAGAGCTGGTGGGTGGTTACACAAATAGGGAGGGGGGGGTGAGGCCATGGAGGGATTTGAAAATAACGATGAGAATTTTAAAAGTGAGGCGTTGCCGGACCGGGAGCCAATGTAGGTCAGCGAGCACAGGGGGTGAATGCAAGTTGTTGGATCTCTGCTGACAGCAGGATGAGATCAGAAAGCCACTGAGAAGAGGATGGCAGACATGAACTCTCGTTCTGTCGGGCCAAGGCACAGCAGATTGGAGGTCCGGACTCTGCCACTACATTGTTCATTCCCAAAGCTCTGCGTTGGAAAGTGCTTACCTCCTTTAAGGTGATGATCCCAACTTGGTTGCTTTTATCTGTGACAATGTCAAACATGTCCATCCCATCACCATCGATGAAGCTGTAGCTCAGCTCGGCATTTAACCCCTCGTCGGCATCTTTAGCGAGAATCCTTCCCACAGCAGAACCAACCATCGCAGACTCCATCACACTCATCTGGTAGAGCTCTGAGCGGGGGCGGGGGGGGGGGGTGGGGTGGGGTGGGGGAAACACACACACACAAACTATTACTGAGAAAGGTTTGCAATTTAAACAGACAACTATTAAACTTTTACAATCCTGTCATGGTCCTGCGCTTCACTTTATCACTTGGCGAAGAAGTCTGTGCCTACAATTTGGATTTCTCACTTTAAGAGAAAGTGCTCATTAAAGTAATGGGCCCTTAAAAAACTGGCACTGAACAATGAGATGTTTTATTGATGGATCGAATTTTTTGTCCCTCTCCTGAGTAAGTACATACCAGAAAGCCAACATTTATGTTAGCATTGAGGGATGATTTGAAAAACCCAAGAGGTTGGACTTCTAGTGAGCAACAGCAGCAGGTTTCCCCCCAGTGGCACTGGAAGGAATCTCTTAATCTCACCCCATTCTGTCATTATCTCCTTTTAAAGATCTTTGCAATGGGGAGGGCGATGGACAGTTGAAACAACTGCGTAGCGTTTCATTGTGATGGTGCTGCATGCACGTAACACAAGTACGCACGTTGGTACAAGTTATATCAATCGTGCCATAATGTTTGAAAAACCTGACAAAGGTTTCCCAGTAAAAGATCTGCCGTTAATCCCTCTCTTTCTTATAAATTTACATTTTTTGTGGAACCATCTTCTCAATCAACCATGGACTCAGCCCGCTATGATCTGGAAGTCACATGTTTCCACAATGTGCCCTGAGCATTAGCAAATAAATTATGGCCACCCCATCCACCACCTTAAACATTCACTCCCTCCACCACCGACGCACCATGGCTGCAGTGTCTACCATCTACAAGATGCCCTGCAGCAACTCGCCAAGGCTTCTTCGACTAATCCCTCCCTAATTGCCCTTGAGAAGGTGGTGGTGAGCCGCCTTCTTGAATGCAACTGAGTGGCTTGCTGGGCCATTTCAGAGGGCAGTTAAGAGTCAACCACATTGCTGTGGGTCTGGAGTCGCATATAGGCCAGACCGGGTAAGGAAGGCAGATTTCCTTCCCTGAAGGACATTAGTGAACCAGATGGGTTTTTACGACAGCACCTTCCAAACCCGCGACCTCCACCACCTAGAAGGACAAGGGCAGCAGGCGCCTGGGAACACCACCACCTCCAAGTTCCCCTCCAAGTCACACACACCATCCTGACTTGGAAATATATCGCCGTTCCTTCATCGTCAAAATCCTGGAACTCCCTCCCTAACAGCACTGTGGGAGCACCTTCACCACACGGACTGCAGCGGTTGAAGAAGGCGGCTCACCACCACCTTCTCGAGGGCAATTAGAGGATGGGCAATAAATGCTGGCCTTGCCAGCGCCACCCAGATCCCGTGAACGAATAAAATATACCCTACTGGCAGCAATTTGCCCACTGGATTTAATGTAGTCTCATTTCAGAATGGTGGATATTTCACACAGACTCAAGGCTTACACTTATATATTCATTTCCAACTAAATATTAAGGTAAAGCCTAAAGAAATTGGCCAATGGTAAAAGTACAACATGGCTGACGCACTCCTAGGAACACAGGAACAGGAGGAGGCCATTCAGCCCCTCGAGCCTGTTCCGCCATTCAATGAGATCACGGCTGATCTGTACCTCAGCTCCATTTACCCACCTTAGTTCCATATCTCTTGATACCCTTATCTAACAAGCATCTATTGTTTTATGTTTTATGCAGAAGGGCTGGCAATCAGGGCTATGATATGCGAGCCCCAGCCCTCTCCAAAAGTTTCTGGGGGGCCTTGTTGAGTCGAAACTTCCATCCATCCCAAACAAAGTCACCAGCCTCACAGGGTACTGTTGGGGTACGGTAGCATAGTGGTTATGGTACTGGACTAGTGATCTAATAGGCTTAATAATCTGGTGAATTCTAAATCCTACCACGGCAGCTGGGGAATTTAAATTCAGTTAATTAAATAAATCTGGAATAAAAAGCTAGTATCAGTAATGGTGACGTGAAAACCTGTTTGATTCACTAATGTCCTTTAGGGAAGGAAATCTGCCGTCCTTACCCGGTCTGGCCTATATGTGACTCCAGACCCACAGCAACTTGGTTGACTCTTAACTGCCCTCTGAAATAGCCGAGTTAAGCCACCCAGTTGTACCAAAACTGCTATGAAAATCTATAATCCACGCGGACTGCAGCGGTTCAAGAAGGCGGCTCGCCACCACCTTCTCAAGGGCAATTAGGGATGGGCAATAAATGCCGGCCCTGCCAGCGACGCCCAGATCCCGTGAATGAATTTTTAAAAAAGGGAACGTGGCCAGGGGAAGCGGGCTCCGAGTACGGGAGTTTCCTCGCCATCAGTCTGTTGGAATAGCAGCGGCCAATATGCCCATTGAAAGTAGGCATGCTCGCTGCCGCAGGGACATGAGTGGGGTCCACTGGTGGGGGGGGGTCTAAGCCTGAGGCGCGACCTTGACCCTTGAAGACGTTGTTTCTAGGATGATTTTTTATTGCGGGGGCGGTGGGGTGGGGCCCAATAATATGCAATGATTCCAAGAGGTGGGTGCCTGGCAATCTCACCAGAATGGGCGCCTGGCAATCTCACCAGAATGGGCAGACTCTGTCAAATTCTTGTGGCCTCCCCAATCTGGCAGGGTCCCCAAGATGCGCCAGGATTATTAAAATGAGGGAACCGCCTTCCCACGAGATCTCAAAGGCTGGTGGGGTGCCTGGCGGTCTGATGCTGGGCTCAAAGGCCAATGCATTTTCAGCCCCATTGCATGCAAGCGTAGATCCACTGAGTAAATCGGTCATGCATCAATTAACCTTTGCAAGATTGCCTTCAGACGAAACACATAAAATCTGTGTGAATAAATTGGTAATGGATCAAACAACCTTTGTAAGACTGACTTCAGAAGCAATATATATAGTCTGTGATATATGTTGAATGAAGTTCCATTGCAGTATTACTTGTGTCGCATACCAGCTTCCATGTTGAAGTCTGAAAGTGCTTTACACATAAGAACATAAGAAACAGGAGCAGGAGTTGGCCATTCGGCCCCTCGAGCCTGCTCTGCCATTCAATAAAATCATGGCTGATCTGATCTTGGCCTCAACTCCACTTTCCTGCCCGCTCTCCATAACCCTTGACTCCCCTGTAGCTCAAATATCTGTTTATCTCCACCTTGAATATATTCAGTGACTCCGCCTCCACAGCTCTCTGGGGTAGAGAATTCCAAAGATTCACGACCCTCTGAGAGAAGAAATTCCTTCTCATCTCTGTTTTAAATGGGCGACCCCTTATTCTGAAACTATGCCCCCTAGTTCTAGATTCCCCCACGAGGGGAAACATCCTCTCTGCATCTACCGTGTCCAGCCCCCTCAGTATCTTATATGTTTCAATAAGATCACCTCTCATTCTTCTAAACTTCAAGGAGTATAGGCCCAACCTGCTCAACCTTTCTTCATAAGACAACCCCCTCATCTCAGGAATTAACCTAGTGAACCTTCTCTGAACTGCCTCCTATGCAAGTATATCCCTCCTTAAATATGAGAAGTCGCACAACACCTGGTTATAGTCCAACAGTTTTATTTAAAATTACGAGCTTTCGGAGCTGCTGCTCCTTCGTCAGGTAGAGGTACAGTGAGGGAATCTAATACACAGTATATATAGTGGTCATGATGCGGAGATGCCGGTGTTGGACTGGGGTGGACAAAAATAAGAAGTCGCACAACACCAGGTTATAGTTCAACAGATTTATTTAAAATTACAAGCTTTCGGAGCTATCGATCGCCCCTTCCTCAGGTGAAGTTACTATGAGTGAATCTACAAAAATTCACAGAATATAAACACAGAGAAAATGCAGAGATACAATCTTTCTTTACATCAAAGACACACCAAGAGCACAGCCAAGACAATGAGATGTGTCCCAGGGGGTCCAACGTGTCAAAACCTGCTGTCTGCATATCCTCTCCATTTGGGTTTGTTTTTTGTGTTTGTGTTTGTGTTTGTGTTGCCTCCCAGTCGGGGAACACTTCAGCAGTCAAGGGCATTCAGCCTCGGATCTGCGGGTTAGCGTTCTCCAAGGCGGCCTTCAAGATACACGACAACGCAAAATCATCGAGCAGAAACTGATAGCCAAGTTCCGCACTCATGAGGACGGCCTCAATAGGGATATCGGGTTCATGTCACGCTACAGAACGTGACTCGACATCGTTGTCTGTCTTTCCAGTTTAAAAAAAAAAGAAACACAAAAAACAAACACAAAAAACAAACCCAAATGGAGAGGATATGCAGACAGCAGGTGTTTTGACACGTTGGACCCCCTGGGACACATCTCATTGTCTTGGCTGTGCTCTTGGTGTGTCATTGATGTAAGGAAAGATTGTATCTCTGCATTTTCTCTGTGTTTATATTCTGTGAATTTTTGTAGATTCACTCATAGTAACTTTACCTGAAGAAGGGGTGATCGATAGCTCTGAAAGCTTGTAATTTTAAATAAATCTGTTGGACTATAACCTGGTGTTGTGCGACTTCACAGTATATATACACAGAGAGCGACTTGTCTGCAGAGATACAATCCGTCAGGCAGGCACTACATCAAAGACACATCAGAGCACAGCCAAGACAATGAGGTGGGTCACAGGGGGTCCAACGTGTCAAATGCTGCCGTCTGCAGTTGAGCTCCTAACTTTTTTTTTGTTTTGTTTTTTTTGGTTGTTTTTTTTTTAATGTTTTTTTTTAAACTGGAAAGACAGACAACGATGTCGCGTCACGTTCTGTAGCGTGACATGAACTTGGCTGTGCTCTGATGTGTCTTTGATGTAGTGCCTTCCTGATGGATTTATCTCTGCAGACAAGTCGCTCTCTGTGTATATATACTGTGTATTAGATTCCCTCACTGTACCTCTACCTGACGAAGGGGCAGCAGCTCCGAAAGCTCGTAATTTTAAATAAAACTGTTGGACTATAACCTGGTGTTGTGCGACTTCTCATTTTTGTCCACCCCTGTCCAACACCGGCATCTCCGCATCATGACCTCCTTAAATAAGGAGACCAAAACTGTACGCAGTACTCCAGGTGCGGTCTCACCAGTGCCCTATACAGTTGTAGCAAGACTTCCCTACTTTTATACTCCATCCCCCCTGCAATAAAGGCCAACATTCCATTTGCCTTCCTAATTAACACTATTACTCTTTGATGTTGTTTTGTGTACAAATACAGCAGTCATTCTGCAACCATGGGACCAGTTAATCTGTTTTTAATCGTGTTAATTGAGGAAGGAATGTCAATCTACTTTGAATAATGCCATGGGATTTTTAACATCCACCTGAGCAACAACAACTTGTATTTATATAACGCCTTTATCGGAGCAAAACGTCGTAGAACAGATAGAAAGAAGATTAGTTTCAAAATATCAGATTCTGTTGGTTCAAGTCCCACTCCAGAGACTTGAGCACAAAAATCTAGGCTGACACTCCTAGTGCAGTGCTGAGGGAGTGCCGCACTGTCAGAGGTGCCGTCTTTCGGATGAGACATTAAACCGAGGCCGCACCTGCCCCCTCGGGTGGACGTAAGAGATCCCACGGCACTATTTCGAAGAAGAGCAGGGGAGTTATCCCTGGCATCCTGGCCAATATTTATCCCTCAATCAACATCACTAAAAACAGATTATCCGGTCATTATCACATTGCTGTTCGTGGGAGCTTGCTGTGAGCAAATTGGCTGCCGCGTTTCCTACATTACAACAGTGACTACACTTCAAAAAGTACTTCATTGGCTGTAAAGCGCTTTAAAGCAGAGAAAGAACGGGGCTGTATATCTGACCACGCACCAGAGTTTGGGAAGAGTTCCATCCTATTACAAACTCTGACCTTTTAACCTATTACATATCAAAGAACCACTCTTCTGTTAATTCTTCTGAAGCATAATTTTCAGACAACTTTGACGATACACATTATTTAAATATATTATGTGGACGCGGACCTGGATAGAATTCACGCATTTTCTGCAGACTAGCACGCCAGCCTGTCTGTGGAGATGCAAAACAAGCCACGTCTGCCTGTCAATCAAGCAATCGATCAATTAAACAAACTATATTATATATATGATCAATTGGCCAACATACACTCTCTGCTCTTTGATTGAATGAACCAAGCAATTCGAACTCTGTATCAAGGTAGGTTCGCCTTTCCTGGAGCAATCACTGATCTTCAGTCTTAAGTTGTTGTAATTATGAACAGAAAGCAAATGATTCCACAAAAATGTACTTTCTACTGCCACATTCTAGTTCGTTTTCTAAGCTCTGGATTCTAAGAAGCTTTTGAAGTGCGTGAGTGAGAAGTGGTTTATATGCAGTAAATGGCTTGTTCTCTTGAGGACTATGATGGACAGAGCATATGTGCCAATTGCTGAAGATCAATATTCTCCAGAGGTGATGGATCCCCTAAGCTGAGATGGTGAGACTGTGTACTGATGTGAATGGAAGAATAACAGCAGGAAGGTAGCTGTGTGGCTTAGTTGATTATGGCCCAGAAATTGATCTCGCACTGTTCCCGCGGGGGTAAGCCTTCCCCGCGATGTCTCACCTCGCTTGTGCTTTTTCAGATCCAGCTCGCACGAACTTGATGTTCCAGACATCAGCTGTGCTGGGCTTGTGTATCCCAGCGGTGTAGTGAATTCGTGCGAGCTGTGGGATCACGTGACTCAGTTAGAGCCAATGGCAGCACACCATCTTCCATTCATAAGTTTCACAGACCTGCTGTGAAATCTATGAATCTTACACCCCCCCAAAATAACAGCTAAACCTCAATTAAATTTAAAAAAAACCATCACATTAATAAAATAAGTATAGTTAATTAAATTAACCATTTTAAATAAAAAATTAAATTTTTGAAAATTTTTAAAATCTTTTAAAAAGTTATAAAAATAAACTTACCTGTCTTTAAAGTCTCTAAAAAAGATATACCTGTAAAAAAAAATTCAAAAAAATACTTAATTCACTACTTACCTTCTTAAAAGCGGGTCTTACTCCTCCTTTTTACATTTCCAAAATCTTCCCTACTTACCTGCGCGTCCAAAGCATGAAGTGCACAGCGTGCGCGCAGCCTGTAGCGCGCACGCGATGCACCCAGGACCCGCCCCCTTTTCAGAAGAGCAATTGCCGGTTTTCAGCGCATGCGCAGGGCATGCAGAAAACCGGCAATTGGAGTGGGAATACGCGAGAGTACGCAGTGCGTACTCTCGCGTCCCGGGATCAATTTTCGGCCCATTATTTCTTGTCTCTGAGTCAGAAGGTCGTGGGTTCAAAGCCCACTCCATGAAACTTGAGGACAAAAATCTAGGCTGACACTCCCAGTGCAGTGCTGAGGGAGCGCTGCACTGTCGGAGGTGCCGTCTTTTGGATGAGATGTTAAACCGAGGCCCCGTCTGCTCTCTCTCAGGTGGACGTAAAAGATCCCATGGCACTATTTCGAAGAAGAGCAGGGGAGTTCTCCCCGGTGTCCTGAGGCAAATATTTATCACTCAATCAACATCACCAAAACAGATTATCTGGTCATTATCACATTGCTGTTTGTGGGAGCTTGCTGTGCGCAAATTGTCTGCCGTGTTTCCCACATTACAACAGTGACTGCACTTCAAAAAGTAATTCATTGGCTGTAAAGCACTTTTGGGACATCCTGAGGTTGTGAAAGGCGCTGTAGAAATGCGAGCCTTTCTTCTTTAAGAACTGCCAGAGGGAAGATTGCGATGGCCAGTCTGATTGTGACAACTGATTGAATGCTATCTAACGTCATTCACTGAAGGAGCTATAAAGGGGAAGTACGTGAGGGAGAAAGGAATAGAAGGGTCTGCTGACAGGGTGAGATGAAGTAAGGTGGGAGGAGGCTCGTGTGGAGCACGAACTGTTTCTGTGCTGCAAAATTCTTAACAGTAAGCGACTGAATCAACTGATGCAGCGACACAGGTACTCACTTTGCGGGAATCGGGGAGGATTGTCATTGACATCTGTGAGTGTGATGCTCACAGTTGTTGTCCCCGATAATCCTCCCATTTGTCCACCCATGTCCTTGGCTTGCACAACTACTTGGTATCCATCCTTAACCTCTCTGTCCATGTTTGATAAAGCCGTCCTGATGATACCTGTGGGGAAGATAAGACCGATTTGTCACGAACTGCTACCACAGTAAAAAGTGCATTTTGAGGAAATAATCAGCAGGGGGCACCAATACCACTGTTAGAAACGCTTTCAGCCCAAGCCCAAGCTTAGCAGCAACGCATATTACACAAAGGCGAGATTAATTTTACCGTAGGCTAGGCTGACCGCACGTCCCCGTTTTCCGGACGAGATCCTGTGTCCCCCGGGCAAACAACGTCCCCACAAGACTCCTCGGTTCAGTAAACTCGTTCAGAGTCTTTGTTTTTTTTTTAAACGCGAATGTACAGAAACCCCCCCCGGCGGAGGGAGGAGGCGGAGTGGGAGGGGGGGAGATGGTCGGCCCGTTCCCACCCGGTTTGAGCTCAGGAACGGATGGATTCCGGGAGTTGGTTGAACGGAGGCGACGGTGGCGGCCCCCGCCTTCCCACAATGGCAGCGTGGTGGAGAAAAGGCCCCGTCGATAGCGTGGGCCGCGCCGCGCTCTGCGGGGGGGGGGGGATCGAGTCACCTGACCCCATGTCTTGGCCAATAGTGACTGGCCGGAGGGCGGCACCTTTGAAAATGCGCGGGAGAAGCCGAGGGCGCGCTGCGAGTCGGTGGGCGGGTGGATTTACTTTACCACAGATTAGTGTGTGGCGCATCGTGTTCATTTAATGAATAAGCTCTAAATTCTCCCACCGGGAAGGGGTTTCTGAAACCTCCTGAGACTGAGGGTGTTTCACACCTTATAGGGAAAATCTGATTGGAACAGATTTAAAATTGAGCAATTAAAAGTTAGGGTATTCGGGGACGAGTACAGATGGTACAGCACCATTGCCAGAACACACGCAAGATTGGAGATTCGGTGTAAAGTGAAAATGGCGTTGTCTCTACGCGTATTCCACTAGCAGAAGCACCAAAGTCGTCATTCCGGTTTTTGTGAAACGCATCCTGGCTACTTTGCTGTGCCCCCACCCTTGTGTGTCCCCGGATTCGGTTTAGAAAATATGGTCACCCTACCTTAGGGCAAAGCTCCTCTGGGACGAACCTTGAGAATCACCACCAAAGTGACTATTAGCAGTAAAGTTGTGATTTAAAGTTGGGCCATCTGATAAATTCTATTTTTTTTTTGGTGAAGCATTTAAAATTAAAATGGTCAGGAAGTAAGCAGCACCTAGTGCTAGCGTATTAAATTATTGAACGAGTCAGCCAGCTGCGTTGCTGGTAGGGATGCATTGGATTGACTTGTGAACTGAATATATTTCTCACTTCATAGCTTACTGTTGCTGCCATTTATTCAAACAGCTCCACAATTGTCCTGTCATATTCATTAGGCCCCGCAGCTAGTTTCTTGGGATGGATTTAGACTTTTTAATCTAACCCTCCCTTTCAGAACAAAAAATAGTAAAGGTAGAAGACTTATCAAGTCAGAAGTTTCGCATTTGCTTCGCTGAAACATTTTGAATCCTTGCAATGAATTTAACATTGAGAGCCTAGATTTCTCTTTGGTTGTTTTGGGTAGCTGTAGGCCTGGACTTCCTCCGCCTGCTGCTTTGACCCCGCTGTAACCCTGGTTCCCTTTGACCTGCGGCAGGGCTCATTCGGCACGCGGGCGGGATCCCTGCCTGCCGCCGCCCTGGTGGAAGATCCTGGCAGCGCTGCAGTACCTGAAGAAGCAGGCAATGACTATCTCCAACAAGTGAGAGTCTAACCACCTTCCCTTGACCTTCAATGGCATTACCATCGCCGAATCCCCCACCATCAACATCCTGGGGGTCACCATTGACCAGAAACTTAACTGGACCAGCCACATAAATACTGTGGCAACAAGAGCAGGTCAGAGGCTGGGTATTCTGCGGCGAGTGTCTCACCTCCTGACTCCTCAAAGCCTTTCCACCATCGACAAGGCACAAGTCAGGAGTGTGATGGAATACTCTCCACTTGCCTGGATGAGTGCAGCTCCAACAACACTCAAGAAGCTCGACACCATCCAGGACAAAGCAGCCCGCTTGATTGGCACCCCATCCACCACCTTAA
Organism: Squalus acanthias; assembly: GCA_030390025.1. Lineage (NCBI taxonomy): Eukaryota > Metazoa > Chordata > Chondrichthyes > Squaliformes > Squalidae > Squalus > Squalus acanthias. The sequence goes on from CM059428.1 coordinate 5,586,881, forward strand.
ACATTCACTCCCTCCACCACTGGCGCACTGTGGCTGCAGTGTGTACCATCTACAAGATGCACTGCAGCAACTCGCCAAGGCTTCTTCGGCAGCACCTCCCAAACCCGCGACCTCTACCACCTAGAAAGACAAGGGCAGCAGGCGCATGGGAACACCACCACCTCCAAGTTCCCCTCCAAGTCACACATACCATCCTGACTTGGAAGTATATCGGCCGTTCCTTCATCGTCGCTGGGTCAAAATCCTGGAACTCCCTCCCTAACAGCACAGTGGGAGTACCTTCGCCACACGGGCTGCAGCGGTTCAAGAAGGCGGCTCACCACCACCTTCTCAAGGACAATTAGGGATGGGCAATAAATGCTGGCCTTGCCGGCGACGCCCACATCCCATAAACGAATAAAAAAAAAAGAGGCAGGGGAGAGGAGTTTGTGAAGATGGTTGGTGGTGGAGCAAAGAAACCGGGGCGGGGGGTGGGGAGGGGTTAACTTAAAGAGATCTTAAATCCACCGGTAAAGCAAGTACCCGCTTAGTAGCCTACAGCTCCTTCGGGCATGAAAGCTAAGATGAGGAAAGTTATTGCCGACCTGTTCTCGCCTCCACTGAAAAGTAAGGCTGTCCCTGCAGGATGCTGTACACCACCCGAGCACTGTTTCCATACGTGGGGTCGTCGGCGTCACTAGCTGTCAGCTGTATTACAGATGTACCTGCATAGAGATGAGAGACAAAGCATGGTGTTGTCACATTGGAAATAGAAGAGTTTGTTGCAGCAATGTTCCCTCTAATTTTTTTTCCCATGCGCAGTCCCTTTAACTGGCCACGCGGCCCATTCAGGTTTTCGCACATGCGCGGTTTCTTCCGTGTAAAAGCCGGCGATTGTCCTGCGCGGCCACGCGGGAACGTTTTACAGTGGGATATTTTTTTCAGTTTTGCAAATTTATAGACACCCGTCATTTTGATTTTGCAAAGCGAGTGCTGGCGAATCGAATCGACGGCCCGTTTTTGGCATCTCTCCCCATTTTAACTTCCGTTGACTACGCTAGTGCACAAAGTCAAAGTTACGCCCACTTTGTAAAGACCTTGTTCACAAAGATGGAAAAGCTGGACATTTTTGACAAACTGTCGGAGGTTCAGTGGCGTCACCGAGTTCATTGCAGGCTGTCAAGTTATGGTAAAAGTACTTGTGGAGGCAGTGTAATATTTACAGTGTGTGAAAGACGATGACCAGTGATATTGATAATGACCATTAGAGGTGAACAGAAGGGTTTCTGATTACAGTACTTTGATGAGCAATTGGCTACATTTCCTTTTAGGCACAATTATTCCTGACAGGATATTTGGGATGTTTCCTCACTGTTCATCCAATCGATTATATTTATTTCTGACAATTTATTTCTTCACACTAATATAAAGCTCTCGCAGATATACAGAAAATCTTACTTTGTTTCATATTTCCAGCATCTGCAATATTTTGCTTTTATATAGAAAATGTGTTTCTTTGCGTAGGCTCAGTGGGTCGCACTCTCTCGCCTCCGAGCCAGAAGGTTGTGGGTTCAAGTCCCACTCCAGAGACTCGAGCACAAAAATCTAGGCCGACATGCCCAGTGCAGTGTTGAGGGAGTGCTGCACTGTCAGAGGTGCCGTCTTTCAGATGAGACATTAAACCGAGGCCCCGTCTGCTCTCTCAAGTTGGATGTAAAAGATCCCCTGGCACTTTTTTGAAGACGAGCAGGGTAGTTCTCCCCGGTGTCCCTGGCCAATATTTATCCCTTGACCAACATCACTAAAAACAGATTATCTGGTCATTATCACATTGCTGTTTGCGGGAGCTTGCTGTGCGCAAATTGGCTGCTGCTTTTCCCACATTACAACAGTGACTACACTTCAAAAAGTACTTCATTGGCTGTAAAGCACTTTGGGACGTCCTGAGGTCATGAAAGGCGCTGGAGAAATGCAATTTAATATACCTCAGATTTATTCATATTGTTGGTAACGTCATATTGGGGCAGAAATTCGGGTCCCCGCGGGTGAGTACGCGCTGTGTACTCACCCGTAGGGCCACCGGAAGTGCCGGTTTCGCGCATGCACTGCGCAAGCACGGGAAACCGGAACTTCCGGTCTCGTGAAAGAAGGGGTTTGAGGGTCAACCGCGTGCGCGGGAGAGGCAGCGCGCATGCTGCGAACTTCGGCTTTTTGTTTCAGGTTTCTCCGTGAGGGTAAGTATGGAGAAGCTGCGCAGGAAAAAAGGAGGCGCAAGGCCTGCTTTTAACAAGGTAAGAGGTGAATTAAGTAGAATTTAAACATTTTTTCAACAGGTTTATCTTTTTTACATACTTTAAAGAAAGGTAAGTTTATTTTTAGCACCGTTAAAAAGTGTAATTAAGTTTTTCAAAAAATTAAATTTTTGTTTAAAGTGGTTAATTTATGTAATTTATAGTTATTTTAAAAATGTGATGTTTTTAAAAAATTTATTTGAAATTTAAGTGAGGTTTTGGGGCCGATCTCTATTCATAGATTTGACAGGTCTTCCTGTCAAAATCTATGAATGGAGATTCCCTGCTCCGATTGGCTCTCCATGGCCCACGTGATCCCAGGGGACGCTTCGAACTAACTGCGCCCCTGGGATACGCAAGCACTGCGCGCCGGCAGCTGCAGGAGGCCCAGGAGCCGAAGTCCACGCGGGCCCGAAGCACAACGGCAGGCGCGGTAGGTAAGTACGCGCGCGATCCTTGCACCCGCGGGAAGCCGGAGAGCCGAATTTCTGGCCCATTGTAATTTTCTGAGCGTGAGCTTGCTTTGTCAATCAAAGTTCAGCAACTCAAAGATTTTAACCGGATGGCAAAATAAACTCTAAAAATATCTGTTCTAGACGTTATACTATCAGCTCTTAACTGCATTACCCCAGAGCACTGGTCAGAATATAAATGAAAGAAATCCCACTGCATTTGGCTTAGGCTGGTGATCACCGCCTGGTTCCATTCACAGACGGACTGAAGTGCTTTCATTGATAAACGGGGCACGCTACAGGAAGCACAGCTAAAGAGAAGGCCCTTACAACAACACCAATGGCATTAGGTTCTTGTAGGTGGACTGAGCTCAGTTTGTAAACAGAGCGAAGGTCGCTTCAATCACTCACTGCAGAACAGGGAATCTTACACACAACACACTATTGCAGTCGGCACAGTGTCACTAGCAAGTGTGCAGAAAGCCGGGGGGGCTAGCAAAGATAGACAATAGTAAGTGCACAAGGATGAAAAATTGTAAGGCTTTGCTCATCGCTACAGATCGTAAGCTATTGGCCCGGACTTTGCGGTGGGGGAATGACGGTTGAACTCTCAGTGTTCGCCACGATTACCCCCCTCTGAAACTGACCGTAACCTCAGGATTTAGCGCATGCGCAGAAATCCTGAAGTTGCGGTCAGTCGTTCACTGCTGCGACACTGGCTGCGCTGTGGACTGCCCCCCCCTGTGCCCCCCGCTCCCGCATAGCTGGCAATCAGTGTAATCTGTGGTATTGACAAAAACGTAAGCTTTTCCGTGCTAATATCGCTGTTGAACGCCCCATAAAAGTTAAGCCTTGATGGAGTAGGTGTAACTGGGGTTGTAACAGCGTATTGAGGGCTAAACAACCGTTCTGGCCCTGAAAAACTAATTTTATATTTGTGCAAATGTCAAAGTGAATTGATAATCAGTGCTTTTTATTTCCTGGTTTGCTGTCTGTGAGAATTCTGCAATGCGATTGGCTGCTTAGACTGCTTGATGCCATCACTGCTGCTGTACGCTAGAGATCCCCTATTGACAGCGCTAGAATCAATTACACGTCGGGGAAGCTAAAGTTCTCTCCACGGAGATCGCGAGATATCTGTGGGCAGCATTCTTTGAGGTCAGTGGCGAAAGCTGTCACATCACTGCCGGCCTCAAATTACGGGCCATTGTATTTCTCTTAAAGGGAAAGGGAAGTCTTGGGCAGTACCTTTGGTCTTTTATGAACAGTTGTGCCAGTAGTTTATTGTAGATTTAAAAAATAATGGCCCAAAATTTGCTATCGGAGGCTTCCCGCGGGCGGATGCCTCTGATCCGTAAATAAATCTACACATTTACCTGGTGGTCCGGCGGGTACGGAGATTCACGCTCCTGGGCCTCTCCGGCTACCCGCGGGCAGAGGTCCCCGTATAAGAACATAAGAACATAAGAAATAGGAGCAGGAGTAGGCCAATTGGCCCCTCGAGCCTGCTCCGCCATTCAATAAGATCATGGCTGATCTGATCCTAACCGCCAATCTACTATCTATCACAGAACCATCTCCTGAACCTAACAGAATTGGACACACGAAATAGGAGCAGGATCAGGCTACACGGCCCCTGGACCCGCTACGCTACCCACAGGGCCATGACCGATCCGAACCTAGACTCATGTCCAAATTCCTGCCCGCTCCCCGTAACCCTTAATTCCCTTTACTTCTAGGAAACTGTCTATTTCTGTTTTAAATTTATGTAATGATGTAGCTTCTACAGCTTTTTGGGGCAGCATATTCCATGGACCTACCACCCTCCTGAGTGAAGTAGTTCCTTCTCATCTCAGTTTTGAAAGAGCAGCCCCTTATTCTAAGACTATGCCCCCTAGTTCTAGTCTCACCCGTCATCGGGAACATCCTCCCCGCATCCACCCGATCCAACCCCTTCACAATCTTATATGTTTCAATAAGATCGCCTCTCATTCTTCTGAACTCCAATGAGTAGAGTCCCAATCTATCCAACCTCTCCTCATATGTCCATCCCCTCATCCCCGGGATTAATCGAGTGAACCTTCTTTGTACTGACTCGAGAGCAAGTATGTCTTTTCTTAAGTATGGACACCAAAATTGTATGCAGTATTCCAGGTGCGGTCTCACCAATACCTTGTACAACTGAAGCAATACCTCCCTATTTTTATATTCTATCCCCTTAGCAATGAAAGCCAACATTCCATTGGCCTTCTTAATCACTTGCTGCACCTGTATACTAACCTTTTGAGTTTCGTGCACCAGGACCCCCAGATCCCTTTGTACCTCAGTACTTTCCAGTTTCTTGCCATTAAGATAATAACTTGCTCTACTATTTTTCCTGCCAAAGTGCATAACCTCACACTTTCCAGTATTGTATTCCATCTGCCAAATCTCTGCCCACTTACTTAGCCTGTCTATGTCCCCTTGCAGATTTTTTATGTCCTCCTCACTCACTACTTTCCCTCCCATCTTAGTATCATCTGCAAACTTTGATATGTTACACTCGGTCCCCTCCTCCAAATCGTTAATATAGATTGTAAAGAGTTGGGGACCCAGCACTGACCCCTGCGGAACACCACTAGTTACTGATTGCCAGTCTGAGAATGAACCATTTATCCCAACTCTCTGCCTTCTGTTAGATAGCCAATCCTCTATCCATGCCAGAATATTACCCCTAATCCCGTGATTTTTTATCTTAAGCAATAATCTTTTGTGTGGCACCTTGTCAAATGCCTTTTGGAAGTCTAAATACACCACATCCACTGGTTCCCCTTTATCCACCCTGTGTGTTAATTTATCAAAGAACTCCAGCAAATTTGTCAAACATGACTTCCCCTTCATAAAACCATGCTGACTTTGTCCTATTAAATTATGATTATCCAAATGTCCCGTTAATGTCTCCTTAATAATGGACTCCAAAATTTTACCTACCACAGATGTTAGGCTAACCGGTCTATAGTTTCCAGCCTTCTGTCTACTGCCCTTTTTAAATAAGGGTGTTACATTAGCAGTTTTCCAGTCTGCCGGGATCTTTGCTGAGTCCAGGGAGTTTTGGAAAATTATTACCAATGCATCCACAATCCCTACCGCCACTTCCCTCAAGACCCTAGGATGTAAGCCATCAGGTCCAGGTGATTTATCCGCCTTGAGTCCCATTATTTTACCGAGTACCACTTCCTTAGTGATTTTGATCGTGTTTAGCTCCTCCCCCCCTATAGCCCCCTGTTTGTCCAGTGTTGGGATATTCTTAGTGTCCTCTACTGTAAAGACGGTTCGCAAGTTCCCCTGGGATCACATGGGCCGGCCCAACCAATAAAAGAAGGGGATCCCCATTCATACTTATGGGGATTCTGTATGTACGGAACTGTCATAAGTATGAATGGGGATCACTTAAAAAATACACAAACACATGAAACAACTTTTTTTTTAATTACATATTTAAAATGAATTAAAATGCCATTTTTGAAAAAACAATTACATGTTTTAACAGGGCTAAAAATAAACTTACCTTATTGGACTGGGTTTTTAATGTATAAATGATTAATAACATTTTATTTTTCTATTTTTTAAAACTCTTATGCTGGTAAAAGCAGGCCTTACGCCATGCTTTTTACCAGGCGTAAGAATTTCACGGGCATTCAGTGGGCAGAAGTTGGGCAAATAGCGCAACTCTCCACCTGTGGAGGCCCATCTCCAAGAGAATTCTTCACAGATCGCAAGTGGCGGGTTTCAGCGCATGCGCTTCGCGCGCCTAAACCCGGAACTTGCGCGGCCCCTTACGGGCGCCTACACACCTCGTACGCACCCGTAGGGGTCGCAAAATACGGCCCATTGTATATATATATATATATCACTTTTTATCGCTGACATGGAGACACTTGACTAGGGTTCCTGCTTGACTGCTCCTGGGGCATCAATTACGTAAATGCCCCCCGTGCGTCCTGGAGTTTGAGGGAGAGAGCGGGGGAGGGGGGGACACATCAGATCGGTCAGAGGGACCTTCCGAAGCTTCGCTCTATTGTTTGCAATGGGGCCACTCCAGGACGTATGGGGCGGTCCCGTTATTGATATCATTGGACGAGCAGTGAGCATTTATCCCCCAATCAACATCACTAAAAAACCGATCATCTGGTCGTCATCACATTGCTGTTTGTGGGAGCTTGCTGTGCGCAAATTGGCTGCCGCGTTTCCCACATTACAACAGTGACTACACTTCAAAAAGTACTTCATTGGCTGTAAAGCGCTTTGGGACGTCTGGTGGTCGTGAAAGGCGCTATAGAAATACAAGTCTGTCTTTATTTCTTAAAAAAGCAACCTTTAATAACGAGGAAATACCTATTAAGTTTGTTATACCCGCTATAAGAGGGGTGATTACTTTGATTCAAAGATGTTCTTTGTCCTTTAAGCACCATTACCCTGTCAACATGAAGGCAGTTTTGAAAAAAACCCAGATATCATTCCATATAATTTTCTAAATGCTGTTTTGTTGATATATTTAATATTTATATGGAATAATTTTGTAGTTTGTGCAATACCTTAAAAATCTGACGTGTAGATGTAATTGCCGCTGTCTCCATCCCTCTCCCTAACATCTGTCTGAGGCTGAACTACACTGTTCACAACCTTGGTGTCATACTTGACCCTGAAATGAGCTTCCGACTACATATTCGCGGCACAACTAAGACCGTCTATTTCCACCTCCCTAACATCGCCCGTCTCCGCCCTTGCCTCAGCTCATCCGCTGCTGAAACCCTCATCCATGCCTTTGTTACCTCAAGATTGACGATTCCAACGCACTCCTGGCCGGCCTCCCACGTTCTACCCTACGTAAACTTGAGGTCATCCAAAACTCGGCTGCCCGTGTCCTAACTCGCACCAAGTCCCGTTCACCCATCACCCCCTGTGCTTGCTGACCTACATTGGCTCCCGGTTAAGCAACGCCTCGATTTTAAAATTCTCATCCTTGTTTTCAAATCCCTCCATGGCCTCGCTCCTCCCTATCTCTGTAATCTCCTCCAGCCCCACAACTCCCAGAGATATCTGCGCTCCTCTAATTCTGCCCTCTTGAGCATCCCTGATTATAATCGCTCCACTATTGGCGGCCGTGCCTTCTGTTGCCTGGGCCCTAGGCTCTGGAATTCCCTGCCTAAACCTCTCCGCCTCTCTCTCCTCCTTAAAACCTACCTCTTTGACCAAGCTTTTGGTCGCCTGCCCTCATTTATCCTTAGGTGTCTCAGTGTCATGTATTTCCATTTATAACATTTTTCCAAAATGTCCAGCAGTGGGTTTTTTTTGGGCGTTAAACGCTTGTAATCAGGGTTACATGAGCAGCTCTAGTTTAGTGAACAGGCGAAGCCTACCCTGTGCACGTTGTACCAGCCATCACTCTTATACTTGCCATGCCCATGACTGTGTGAGCCGTGGGATATGGGATGTAGTAGTAATAGTGTGCAGAATGTTATAGAATGACCAATTTCTTTGAAGATGCTATCGCAAGATTGATTCTTACCCATAGGGGACATTTCAGGAACACTGGCTGCATAAGGACCATCGAGAAACTTTGGCTCGTTGTCATTGATGTCCTGGATCTTGATGATGAATTCAGACTCGGGCTCCATTGGTCTCCCCGTCCATCTGTCCAAGGCCTGTGCACGCAGGGTGTAGTGTGTCTTCTCCTCCCGGTCTAGTCTCTGTACAGCGTGAATGTCTCCAGTGTTGTCATCAATAGTGAAAACGGTGCCGGCTCCATCACCAGAGAGGATGTATCTGACCGAACCTTCTCCTTTGTCCATGTCGGAATGAAGCTATAATTACAGAATGAGAAGCTGGTTTTATTATCGTTGGCTTTTCCACCTCCACTTTAATCTCTTCCAATATTCCACGTTGCTGCCTCCTGCTACCTTACTTTCTCTTTCAGTGGAGATGTTAAGGGGAGGATGGGCCACGGAGTTCCTTTACAATTTTACACGTCTGACTATTTGATCCCCATGCTGCTTGCCTTAGAGCAGAGAAGGTTAAGAGGAGATTTGATAGAGGCGTTCACATTCATGAAGGGTTTGGATAGAGTAAATAAGGAGAAACTGTTTCCAGTGGCAGGAGGGTCGGTAACCAGAGGACACAGATTTAAGGTGATTGGCAAAAGAACCAGAGGCGAGATGAGGAAACATTTTTTTTACGCAGCGAGTTGTTGTGATCTGGAATGCGCTGCCGGATAGGGCGGTGGAAGCAGATTCAACAGTAACATTCAAAAGGGAATTGGATAAATACTTGAAGGACTATGGGGCAAAAGCAGGGGGAGTGGGAGTAATTGGAGAGCTCTACCAGAGAGCTGGCACAGGCACGATGGGCCGAATGGCCTCCTTTGGTGCTGTATCATTCTATGATTTTATGAATCTTCTTGAATTTTTCAGAGTCTTTTAGCAATCGTACCTAAAGAGCATTGGCCTGAAAGCGCGGTGGAAGCAGATTCAACAGTAACTTTCAAAAGGGAATTGGAGAAACACTTGAAGGGAAAAAAAATTACAGGGGACTAATTGGGTAGATCTACCAAAGAGTCGGCACAGATACGATGGGCCAAATGGCCTCTTTCTGTGCTGTATCTTTCGATGATTCTATAGAATACTTGTACTTGTGTGGCGGTAATTTTCAACTTTGACGACAGGGCAGTAACCCTGTTGGTGGGGATTACCTGCCCGGTGTGGAACCCGCTGGATTTTTGTTCCGCTCATTTCCGCCCAGGTGACAAAGTTGAAAATGTATCCCTTTTGAGTCTTAAAAAATGTTACTGCTAATTTTCCTCTGCCCGGCTCCTCAAGGAGCACCAAAAATGGGTGCAATACAGAGGAAAAATGGACGCAAATCTTTTATTCCCATTTTGCTCCTGAGTAGCACTGCATGTGAGTTTCCCCAACGCCTTTTCTGGTGTCTGTGCCTAAGTCGGCGTGGCAAAGTAAATTTCACGCATATGAATGTCAGAGACCTCTGCACTCAAATTTGCTCTAATAGCACTGGGTGTAGTTCAGGGGCTTATTGTTCACCCCAAAAACCCCGGTGTTACTGATTCTAGAGATTCTGGCCATGTTTCAACTTGACTCGATACATTATTGCAATGATTGGTCTCTCAGCAGTTTGCTTGACGGGGGAGCTAAGCCACTCAATTCAAATACAAACATGCTGTGATGATTTTTTCCAGATATGTACCTAATTAACAGCTTTGTTTGAATCTATCAGACAGGTAATTACATTCATGAAGCTCCATTTACAGTTTTGAATGGATGTATCAGCCTGTTTTGTTCAAATGAATGAGATGGAGCCAGAGCCTTCGAAGGGAGGTGGTTTGATTGGAACCTCTTTATGAAAGTTTCCTCGCTAATTCTATAGTGGGTGAGGGGGAAAAAAGAGAATCACTACATTAAAAAGTAATAAGAACATAGTTTTAGTGCAAGAATTGCAAACTAGTGCTTTCCACTATTCAGCTGCTTCACCAATGACCTTCCCTCCATCATCAGGTCAGAAGTGGGGATGTTTGCTGGTGATTGCACAGTGTTCAGTTCTATTCGCAACTCCTCAGATAATGAAGCACTCCATGCCCGAATGCAACAAGACCTGGATAACATTCAGGCTTGGGCAGATAAGTGGCAGGTAACATTCGCGCCACACAAGTGCCAGGCAATGACTATCTCCAACAAGCGAGAGTCTAACCGCCTCCCCTTGACATTCAACGGCATTACCATCGCCGAATCCCCCACCATCAACATCCTGGGGGTCACCATTAACCAGAAACTTAACTGGACCAGCCACATAAATACTGTGGCAACAAGAGCAGGTCAGAGGCTGGGTATTCTGCGGCGAGTGTCTCACCTCCTGACTCCCCAAAGCCTCTCCACCATCTACAAGGCACAAGTAAGGAGTGTGATGGAATACTCTCCACTTGCCTGGATGAGTGCAGTTCCAACAACACTCAAGAAGCTCGACACCATCCGGGACAAAGCAGCCCGCTTGATTGGCACCCCATCCACCACCTTAAACATTCACTCCCTCCACCACCGGCGCACCATGGCTGCAGTGTGTACCATCTACAAGATGCACTGCAGCAACTCGCCAAGGCTTCTTCGGCAGCACCTCCCAAACCCGCGACCTCTACCACCTAGAAGGACAAGGGCAGCAGGTGCATGGGAACACCACCACCTCCAAGTTCCCCTCCAAGTCACACACCATCCTGACTTGGAAATATATCGACTGTTCCTTCATCGTCGCTGGGTCAAAATCCTGGAACTCCCTCCCTAACAGCACTGTGGGAGCACCTTCACCACACGGACTGCAGCGGTTCAAGAAGGCAACGAGGGATGGGCAATAAATGCTGGCCTTGCCAGCGACGCCTACATCCCATGAACGAATAAAAAAGGAGCTGGCAAAGTTTAACAGATACTGTAACAATATGTTTTACTATTACCAAATATTATTATTACTTACATTACTTATTATTACTATTTGCTTGTTCCGTTAAAGCGCTAAGCAAGACCTGGTGTTATGTTACTCTGTCACCTTCAGAAGACAAGGATGATCCCGTGGAGCTACGGATAGAACCAGTCGCTGAAATCATCTCAAAAATGGTTCTGTGTTCATTATCGCTATAATATTTTACCAAGATATCGGGGAAAGTGCAAACACTTTTGAGGACGTGGGGAGCTGAAGCTCATCAATGTGACTAGTCTGAAAGGCAGGCCTGACATTTTAGACTGTTTTGTGCGGGGTGGGTGGGCGGGGGAGGTGGGGGTGATGTTGTGAGGGCTGCAGGGCTGATTTAAAAGATTTTCCTGTGGCTGGAGGCCTTTCGGGCGCCAAACCTTCCTGACTCGGTGTCAGAAACGGGAGAATTTATAAATGGGGAACAAGGAAATGGCAGAGCGATTAAACAAATACTTTGGTTCTGCCTTCGCGGAATAGGGCACAAATAACTTCCCAGAAATGTTTCTGTGTTTCTATGTTTTGAATCTGAACCTTTATTCCCCCTGTTCTTACCTTGCCGACATATAACGGTTCTGTTCCAGTGTATTCTTCCAACACAAAAAACTGGTTCCAGACCCAACCTCTCTTCACCCGGTGATGCAGCTCCATATTGCGCTGGCCGTGCTCCGCTGCGGTTACTGGCTGGACACCGAATACTTGCACCAGATCAACCAGACACAGAATAGGCATGTCCCCATTGCAGCCATTGTATTGTAAATCCACATTGTTGCTGGAGATGTCGGTGAAGATTAGAAGGCACGGGGCTGAGGCTTTGCAAACTTTTTGTTTTGGGGGTGGGGGAAACTTGGCGTGACAGTCTTTGGTCAAATGATATATTTAACAAGCATTAGGGTGTGGCGGGTTTCCTCGGATTAGTGTTATTCACTGTATTGGCAGCAAAGTTTAAAGCCTGTTATCCAACGGAATCCTGCAAAACTTCATCAGTGCTAGACCTGCGAAGAAAACACAAGAGAGATTTCAATAGTGTGCTGGGAACATAAAGAACAGCAAACGCATTCCTGAATGCATCACCAAACCGTACATCACATATACAGTGGAGTCTTCTGACATGCATTAGGCTGATATGAGCACAAAGCTTACTTGCAACCAGCCTTACTTATGATGAAAAATGGTTAAGTTAGGCACGCCATTGCGACTTACTAACATCTTGCTTATAACAGGAAGTGCTTTCTTGCATACATTTGTTTATGTGCGTTAAAAGAAAGAAAGACTTGCATTTCTACAGCGCCTTTCACGACCACCGGACGTCCCAAAGCGCTTTGCAGCCAATGAAGTACTTTTTGAAGTGTAGTCACTCTTGTAAGGTAGGAAACGCAGGAGCCAATTTGCGCACAGCAAGCTCCCACAAACAGCAATGTGATAATGACCAGATAATCTGTTTTTTAGTGATGTTGGTTGAGGGATAAATATTGACCAGGACACCGGGGAGAACTCCCCTGCTCTTCTTCGAAATAGTGCCATGGGATCTTTTATGACCACCTGAGAGAGCAGACGGGGCCTCGGTTTAACGTCTCATCTGAAAGACGGCACCTTTGACAGTGCAGCGCTCCTCAACACTGCACTGGAGTGTCAGCCTAGATTTTTGTGCTCACCATGAGATTTAGTAATACTGGTATTTATTTTTTGACTGTTTCGGCTCGATAGCTCGAAGAATAACATCTCAATGGACTATAGAATCATAGAATGGTTACAGCACAGGAGGCCATTCGGCCCGTTGCGCCCGTGCCGGCTCTCTGCAAGAGCACTTCAGCTAGTCCCACTCCCCCGCCCTTTCCCCGTAGCCCTGCAAATTTTTTTCCTTCAGGTACTTATCCAATTCCCCTTTTGAAAGCCATGATTGAATCTGCCTCCACCACCCTTTCAGGCAGTGCATTCCAGATCCTAACCACTCGCTGCGTAAAAAAGTTTTTCCTCATGTCGCCTTTGGTTCTTTTGCCAATCACCTTAAATCTGTGTCCTCTGGTTCCTGACCCTTCTGCCAATGGAAACAGTTTCTCTCTATCTACTCTGTCTCGACCCCTCATGATTTTGAACACCTCTATCAAATCTCCGCTCAACCTTCTCTGCTCCAAGGAGAACAACCCCAGCTTCTCCAGTCTATCCACGTAACTGAAGTCCCTCATCTCTGGAACCCATTCATGTAAATTTCCTCTGCATCCTCTCTAAGGCCTTCACATCCTTCCTAAAGTGCGGTGCCCTGAACTGGACACTATGGGCCAGGAATTCGGGTCTCCACGGGTGAGTACGCGCTGTGTACTCACCCGTAGGCCCAACGAAAGTGCCGATTTCACGCATGCACTGTGCATGCGCTGGAAACCGGAACTTCCGTTCCCTTGAAGGAAGGGGTTCACAGGTCAAACACGTGTGCTGGAGAGGCAACGCGTAGACCTGGAACTTCAACTTTTTTTACAGGTTTCTCCATGGGGGTAAGTCACTAGCAGCTGCGCGGGGAAAAAGCAGGCGCAAGGCCTGCTTTTAACAAGGTAAGTGGTGAATTAAGTAAAATTAAAAAATGTTTCCACAGGTTTATTATTTTTAAATACTTTAAAGAAAGGTAAGTTTATTTTTAGCCCCGTTAAAAACTGTAATTCATTTTTCAAAAATTTAAATTATTGTTTAAGATAGTTATTTTATGTAATTTATAGTTATTTAAAAAATGTGATGTTTTAAAAAAAATTTATTTGAAGTTTACGTGTGGTTTTGGGGCCGATCTCTATTCATAGATTTGACAGGTCATCCTGTCAAATCTATGAATGGAGATTCCCTGATCCGATTGGCTCCCCATGGCCCACGTGATCCCAGGGGACGCTTCGAACTAACTGCGCCGCTGGGATACGCAAGCACTGCACACCGGCAGCTGGAGGAGGCCCAGGATCGGAATCCCACGCGGGCCCACAGCACAATGGCAGGCACGCTAGGTAAGTGCAGGTCGGGGGCTTGCACCCGCAGGAAGCCTCCGACCCGAATTTCTGGGCCATTACTCCAGTTGAGGCAGAACCAGTGTTTTATACAGGTTCATCATAACTTCCTATGTTTTGCATTCTTCAGGCAATCTATTTGTCGTCCACTCATCTGTTTGCTTGTCTTTCTATGTGATTCCTATGCTGAGAAAGAAAGCATTTTATTTTGATGTTGTGACAGTCTTTTACATTTGTGGCATATCCACAATTCAAAAACCGTTCAGGCATGGGTGAGTAATGATGGTCTTTTACATTAACAAAAGGAATGCCTGGAACTCGCTTTTGGTAAAGTGCTCCATTTATTCTGTGGGTGCTTATACTGGAACCTACAAGAGGAAGCCTCACTATCAGGATCCCTTTTACAGAAACAAGCAGTTACAAAGATTTATGCTTGCGTTAATATTTTTGTTTAACCAGCAGGAATAGACCAGAACTGCCTTATATGAATTACCTGAGGTTGGATGGAGCTTAATTAACATACACAGTTAATGATATTGAAGCATCGCGAGGTTAATGACTGTATCTCTGCTAATGTTCTTCCTGTTCCCGCATGCTGTTGGGGTCAGTAATGCCTTCCAGCCAGTGTTCCAGTGGTGTCACTGATGTCCGGAGAGATTGAGTAGACTAGGCCTGTATTCTCTAGAGTTTAGAAGAATGAGAGGTGATCTCATTGAAATGTATAAAATTCTTAAGGGGCTTGGCAGGGTAAATGCTGCGAGGTTTTTTCCCCCTAGCTGGGGAGTCTAGAACCAGGGGTCACAGTCTCAGGATAAGGGGTCGGCCATTTAAGACTGAGATGAGGAGAAATTTCTTCACTCAGAGGGTTGTGAATCTTTGGAATTCTCTACCCCAGAGGGCTGTGGAGGCTCAGTCGTTGAGTGTAGGCAAGGCTGAGATCGATAGATTTTTGGACTCTAGGGGAATCAAGGGATATGGGGATCGGGCGGGAAAGTGGAGTTGAGGCCAAACATCAGCCATGATCTTATTGAATGGCGGAGCAGGCTCGAGGGGCCGTGTGGTCGACTCCTGCTCCTAATTCTTATGTTCTTATGTTAATGCTCTTCATAATTCTTTGCGTGTATTTGCTTTTTTTAAATGGGTCCTGATGACGCAAGACTTTAAGCACCTCCTCAGAATAATCTCAGAGCGTTGCGTGCCACTTCTGATGGCTCAGTGTATGGAAGCAATGATTAAACCGCCCCTCTTCAGAAAAATTTCTTTGAATGCAGTAGTTAAACTAAATCCCTTTCACTGATGTGTAACGAAATAAAAATTGCATATTATTTAAATACCATTTAAAATGCACTCATGGGCTCGGGTTTTCTGCTTTTACCTTTGCCTGGCCAAGATTTTCTGCTCATTCACGTTTTTTCCAGCCATTCATTTTGACGCAAGAAAACTACTAGGCACTTGGTCTGAGTATTAAACAAAGCTTTAATCAACTGTTTTACAACATGGAGATCTAGTTGTTTCCTTCATAGTTCCTGTTAAGAATGTCCCGCGCAAGCTGGGCCCATGCCCGAGTATTTATACTCTCCCTGGACAGCGCCACCAGCAGGCCACCCAGTATTATTTCATAAGTCATTTCCACATGAATGACAAGATTCATGTCACACTTTTTAACGAGGGGAAATTCACAGGCTGCTGACCGCAAAAAAGTAGAAAAACCCGGCTAACCAAATGGTTCTGAGAATCTGAACATACAATTACCGTCTAAGATAGATTTGGTGCTTTTGCATCTAAAACTTCGAGGCAATGGCACATCGAGGAAACAATTTAAAGTTCTAAAATCAATCTTGAATGAGTAACTCAACAGTTTCACTAATGGTTAATTGCAGCAATATGTATTTTGATGTCTCAAATGATCTAAGAACATAAGAATTAGGAGCAAGAGTCGGCCACACGGCCCCTCGAGCCTGCTCCGTCATTCAATAAGATCATGGCTGATCATCGACCTCAACTCCACTTTCCCACCTGATCCCCATATTCCTTGATTCCCCTAGAGTCCAAAAATCTATCGATCTCAGCCTTGAATATACTCAACGATTCAGCATCCACAGCCCTCTGGGGTAGAGAATTCCAAAGATTCACGACCCTCTGAGTGAAGAAATTCCTCCTCATTTCGATCTTAAATGGCCAACCCCTTATCCTGAGACTATGCCCCCTAGTTCTAGACTCTCCAGCCAGGGGAAACAACCTCTCAGCATCTACCCTGTCAATCCCCTTCAGAATCTTGTATGTTTCATTGAGATCACCTCTCATTCTTCTAAACTCCAGAGAGTATAGGCCCATTCTACTCAATCTCTCATCATAGGACAGCCCTCTCATCCCAGGAATCAATCTAGTGAACCTTCGTTGCACCGCCTCCAAGGCAAGTATATCCTTCCTTAGATAAGGAGACCAAAACTGTGCACAGTACTCCAGGTGTGGTCTCACCAATGCCCTGTACAATCGTAGCAAGACTTCCTTACTCTTACACTCCAACCCCCTTGCAATAAAGGCCAACATTCCATTTGCCTTCCTTATTGCTTGCTGTACCTGCATGCTAGCTTTCTGTGTTTCTTGCACGAGGACACCCAAATCTCTCTGAACACCAATATTGGAAAGTTTCTCACCATATAAAAAATATTCTGTTTTTCTATTCTTCCTACCAAAGTGAATAACCTCACATTTCCCTACATTATATTCCATCTGCCACCTTATTTAGTCTATCTATATCCCTTTGCATATTATTTGAGTCTGACAAGCCGTGTGAATTGATCTTATGGATAAATATCTCTCTATCTATAAAAGCATTGCATCTAATGCAGATTTTGTCTAAAGCAACAACAACTTGTATTTATATAGCACCTTTAACGTAGTAAAACGTCCCAGGGTGCTTTACAGGAGTGTTATAAAACAAAATTTGACACCGAGCCACATAAGGAGATATTAGGGCAGACTTGGTCAAAGCGGTAGGTTTTAAGAAGCCTCTTAAAGGAGGAAAGAGAAGCAGAGAGGTTTAGGGAGGGAATTCCAGAGCTTAGGGTCCAGGCAGCTGGAGGCACGGCCACCAATTGTGGAGCGATTATAATCAGGGATGCTCAAGAGGCCAGAATTGGAGGAGCGCAGATATCTCGGGGGGTTGTGGGGCTGGAGGAGGTTACAGAGATAGGGAGGGGCGAGGCCATGGAGAGATTTAATAACAAGGATGAGAATTTTAAAATTGAGGCGCTGCTTAACCGGGAGCCAATGTAGGTCAGCGAGCTGAGGGGTGATGGGTGAACGGGACTTGGTGCGAGTTAGGACACGGGCAGCCGAGTTTTGGAAGGGCTCAAGTTTATGGAGAATAGGATGTGGGAGGCCAACCGGAGAGTGCGTTGGAATAGTCAAGTCTAGAGTTAACAAAGGCATGGATGAGGGTTTCAGCAGATGAGCTGAGACAAGGCCAGAGACGGTGCGATGTTACGGAGGTGGAAATAGGCGGTCTAAGTGATGGAGCACTCTAGGGGGGTAATTTTGACTTTGGGTGATAAGTGGACAACATCGGATCAGCTGCCTGTTATACATCTCTCCCGATTATCAAGAAAGACAGACTTGCATTTCTATAGCGCCTTTCATGACCACCGGACGTCCCAAATCGCTTTACAGCCAATGAAGTACTTTTTGGAGTGTCGTCACTGTTGTAATGTAGGAAACGCGGCAGCCAATTTGCGCACAGTAAGCTCCCACAAACAGCAATGTGATAATGACCAGATAATCTGTTTTTGTGATGTTGATTGAGGGATAAATATTGGCCTCAGGACACCAGGGATAATTCCGCTGCTCTTATTTGAAATAGCACCGTGGGATCTTTTACGTCCACCTGAGAGAGGAGACGGGGCCTCAGTTTAACATCTCATCCGAAAGACGGCACCTCTGACAGTGCGGCACTCCCTCAGCACTGCACTGGAGTGTCAGCCTAGATTTTTGTGCTCAAGTCTCTGGAGTGGGACTTGAACCCACAACCTTCTGACTCAGAGGCGAGAGTGCTACCCACTGAGCAACTGGCTGACACTTCATTTCCACTGAAGTAGATCATCTGCTCGTTTTTCAGTGGAAAGGGAGATGGGACAGGGTGTACAGAGGGCGGTCGTTTTAATGCAGTGGCTTCTGCCATTGGCCGGAAACCATGGTGGAAAATTGAGTGAGCTCAAAAGTGGAGTGGGTCCCTGCCGCTGCTCCGCTGAGCGCAGCCCCCAAATCAAACCGTCCGCAACACAAGCTTTAGGCCAGATTGTGTTTCGATACATTTCTTTGAAGAATTTTAATGTTTTTTAACAGGGAATTATTTGAAAAACACATTCCTGGGCAGCCTTCAATTACAACAACAAACATCGTTGAAGGTGGCAGGGCCGGTTGAGAAAGCGGTTAAAAACGCCTACGGGATCCTGGGCTTCATGAATAGAGGCATAGAGTACAAAAGCAAGGAAATTATCATGAACCTGTATAAAACACTGGTTCTGCCCCAACTGGAGTACTGTGTCCAATTCTGGGCACCGCACTTTAGGAAGGATGTGAAGGCCTTAGAGAGGGTGCAGAAAAGATTTACGAGAATGATTCCAGGAATGAGGGACTTCAGTTACGTGGATAGACTGGAGAAGCTGGGGTTGTTCTCCTTAGAGCAGAGATGGTTGAGAGGAGATTTGATAGAGGTGTTCAAAATCACGAGGGGTCTTAACAGAGTAGATAGAGAGAAACTGTTCCCAGTGGCAGAGGGTCGAGAACCAGGGAACACAGATTTAAGGTGTTTGGCAGAAGAACCAAAGGCGACATGAGGAAAGCTTTTTTCCGCAGCGAGTGGTGAGGATCTGGAATGCACTGCCTGAAAGGGTGGTGGAGGCAGATTCAATCGTGGCTTTCAAAAGGGAATTGGATAAGTACCTGAAGGAAAACACTTGCAGGGCTACGGGGAAAGGGCGGGGAAGTGGGACTGGCTGAATTGCTCTTGCAGAGAGCCGGCACGGGCTCGACGGGCCAAATGGCCTCCTTCTGTGCTGTAACCATTCAATGATTCTATGATATAGCACCTTTAATGTAGTAAAACGTCCCAAGGCACTTCACAGTAACGTTAGCAAACAAAATTGAACACCGAGCTGCATAAGGAGATATTAGAAATAAAAACAGAAAATGCTGGAAATATTCAGCAGGTCAGGCAGCATCAGCAGAGAGAGAGAGAGACAGAGTTAACGTTTCAGGTCGATGACCTTTTGTCAGAACGTTAACTCTGTTTTTCTCTCTCCACAGATGCTGCCTGACCCGTTGAGTATTTCCAGCATTTTCTGTTTTTATTTCAGATTTCCAGCCCCGCGGTATTTTGCTCTTGTAAGAACAGATTAGGACCGGTTGAAAAAGGTAAGTTTTAAGGAGCATCTTAAAGGATGAGAGAGGTAGAGTGGCGGAGAGGTTTAGGGAGGGAATTTAGTGTTGCCTTTGGGTAATCGACACTGATACTTGGGAGAAGGTTAATGAACCTGAGACACTTTCACGAGTATAGCTTGTGATTTAAAGTGATCTCATGAAATAAAGAGTAGTCATTTAAAACAGGGGGACCTGACAGCAAATTACGGTACTTGAGCCGATATACATCATAAATTTAGCAGATAATTTAACCCATCCGAAAGCAGGAGACTGATAAAATCAGAGATACGTTCTGGAGAGGCAAAATGTGTTCCTGAAAAGATGTTTGGCAAACCTTTCCGTTGGGAGGGAGAAGAAACATTTCTGTTAAGGCGACATTATCCACAAGTGACACGATGCATTTCAATTCCGATTTGGCGATTGCACTGCGTGTGTAAACAAACAAGGGAAGGTTCAACAAATTCTTTTTCATGAGGGCTTTAAAGTGCGAAAGTACAGGGAGATTTCACTATTTGTTGGATGGAAGTATGTGACAATATATCATGATCACTGAATAATTGAGGCGCTCAGGATGCCGGTGGTCACGTCGTGTGAAAATTAACATCTATTTCCTTCAGCCCCTCTCTAACCTGACAGCAAGGCTGATCTCCAGGAGAACGCTTTCTCTGCGGTTAAAGGCCTTTTGTTAAGATCAATTCATATTAGCCTGAGACCTCGGCTAGTTCAGGCACGATTTTTTTTTTTTTTTTTGTCGTTGTGTTCAATGAACCTTATTATTCATTCAGCATACACAAAACGTCCTCTATCTGCACGGCGACGGGTCTGAATAGCTTCTGTACAAGCAGCTGACAGTCAGGTCAATTGGTTACTGCTGACTATGTAAGATCAGGGACCCACATGATGAGTCATATAAGAAACTAAGGCAAAAAAAAAACACCCACCCAGAAACATCACCCTTGATTTATATACTGGAAAGAGCTTTATATCTCTCTTTACTGGTGAACGTGGGTTAAACCATGGCTACTTCATCAAAGAAAGACAGACTTGCATTTCTACAGCACCTTTCACGACCTCAGGACGTCCCAAAGCGCTTTACAGCCAATGAAGTACTTTTTCTTTTGAAGTGTAGTCACTGTTGTAATGTCGGAAACGCAGCAGGGCAATTTGCGCACAGCAAGCTCCCACAAACAGCAACGTGAGAATGACCAGACAATCTGTTTTTTTTAGTGATGCTGATTGAGGGATGCATATTGGCCCCAGCACCCACCGGGGAAAGCTGTAGACTGCAGGAAGATCTCAATGGACTGGTCAGGTGGGCAGAACAGTGGCAAATGGAATTCAATCCGGAGAAGTGTGAGGTAATGCATTTGGAGAGGGCTAACAAGGCAAGGGAATACACAATAAATGGTAGGATACTGAGTAGTGTAGAGGAACAGAGGGACCTTGGAGTGCATGGCCACAGATCCCTGAAGGTAGCAGGACAGGTAGATAAGGTGGTTAAGAAGGCATACGGGATACTTGTCTTTATTAGCTGAGGCATAGAATACAAGAGCAGGGGGGTTATACTTAAACTGTCTCAAACACTAGTTAGGCCGCAGCTAGAGTACTGCGTGCAGTTCTGGTCACCACATTACAGGAAAGATGTGATTGCACTAGAGAGGGTACAGAGGAGATTTATGAGGATGTTGCCAGGAGTAGAGAATCTTAGCTATGAGGAAAGACTGGATAGGCTGAGTTTGTTTTCTTTGGAACAGAGGAGGCTGAGGGGAGACCTTATTGAGGTGTATAAAATTATGAGGGGCCTAGATAAAGTGGATAGGAAGGACCTATTTCCCTTAGCAGAGAGGTCAACAACCAGGGGGCACAGATTTAAAGTAATTGGTGGAAGGTTTAGAGGAGATTTGAGGGGAAATTTCTACACCCAGAGGGTGATGGGGGTCTGGAGCTCACTGCCTGAAAGGGTGGTCGAGGCAGAAACCCTCATCACATTTAAAAAGTACTTGGATATGCACTTGAAGTGCCGTAACCTACAGGGCTACGGACCAAGAGCTGGAAAGTGGGATTAGGCTGGAGAGCTCTTTGTCGGCTGGCGCGGACACGATGGGCCGAATGGCCTCCTTCTGTGCTGTAGATTTCTATGATTTCTATGATTCTAACTCCCCTGCTCTTCTTCGAAATAGTGCCGTGGGATCTTTTACGTCCACCCGAGAGGGCAGACGGGGCCTCGGTTTAGCGACTGATCCAAAAGATGGCCCCTCTGACAGTGCAGCACTCCCTCAGCACTGCACTGGGAGTGTCAGCCTGGATTTTTGTGCTCAAGTCCCTGGAGCGGGGCGAGAGATAATGGCCCAAAAATTAGTGCCGCTACGCGAGAGTACGCACTGCGTACTCTCGCGTATTCTGTCTCCAATTGCCGGTTTTCTGCATGCACCGCGCATGCGCTGAAAACCGGCACTTGGTGAATGGAAAAGGGGGCGGTTCCTAGGTGAACCGCGTGCGCGCTACAGGCTGCGCGCACGCTGTGCACTTAGTGGTTTCAACGCGCAGGTAAGTACAGAAGATTCTACACATAAAAAAAGGAGGAGTAAGACCCACTTTTAACAAGGTAAGTAGTGAATTAAGTATTATTTTGAATTTTTTTTAACAGGTATATCTTTTTTAGAGACTTTAAAGACAGGTAAGTTTATTTTTATAACTTTTTAAAAGATTTTAAATTTTTTCAAAAATGTAATTTTTTATTTAAAATGGTTAATTTATTTAACTATACTTATTTTATTAATGTGATGGTTTTTAAAAAAAATTTAATTGAGGTTTAGCTGTTCTTTTGGGGGGGTATAGATTCATAGCTTTCACAGCACTTATGTGAAAGTTATGAATGGAAGATGGTGTGCTGCCATTGGCTCTAACTGAGTCACGTGATCCCACAGCTCGCACGAATTAACTATGCCTGTGGGATACGCAAGCCCAGCACAGCAGCTGTCCAGAACATCAAGTTCGTGCGAGCTGGAACTGAAAAAGCCAGCGCGCAGTGAGAGATCGCGGGGAAGCCTTACCCTCGCACGAAGGCTTCCTCACGAATTTTTGGGCCAATATGATTACAATAGGCTACTATTCGCAGGCATTTAAGACACAATCATGGCGTCATCTAAGCACTACTTTGTGATTTACGTCATCTTATTTTTCAGCTTTCATTATGGCCTTGGCATCTTAGCGAGGTTTCTCAATTAAAAAAAAAGGATTTCTCTAAACGGGAGATAAGACATAACGAAAGGAAACATTGTCCTACAGGTCAGTTAGTAGTCTGGCAATTCAATCTAAACCTACACAACAGAAGACACTTGATAGAAACACATAGCTCGGACAGCTACTCGGCTGCCCGTGTCCTAACTCGCACCAAGTCCCGTTCGCCCATCTCCCCTGTGCTCGCTGACCTACATTGGCTCCCGGTTAAGCAGCACCTCGATTTCAAAATTCTCATCCTTGTTTTCAAATCCCTCCATGGCCTCGCCCCTCCCTATCTCTGTAATCTCCTTCAGCCCCACAACCCCACCTCAAGATATCTGCGCTCCTCTAATTCTGCCCTCTTGAGGATCCCTGATTTTAATCGCTCCACCATTGCCTTCTGTTGCCTGGGCCCTCAGCTCTGGAATTCCCTGCCTAAACCTCTCCGCCTCGCTACCTCACTTTCCTCCTTTAAGATGCTCCTTAAAACCTACCTCTTTGACCAAGCTTTTGGTCACCTGCCCTAATTTCTCCTTATGTGGCTCGGTGTCAGATTTTTTGTCTTAAAATACTCCTGTGCAGCGCCTTGGGACGTTTTACTACATTAAAGGCGCTATATAAATACAAGTTGTTGTTGTTGTTGTCTGAACTATGACCACCCTGAGAGTGCTGAGTGTTTAGAAGCAGGTAAGTGAGGAATTATTTTATGCTCAGCATCAGACCTGTTTTTTTTAATAAAGCATTTTTCTCTCATCAAGCTTCTCCCCATCCCTCCTGCAGCTGCTGAATTGTGCAGGTGTACAGTTCCACCTGTGCCAAAAGTCTCCAGTATTTCACCAAAGTGGTCATAGCATCATATAGAATCAAAGAAATTTACGGCACAGAATGAGGTCATTCGGCCCATCGTGTCTGTGCCGGCTGAAAAAGAGCTCTCCAGCCTAGTCCCACTTTCCAGCTCTTGGTCCGTAGCCCTGTATTCAAGTGCATATCCAAGCACTTTTTAAATGCGATGAGGGTTTCTGCCTCTACCACCCTTTCAGGCCATGAGTTCCAGACCCCCACCACCCTCTGGGTGAAAAAAGTTCTCCTCAACTCCCCTCTAATCCTTCTACCAATCACTTTCGGGGGTTTGACAGGGTAGATGCTGAGAGATTGATTCCCCTGGCTGGAGAGTCTAGAACTAGGGGTCACAGTCTCAGGATAAGGGGTCGGAATTTTAAGACTGAGATGAGGAGGAATTTCTTCACTCAGAGGGTTGTGAGTCTTTGGAATTCTCTACCCCAGAGGGCTGTGAATGCTGAATCGTTGAGTATATTCAAGGCTGAGATCGATAGATTTTTGGACTCGAGGGGAATCAAGGGATATGGGGATCGGGCAGGAAAGTGGAGTTGAGGTCGAAGATCAGCCACGATCTTATTGAATGGCGGAGCAGGCTCGAGGGGC
Organism: Squalus acanthias; assembly: GCA_030390025.1. NCBI lineage: Eukaryota > Metazoa > Chordata > Chondrichthyes > Squaliformes > Squalidae > Squalus > Squalus acanthias. The sequence continues at coordinate 5,611,175 of CM059428.1, forward strand.
CGAATGGCCGACTCCTGCTCCTAATTCGTATGTTCTTACGTTTAAATCTATGCCCCTGGTTACTGACCTCAAATAAAAGAGTACAATATCAGAGTTAAGCTTTTTTTTTTGCCATTATAAGGCTAGAAATGACTGCTGCTACTATTAGGAGTGAACTGCCGAATATGTTCCTATTGCTTTATCCACGATTAAAACCATGGCACAGGTGTTGACCCATTTAACACAAACAGGTTAATGGCTGCATTAGAATAATGAACAGAGGAATGCCATGTGAATGTGCTGAGCGCATCTGCAACACTAATTTCTAACCGTGGGGATGTTTTTTTAAACAGTGCTCACATCATGTCGAGTGAGGCAACACGGTGGCATAGTGGTTAGCACTGGTGCCTCACAGCGCCAGAGACCCGGGTTCGAATCTGACCTCGGGTGACTGTCTGTGTGGAGTTTGCACATTCTCCCCGTGTCTGCGTGGGTTTCCTCCGGGTGCTCCGGTTTCCTCCCACAGTCCAAAAATGTGTGGGTTAGGTTGATTTGGCTATGATAAATTGACCCTTAGTGTTAGGGGGGATTAAATATGTGGGGTTATGGGGATAGGATGGGATATGTTAGGGGGAATTAAATACGTGGGGTTACAGGGGTAGGGTGGGATATGTGTACTGTGGGGATTAAAGCAGGGACAGGGTACTGGATTTGGATGATCAGCCATGATCGTATTGAATGGCGGAGCAGGCTCGACGGGCCGAATGGCCTACTCCTGCTCCTAGATTCTATGTTTCTATGTTTCTATGTAATGCCAGCTGCTGCTGAAAGTCCAGCCGTGCTCTTTCAACACAAGGGGGCGACACCTTGCCTTTCTTTCCAAGCGCAAATCTTGTAAAATAAAAGGGTGTTGATTGTGTTTCTTGCTGGTCGAGTACATTCAAGACAGAGATCGATAGATTGTTGGATATTAAGGGAATCAAGGTGCTATGGGGATAGTGCGGGAAGGTGGAGTTCACAGAATCATCGAATAGTACAGCACAGAAGGAGGCCATTCGGCCCATCGAGTCTGCGCCGGCTCTTTCGAAGAGCAATCCAGTTAGTCCCACTCCCCCGCTCTTTCCCCACATCCCTGCAATTATTTCTCCTTCAAGTATTTACCCAATTCCCTTTTGAAGGCTACTATCGAATCTGTTTCCACCGCCCTATCAGGCAGCGCATTCCAAATCCTAACCACTCGCTGCGTAAAAAAGTTTTTCCTCATGTCGCCTCTGGTTCTTTTGCCAATCGCCTTAAATCTGTGCCCTCTGGTTCTCGACCCTTCTGTCAACGGGAACAGTTTCTCCTTATTTATTCCATTTAAACCCTTCACGATTTTGAGCACCTCTATCAAATCTCCTCTTAGCCTTCTCCGCTCCAAGGAGAACAAGCCCGGCTTCTCCAGGCAGGGGTTAAGAAAGGGTTAATTTATTCACTCAAGAGCTTGTGCGGATGCTGATAGGAGTTTGGCAGTGTAAAAGCTAGCATAATCCAAATTGATTGCTGTAAGACTGCTTTTGCGAGCCAAATTCAGGCGGCATTAGCTCCCAGGCATAAACTGGGTGGTAAACCCCAGTGATTTTCTTGAGGAGGAGCTCTGGGGAAGAAGTTAAAAATTCATCTCCTGCCTTTGATGAATACTCTTGCCAATGTTCTTACAACTCCCGACATTCCCAAAAGAGTGTTGAACAGCAAAACCTTCCTTAGATTGTGTTCGCTGCTAGTTCTATCTTGTACCAGCATAGGATTCTTCTTGCCTTCGAGAAGGGATAGAATGAATCTTGTTTTAGGTTCCAACAATAACAGCAACTACAACAACTTATAGAATCATAAAATCATAGAATGGCCAATATTTATCCCTTAATCAACATCACTAGAAAACAGATTGGCCCTGAAATTCGCCTCTCTGGCTTGCCGCGGGGGTAAGGATCGCACGCGCACTTACCTACCGCGCCTGCCGTTGACCTCTGGGCCCACGGGAACTTCAGCTCCTGGGCCTGCTCCAACTGCCGGCGTGCAGTGCTTGCGTGTCCCAGGGGCGCAGTTAGTGCGATGCGTCCCCTGGGATCACGTGGGCCATGGAGAGCCAATGGCAGCAGACCATCTTTCATTCATAGATTTGACAGGACCTGTCAAATCTGTGAATTGAAATCGACCCCAAAAGAATAGCTAAACTTCAAATAAATTTTTTAAAAAACCATCACATTTATAAAATAACTATAAGTTAAATAAATTAACTACTTTAAACAAAAATTTTAATTTTTGAAAAAATTAAAATACTTTTTAACAGTGCTAAAAATAAACTTACCTTTCTTTAAAGTATCTAAAAAAGATAAACCTGTTGAAAAAATGTTTAAATTATAATTAATTAACCACTTACTTTGTTGAAAACGGGTCCTGCGCCTCCTTTTTAAAAGCGTAGGTTCTTCAATACTTACCCTCCCGTAGAAACCTGAAAAAAACCCTAAGTTTGTTGCGTGCGCGCAGCCTCTCCCGCGCACACGGTTCACCTCTGAACTGCTCCCTTCACCAGACCGGAAGTTCCGGTTTCCCGCGCATGCGCAGTGCATGCAGGAAACCAGCACTTCAGGAGGCCTTGTGGGTGAGTACACAGCGCGTACTCACCCGGCAAGTGCCGAAGTTTTGGCCCATTATCTGGTCACTATCACAGTGCTGTTTGTGGGAGCTTGCTGTGCGCAAATTGGCTGTCGTGTTTCCCACATTACAACAGCGACAGCACTTCAAAAAAAAAAGTACTTCATTGGCTGTGAAGCGCTTTGGGACGTTTGATGGTCGTGAAAAGTTTCTGTAGAAATGCAAGTCTTTCTTTGTTTCAAGTCTTTGTTTCAATGTACGAAGGCAGAGTAAAAACCCATGATGGACACAGTCGATTCCTGCAGTGTCAGAGGGAGGCGGTCTTTTCAAAAGGAGACATTATCAGGGATTGACAAAATATGGAAGACAAAACGGTTTTACCATGAGCTCACAGGCCTGGTTAAAACTCTTTACGGTCCAAAGTAAAATCAAAATTAAATATTTTTGTTTCAGAAGAATTCTTCTGTTTACAATGTGCTCTATCGCCTCTTAGATTGCACCAGTTCTGGATCATGCATCAATGCTGCAGATGCTCAATTTACAACTATGTCATTTTGAAAGTCACAACGGTTTTTTCAGTAGTGAAAGGGTTACAGATTGTGCACAGTTCTTAACTTGGGTATCTTTGGAATACTTTATATGAATATTTAATAAGAGCACAGAATAAAGAGATAAAATACTGACATTCAAAAACTGCATGCACCTTCACAAATCACAAGTGATGGACTCACACGTGAACTATTCTGTTCTTTTATACAACCCAACCATCCATTTGCATTTTGCGTTGTCCAGTGTGAAAGTTTGCTACTTCGAGAGATGAGGCGTCGATTAAAAAAAAAAGTATTCATGCAAATGTGACCTTTGTACATAATGGTTTTGTGTTAACTACTCAAACGCTATTTCAATTCAATATGAAATGACTGTAATACCGTGCTCAGTTAATGTTCAGTTAATTACACAGCATTTGCATTGTTAACAGCACTTTAAGGTTTTTTTAAAATATTTCATCAGTGATTCACAAAGCAACTAAACAAACCAATGTATAAACCTTTGCTCTCCCGCCACTAAATGCAGTGCGTATCACTGCTTCCCACACACCGCTGAATTCCTTCTCCCCAGCACTTTTACAGCAATTGTCTTGTTAGCAGTTACGTTACCTACGCTGCTTACTGCCAGATACCGCTACAGAACGTGACTTGACATCGTTGTCTGTCTTTCCAGTTTAAAAAAAACCCACCCCCCCAAAAAAGTTAAAAGCTCAACTGCAGACGGCAACATTTGACACGTTGGACCCCCTGTGACCCACCTCATTGTCTTAGCTGTACTCTGAGGTGTCTTTGATGTAATGCCTTCCTAACAGATTGTATCTCTGCAGACACATTGCTCTCTGTGTATATATACTGCCGATTTGTATTCCCTCACTGTACTTGCACCTGACGAAGGAGCAGCGCTCCGAAAGCTCGTAATTTTAAATAAAACTGTTGGACTATAACCTGGTGTTGTGTGACTTCTCATTTTTGTCCACTCCAGTCCAACACCGGCATCTCCGCATCATTACTGCCAGATTATTCTCGGCGGCGTTCTAATTGTTTCCAGTCAGTGGCTATGAATGCAGCTTTACTGGCCTCAAAACGCTGGCCTTGCGTTCTGCTCCCACAGCGAGCCCAGTGACCACCGTGACAGAGCCACCCAATGCACGGCAACCACACGCGGCTCTGTCGGTCAAACGTTTGGCCTTTCGTGGAGCGGTGTCGGCAAAAGGGACACCATATCAGAATAAATGACCTTTTATCATGTCAGCCTTTACAACGATATCGTTGTGCTTAAAACATATAATTTACCTTATCCTAGATCAATTCTTTTAATTTATTCATTCACGGGATGTGGGCATCGCTGGCGAGGCCAGCATTTATTGCCCATCCCCAATTGCCCTTGAGAAGGTGGTGGTGAGCCGCCTTCTTGAACCGCTGCAGTCCGTGTGGTGAAGGTACTCCCGCAGCGCTGACTTTAAAATAACATTTGGTACAACTGAGTGTCTTGCTAGTGGCCATTTCAGAGGGCAGTTAAGAGTCAACCACATTGCTGTGAGTCTGGAGTCACGTATAGGCCAGACCGAGTAAGAACAGTAGATTTCCTTCTCCTAAAGGACATTAGTGAACCTGATGGGTTTTTACAACAATCTGGTAGATTCAAGGTCACCATTATTGACACTAGCTTTTTAATTCCAGGTTTATTTAATTAAGTGAATTTAAATCCCCCCAGCTGCCTAGTCGTGGGATTTGAACTCACATCTATGAAGCTAGAATTATTAGACCAGGCCATTACTAATCCATTGACATAACCACTATGCTATCATACCCCTCTGATTAGTTCTAGATTAATTCAATGGAGCAGAATTTGCGGTCGGTATGACGGCGAACTCTCAGAGTACGCCGTCATACCGCCTTTGAAATTGACCGCAAGTTTGGGATTTCTGCCTGAGCTTGCGCGTGGACATAAATCCCGAACTTGCGATCTGTCAAATTCCGACTCAACAGATCATCTGCTGCGACTGTCAAATCCTCATTGCTGACGAGACGTTGGGCTAATTGCCCATCAACTGCGCATCAATTATGCTGGAAAATTTTACGGCTGGTGCAAACAGGCGCAGGAGCCTGTTTGCACAGTGTAAGGGGTGGGGGGGGGGGGGGTGAGAAAATTGTATAAATAATTAAAAATCAACACATAAAAACGCTGTGTATCAACTGACCAGGCAGCTGTAAAGTCTCGGTTTAAGGGATGAGATGTTTAATCTGGTTTTTTTTAATCTTGCAGAGTCTTCCAGTAAATAACTGTACTCACTCCAAAGTATTCCCTGTGCTTTTTAAAGCCAAGTACTGCACTTGTCAAATAAATATTCACACTGTTTAATTACAAGCTGATTGATGTCGGGCATTGGAGATTTCCGTTTCCTGATTGGCTAGTGAAAGGAGCACTGCCCCCACGTGATCCCAGGCAGGCTCACGCACAACGGCGCGCCCCCGGGATCCGTGGGCCACTGCGCGGTGCACAACTCCGCAGCATTTCAAAGCAAGTTTTCGTTTGGGGCCTCACACCAGGTAAGTGCGGATTTCATTCGGAGGTCGGAGGTCGGCGGCGTACTCCTGAGCTACGCCGCCGACCACAATTCCAGGGCTATAATATGTTTGAGCAAAATTAATAAAATAAAACATTTGTATTCACAGTACTCTCTCCGAGATGGTTAAGTCCTGGGTGCATATTCAAACAAGGATAAAA